>CALSFV010000261.1:0-669022 GCA_943737045.1 Parapristionchus giblindavisi
ACATGAATTGCATAACAAGCACAATGATTATGTTGGAGAGGCATAGGGGAAGAGAGGGAGAAAGAGAAAATATAATTATAATAATAATAATATGAGATGGATTATGATGATGTATTCCTTGTTTCACTAACATTTGATATATATGGGTGGTTCCTTTGGAGGAGAAGAAGCATTGCATTAGTTAATTGCCCAATGGTTTTCGCGAAATTGTGAAACGCAAAATCGCCTAGTTAGATCTTTGCTGTATCTTGGGAACACAATTTTTTTATATTACTTAACTTGTGTCGGTCTCTCTAGCGTAGTTCAAACGCACATTCATCTGCTACTTACTCTCCGCTCTGACAACGCTCTCTCGTAGACAAAGAGAGCGAGAGAATATGGCCAGAGCGGAGAGTTTCAAATTAGCTCGGTGTGTGCATTTAAATGTTGAATTACAATTAGATAATGTTATAAGTTAGATAATAATTTGTGGTGTCTCGGGAGATTCGTATAATGTTGTTATTATTGGGCTAGCACGATGCGAGATTTGGCAAAGTTGTGCAACATGGAATCACCGTGTTAGATATCATCAGAATGTACTGCATAAAAAAATAAAAATTTTATTCCTTCAATAGAACATATCGGGGATGGGCTATATCTATTAGATAAGTCTTTTCAACTTGAACCTTGCTTCTAGTACTGCTGATAGTGCTCGTAGATTGTGTTCATTTCAGGGGCAAAAATTCGAAGGACATGATTTCGGAGTAAATATTTATAACATAACAGTAGTTATAATATCAATAATAGTAATGAGAGTACTCAGCAATTTTAGGGGGACCAATAATTTAACATTTTTGGATGCCTAAAATTTGGCTACAAGACAAGCCCTACTTTTAATGTTGAGTCAATAATTTGGTGGTTGAGCTAGTAAAGTTTAGCTAAAATTTTAGCCATAGTTTGGCTAAAATTTTGGACTAAAATAATAGCCCTACTTCGAACTAAATTATTGGCTCAACCACCAAATTATTGTCTCAACTATAATAGTGGGGCTTGTCAGGTAGCCAAATAAGTCACGTGTAGTAAGTTAAGCTAAGTTAAGTTAAGTGGTAGTCATGTGTGGACACACACATGACTCATTTTCCTTGCGTCGTCATTCCATGGCCCATCCCCCTATTTAAACCCCTTCCTATGTTGTGTTCGTATGCAAGAACCTTTTTCCATGAAAATGTGACGTCATTAGCGTAGGCGGAGGCGTTTTCCAAAATTCCTCCGCCTACGCTAATGACGTCACATTTTCCCGGAAAACGCTTTTCCCGTTGTACTTGCATACGGCCACTGATGAAGACAGCCTCGAGTGAGCTTGTCGTCTAGTCTTCCTTGTTGCATCTTCAACTACCACCGTGCCCAAAATCCTCTCACCGATATCGTAGTACCAGCGACAGATATCGATCGAGCCCCTAATGCTATTCCATTTGATATTATGCATAATAAAATGTAATAATTCAATAAGATAGAGTTATAATAACAATGACAATAATAATATGATAGAGTAGATAGACTTGTACCTATGTATTAGGGGGTGTTTAATACCGTGAGGAGAAAGTAAAGATTGAATGGAACCGCTGCACGATAGTATTTGGCAGACCTGTGAAACGCGAAGTGCCAAGTTCTAGGGCACACGATTCGTTGTTGCTCCAACTGCACGCAAAGCGCGTAATTGGTCAATTAAGTTTGTAATACTTGTAGATGTACAAATATAGGTTTGCATGCATATTAAAGTTAGATAATTTTATATTGATTGAATTATTAATGTATTATATTTTCAATATTGTATTGTATATTGCTCTAGCAAACTTTGATCATTGTCAGTTAGTTGTTCGTGGGTACACTGAGCGAGGAGACGAAGAGATCGGTTTTTGAGAAGGCTGTGAAACTCGGATTCGCCTGGTTAGAACCCCTGACGTCTGAATGCCTTTTGTCTGTGTTATGCGTTGTTACATATTCCTTACGTGCGTACGCCGTAACCCCCCCCCCCCCGCATTATTGATTGTTCTCTGTGTAGAGCATGACCGAAACGTACATTGTACTGGAAGTGAGAATGGGTTTTACCCCAACAATAATAAGCGTAATGAAAAATTTAAAATTTTTTTAATCTTCTTCTGTAAAAGATATGATTTTGAAGAATCAAGTATGCGTTGATTAGGCTGCTCAAGATCATTGAGTTAAAATCGAGCTAGTTGTAAGCAAAAAGAGTTTTTGCACAAGTGTAAAACATGGAATCACCAAGTTTGATATTTCAGCCGAAGAAGAATGTTTTTTTTATGTCCGAACCAACGATAGACCGTTAGATCTTGTGCGTATAAAATGTACTTGCATAAGAAAATGACAAATGGTGCTAACGAACGGAAGTCACAATCGAGAGGCGAGCGAGAAGTAGCCTTCTACATCGCGCACCGCCTCTCGATTGTCTCTCCGCTGCCTCTCTCTAACCCAGCTGACCTTCGCCGCGCGCAATATTATATATAGAAGAGATCTGCATAGTTTCTGAACCATGCAAAACAAGAAAGTCTCTTGTGGGAGTGATTGACTACTCTCGTACCAAATAAACAAGTGTATTTTATACGGTCAATAATGGCGGTCAACACACTGAATAGCTGGTCCTGAAGAAAACGAATGTCAAATATATTTTGATAATTAATTAATTTATTGGTTGATTAAATCGTCAGTAACTCAAACTCGTTGACTATCCTTCACCATCTTTCTATCTCTTCCTATCTCTCTATTCTCTCTCTCCTTTCCTTGAACTCTTCGCCTACTTATGCAGATATGATTTCGGAACATACATTCGCTGAACGCTGCGGGTTCTTTGTCCATGACTGCATACAAAATGCAATCAGAATCATGCAGTAGTAGTGAGCTTCGTCTATATCAGACATAAGATTCGAAGTAGATCAGCCATAGGTCGAATACTCCCTTCCCCGGTTTCTCCCATCGTGCTCGCCTATGGCCCATTCTGAATCGTATCTATGGAGAAGAAGATGATGATACCTTCATAGCCTGTGGGGAAGGGAGTTGGACAGAGCCGGTGGGGGAAGGAGAGGAGGAGGATGGAGAGGAAGAGAAAGGAGGGTAGAGAGGGAGGATAGGGGAGGGGGATGAGGAAGTTGAGAGAGGAGGGGAGGAGGTTGATGGAGAGAGAGATCGGAAAGGTTTAGGAAGGGGATAGTAGAGAGCGGATGGTCACTGTTATTTTTTACAGTACGAAGACTATGGTTGTATTGTGAGAGAGTAGCTGGTACTGATGACCAGTATCATAGATATAGGGGTGGAGAGGGAGGGAGAGAAGAAAAGAGAGGGGGGGAAGAGGAAGAGGGAGGTGAGAGGGAAGAGAGAGAGAGAGAGAGAAATAGAGAAATAGAGATTTTGCCAACGCTGATGTGTAGGGCCTCAGGTTATTGGAGTGTTCGATATGATTATGACGATATACTCGTCTTATTTCACTAGAATTTGATTTATTTGGGTTTCGAGCGAAACAATTGAGAAGCATTGAGTTTGTTATTTGCCTGATGGTTTTCGCGAAACTGTGAAACGCGAAATCGCCTTGTTAGATCAATATGCTGTAACTTAAGAACTCAATTCCCATTACTGTTCGTCTCGAACTTGTGTCGGTCTTTGTAGTGCAGTGCAAACGCTTTATTTTTTTTGTTGTAAAAATATATTGCATGTTATATTATATTAATACAGTTCATTTGCATGTTTTTCCATGATATATACGTCATATATAATTCAAGTGGATCGTGGTGTTTCTAGCGTAGTGCAAACGCGCATTAAACTGGACATAACACACCCCGAGCTAGTTTTACTCAAGTATTTCGGTATATTTGAACGTTGCCAAACCATTTGTCTGCAAACATGATTTCAAAATCGCGAGCAGAGACCCCTCCTCAAAATGGGAGAGCTCTGGACTGAACCTGAGAAAAAGAAAAAGCTTTTATAGGAGAATGGGGTGATATGAAAATGAAATTGCATTAGGATGAGAGAGTATAGGAAAAGAGGAGAAAAACTCTCATATCGTCATTCTATCAATCATGATGTGGTTGATTTTACCACAACCGAGAAAGGGGTCGGTTATTACGCGAAATGAATACTTGATGGTTTTCACAAAAGTGTGAAACGCGAAATCGCCTTGTTAGATCAACGCTCTTTGCTGTATCTTGGGAACCTAATTCTAATTACTTTTAGTCTCGTACTGGTGGCGATGTTTCTAGCGTAGTTCAAACGCACATTCAACTGCTACTTACTCTCCGCTCTGGCACCGCTCTCTCGTACACAAAAAGAGCCAGAGAGTGTGGCCAGAGCGGAGAGATTCAAATCAGTTCGCGTTCTGTCTTTGGGTGTAAAAGTTGATAATATTATAAGGTAAATAGATAATATTATTCTAAGGTAATCTTAAGGTAATATTATAAGGTGGTGCTATGTGTTTTATTGTGTTTCGGCCGCTACATCTAGAGTAGATAGACGTGAAGTAGAATATTTGTACTTATTAGGTGGTGTTTGATGCAGAGAGATGGAAAGATCCATTGAATGGAAAAGCGGTACCGTAGTGTTTTGGCAGACATGTGAAACGCGAAATCGACAGGTTGAAGGGCACACGGTTGTCTCTTGATCCTAGTACCCGCAAAGCACGTAATTGAGGGAAAAGAGAGGGAAGATAGAAATAGAGTCTATGGTATGGTTTATCTATGAAAAATACTGTGACCGATTGGTGAGATGAGTGGCGGAGGCACTCGGATTTATAAGGAAAAATAAATATATATAAATACAAATAAGATGATGGGATATGCAGATGATGATGATGGTCAGTGGAGGGAGATGGGGTGAAATGTGGTGATGAAGGGTAGAGTGAGATGCAGATAGAGATATATAGGGTTGGTACAGATGGAGGAATTAGGAGGGTTGAGCATATGGAATACGGTATTGATAGACAATGAAGTATGATCGATTGTATAAGATATCCATATCCATGAGTATGTTGTCACAATCGTAGGCGGAGGCGTTTACTGAAATCCTGCCCATATGCTTGTGACATCAGGATTCTCGGCAAACGGTTGGCAAACCGTTACGGCCACTGGTGGTGATTGGGCACTACTTCAGAATAGGGTACCAGTCCAAAACAATAGTATAAATGTCTAATATAAGCGTCCTTTCTTTGCTATTTATTTCTTTTTTTCATATCCTTTTGGCACAGGTCGAATAGCTAAGTTATCGGAATTTGAGGGTTCGATATGCTCTCTAGCACTATCGAGAGAGCGCGGCGAAATGAGAGAGTGCCGAGAGAGCGCGCGGAATAGAGAGACGCAGACAACTCCTCGTGATTTTGCAGATCACTATATCGAGGCAATATTAGCGGTGCAACGGAGATATAGGCTCATAATACATCGTTGTGATCCTCTCGTCACGCCGGTTCGAACAGTCATACTCGTCTGGGGCGCAAACGTCTCCATCAAAATTTCCAATAATCGACCTTTTGAAAATTTTTGAAAACTAATGATGTAGACAGCCATCATCGCCATCGAATTCTGTCCTAGGAGCCCAATTTTCATACCTCTAGCTCTACCATGGACCGAGAATGGCCTGAAAAAGTGATCTTACCGTAATCCCGCCCAGGCGTTGCGGGACCACTGGAGCCAAAATGACTATGTCTATGTTCATCAGCATGGTCTATAACCCCTATACACAAGTTTTGAGGGTATCAAAATTTTTGGCCTGTGCCAACCCTCTCCCAGATTTGCCCGACTCTTACACAAACGACCTCATATGAAGTATATATCATTGAAAAAATGAAAATGAACTCTATTAATATAATATAATATGCAATATATTTTTAGAAAAAAGTTAAAGTCCCCGCGTTTGCATTGCACTAGAAAGACCACCACAAGTTCGACGAAAAGTAATGGAAGAAAAGTAAGGGGACGATCAGTGCAAAATTAGTTGACACATGTCGACTAGGACCCTCCAGGGGGTCCCAGAACTGTTTTGAAATGTCCGCATATTTGCTTCCTTGGTACCGAAAATCGATTATGAAAATGTGATGGAAATTTTTAATTTTGCACTGATCGTAACCGACTTTCTCGGTTCCCTAGTAATACAATGCACTGCTAATTCAACTTAAATAATATTATCAAACTTCACATTCAATGCGCATGCAAATCTATATGTGTACATTTATAAGTATTATTACTTAATGAATTACGCGCTTCGCGGGTAGTAGGATCAAGAGGTAACCGTGTGCCCTACAACCTGACGATTCCGCTACATCTAGAGTAGATAGGCGTGAAGTAGAATATTTGTACTTATTAGGTGGTGTTTGATGCAGAGAGATGGAAAGATCCATTGAATGGAAAAGCGGTACCGTAGTGTTTTGGCAGACATGTGAAACGCGAAATCGACAGGTTGAAGGGCACACGGTTGTCTCTTGATCCTACTACCCGCAAAGCACGTAATTGAGAGAAAAGAGAGAGGGAAAAGAGAAATAGAGAGGGGGTATATGGTATGGTTTATATATGAACAATACTGTGACCGATTGGTGAGATGAGTGGCGGAGGCACTCGGATTTATAAGGAAAAATAAATATATATAAATACAAATAAGATGATGGGATATGCAGATGATGATGATGGTCAGTGGAGGGAGATGGGGTGAAATGTGGTGATGAAGGGTAGAGTGAGATGCAGATAGAGATATATAGGGTTGGTACAGATGGAGGAATTAGGAGGGTTGAGCATATGGAATACGTTATTGATAGACAATGAAGTATGATCGATTGTATAAGATATCCATATCCATGAGTATGTTGTCACAATCGTAGGCGGAGGCGTTTACTGAAATCCTGCCCATATGCTTGTGACATCAGGATTCTCGGCAAACGGTTGGCAAACCGTTACGGCCACTGGTGGTGATTGGGCACTACTTCAGAATAGGGTACCAGTCCAAAATAATAGTATAAATGTCTAATATAAGCGTCCTTTCTTTGCTA
This sequence comes from Parapristionchus giblindavisi, assembly GCA_943737045.1. NCBI lineage: Eukaryota > Metazoa > Nematoda > Chromadorea > Rhabditida > Diplogasteridae > Parapristionchus > Parapristionchus giblindavisi. The sequence goes on from CALSFV010000261.1 coordinate 7,016, forward strand.
TTTATATCATTTTTTCATATCCTTTTGGCACAGGTCGAATAGCTAAGTTATCGGAATTTGAGGGTTCGATATGAGATAGATTATGATGATATGCTCGCATTGTTTGAAAATTTGATTTATTGGAGTTCCCGCTAGACCAGATGAAGAATCGAGTTTGTTAATTTCGCCAAAGTGTGAAACGCGAAATATCCTTGTTACACTGAGAGCAAACTTACCTGGCAAATCGTTACCCCGATACACTTTCCTGGCAAACGATTACCCCAAATGGTGAATTCAGCCGTTGAATAATTTACCATTTGGGGTAATCGTTTGCCAGGAAAGTGTATCGGGGTAACGATTTGCTAGGTAAGTTTGCTCTCAGTGTAGATCAATATCACGACTGTCACGAGAGAATCGAGCTGAGCATGGGAAAAAGTGAAAATGGTGAAATGAGTTAGGACCATTTTTGGATATCTCTAGGCATGCCCTACCAGCCCCCAAAGTCTCATTACGCAATTTTCATTTCGGAGCTCAATACACAGGTTCGGTAAGGTGAAGTCCCAACTTTGAGCACGAATTTCTCGCTTCTGGTGTGTTTTAGCGAAAAAGTGTCACGAGAGTGACCCCCGCTCTTTTTTCGAGCTCTATCGATCTAAACACACCAGAGGTCATGAAAATGATTCTGAACAGAGCTTCACTTCGAAGCAAATAACTCAAAAATTTAGGAAAAGGGGGTGCTCTTCTTCCTTAAGACATAAGAGACTCCTTGTCAATACACAGGTTCGGTAAGGTGAAGTACTTTGAGCACGAATTTCTCGCTTCTGGTGTGTTTTAGCGAAAAAGTGTCACGAGAGTGCGAGCTCTATCGATCTAAACACACCAGAGGTCATGAAAATGATTCTGAACAGAGCTTCACTTCGAAGCAAATAACTCAAAAATTTAGGAAAAGGGGGTGCTCTTCTTCCAGTATGTTATTAAGTTTTTCATGCGCTTTCGAATGAGGGGTTTACGAAAAAAATACGTTAATGCGTTCGTATGGTTCATCCCCTTGGAAATTTCTTGATGATTTGAAGTCATTTTCGCTACCCACAATCTCTCATTTCGCACACTCTCTCGCCCATTCCTTTTCATTCCATTCCATTCCAATCACGGTCTCGAGCGCGCGGTGCGGAATGAAACATATCGTTTCACCATATCTCTCCCCTCTATTTCTTTCACTCTCCGGCGAGAGAGTGTGCAAAACGAGAGATTGTGGGTAGCGAAAACGACTTCAAATAAACAGGAAATTTCCAAGGGGATTAAACATGCGAACGCATTAACGTATTTTTTTCGCAAACCCCTCATTCGAAAGCGCATGAAAAACTTAATAACATACTGCAAGAAGAGCACCCCCTTTTCCTAAATTTTTGAGTTATTTGATTCCAAGTGAAGCTCTGTTCAGAATCATTTTCATGACCTCTGGTTTGTTTAGATCGATAGAGCTCGAAAAAAGAGCGGGGGTCACTCTTTCTCTTGTTCATGGCCGTCGTAAGACTCGAGCATGGTCCGGACATTCGCGAGGACTTTCGATCTGGCACTCAATACTTTCATCATAGACATATCCCGGGGGGAGACCGATGAAAGTTATAGTGAAAATGCCCTTAGGCTCAAACCCGGCTCACATATACCGCATAAAATAAAAAATTGAAAAATATTCATAACTTTTCAATTTTGATAGCTATTACTTTTATTTCTTTTTATTGGTGAATAACATGTCATGCACTCTTATAAACACAGCTGAGCAGTAATTTCATATCGTTCTGAATATGTATTTTCGTGTTTGATTTTCGGATTTTTCCTCTTCTATCCTCGTTGAACAGATAGCGCAAGAAATTTCATAGTGCATATTGTAGCCCAATTGCTAGAATCAGTTGCGCGTGGGCGACTTTCACTCTAGTCATGCGCATGAAACGTGAAAGCGCCTGGATGAGTGGGACTGGCAATGAGGGATGATAGAGGATGACCATTGATCACTTAAATAATTTAATTTATTAAATTTTCTAGTCTTAATAGCAAACATGGAACCGGTAATTTGATGTGCCTGAAAAACGTATATTAGTGTATTTAACAAAAATGTAATATTGACTTTTAAGACCATTAAAATGGTAGACCACTTTTGCCCTATCAATGTATAAAATACGGGCAACATGAGGTGGTGTGCTTTCCAATATCGTATATATTACATGACCGTGACGTACACTGTATATACTACTATAGACTTTATGTATGTATATATGATATTGGAAAGTACACCAGTGTGTCCCTAGAAATTTTGTGTTTTACCTACTATGTTATCCTCAAAAAAGTAACCAAAGTATCCGAAACTACGGTTACTTACTTTTTTTATTTTTTTTGTGTCGTGCGCATGATCTTTCTCATTCCTTCCTGGTTTCAAACAATTTGAATCCCCTTTCTTGTATATCTATCTATCTATCTTCATCTCTTTTTCTCTTTCTCCTCCTCCTCTCCTCTCCTCTCCTCTTCTCTTCTATCCTCTCTCCTCTCCTCTGTTCCTCTATTTATCTTGTTTCTCTACATCTTTGTCTTTGTTTACAAGTCATTCTAACAAGTAATTCAAGCAGGGGAGGGAAGAGGGGGGCTATCCTCTTTGCTCCTCCTCCCTTCCCTTCCCTCCTCACCAGTGGGTTTCCGGTCGCACAGGTTGATCATCTACCGATTCCTTCTTCTCGTTTTGTTGCTCCTCTTTCACCTAGTGAAAAAGTGTTATCCACGTATCATAAGGCTACCCCTTTTTAGCGCCAGACCCACCCGATTTAGCCAAAATTAAATGAAAAATGAAAACGATTTAGCCAAAATTAATTTAAAAATGAAATTTTTGCGTCGCACCCACTCGGTTTTAATTATCCAACGACAAAGGGGCACTATTTCGGAACAAGAGACCAGAACACCGCGCAAGTCTACACAAAGGAAAGGACGTTTGATTAGAAATTTATACTATTATTTTGGACTGGTACTATTCTGGAGTTGGGCCCGACAAAGGTTGCCTCCGTATGCGTCTACGCTCTTTTTCTCTAACTCAATCTGGAAAAGAAAACTAGATGGTATCCTTCTTTAAAATTCTAATTAAGGTGGTAGGTATTGTTTGACAAATCCATCATCGATCGCTCGATTTCAAAAAAATAAATAAATATAATAATAATAATAATAATAATAATAATAATAATAATAATAATAATAATAATAATAATAATAATAATAATAATAAATATAATAATAATAATAATAATAATAATAATAATAATAATAATAATAATAATAATAATTATTATTATTCCTTGCAGATTCCGATGTTCTCGATCTCTCTGCACACGGCACTGACGGACGCACGCAAGACGCCCTCGATCGTGTTCCGCAAGGGCGAATTGGACTACGTCGGAGCTGATGATGCCCTCATCCCTGAGGACATACGGTAGGTTGATCTTTGGACTATGGACTTTGGTCTTTGGTCTTTGGCTGTAGTGAATTCATGAGGGAGCATACTGTAGGTTGATCTTTGGACTTTGGTCTTTGGATGTAGTGAATTCCTGAGGACATACGGTAAGTTGATCTTTGAACTTTGATCTTTGGACTTTGGCTGCAGTGAATTTATGAGAGAGCATACTGTAGGTTGATCTTTGAGCTTTTTTATGGTTCTAAAAAAGTGCCATTTGATCCGTTCCAAATTCGTTCTCTTGGATTTCACCAAGTTATTTTCGTGTTTCGATCCCTCTTCATTATCTATGAGATACACTCTCGGTTAATTACATGGTACCACATAATCAATATCCATCGACACATTCATTCCCAGAGTGACATTCGACTTCTCGGCTTCATCCACCGCACAACCGCCACGACATCCCGCGTCTGGTGGATAACCCCGATCTTTCAGTGACTATCCCGGTTTGTTTACAATAAATTGTGTATATGCTTGCATGTTTGTGAGTATTGAGAAAATTCACACGCAAATAAAGATGTACACTATTTGCAAGGTAAAAAAAACTTTTCTATACATATTTTTGTTTTTATTATCCTAATTAGTGAAATTTACAATAAAATCGTCAATTTATTTGTCAATTTTGCGGGTGGGTGCACATAAAATGAAATTTGTTGGCGGGCTGGTCTATCCCAGGGATGATTACTGGATTCGTTCTACCGTATTATTTCTCTTTATTATCTTGTTTCTCCTTATCGATATATCCAGACGGATTCGCGCACCAACCTGTGCTCATAGTCGATGGATCATGCTGTGCATTAAAGGTGGCAAGAATCAAGTGATATGCACGAAGATAGAGGGAACACTCATCAAGCCTTTAGCGCAGTGGTAAATCTTCTGACTAGATAGCGCATGGTCGCGGGTTCGAATCCTATTGCAGAACTTTCCTATTTTCAAAAAGCGCGCCGTTGCCTGCGATTGCTATCATGATCCATTCATGATTCTAGCGATCAATAAGCTTAATTTGCATAATACAAATTGTGTGTGGCGCGCAGAACAACTTTTGCTAACTTTCTATCTTCGAAGTTTGTTCTCGAAAATATTCGCGGGACTCCACCTTTAATAAGTCTTCTAGTTCCCGCGGCAAAATATTTAAATAATATGGCAATAATAATAATAATAACACTAATAGTAACAGCAACAACAACAACAACAACAACAATAATAATAATACTTATTATTTATTTATTTTATATACTTCAGGCAGCGGGCTGCGTGCTCTTCTACCTGTGCAACCGCACTCATCCCTTCGAGGATTCGGCCAAACTACGCATCCTCTACGCCAAGTACGCCTTCCCGCCGGATTTTCATCGCAATTTCTCTACATTTCTGGTATCCATAAGAAATTTTGCCTAAAAATTATGGGTAGCGACACACGTTTTCCGTTTCATATTGGTTTTAATTAATGCTCCTATTCAATCTAGCTGCTAATCCCATAAAGAGAAAAAAGCTATGCAATACATGCGGGAAACAGAAGACAACTTATCAGTCAAGTTCGCTTTCCGGTTTCTGAAGTGTTTTTAACTGCAATTTAGATATATCTGATGATACTGTTGGTGAAATTGTAATGTATTAAGTTAAGGATTTTTCGATCCATGGTGTTCCGTTTTAGAGAGCGCTTAATGTCAGCTTTGATTTAATTTGAAGCTGAATTTGAAACAAATTTGAAACTTACTTACAAGTACTCTTTGTATGGTGATGTGTTGGATGTTAAATGGGAACTTCTTCGGTTTCCACCCAGCCCCTCGACCTCCCAAGCCCCATTTCGATCTTTTCGATCGAATAGAGCGGTCGTCCACACTAGGAGGACGATGTCCACGGGGGGGGGGGGGGCGGTGAAAAGAGCAGTTTCTCGAATTCATTCGTGGAGATTGGTGGCTGCCTCTCGCCCGATCTCAGCCCCCTGGTCTGTGAGTTCAATTGATCGATAATTGTATGAAGGGGCTGTTCGGTATTGAATTCGTTTAAAGTATCTATACAGTATCGGCCAAAAGTCATGGGACACTTTTTCATTATTTTATAACTTTTGACCCAGGAAAGTACTCTAGCTCATCTTTTCAGTCAATGTCCAAAATTTATCAAGGAATAATACTATGTTGTGTTGGTATAATTAAATTACTTCACTGATACGTAGTGATGACGCAATCGAAGTACACTTTTTTTGAAAATTTTTATTTCTTTTGTGAAATTTCCTGTTCTTCTGAAACATAGTGAGAGTGTAGACATCTACTAGGCGTGCACAAGCAATAAAATCGGAATGGCTCTAACTATGATTTCGAGCTGTAGCTTTTTTTGCAAATTTGACCTCCAAAATTTAAAAATTAGCTTCTAGGTCTGCTAACGACCCGTTCTAAGCGCTAAAATGATGCTAGTGGTTCAATTCAATTCAATTTCTTTATCATGTCAGGCATTAATGCTCAGATGGGGATGAGTCGGTGGTATTCAGCACGGGTTGCATTCCACCAATTAACGCCCATGGCTCGCTTCAAATCGTCTCTCCATCGAACTCGTGGCTTTCCCGGGGGGCGTGTCCAGTTGTAGGGCGTCCATAGTGTTGTCGCACGACTCCAATGTTCCGTGTCCATATCCCGCACTTTGAGTGCCCAGCGTGCCTTGCGTTTCAATCCCTCTTGGACCCAATCGCGTAGCTTGGTGATCTCTCGTATCCGCCCGTTTCTCCATCGCTCCATTAGGGTTACTCCTACCATCTTCCTCTCCATCTTTCTCTTTGTCATGCTAGTGGTAAGCGATGTTTATTCCCATTTTATGGTAGTCATTACTCGTCATTCGCCCTCAGGGCATGAAAATCAATTTTTTCGGAAGCACTGATTTTGAGACCCTACCGTTCAGAGGGCTTGCCTTCTAAAATTATGGTTCCTCCGCAGGCAGCTTTGCAATGTATCATATATGTATTTCCCTTGTTTTGGTTAAGTTCCGAATCCTTTCAGACCCGCAGCAAACGCTCTGCTGAGAGAGAGAGAGAGAGATAGAGAGAGAGGGGGAGGAGGGAGGAGAGGGGAGGGGGATGAGGATGATGGAGAGAGAGGGGAAAGGTTTAGGAAGGGGAGAGAAGAGAGCGGATGGTCACTGTTATTGCACACAGTAACGACTATGGTTGTATTGTGTGTGGGTAGATGCTAGTGATGACCAGTATCATAGACATAGGGGTGGAGATGGTAGAAGGGGGAGGGAGAGGGAGATGGTAGAAGGGAGAGGGAGAGGGAGAGGGAGAGGGAGATGGTAGAAGGGAGAGGGAGAGGGAGATGGTAGAAGGGAGAGGGAGAGGGAGATGGTAGAAGGGAGAGGGAGAGGGAGAGGGAGAGGGAGAGGGAGAGGGAGAGGGAGAGGGAGATGGTAGAAGGGAGAGGGAGAGGGAGATGGTAGAAGGGAGAGGGAGAGGGAGAGGGAGAGGGAGAGGGAGAGGGAGAGGGAGAGGGAGAGGGAGAGGGAGATGGTAGAAGGGAGAGGGAGAGGGAGATGGTAGAAGGGAGAGGGAGAGGGAGATGGTAGAAGGGAGAGGGAGAGGGAGAGGGAGAGGGAGAGGGAGAGGGAGAGGGAGAGGGAGATGGTAGAAGGGAGAGGGAGAGGGAGATGGTAGAAGGGAGAGGGAGAGGGAGAGGGAGAGGGAGATGGTAGAAGGGAGAGGGAGAGGGAGATGGTAGAAGGGAGAGGGAGAGGGAGATGGTAGAAGGGAGAGGGAGAGGGAGAGGGGAGAGGGAGAGGGAGAGGGAGAGGGAGAGGGAGAGGGAGAGGGAGAGGGAGAGGGAGAGGGAGATGGTAGAAGGGAGAGGGAGAGGGAGAGGGAGAGGGAGAGGGAGAGGGAGAGGGAGAGGGAGAGGGAGAGGGAGAGGGAGAGGGAGAGGGAGAGGGAGAGGGAGAGGGAGAGGGAGAGGGAGAGGGAGAGGGAGAGGGAGAGGGAGAGGGAGAGGGAGAGGGAGAGGGAGAGGGAGAGGGAGAGGGAGAGGGAGAGGGAGAGGGAGAGGGAGAGGGAGAGGGAGAGGGAGAGAGGGAGAGGGAGAGGGAGATGGTAGAAGGGAGAGGGAGAGGGAGATGGTAGAAGGGAGAGGGAGAGGGAGAGGGAGAGGGAGATGGTAGAAGGGAGAGGGAGAGGGAGAGGGAGAGGGAGATGGTAGAAGGGAGAGGGAGAGGGAGAGGGAGAAGGAGATGGCAGAAGGGAGAGGGAGATGGTAGAAGGGAGAGGGAGAGGGAGATGGTAGAAGGGAGAGGGAGAGGGAGAGGGAGAGGGAGAGGGAGAGGGAGAGGGAGAGGGAGAGGGAGAGGGAGAGGGAGAGGGAGATGGTAGAAGGGAGACGGAGAGGGGAGAGGGAGAGGGAGAGGGAGAGGGAGAGGGAGAGGGAGAGGGAGAGGGAGAGGGAGAGGGAGAGGGAGAGGGAGAGGGAGAGGGAGAGGGAGAGGGAGAGGGAGAGGGAGAGGGAGAGGGAGAGGGAGAGGGAGAGGGAGAGGGAGAGGGAGAGGGAGAGGGAGAGGGAGAGGGAGAGGGAGAGGGAGAGGGAGAGGGAGAGGGAGAGGGAGAGGGAGAGGGAGAGGGATAAATAGAGATTTTTGCCAACGCTGATACGTAAGTCCTCTGTCTAGTGTAATGTTCGATATGATTATGACGATATACTCGCCTTATTCCGCTAGAATTTGATTTATTGGGGTTTCCGCTTAAATAGAGAGGAATAATTGAGTTTGTTAATTGCCCGATGGTTTTGGCGAAATTGTGATACACGAAATCGCCTTGTTAGATCAACGTTCTTTGTTGTTTTTATATTACTTTTCGTTTTTATATTACCAATTTTTATATTACTTTTCGTCTCGAGCCTGTGGGGGTCTTTCTAGCGCAGTGCAAACGCGCATTCAACTGGATATTATTCACCCCGAGCTAATTTTGCTCAACGCTCTCTTGTGGACATAGAGAGCGAGAGAGTATGACCAGAGCGGAGAGTTTGAAATCAGTTCGTGGTCTGCCTCTAGGTGTACAATTAGATAATATTATTAGGTTGATAATAATGTGTCTTATGGTGTTTCGGCCGCAACGTCTAGAGTATATGCCCATGTGCCCATGTGCCCATTGAGTGTCCATTGAATGGAAAATCGTTTTCCGTTGTTCATTTCATGTATACGTCCTCGCTTGCCTGCCACGGCCAGCAGGTTCGAGTCACACGAAGAGACCGACATTCTGGCGGGGAACCGCTGCAAAGATCACTCTATAAGGATCAAACATCAATCGATCGTCAAGCCTTCCGTACCTGCACCTAAGGATTACGATATCGACAGTACCTAAACTACACTATTATCGATTGGCTACAATATATCCCCTCATCTACCACACAAAAGTCATTAAATAATATCAATTTTCATTGGAATTCTAGAGAGAATCGTATAGTAAATAAACTAATTCAATCAATAAACTAAACAATAAATCAATAATCTCTCTGATATTTAGGCAGTAGCAGCCGCTTGTACTCACTCGTTTCCAGGTCACATTTGATCAGATATTTCAGAACAATCGATATCATTACGAATCGATAAAAAATATATCGATAATTATGAATTTCAATCGATAAAGTTAGGATATCGATTGCACTTCAGCAGTTAGTTGTCCACGGTGGCTGACCACTTCCCCCGTTCGAGTCACTCAACCAGTCGCATTCGCGTCTCATGCATGTACTATCATCAAGTGTGAACGGCAAAATTCAATTTATTATAACTCGAAAATATTGAATATAATTCTTATTGCTAGTCTAACTGTAGCCACTCCATTCTGACTAATCATTTGTTTAGTGACAGCCATTATACATTTTAGGGGGCCTTCAGATGATTTTTGGATCTTCTTCGGTTTCTGGCCAGCCCCCCCCCCCCCCGTCAATCACCCTATCTCCATTTGGATCGTGGCCAGAAACAGAAGAAGTGCCGATAAAAATGAGCTTTAAGTGGTAGTGATTGATTGTCTAATACAGTGGATGATATTGCACTTTGGTGAAGAATATTGATTGATTTTAGATCCGCGGTTATGAAAATGTATAATTGTGAATAAATGGTCGTCTTGAACAGACCAACAACAACAAGAGCGATAGGTAGTTCTTTCACCTTGCTGTTTCGTGTTGCACGGGTTTTTTTTAATTGGGTTTTTTTGCGGCCATTGATTTTGCCGCACGATAAACGTGACGCCACAAGCATATGAAAAGAGGGGGAATTTCTGGCAAACGCCCCCGCCTATGCTTGTGGTTGTGACGTCGCGTTGTCGGCAAGTTTGTCGGTAAACGATTTTTGCCATGCGTACGGCCTCTCTCTATTGGAGTGTTCGATATGATTACGACGATATACTCGCATTATTTCACTAGAATTTGATTGATTGGGGTTTCCTCAGAAATATACGAAGCATTGAGTTTGTTAATTGCCTGATCGTTTTCGCAAAAGTGTGAAACGCGAAATCGCCTTGTTAGATCAACGCTCCTTGCTGTAACTTGAGAACTCAATTCCCATTACTTTTCGTCTCCAACTTGTGGCGATCTTTCTAGCGCAGTGCAAACGCGGGGCCTTTACTTCGGAATAAATATGATTACTTACTTAGTTACTTAGTAGATCCGTCTTCGTCGGCTAATGTCGCGCGGATCACATCCCTCCATTTGCTTCTATCGCGAGCGCGCGTAGTCCAATGTTGATAGGGTTCTCGTTTGGACGATGACCGTGTTGATCGTCCGGTACTGTATGACATCTTGGCGTATTCCTCAATTGAGTCCCTCTAGCGGGAGGTCGACCTGATGGTCGGACGAGGTTGGGAGGAGGGAACCATTGTGTGACGCGTGTTGACCATCTGCCGTCTTCTCTCCGAAGCACGTGTCCTGCCCATCGGTGCTTCGCTTTGGAGATGCTAATAATAATAATAATAATAATAATAATAATAATAATAATAATAATGTTGTGTAGATACCCTATTCCCTATGTATATTGATCATCTCTATTCCCTATGCATATTGATTAGAATATGTCATCATGTAAATACGTGCACGTGCGCGATCAGACTACAGTCTCTCTGATCCGCACACTCTCTCGCCACTCTACCTTTATCTCTAATGCTCTCTCGTATCTGGCTCCGCCCACTCTTATGTCTAGATTCCCAATCAGTCTAGATGAGTTCTCCCTTGATCCTCGCACAAGATGTGCCCTTCTCTAGCCTTGTATATTCTGTATTTTCCCTAGTCTGCTAATAAAGCCCTAAGTAGTAAACCCTTGTGCACTCACACTACACTACACGACAACGGGGGCCGACAGCAATACATAACAAATAATAATAATAATAATTATTATTATTATTATTGTTGTTGTTGTTGTTGTTGTCGTCGTTGCTGTGTTATTTATCTATTATTATTATCAAACTCGTTTATGAATTAACTCAAAAGACTAGACAATACATGTCGGATTCACTCGGCACATTTACTTTTCAACATTGTAAGATAGATGAGAATCATTATAGTCAGGCTGATAATGCAATGCATACTAATAGGAATGCATAGATATTTGTGACGTAACTACAATATGAGATTGTGTATAGAAGTAGCAGGGATATGTTATAATTATGAATATTGATTTTGCTTTGTTATATTGAATAATGCATGCACTACTGAATTATGCTTTCATCCCGTGCTAATGAGCACATAGTGAGTCTGTTAGTCCCTCTCTATCTTTATCTCTACCTGTCTTTCTGTATTCTCTCCCTCTCTCTCTCTATCTCTCTCTGCTTCTCCCTCTCCCTCCCTTAATCACTCTCTCTCTCTCTCTCTCACTATCTCCATGATAGACTTGGACATGTATCGTTTTCATGGTAATGAGGGTATAATATTCCCGCAAGACCTGGGGCAAAGGGCGAGATAGTACTGTACAATGAGAGAGAGAGGTCAGAGAAAGAAAGACTGGGGAGAGTGTATGGTGGAAATTGAGTGGGGAGCAAAGTGTTCGATAGGGGAGATACGGCAGATAGTATGGCTGTTATTAGGACTGTATTAGGAGAATGGTGGACTGGTCACTGGCAAGAAAATATGATCTCTTTCTCTTCATAGCTAATTCTAACTCGTTGTATATCTCCCTCTCCTTGCCTCTCAATCTATCAACCTCTCTCTCCGTTCCTCGAACTCTCCGCCTACTTATGCAGATATGATTGCTGAACACACCACCTCCGGTATTTTTTGCTCGCGGGGCGCACCGTTGAGAGGCCAAATCTCGCGGGGTACACCGCGAGGTGCACCACGGTGTGGAAGTGACGGCGTGCCTCGCGGGGTGGACATCAAATCTCGCGGGGCACACCGTCCCTCCTGCCCCGCGAGGCACGCCGTCGTCCATCTCGCGGGGCTCCCCGTCTAGAGGCTGCAGCTCGCGAGGTACCCCGTCTCAAGGTTCTACCCCGTGGTGTACCTCGCGGCATTGAACGGTGTGCCCCGCGAGTAAAAAATACGGAGACGAGAGTGTATTACCCTAATCCGTTCGCTGAACGGGGTGCGGGTTCTTTGCCCATGACTACATGCATAGAGGGAGAGGGAGAGGGAGAGGGAGAGGGAGAGGGAGAGGGAGAGGGAGAGGGAGAGGGAGAGGGAGAGGGAGAGGGAGAGGGAGAGGGAGAAGGAGAGGGAGAGGGAGAGGGAGAGGGAGAGGGAGAGGGAGAGGGAGAGGGAGAAATAGAGATTTTTGCCAACGCTGATACGTAAGTCCTCTGTCTAGTGTAATGTTCGATATGATTATGACGATATACTCGCCTTATTCCGCTAGAATTTGATTTATTGGGGTTTCCGCTTAAATAGAGAGGAATAATTGAGTTTGTTAATTGCCCGATGGTTTTGGCGAAACTGTGATACACGAAATCGCCTTGTTAGATCAACACTCGCTCATAATCAGCTCATAATCAGTACTCATGCAGTGCTGCGCATTGTCTAAATCAGATCACAGATTCGAAGTGGATGAGGCATAGATGAAATACTCCCCTCCCCGATTGGCGCGCATCCTTTCTCCAGGCGTGTATGGCCCATTCTGTCTACATTCTGTATACATAATGTCTACAATTAAAAATAATAATAATATTATTATCCTCGTTTATCGCTATAAGGTTTTGCATTTGCTCAAAAGACTAGACAATATGAGTGCGCTTGCGAGATAATCGACTAAGTGCCGGCACAGTAAAAAAATGAAATTTTGTTGATCGGGGTTCTCAAGGCTGCTGATGACGATGGACATGTTCATTTTGCACCTAGATCCACTGTTGAGGCCAGACGACGTCGCGTTTAAATCTCATTTTTCGCGTTGAAAAATCGTTTCTCTTTACCCGATCGTGCTAAAATTACGAAACTGTGACTCACGGGGCAGAATTTTATGGCGATCACGCCTGTCTAATTTATTTTTCATCGAAAATTTACATAATTTTCATAAATGGAATTTCTCTCAACGGCAAAAGTAAGTAATGCAACCTACACAGATCGGACTGGAATGGCTCCAGCATCACATAGAAAAAAAATCAGCCAATTTTCGCCCGCAACTTTCGAGAAAATCAACTTTCAGTGTAGTCATTTTGTCTTAGAAGAGGAGAAAAGAGGCGAGAGTGTGGTGGTGTGAGAGAGCAAAGGAGGTAGAGGGGGAGACACCCCCTTCCTTTCTATGCGGCTCGCCTCACCTGCCTCTCTGCTCTCTCACACCATCACACTCTCTCGTCTCTTGTCTCCACTTCAACGGCAAAATGACTACACTGAAAGTTGAAAGTCGCGGGCGCAAATTGGCTGAATATTTTTCTATCTGATGCTGGAGCCATTCCGGTCCGATCTGTGTAGGTTACATTACTTACTTTTGTCGTTGAGAGAAATTCCATTTATGAAAATTATGAAAATTTTGGTGCAAAATGAACATGCCCATCGTCATCAGCACCCTTGAGAACCCCGATCCCCAAAATTTGATTTTTTGCCTGTGCCGGACCCCCACTGGATATGGTCGATTCTCTCGCAAGCGCACTCATATCAGTCGGATTCTTTATTTATTTATTTATTTATTTGGTACACCCGTGACAGGTGCGACAGCAAATACAGAACCGTTAAGAGAAATAATAAGAATGATAGAAAGGACAGATTCGACCGGCACATTTACGTTTCAACACTATAAGATATGTCAGAGCCTGACAAGGAGTCTCTTTCAGCTTAAGGTGGCGATAAGAGATGAGCTATAGCTCATTTGAAAGCCCTTCATCTGTAGATTAAGAATATCTACTTTAAAAAATGCAACCGAGGTCTATGCACGGACAAAAAAATTGGAGGAGTGTAAAACGCAATGACGCGCGCAATGATGCACTATCTCTGCGCGTTATCTCTGCGCGCTAGTGGTTGCACAGCTAGCTAACGATCCTCGTTCTCCGTTTCCGAGTGAATTTATTTTTTTTTATAATTGTGAGTTGATTGAGTCAACGATGATGTACTTGAACCGGATGTGTAGAACCTTCTCCATTCTTGAAAAAAAACTTTTCCAGCAGTTTCCAATCAATGTTTAACATTTTTCGCGCGTCTAACCTAACCGAAGTTCGTTAGACATACCGCAATTACTCATCTTTTTTTTTTGGAGTTACACTATACCGCTGAGTCGCAGTGTTAGCGCCTCCAATCTATTGGCTGAGAGGGCCTATCCTGGTCTGAAGGACCAGTGGCCATGGCCTATGATCAAGCTGTGTTTGGAGCTCACAGTGGAGGATTTAGATCGTGGTTTTGACACCACTTCCGACATTTCTTAACCCCCTCGGTATTGGGTGGATCTTGCATCTTTACCTTTGTGATATCACTAACTCGCAGAGATAACGCGGAGAACTAGAGCATCATTGCGCCCATCGTAGCGTTTTAGACACTCCTCCAATTTTTTTGACCGTGCACAGACCTCGGTTGCATTTTTTAAGTAGATTTCCTTAATCTACAGATGAAGGGCTTTCAAATGAGCTATAACTCATATCTTATCGCCAGCTTAAGCTGAAAGAGACTTTTTGTGAGTGAAAATCAGTCCACCGATGGCCCATTCTGAATCGTATCTATGATGAAGAAGAAGATGGTGATTATAAACCCTCATGGACTGTGGGGTAGCGAGATGAGCGGAGGAGGGGAGAGGAGAATCGAGAGGAAGAGGAAGGAGGGTAGAGATGGAGGAGAGGGGAGACAGGAGCGTGGATGGTCACTGTTATTGTTTACAGTGACGACTATGGTTGTATTGTGTGTGAGTAGCTGCTACTGATGACCAGTATCATAGACATATGGGGTGGAGATGGTGGAAGGGGGGGGGGGGGGGAGAGACTGAGGGAGAGAGGAAGAGAGAAAGAGAGAGAGAGATTTTTGTCAACGCTGATGCGTACGGCGTCTGGCTATTGGAGCGTTCGATATGACTACGACGATATACTCGCCTTATTTCACTAGAATTTGATTTATTGGGGGTTTCCCAAGAAATAGAAGGAAGATTGAGTTTGTTAATTGCCTGATGGTTTTCACGAAACTTTGAAACGCGAAATCGCCTTGTTAGATCAGCGCTCTTTTCCTTACTCACCGAGCAAATTTTACTCTCCGCTCTGACAACGCTCTCTCATAGACCAAGAGAACGAGAGAGTATGACCAGAGCGGCGAGTTTTCGTTATTTATTGTGTCCGAAGTCTATTGAGGGAGTGAACATGCAACTAACAATAAAGATGAATGCTATTTGCAGTGTAAAAAATGAAATCATGAAGAAGAAAAGAAGAATATACATGAATTACCAGAACTTTGTGTTATATCAAAAAATAATGGATGTTTCGCAAGCTATCGCCGTATATTACTCATTTAGAACATAAAGGAAGAATCGTTTCGATTTAATTGTTTCTCTAAAAGTGGAGCTCTCGAAAGCTCTATCAGCTAAAACGACAGCTCTTCAGGCAACGCCGCATCACGTGGAGTCGTCTCTGCGAGAGCTCGACGAGATCCAAGCCAAGTTTGAGAGCGGACGACCGCCAGCGCCAAGACAGGTACGGTATACGGTACCCTCAAAGTTACCCTCAAAGTTTCGTGAAGATCGGGATATATGTCCTCAGACCATTCCCTTGTTAGATAATAATATTATTATTTTTAATTGGAACTCATCGGCCCATCATTCTCTCAACGAAGTCTGCCCTTCGATCCGTTTGCCGAATTCCTGGCGACCAATCTCGTGCCTGGTGAGGTTTATTGATTTATTAATTTTATTGATTGATTGGTTTATTGATTGATTAATTAATTAATTAATTTATTTATTTATTCAACAACAAGAGTGATGGGTAGATCTTTCACCTGGTTGTTTCGGGTTGCGCGAGCTATAAAGACATTCAAAATACAAAAAAAAATCAAAAGTTACATTGACCAGAAGCAAATACTTTTTTTTCAATCTTGGACAATATGCGAGTGATACATACAGAGACAAAAGATCGAAGATCATGAACTTCTGGCCAATAAATAAGAGATCAAATATCACAGAATTATATCCGAAAGGTCAAAGATCATCCGTTTCCTATCATTTCTATTCCAATCAGGGTTAATGTGAGGTCCCATTACGCAAAATGGACTTACCTATTCCATCTCGATCTATTATACTATAAGTAATTAGTCAAACCTTTTCTAACCACAGGTTGCAACACTCATGCACATAGTATGCAAATAAGAAATTAGATGCTGAAGTATAACGGTAAATTCCGAAAATTACCGTAATCCTTCATCTTAAAAGGTCAGATGGTTGGCCACATTTATGACTACTTCAATCAGAAAGCGGACCGATTCTTAATAGAAAACCGTCACGACTTATTTACTTACTCACCGAAATACGAGCAATATGTGAATGGATAAACAAATTAGTAGAGGGATGCTGTAGTCGGGGAATACTGTAATCGATGGATACTGTAGTCGATAGCATTCACTTCTTTGTGTGAAAATTGTAATCTCATTACTCGACATCGACATATTCGAACTGCAGTAGTAAGAGTTGGAGCAGTCTTCCGACTCAAGAAAGTCCCCAGTTTCTTCTATAAAGATTCCCCACTTCCTTTTCTTCTCTCATTGTCAGTAAGGTAGATCACTCTTCCTTCCCTGTCTATCTCTCAGTCAATCAATAATCATTTACTGGTCCCTTCCTCCCTTCCCATCACCTCTTCCCTCCTTTTTTCACTTTTTTTTGTCACTAGCGTCGTTTTGTTGTCCCTTTCGCTACTCGTTGTATATTTACCAAAACATATTTACTTTTCCTCAATTTGCGTATTCTTATCTCTGTGTTCTGTCAACTTTAATTCTAAAACGATATTTATCATTGCCAACAGTCTCTTCATTACTCAAACTACTGTTTCTTTGGTTTCTATGCTCTACTTATTGGAATAGTTCAAAGAAACGGTCCATCTTCTCGATTGCGTTCATCCTCTCCCTCTCTACATCAACCTCTCTCCCCCCTCTCTCTCCCCCCCTCTCTCTCTCTCCCCCCCTCTCTCTCTCTCTCCATCTCCATCTCTCCCTCTCCCTCCCCCTCTCTCCCTCTCCCTCTCTACCTCTACATCTCCCTCTCTAACTCTCCCTCTCTACCTCTCCCTCTCCCTCTCTCCCCACTCTATATAAATATGGATAGATCTTTGACTAATCTTTGTCTTCACATTTCCATTATTGTCGTTATTGTCCACTCCTAAAGTCCAATCTGCATATCACTATTCAATTATGATTTGCTACGTGTTCTCATTCTTGTCTCATTCATTTGCAGTCTTTGGTCGTATTGCCTTTACACCACTCCTTTTTTTGAAACCCCCTCTTCTTATTTTAAAAGCTGCTCTTTGATCTTTACCCAGCGATTCCTCGTTACTCCCCTTAGATCCATTTATCACCGATATATTTTTTCAATTACTTGTCTTTCATTCCAATCTATTTTTCAGGAAACAAATCGAAGACGATCGATTCCTTTCCGACGACCGCATGCATTAGGAGTGTACATACATCTCATCCTTCGTTCCATTAGGCAGATGTAGAGGTATAAACCACCATTTTCTCTTTCAGTCATATATTGAGTTATCGGAAGATATTAAAATCTTTTCAAATCGTTGAATCTATGATAATTTGTCATTCGACAGGTCTATCGTCTATATGGAGGGACCAACGACTGCAGAAGATTGCCGAAGTTCTATAGGGAGACGACGCGCCAATCTTCGTCCGGCCTCGACCGTCTCAAAACTTCGAAATCAGGTTGACTGTACCATGTTAGCTTCTTCATCAGATTCGAACTTCCATTGGATCACTTTACCATTATCTTATGTTTTGTTAAAAAGTTGATGAAGAGATCGTAAAACGACGGGAGAGCTCGTAAAAAGATGCGAGTTAAAGTGAGACCTCGAGCTAATTTGAACATCTCCGCTCTGACCACACTCACTCTTCTTTTGCCAATGCTGAAAAAGATTGGGGATAGCCTTCATATACTTTTCGTATCGAAAGAATAGACAATTTATTATGATTTGATTCTGAAATTCAAACATGAGTGAAACCATTGTGTGCTTTTTTACCTCGAAAAATGAAAAGAAAACATCGTTGACTATGTTTATGTTGTGATAATATTTGATATACAGGCTTATTTGTGTTATTATCGTTGATGACGTCGCTTGGAGTCATCTTCGCTCATCTTCCTGGATCCTCTCCTCTCGACCCTCTCGCCTCTCGACGCCTCTCGACGGACTTCCGAAGAAGCGCGGGGTCTCCGGTCGCTTCTGCCCTCATCCAGTCTACTGGCGAAGCTCTTTTTTTCAGGATGAATAAAGAGTGTTTGTGTTAGTGTTTGAAATCGGTATCCAAGCCCGCGAAGTAAAATGGGAGGAGCCTGAATCGGTATTTATGTTGGGTCCTCCCGAAGGGGGCGGGGCTATGCATCGGTATATAAGTAGGGGGGTGAGTGAGTATATGTTGGCTATTTGATTTGATTGTGAGAAGGACCCATGGTCTAGTGGATAAAAGGTTCGACAATCAATTCAACTGGCCGGTCGGCATCCAAGTTCGATTCCCCGTCGAGGATTAGCGAGTGAAATACACCCTACATTATACTCAATATTTTTGCCATCTTTTTCATTGACGATTTTCCGATTCTACTACGCAAATTGAAAGAACAAGCTTGCAGACATGAATCGTGAACTAACTTTAATCATTAAAACTTTTATAGCTATTCAGAAGTGCCGTTTCTGTAGCGGTACTTGCATTCAATGCACAATGAGTTTCTATGTTTTGTTCATGCAGGGAATGAAATCGATAAATGACATAATACAACAGTAAATATTAGATATTACGCGATTGATACCACAACAACTCTCCTTTGGCATGCACGGGTCAATCATCTACATTTTACATCTTCTCGTTTCATTTGTTTATTCATTGTATTCTGTCATTGTATCCAATTTATTATAGTCAGAATTTGGCTTGAATTATTACGGGCCTAGCAGTGATCACCCGCAAGACTTTGTGTGCCTTGAATAACGGGTTGTACCTTTATCTTTTTTCTGTTGCATGTTTTATCGAAAACGCATAAATAATAAAAATAAAAACATAGCAAAGTGTTAGAGGTATTCAATGAGGGTGAGAACCCGATACACGAACAACACGTAAAGGAGAAAATTTTATTCGAGGAAAAAATTTACCGAACTTATGACACACCCTAATAATTCTCTTGGATTTTACCAAGTCGTTTTCGTGTTTCGATCCCTCTTCATTATCGACGAGATGCTTCTCTTTCTTTGATAGACTCCTATTTCTACCTCGGTAAACACCTAATCATATCCATGGACACATTTATTCCCAGAGTGACACTCGTCTTCTCGTCTTCATCCACCGCACAGCCGCCACGACATCCCGCGTCTGGTGGAGGCCCCCGATCCTTCATGGAATATCCGGGTTTGTTCATTGTGTATATAAAATTTCGATTTTCATGACCCGGGGGTATGGTCCGAAAATTTCAAAATTTCTCAAGTTTGAAATGTTTTCAATTATGCTGCTTATTGTGAAGTACTAATGATGTGAATAATATTCAGCCAATGCTCAATGGCTGATCTCTCCTTTCAACCATTTTTTTCGAAAATTTTCATTCTGATTGCGTGCGAAAAATCAGAATTGTGTTTGAATCAGTTTCCAACTTGCTTTCTGTAACATTCTGTCATAGTGCTTTGCAATGTACATAATCAATATGAAAATCGTTTATTTTTGAAAATTCATTTTTTTGTAATGACCCCGGGGTCATGGAAATCCATTTTTTTGAAAGTGAGCCGAATGCCGGGATTTCAGTTTTACTATGTTTACTCATCATGAATCTTCACATTGTCATTGTCATTTGCTCATTGTCGCAGCATTCGAGTCGAAAAACTGCAATATTTCAGAAATTTGCCATGAAAGTAGGCACTCAAATTAAATTTTTTTGAATTTTTGAAAATAAACGATTTTTATATTGATTATGTACATTGCAAAATACTAAGACAGAATGTTACAGAAAGCAAGTTGGAAACCGATTCAAACGAAATAATGCTTTTTCGCAAGCATTCAGAACGAAAATTTTTGAAAAATTGTTGAAAGGAGAGATCAGCCATTGAGCATTGGCTGAATATTATTCACATCATTAGTACTTCACAATAAGCCGCATAAGTGAAAACATTCCAAACTTGAGAAATTTTGAAATTTTCGGACCATGACCCCGGGTCATGTAAATCGAAATTTTCAAATTGATCCAAGTGATGCGCTTCTTGTGTCATATTACTCGTCTCACCTCGACACTTTGAGTTGGCCACAATTCCGCACCAATCGTTTGGAAAATACAGCATTTGTTCGGAAAACCATCGATTACGGAACTTCGATCGAAAAATTCGAAAACTGGGTCCATCGTGAAGAACCCAGTTTTAAGTGAAATCGATGCAGAATTGCTTAGGCTACAATACCTGGTAGAAAAACTCTGGAGCAATCTACAACAATAGATGATTTGTCCAAAAAACCAAAATCTGTGCACCCTAGACGCATCGCAAATGATATTTGGAATTTATCTCAACAATTTGAGAAATTATGATTTTTAATCGTTTTTGCACTTAAATTAATTTTTTTAATAGCCTGAGGGCACAAACAGGAAATTTCTGCTGTTTTGTGTAATAAGGGTCAATGACACTCCTAGCACCCAAGTATGGACCCCCAGCTCTCATTGCTAGCGCACGCGTCCGGTGGATGGTCATTATGATCGAGTCTTTCGGAGCATGCCTCTTAACACCCGTGTTTTTCAAGGAAAAAAATGAACAGATTGATGGCACCGCTAGCAAGTTCGCCATTTCAGCTGAAGTCCATTCAATCGATATATCGATCGAATGATTTTTTCCAATTATATTCTCTAATTTTAAATTTAAAGGCACACCACGAGCTAATTTGAAACTCTCCGCTCTGGCTATACTCTCTCGCTATCTTTGTCTACGAGAGGGCGTTGCCAGAGCGGAGAGTAAGTAGCAGTTGAATGAAAGGAAGGGCCGCCACAAGTTCAGGAAGAAAAGTAGTTGGAATTAGATTCCTGAGATACAGCAAAGAGCGTGGATCTAACAAGGAGATTTCGCGTTTCACACTTTTGTGAAAACCATCGGACAATTAGGTAACCCAATAATTCATATCCATTGCCGGCAAAAACAATAAAACAAGTTTTAGTCAAAGAAGGCGAGTATATCATCATAATCTATCTCATATCGAACCCTCCAATCACCAAAGGCCGTACGCATCAGTGCCGGCAACGACCGTTTGGAAAAAAAACCTGACGCCAGAAACATATGGGGAGGGGAATTTTGGTCTGGCTACGTTCATGGATACCTACCAGGGATGGGCGAACATGATCAGACGAAAAAAATTCGAAAACGAAATTTTTTCGTTTCAAAACCTCGAAAAAAATTCGAAAAAAAAAACGAAAAAAATCCAATTTCACTGTTAAAAGCGAATCATAATGTTGAAATCGTTGAGCTCGAAAGTCATTCTTTACTGGTTGCTTCCAGAAAACTTATTTAGGCAAAATATGGAAGAGGAAGAAACAATAAGAAACTAAAATTCGACACTTCATCTCAAACGAAACTCATGAGAGGAATATTGACATTGAGAAAAATCAGAGGTTCGAAAGTGGAATGAGAAAGACGATTGTCGGTCAGGATGTTTCCTGCAGTAGAGAAAAATCTGAGTACTTCCATACTTCATGGAGGGAGCACAGGAATTTTCCCTGCATTTGATAGATGTTCGTGTATTTGGGTCGAAAAATATATGGGAAATGGAAAAACATTTGTCATCGACTCAGAAAAAGTGAAAATACAGTACGAACTCGATCATTTCTTGAGTGGAAAACAAACAGTATGAAAAAAGTATTGAAACTACATTTTTTAGTTTTTTTTTTTTTCGACCGAACATTTTTTCGTCTGGGAAAATTTTCGACTTTCTTGGAAATTTTTCGAGTTTTACACTAGATATTCTGGGAGTTCAAAAACAATGAAATAAAGGGAAAACGGGATTTTCAACTGAAAAATGTAGTTTCAATACTTTTTTCATACTGTTTATTTTCCACTCAAGAAATGATCGAGTTCGTACTGTATTTTCACTTTTTCTGAGTCGATGACAAATGTTTTTCCATTTCCCATATATTTTTCGACCCAAATACACGAACATCTATCAAATGCAGGGAAAATTCCTGTGCTCCCTCCATGAAGTATGGAAGTACTCAGATTTTTCTCTACTGCAGGAAACATCCTGACCGACAATCGTCTTTCTCATTCCACTTTCGAACCTCTGATTTTTCTCAATGTCAATATTCCTCTCATGAGTTTCGTTTGAGATGAAGCGTCGAATTTTAGTTTCTTATTGTTTCTTCCTCTTCCATATTTTGCCTAAATAAGTTTTCTGGAAGCAACCAGTAAAGAATGACTTTCGAGCTCAACGATTTCAACATTATGATTCGCTTTTAACAGTGAAATTGGATTTTTTTCGTTTTTTTTTTCGAATTTTTTTCGAGGTTTTGAAACGAAAAAATTTCGTTTTCGAATTTTTTTCGTCTGATCATGTTCGCCCATCCCTGGTAGGTATCCATGAACGTAGCCAGACCAAAATTCCCCTCCCCATATGTTTCTGGCGTCAGGTTTTTTTTCCAAACGGTCGTTGCCGGCACTGATGCGTACGGCCTTTGGTGATTGGAGGGTTCGATATGAGATAGATTATGATGATATACTCGCCTTCTTTGACTAAAACTTGTTTTATTGTTTTTGCCGGCAATGGATATGAATTATTGGGTTACCTAATTGTCCGATGGTTTTCACAAAAGTGTGAAACGCGAAATCTCCTTGTTAGATCCACGCTCTTTGCTGTATCTCAGGAATCTAATTCCAACTACTTTTCTTCCTGAACTTGTGGCGGCCCTTCCTTTCATTCAACTGCTACTTACTCTCCGCTCTGGCAACGCCCTCTCGTAGACAAAGATAGCGAGAGAGTATAGCCAGAGCGGAGAGTTTCAAATTAGCTCGTGGTGTGCCTTTAAATTTAAAATTAGAGAATATAATTGGAAAAAATCATTCGATCGATATATCGATTGAATGGACTTCAGCTGAAATGGCGAACTTGCTAGCGGTGCCATCAATCTGTTCATTTTTTTCCTTGAAAAACACGGGTGTTAAGAGGCATGCTCCGAAAGACTCGATCATAATGACCATCCACCGGACGCGTGCGCTAGCAATGAGAGCTGGGGGTCCATACTTGGGTGCTAGGAGTGTCATTGACCCTTATTACACAAAACAGCAGAAATTTCCTGTTTGTGCCCTCAGGCTATTAAAAAAATTAATTTAAGTGCAAAAACGATTAAAAATCATAATTTCTCAAATTGTTGAGATAAATTCCAAATATCATTTGCGATGCGTCTAGGGTGCACAGATTTTGGTTTTTTGGACAAATCATCTATTGTTGTAGTTTGCTCCAGAGTTTTTCTACCAGGTATTGTAGCCTAAGCAATTCTGCATCGATTTCACTTAAAACTGGGTTCTTCACGATGGACCCAGTTTTCGAATTTTTCGATCGAAGTTCCGTAATCGATGGTTTTCCGAACAAATGCTGTATTTTCCAAACGATTGGTGCGGAATTGTGGCCAACTCAAAGTGTCGAGGTGAGACGAGTAATATGACACAAGAAGCGCATCACTTGGATCAATTTGAAAATTTCGATTTACATGACCCGGGGTCATGGTCCGAAAATTTCAAAATTTCTCAAGTTTGGAATGTTTTCACTTATGCGGCTTATTGTGAAGTACTAATGATGTGAATAATATTCAGCCAATGCTCAATGGCTGATCTCTCCTTTCAACAATTTTTCAAAAATTTTCGTTCTGAATGCTTGCGAAAAAGCATTATTTCGTTTGAATCGGTTTCCAACTTGCTTTCTGTAACATTCTGTCTTAGTATTTTGCAATGTACATAATCAATATAAAAATCGTTTATTTTCAAAAATTCAAAAAAATTTAATTTGAGTGCCTACTTTCATGGCAAATTTCTGAAATATTGCAGTTTTTCGATTCGAATGCTGCGACAATGAGCAAATGACAATGACAATGTGAAGATTCATGATGAGTAAACATAGTAAAACTGAAATCCCGGCATTCGGCTCACTTTCAAAAAATGGATTTCCATGACCCCGGGGTCATTACAAAAAAATGAATTTTCAAAAATAAACGATTTTCATATTGATTATGTACATTGCAAAGCACTATGACAGAATGTTACAGAAAGCAAGTTGGAAACTGATTCAAACACAATTCTGATTTTTCGCACGCAATCAGAATGAAAATTTTCGAAAAAAATGGTTGAAAGGAGAGATCAGCCATTGAGCATTGGCTGAATATTATTCACATCATTAGTACTTCACAATAAGCAGCATAATTGAAAACATTTCAAACTTGAGAAATTTTGAAATTTTCGGACCATACCCCCGGGTCATGAAAATCGAAATTTTATATACACAATGAACAAACCCGGATATTCCATGAAGGATCGGGGGCCTCCACCAGACGCGGGATGTCGTGGCGGCTGTGCGGTGGATGAAGACGAGAAGACGAGTGTCACTCTGGGAATAAATGTGTCCATGGATATGATTAGGTGTTTACCGAGGTAGAAATAGGAGTCTATCAAAGAAAGAGAAGCATCTCGTCGATAATGAAGAGGGATCGAAACACGAAAACGACTTGGTAAAATCCAAGAGAATTATTAGGGTGTGTCATAAGTTCGGTAAATTTTTTCCTCGAATAAAATTTTCTCCTTTACGTGTTGTTCGTGTATCGGGTTCTCACCCTCATTGAATACCTCTAACACTTTGCTATGTTTTTATTTTTATTATTTATGCGTTTTCGATAAAACATGCAACAGAAAAAAGATAAAGGTACAACCCGTTATTCAAGGCACACAAAGTCTTGCGGGTGATCACTGCTAGGCCCGTAATAATTCAAGCCAAATTCTGACTATAATAAATTGGATACAATGACAGAATACAATGAATAAACAAATGAAACGAGAAGATGTAAAATGTAGATGATTGACCCGTGCATGCCAAAGGAGAGTTGTTGTGGTATCAATCGCGTAATATCTAATATTTACTGTTGTATTATGTCATTTATCGATTTCATTCCCTGCATGAACAAAACATAGAAACTCATTGTGCATTGAATGCAAGTACCGCTACAGAAACGGCACTTCTGAATAGCTATAAAAGTTTTAATGATTAAAGTTAGTTCACGATTCATGTCTGCAAGCTTGTTCTTTCAATTTGCGTAGTAGAATCGGAAAATCGTCAATGAAAAAGATGGCAAAAATATTGAGTATAATGTAGGGTGTATTTCACTCGCTAATCCTCGACGGGGAATCGAACTTGGATGCCGACCGGCCAGTTGAATTGATTGTCGAACCTTTTATCCACTAGACCATGGGTCCTTCTCACAATCAAATCAAATAGCCAACATATACTCACTCACCCCCCTACTTATATACCGATGCATAGCCCCGCCCCCTTCGGGAGGACCCAACATAAATACCGATTCAGGCTCCTCCCATTTTACTTCGCGGGCTTGGATACCGATTTCAAACACTAACACCCCAAAATCTTTATTCATCCTGAAAAAAAGAGCTTCGCCAGTAGACTGGATGAGGGCAGAAGCGACCGGAGACCCCGCGCTTCTTCGGAAGTCCGTCGAGAGGCGTCGAGAGGCGAGAGGGTCGAGAGGAGAGGATCCAGGAAGATGAGCGAAGATGACTCCAAGCGACGTCATCAACGATGATAACACAAATAAGCCTGTATATCAAATATTATCACAACATAAACATAGTCAACGATGTTTTCTTTTCATTTTTCGAGGTAAAAAAGCACACAATGGTTTCACTCATGTTTGAATTTCAGAATCAAATCATAATAAATTGTCTATTCTTTCGATACGAAAAGTATATGAAGGCTATCCCCAATCTTTTTCAGCATTGGCAAAAGAAGAGTGAGTGTGGTCAGAGCGGAGATGTTCAAATTAGCTCGAGGTCTCACTTTAACTCGCATCTTTTTACGAGCTCTCCCGTCGTTTTACGATCTCTTCATCAACTTTTTAACAAAACATAAGATAATGGTAAAGTGATCCAATGGAAGTTCGAATCTGATGAAGAAGCTAACATGGTACAGTCAACCTGATTTCGAAGTTTTGAGACGGTCGAGGCCGGACGAAGATTGGCGCGTCGTCTCCCTATAGAACTTCGGCAATCTTCTGCAGTCGTTGGTCCCTCCATATAGACGATAGACCTGTAGAATGACAAATTATCATAGATTCAACGATTTGAAAAGATTTTAATATCTTCCGATAACTCAATATATGACTGAAAGAGAAAATGGTGGTTTATACCTCTACATCTGCCTAATGGAACGAAGGATGAGATGTATGTACACTCCTAATGCATGCGGTCGTCGGAAAGGAATCGATCGTCTTCGATTTGTTTCCTGAAATAGATTGGAATGAAAGACAAGTAATTGAAAAAATATATCGGTGATAAATGGATCTAAGGGGAGAAACGAGGAATCGCTGGGTAAAGATCAAAGAGCAGCTTTTAAAATAAGAAGGGGGGGTTTCAAAAAAAGGAGTGGTGTAAAGGCAATACGACCAAAGACTGCAAATGAATGAGACAAGAATGAGAACACGTAGCAAATCATAATTGAATAGTGATATGCAGATTGGACTTTAGGAGTGGACAATAACGACAATAATGGAAATGTGAAGACAAAGATAGGTCAAAGATCTATCCATATTTATATAGAGTGGGGAGAGAGGGAGGGGGAGAGGTAGAGAGGGAGAGGGAGGGGCAGGGAGGGGGGGGAGAGGGAGAGATAGAGAGGGAGAGGCAGAGAGAGGGTGGGAGAGGTAGAGAGGGGGAGTTAGAGATGGAGATGGAGATGGAGAGGGAGAGTTAGAGAGGGAGAGGTAGAGAGGGGGAGGGAGAGATGGAGATGGAGAGGGGGAGAGAGGAAGAGGTAGAGAGGGAGAGGATGAACGCAATCGAGAAGATTGACCGTTTCTTTAAACTATTCCAATAAGTAGATCATAGAATCCAAAGAAAGAGTAGTTTGAGTAATGAAGAGACTGTTGGTAATGATAAATATCATTTTAGAATTAAAGTTGACGAAATACAGTAGGCAAATTGAGGAAAAGTGAATATGTTTTTGGTAAATATACAACGAGTAGCGAAAGGGACAACAAAACGACGCTAGTGACAAAAAAGTGAAAGGGACAACAAAACGACGCTAGTGACAAAAAGGAAGGAGGGAAGAGGAGATGGGAAGGGAGGAAGGGATCAGTAAATGATTATTGATTGACTGAGAGATAGACAAGGAAGGAAGAGTGATCTACCTTACTGATAATGAGAGAAGAAGAGGAAGAGGGGAATCGTTATAGAAGAAACTGGGGTCTTTCTTGAGTCGGAAGACTGCTCCAACTCTTACTACTGCAGTTCGAATATGTCGATGTCGAGAAATGAGATTACAATTTACACACAAAGAAGTGAATGCTATCGACTACAGTATCCATCGATTACAGTATTCCCCGACTACAGCGCCAGAGATCAACGAACGATTGGAAAGCCTCAGGATGAGTGATTATTGATTAGTTTTCTTGGTTGATACTCATTATATTGTTAGGCTTCTCTCCTACACTATGGGCACCGTTTACCATTTACCGTTAATCATTTATTGACCGTATAAAATAGAGTTGGCAATAATGCACTATTCATTGCGGGCCCGCAGAGCGGTGTAATTCATTGCGGGCCCGCAAACTCGAATGGTGCGGTGTAAAATCATTGCGGGCCCGCAATGGCATTGCGGGCCCGCAAAGTCCTTTTCCTCTCCGAGAGAATGAAGAGAGAAGGAAGAGGAGAGGAGAATGACTTTGCGGGCCCGCAATGCCATTGCGGGCCCGCTATGATTTTACACCGCACCATTCGAAATTGCGGGACGCAATGATTTCACACCGCATTGCGGGCCCGCAATCACTAGCAATGAAAAGCCAATTTCTTTGCGGGCCCGCAACGTCCGAATTGCCAACTCTAGTATAAAATACACTTGTTTATTTGGTACGAGAGTAGCCAATCACTCCCACAAGAGACTTTCTTGTTTTGCATGGTTCAGAAACTATGCCGATCTCTTTTATATATAAACTTTCTTGTTTTGCATGGTTCAGAAACTATGCCGATCTCTTTTATATACGCGCGGCGAAGGTCATCCGGTTAGAGAGAGGCAGCGGAGAGACAATCGAGAGGCGGGGCGACATGTAGAAGGCTACATCTCGATCGCCTCTCGATTGTGACTTCCGTTCGTTAGCACCATTTGTCATCTTCTTATGCAAGTACATTTTATACGCACAATACCAGTGGCCCTAGAAGTAGCGATAATTATCGTCACTTTATACTGTTTTAGATTATAATATTTCTATCACACATCTATGTGTGTATGCCCTTTCCAGAATGTACTCTACGACCGGATCCACGGGAACGTCCGTCTGCTGTTGATCTCCTCGAGCGTATTGGCGCCCTCGCTGCTACTCTTCCGGGTGCGTTCTATCGATTGATATATACAGACTGTGCCTGGTCTGGGAGAGACACAGCAATTATTGTGACAATTGCCAGAGAAACGGCTGTGTTCTCACCTTGCATGAACGTTGGCAAACCGATTCAAAAAATGTGAGAGAATGTAGTCTTTCTTTTGGTAGTCTTTCCAAGAGTTGATAAAGAAAAGAAGAGGAAAAATAGAGAAAATTGTCCTCGATTTGCGCACTCTCTCGCCTGTTTAATTTCGTGCCTTTTGACTCTGGTATTTTGCCACTTAAAGTCTACTTAAACTTTCCCACTTTAAGTAGACTTTAAGTAAACTTAAAGTGAGACGTAAGTCTACTTAAAGTGGTGTGGTATACTGTAATGCATTTCGTCAAATGTTTTTTCACTTAAAGTTTACTTAAAGTCTACTTAAAGTCTGTGACGTAGTTTAAGTAGACTTTAAGTGGCAAAATACCAGAGGACCACCACATGAGAGGCCGTATCCGTGAACGTTGGCAAACCGTTCGCCGAAGAATGTGACGTCACAACCGTAGGGGCTGGAGACTTTTGCGAGACGCGCCAGACTACGGTTGTGAGGTCACGTTTGTCGGCAAATGGTTTGACGACGTTTATGAATAGTGCCTCTGCGGCTTGATAATACGCGTTTGTCGAGACGGACGTGATGAACTATTGATATATTGATTAGTTTATTGATTTTATAGTCCGAGTAGACACTCCCGTGCCGGGCATCGATCCGACCATTCTCACTGGTGGCGAACCTGCACATCAATCGCCGTCCAGGTGCCATCAGGTGGTAAAATATTGATTTTCATACATTTTCGGCGCCCTCACCGGATATTTTTTATATAGTGGGTCGATCTAGAAAAATCTTTACTTTTCGCTTAAATTATAATCTTTCGCATGAAAAATGAGATTTATTCAGTGGGTCGATCATGAAAATGAGTCGTATATATTGCGTCGATCCTCACATGAGGGTGTTAAAATTTATGTTGTTGAATTATCGATTTTGAGATGTTATTGATTGATTTTATGGATTTTAATGATTGATCATCTTCCTTTCCAGCAGCTGCTGACAATGAGTGGGGACATACGGTAGTTCGGTCGCGGTTGTGCAGACAGTGCAGAACCCTTATGGGTTATTTATTTATTTATTTATCGCATACCACAGGGGGGGGGGGGGTTAGTAGTAAGTGTTGATTGTTTCATATGTGGAAAGTATCAAAAAGAAAATTAGCAAAATTTCTGTGGGTTTGTTTCTATGTTTTGAGCACGAAACATGCTTTCACCTGGTGGGACGAGTGGATAGTTGAGAACAAACATAAATCCGATTCCTGGTAGTTGTGAAGCTATGCATTAGCGTTGATATGTAGTGGTAATGGTTTTTTTGGTGATACAAATGGTATTATTATTAATTAATATTTGAATAATAGAATAATTAAGGGAAATTTCGAACTGCTGAGTTTAAATGGGTTTTTCAAATGATAGCATAGTAGCCATTTGTGAACGAGTTTGTGTTTATGATTTGAGATACAGATAAAAGATTTAGATACAGATAAAAGTGGGGGTCTGTCTGACTCTTCTAATTCAAAACATGTCTGCGTATGATTTTTCATTAAGGTAGACTTGTTAGTCTACTTCAAGCTAGACGTAAGTCTACTTCACGTATTGTATACACTGTAATGCATTTCGTCATGTGCTCTTTCACTTGAAGTAGACTTAAATTAAATTTTAAGTCAGCGACCTATTTTATGTTGAAATACCAGGGGAAACGAGAGACGAGTGATCTTTGATGGATAAGAGGCACACTCGGAATCAGAGAAAACCACAAGATAACTCATGACGACTATTCCTGTATCATTAACAATTATCGTGTTTCTGACCTATCGCATATCATTTCATCATTATGATCACACACTCTCTTCCAGACAACCCGGCGAGACGAGAGAGTGTTGAAAGAAGAGAGGGTGCGCAGAGAGAGAGAGAGAGAGAGAGAGAGAGACTGCAAGGGGCGGTGCTTAAAGTGCAAGGGGCGAGGCGGTGGATATTCGGAAGTAGATCCGATGCGCGAGAGAGTGAGTCATCGAGAACTCCTTTATATATATATATATATATATATATATATATATATATATATATATATATATATATATATATCCTTTTAAAATGATCGAGTAGATAGACGTGAAGTAGAAGACTTGTAATTCTCAGGAAAATCGCTTTGAGTCTAATCCGAATATTTGTCTTTTTGAATCAAATCAGAACGTTTTTAAAAAATCTAATCAGAGTGATTTTTGAATCTAATTTAGCCCTATTGTCTTCTAAAATTGCTGTGATTAGATTTAAAACGATTTGTCCGAGCTATTAAGTGGTATGTATTACCGATGAGTAGAGAGAGGAAAGATTGAATGAAAAAGCGGCAGGGTAGTGTTTTGGCAGACCTGTGAAACGCGAAAACTCCAAGTTGGCGGGAACATGATTCTTTGTTGATCTTGCCACAAGCAGTTGATGAGGTATTAATACTTATAGATGTAAAAATATAGTTTTGCATCTAAATTAAATTAGTAATATATTGTATTTTCAATAAATTACATATTGAGGCAGCAAACATTGATCAGTGGGGTGTGATATGAAGGATAAGTCTAACAAATATCAATAAAAAAAAATTTTTTTTTCTGTGCAAAAGGTCCCTATTTTCATACACTTTTACAGGAGATCCGTGAGTAAATCTCTGCAATCAGGTTCTTTGGGAGGACGCCGCACGCTGGAAGCAACCATCCATGGGCAATCTGCTTACCGCGAAAGAGGTTTGGGTTTTATTATTTTTATTTTTGTTTTTTTTTAGAAGAAGAAAGGGAGGGGTGCGAGATACAGGGTATCTATAGAAAATGAAGTATTTCGGGATACTTGAACGTTACCAAACCATTTGTCTGCAAACATGACGTCACAATCGTGAGCGGAGACGTTTCCCAATATTGTTGAGTTTGCCCATCAATCAAATACTGTTGTTTCCTTGTTTTCGTTGAGTTTACTCTTACATAAATGCACATCGTTACGTTGTGCTCTTACATCCATCGTTATTGTTGATTCTTGATCTTTAATCTTTGATCTTTGAACTCTTTTCCGCACGTTGTTTCTGCATCCATTCGGATAAAACACTTACTCATACCTAATCTTGGTTCGAGAGATTATTGATTGATTGTTCAACCATGATTTGCATATTTCTAAATGAGTGATTGGATTCGATCGATATATTGATTGGGTGGATTTCAGCCGCGATGGCGAACCTTCTACGCTGTGCCATCAATCTGCTAGGAGGTATTTATATTTCTTTTTTTATAAAAAGGTTGTTAGTTCCTCCTGGTGAAATCTAGTTTTAATCATTTTTAAAGCACGCGCTTGTTTGTCTGTCCTTGATCTTCGTGTAACCCTTAATTTTATATTAACATACGCTATTGTTGAATCCTGGTGCCGTATCCATGAACGTTGGCAAACCGTTTGACGTCACACGCGTAAGGGGAGGATCTCTGGCAAATGCCTCCGCCTACGCCTGTGACGTCACGTTTGCCGGCAAACGGTTTGCCAACGATCATGGATATCTAAACTGGTGTCGGATTGATTGTAAAAGAAAGTGACCTGCACGTTTTAAGATCGTTGAATAAGCAGGGATTGCTTGCGAAATTAGTTAGATCTGATAATGAGGCCGTATCCATCGACGTTGACAAACCGGTTGGCGCCAAACGTGGCGTCATAACAGTAGGGGCAGTCATTTACCGAAGATCAACTCACGCTTGTGACGTTACGTTTGACGATAAACGGTTTGCCACCGTTCATGGTTTCGACCTGCTTGTAAAGCTGCTGCATGGTGAATGATGGATTTTGTTTCAAAAACAAATCTAGCGGGTGGATACTGTCAAGGGAATGACTTTAGGAACGGAGAAATTAAGCAAATGAAGTACACAACGATACTCGCCATAGTCAACTTTGTGTAAAACCGTTTTGAACTTCGGCGGATATGCTAATTTCAAATAAAAAACGTTCTGGTTGGGGTTTGCCGCGCGCTGCAAACTTGTTATTATTGCTAGTAGTGACTGATGCGTGTATATTGTTACAATTTATTGATTATTGTTAATGGTATTGATTTATTGAATGATTATCAGGCGACTGTGGTGGGGTTGGAAACGGTGGCCATTCCCTCGTCGGCCAGAAGTTGGATGCGAGTGGACAGCGAATACACGTGCGAAGCCAGATCGCGCAAGGTAACGTCTAGTACTACTGGTTTATGGATAAGTTGAAACATCAATTGAACAAGTTAGATTCTTGTGCGCTGTTCTAAAATCGTCAAATGAAAAAGGGAAAAAAGTCTATCCTCGTTTGCACATTCTTTCGTGTTTTTTTTCTTTTCTATTCACTCTTCTGAATGGAGCATGTAGATATTGGTGAAATACCCCGAGTTTATTTGAAAATCGCCACACTAGCAATGCTCTCTCTCGCTTTCTTTGTCTGCGAGAGAGTGTTGCCAGAGTGGAGAGTAAAATTAGCTCGTTGCTCCTTTAAACCGTTACTTTACGTGCGTACGTGGCCATTTATTAACCATTCTTTTTGTATCAATTGAGGGCTATTCGCGTAAAATTCGATAATTCTTGAAAATATAACCATTGAAAGATTTTTAATTTTCTTAACTCAAGATTCAAGCTTGCTAAACCCGACGAGTTCACGTTCCTCATTTCGCTTTTCTCTGTTCCTTCTTCCTTTTTGATGATCGCTGTTTGTCTAACATTATATTACCTCATATTGATTCAGTCGTTTCAGGCGGCTTCGCTACCGTATACACGTGTCAGGACGCCGCGTCAGGAGCCTGGTACGCGCTCAAAGTGCAGCTGGCCAATGACGAAACGTCCGTACGAATGATCCAGGACGAAATGCGTCTGCTGAAACAGGTATTGATTGATTTTCGTGATTTATTTATTGATTTTTGTGATTTATTGATCAGCTTGCGTCAACCTTATTGAAGAATGTATAGCTGGGAGGAATCAATCGATAATGTATTTATAATTATCACATGCTCACGCATGAACGAAATAATCAAAATGAATCAATAATCAGGTGGATCAGTTATCGATCTGATCACGAGTGGCCAGCCACTGACGCTAGCGCAGGTACCTAGTAATTTTTTCTCGGCTTGAAAGATTCTATTGATTGGTTATTGGCCCAACATTAGCACAAGAAGAAAGAATCGCTTCTTTGTGCTGTTATAAAACACGATATTTGTCTACTTCTTCCAAATCGACCCTATCAATACTACCAAAACCCATTGCTAATCATTCCATTTCATTCTCATTCTAATATCCTTACCACATATTGAATCTTCACCACATATTGAATTGTATAGAGTATATAACATCTTTGCAAGAATATTTATACATAAATAAATAAATAAATAAATAAATAATAGAAATTTGTAGGTGACGAACATCTTCATCGCCGCAGTCTCATCCATTGCCTATCTCCACTCTCTGTCACCGCCCATCACGTGATTTCAAGGTACGGTAGTTGTTGGAGTACGGTAATGTACAGTATAATATATCCGAGCTCCAAAAATAGTACGGTAGACAGGGGATATATTGATAGGCTACAGCGTTTATATTGTGTGATTTGATATCTGGGCAACTTAGGATATTGTGTGAAACCTGAATATACTATGTTGAGATGTGTTTGTGTGCATGGCTTTTGTGTTTCTTATTCCCTATAACAGTTCGGTGATTGATCTTTAATCATTGATCTTTAATCTTTAATCTATCCGCTCTCAGGTAGAGAATCTGCTGTTCGATTCGATGAGCGTGGCGAAGTTGTGCTACTTTGGCAGCCTCTTTTGTTATCATCTACCGATTCCCGTTATGTTCTGATTTTCTGTTGTTCGATGAATCCATATAATGAATTAGATATTATTTAAAAAAGCAAATATGCTCTAATAGTAGTATTCTATATCGTACATCGAAAAATTATTGGATCATGATTCGTTTGAACCATTCTGAATGGTTCTAGCGAATCAAAGGCGATTATGACCGAATGAGGCATTTTTGTTCTTATTCTTTCTTTTCATTGTTTTTATTTCACTCTAATCTAGTTAGTCCGCGAGAATCATGATAAAATAATGCGTTTTCATAAAATCATGGTGATTCGTAAATTTATAAATCGTTCCGAAGATTTCAAATTCGGATGGACTATTTCGGACTATTTCCCGGTTTGGCCTTCGGCTCTGCGTTTCCTTTGAATTATGTTTTAACCTAAGTTTGCGAAAACGCATTATTTTGGCATGATTCTCGCGGACTAACTATATTAGAGTGAAATAAAAACTATTAAAAGAAAGAATAAGAACAAAAATGGCTTATTCGATCATAATCAGCTTTGATTCGCTATAACCATTCAGAATGGTTCAAACGAATCATGATCCAATAATTTTTCGATGTACGATATGTACATATATAATGCAATGTGAAATAGTTATTGTTCTGAATGCCTAAATGTGATGGAGATTATTGATTTATTGATTAGTTTATTGATATATTTTCTCTCTAGAATTCCAATGAAATTTATTTATTTAATGATCTTTGCGTGGTAGAAGAGGGGATATTGTACTCAGTTGATATCGTAATCCTTAGGTGCAGGTACGGTAGCCGTGGCAACCGATTGATCTTTGAACTTTATAGCGTGTTCTTTGGTCTTTGTAGCGGTTCCCCGTCAGAACGCCGGTATCTTCGCCGTCTCTCGTGACAAACCTGCTGGCCGTGGCTGGCAAGCGGGGACAGGTGTACATTCTGGCGCTAAAGATGAGATTACTGTATGTCTACTTTGGTTACGGTATTTTTATAATATGATTGCACTGCTCTTGTTTTTTTAAGCTAAATTAATTTTCGTACCCTCATTATGCGAGAATTGACCATTTATATCATACATTTTCGGAAACTCACACGATGTTTTATATAGTGGATAAATTTTCGAAATATGGAGGGTAGATTTAGAAAAATCGCTATTTTTCACTTGAATATGGATCTTTTTTTATTAAAAAATTACAATTTTAGCGAGAATATCGCCGATTTTTCTAGATCTGCCCACCAGAAAGACCCTATTAGAGCCCCGAACATCTACGAACCGCATATTTCACTCATACATGAGCGAGCATTGCCGCTGGAAATGAAAATCGCATGTGTCAGGTGCCAAAATCGGATAGTTTTGACACAAAATTTCATTTTCGAGTGGATTTTGCCCAAATAGTTTTCATTTTTCAGTGAATTCTGGTTAAATCGGGTGGGTTTGGTGCCAAAACGGGTGGATAGTATCTCTAGGGCCCATGCCGCCCACCCAGTTTGTTTTGTGTTTCACTCTCAATTCAAGTTGTGGAGTCATTCTCGTTTATTGTTTTTTGTCCTGCCCATTACATAAACATGCCTAAACTTTCCAAAAAAATCAGATTGCTTTTATCGTTCTCCGTAGTTTTTTTGGAGAACACACACACAAAGAGAAAAAAGTGTAACCTACAACACAAATTACCTGTGAAGTGTTATATTTAATACTTTTTGGGTGTTAAAGTAGCTTAAAAAGTGTTAAAAATAACATTTTTTTCTCTATGTACAATAATATACTTTAGATAGAAACATGAATTGCTCAACAATAGTTGTAAAGGCAACAATTTTTGCAGATAAATCAATATTTCATGAGTAAATCAATCAATAATAGCCCAACCAATCAATATTTCCAGACGATGGATTAGGTTCGCACTTTCTCCGTGCCCGATTCTGTCTTCTCGCTGCAGTTCGCACACCTCTGCCACGATGTCATTTACGTTTATCTCTGCTTTCTTTGCTGTTGAACGAAATGGGGGAAAATTAATGAAACATGGAGCGGATGGTGAAAAAAAATAGCTGATCTGATTGCGTTTTTTTTTTATTATGGTAACGACAGTAAGTACATATGTCTGTCATGTGTGACAGACTGTGATGTTCTGTCGGAAATTATGAATAGAAATGCAAAAAAAGAGAGAGTGTGAAACGGAGAGAGTTTTCTCAACGTTTCTTTTCGTTTCGTTACATTTGAGCAGAGCAACATGAAAAAGTAACTTTCCCGTTGAATGAGCAGAGAATGTTGGCGAAATCGATTGTGATTTCATTTCTCTATTTCCACTGATATGTTTTGAAGATAAAATTTTTAGCCGTGAAGAATCATTTAAATCTTATTATTATTGGTACCTTTTCGCCTTGTACTACACTCTCATATTTGAGATATAAGCTTTCTAAGATGTGACAATTAGAGAAATACTCTCTCATACATTACCGTGCAAAAGTATACCAAAAAGTACATTTTTCAATGTAACTTTGCTTGTAGGCAACCAATCAGCCTAATTTGTTGATATGTTGTGCGCGCAGGTCTTACCATCGTATTGTGTAAGAAAAAGAGCGACGTTTCTCAAAAATTTTATGAATTTTCTAATTTCGGCGATTTTCACATTTTGAACTATTATTTTTGTTTATTTTTTTCACTTGTTTGCTTTATGCATAAAAATTGTTTTATGTTTTCAGGCGATGGGTCGACTAAAGGACTCTAAGAAACTCAGTCGATCGGATCGACAAGCCATTGCTAGACGCCGCGCCATAGTCATGAAGTTCCACCTGGCAGAGCAGTACATCACTGACGTAGGGACGATATCCTGCTTTGCGAATCGTCCAATTCGGTCAAAAAGCTCTGAAAGACTTCCCCTGACGTGTTCGAAGATCGGCAGATTCATCATAACGATCAGCAAGGCAAACCCGCGAAAATCCAGGGTCCGGGAACGCGCGCAAAGATTGCTCGTTGTCGTTTTACTCTTGGAATACTCAGCCCCAAGGCATGTTAGAGCGCTCATACAGCTGCATCACCTTCAACTGGGCTACTATGAACTCCCCCCTTCCTCATAATGGCCTCAGCACTTTGCAGCGGGCCGATATAGCCCGCATGGAATGCTCCCCACATCATCACGGAACCACCCCCATGCTTCATAGTGTGGATTTAGCACTTTTTATCGAATCTTGACCCTATAGAGCGCCTCACATGGATAATTCCGCCTGTTCCTAACATCAGAAACATGCTTTCGTCCGACCATGGTACCAAGATTCGATGAAAAGTGTCAAATTTCGACTATGAAACATGTGGCTTGTTCCGTGATGATGTGGGAAGCATTTCATGCGGCCCATGTCGCCCCGCTACATAGGGCTGAGGCCATTATGATGAAGGAGGAGTTCATAGAGGTCCAGTCGAAGGTGATGCAGCCGTATGGGTGCTCTAACATGCCTCGGGGCTGGGTATTCCATGAATAAAACGACCCGAAGCAATCATTGCGCGCGTTCCCGGACCCCGGATTTTCACGAGTTTGCCTTGCTGATCGTTGTGGTGAATCTTCCGATCTTCGAACTCGTCAGGGGAAGCCTTTCAGAGCTTTTTGTCCGAATAGGACGATTCACAGAGCAAGAGATCGTCCCTACGTCCGTTTTGTACTGCTCAGCCAGGTCGACCAACTTCATGCCCATGGCGCGGCGTTTAGCAATGGCTTGTCGATTCGATCGACTGAGTTTCTTAAAGTCCTTTGGTCGACCCATCCCCTGAAAACATAAAACAATTTTTCAGCCGAAAGCAAACAAGTAAAAAAAAATAAACAAAAATAATAGTTCAAAATGTGAAAATCGACGAAATTAGAAAATTCATTAAATTTTTCTGATTTTTGAGAAACGTCGCTCTTTTTCGTACACAATACGATGGTAAGACCTGTGCGCACAATATATCAAAAAATTAGGCTGATTGGTTGCCTACAAGCAAAGTTACATTGAAAAATGTACTTTTTGGTTTTTGTCTCCGATTTCGATGAAAGTCCCTTGGTAGATGTGGTTGGTGGTCATGAGAAGGCCTAGATACTTGATTGGGCCAAAATCGCAGATTATCGATTTTTTGTGACCTACCACATAAATGATCATAACTCGGTCAATTTTGATAGTACAGTGAGCTGAATGGTGTCATTCGAACCATATTCTACAGCTCTTCAAAAAAGTTGTTTATGACCTGTTCGCTGCTTGGTCGTCTTTAGGACGAAAAACGCGAAAAACTCTTTTTCCTATCAAAAAAGTGAAGTTTTCTCGAAAATGTTTTCTTGGGGATATCCGTTTTATTGCTAAAATTATGTCTTCAAACCACGCTCAATATCGCTATCTAGTTCATTGCCCATATCTCCTGGCCCCTAATGTCGATTACTAGTATAGCTCACGGACTTGGTCGATTTTTGATCATTTTCGGTTTTTTGATCGTATCTCACTTCAAAGTTATCCAATTATTTTTTCAAAAAAATAGAAATGATTCTCTCGAAAAGGAGATTGAAAAGTTTAATATTGTCCAAATTGCTATATCAAGCCGTTTTCGAGTTATTAAAGGAAAACTGCTCCTATTTCGATTTTTCACCGCTTTCATGTGTTGAACAGGGAAGGCAATCAATTCTACAAATATGTTTACTTTACAATAGAAACTGTAATATAATTGAGCAAATATTGTGCAGATATCAACGCCACTGGTCAAATACGAGGGTAGTTGATAAGTCCTGGGCGTCGTCCGAGAACAAAGTGTTCATCTCTGAATGCATCCAATCATAGATCGCATCCGAGGAGACTGTCAGTTCATTCTCGTGCACCTGTACTTCATTCTCAACCCCTCCTCCCTCTTCATCGCATTCCTCCTCCCAGTCCTTGATGAAATCAATTGCCAGTGCCGCATCTCTTCGAGCTCTCAACTTGCCTTTCTTCTCCGCCTCCTCCTTCTTCTTCGCGAGAAGGGTCCGAATGCAGTTCTTTATCTGATCGTGGGACATCCTGTTTGCTGGAATGATATCCGTTCTGGCCTTCATTCTCTTCTCGACTTCTTCTGCTCTCAGCTTGTTTCTTGCAGCGTAGAACTCCTCGAAGAGATCCACCACCATCTGCTTGGCAACGGGGTCGTAGGGTGCACTCTTCTTCCGAATGCGAAGTGCCCATCCTATGGTATGGGTATGGGTTAAGGGTTACACGAAGATCAAGGACAGACAAACAAGCGCGTGCTTTAAAAATGATTGAAACCAGACTTCACCAGGAGGAATTAACAACCTTTTTATAAAATTAGAACAAAAAGAAATATAAGAGTGCGCTTGCGAGAGAATCGACTAAGTGCCGGCACAGTCAAAAAATCAAAATTTGGGTATCGGGGTTCTCGAGGGTGCTGATGACGATGGACATGTTCATTTTGCACCTAGAGCCACCGTTGAGGCCAGACGACGTCGCGTTGAAATCTCGTTTTTCTACTTGAAAAGTCGTTTCTCTTCACCCGATGGTGCTAAAATTACAAAACTATGCCCCAAAGTGCAGAATTTCATGGCGATCACGCCTGTCCAATTCATTTTTTACCCAAAATTTTCATAATTTTCATAAGTGGAATTTCTCTCAACGGCAAAAGTGTGTAATGCAACCTACACAGATCGGATCGGACTGGCTTCAGTATCACATGGAAAAAATTTCAGCCAATTTGTGCCCGCGACTTTCGAGAAAATCAACTTTCAGTGTAGTCATTTTGCAGTTGAAATGGAGGCAAGAGGAGAGAGAGTGTGGTGGTGTGAGAGAGCAAAGGAGGTAGAGGAGGAGACACCCCCTTCCTTTCTATGCGGCTCGCCTCACCTGCCTCTCTGCTCTCTCACACCACCACACTCTCTCGCCTCTTGCCTCCATTTCAACTGCAATATGACTACACTGAAAGTTGATTTCCTCGAAAGTCGCGGGCACAAATTGGCTGAAATTTTTTCCATGTGATACTGAAGCCAGTCCGGTCCGATCTGTGTAGGTTGCATTACACACTTTTGCCGTTGAGATAAATTCCACTTATTTATTTTTTTTTGGACAGGCGTGATCGCCATGAAATTCTGCACCTTGGGGCATAGTTTTGTAATTTTAGCACCATCGGGTGAAGAGAAACTACTTTTCAAGTCGAAAAACGAGATTTCAACGCGACGTCGTCTGGCCTCAACGGTGGCTCTAGGTTCAAAATGAACATGTCCATCGTCATCAGCACCCTCGAGAACCCCGATACCCAAATTTTGATTTTTTTACTGTGCCGGACCCCCACTGGATATAGTCGATTCTTTCGCAAGCGCACTCATAAATACCTCCTAGCAGATTGATGGCACCGCGTAGAAGGTTCGCCATCGCGGCTGATCCACCCAATTGATATATCGATCGAATCCAATCACTCATTTAGAAATATGCAAATCATGGTTGAACAATCAATCAATAATCTCTCGAACCAACATTGGGTATAAGTAAGTGTTTTATCCGAATGGATGCAGAAACAACGTGTGGAAAAGAGTTCAAAGATCAAAGATTAAAGATCAAGAATCAACAATAACTATGGATGTAAGAGCACAACGTAACGATGTGCATTTATGTAAGAGTAAACTCAACGAAAACAAGGAAACAACAGTATTTGATTGATGGGCAAACTCAACAATATTGGGAAACGTCTCCGCTCACGATTGTGACGTCATGTTTGCAGACAAATGGTTTGGTAACGTTCAAGTATCCCGAAATACTTCATTTTCTATAGATACCCTGTATCTCGCACCCCTCCCTTTCTTCTTCTAGAATAAACAAAAATAAAAATAATAAAAACCAAACCTCTTTCGCGGTAAGCAGATTGCCCATAGACGGTTGCTTCCAGCGGGAATTAACAACCGTGTTTTCAGAGGAAAAAAATGAATACATTATTTTTTTTCAAATTAGAACAAAAATGAAATATACCTCCTAGCAGATTCATAGCACCGCGTAGCAGGTTCGCCATTGCGGCTGAAGTTCAATCGACAATTTGTCGGTCGAGTATGCTTACCGGTTTGTAAAGCGTATGCATTTTTGATTTTTTGATGATAGTGTAGGTGAAATTGTAATGCGCTCAGTCGGTGTGCGGCGATCTATTTTCCGATCCATAGCGTTCCGGTTTCGAGGACGCTTCATGTCAGCTTTGATTTAATTTGAACCTTATTTGAACCCTTTGTAGATATTATGATAATGCTGGATGGTTAATGATGGGGATGAGGGCTCGCTCGTTCGCTACTCATCCACCAGTAACTTGGCGGTTTCATGACTCTCATATTAGCTGTAGTGTGAGGATATTTGTCGATTCATCGGAAATATTCTAATATTTTTTATGCGTTACGGATAACGTTGATATCGTGAACAATGAATTAACTATGTAATTTGTTTGATTAAATATTCATAATTAATTAATTAATCAATTAAGTTAATAATTGTTTAAAATATACGTTTTAAAAAATTATTATTCGAATAGATAAAATTAATAATGTTAATAATGTAATCCGTATTAATGAAATTGAATTGAATATCACACTTAAATGAGGTGAGTAATGACGAGATTAGCATCATCCATAGACATGAAATATTGAAATAATGTAATGCCACCATAATGTAATAATGCAATGTAGTATATCTTCGGTTTCCAGAATTCATTGCATAGTTTTTTCTCTATCCGGTACTACCTGTAAAATTGAATTGGAACATAAATTAAGACATAATTTTTTTAGGCAAAATTTCGTATGTATTCCAGAAAAGTAGAGAAGTTGCGATGAAATCGACGGATTTGACGCATAGTTTTGAGTTTGGGTACTCATAAACTTCAAAATCTTGCGAGCGGGTCTATCCCACGTGATGTTCAGTGATCTGGTATGGGACCATCACAGTTGTGGCCTTATGTATGAACAACGGAAAACCGATCTCCGGGAAAGTGCGACGTAATTAGCGTAGGCGGAGGCGTTTTCCAAAATTCTTCCCGGAAAACGGCTTTTCGCTGTTCCTGCAGCTGGCATTGGGTGGAGCGTCCACATTCTGCCCTCCACGCGTCACATCCAACCCCAATCACTCATCACTCACCACCCTGTTCTTATCACTGATGACAACTTGTCAGTCAGTGTCAAACGCACAACTCGAGTCACTCTGACAACACTAATGCGATCCAAGGCGAATTCTGGTTTCACTCATTTCCAAAAGTATTGAGAGAAAAAGCTACGAGCGGTAATAGATACGCTTTTTTTTTTGGAAAAAAACCAACTATACGGATAATGGTCTAGCCTTTATTTTTGTTTTAGAATACCCTCCGGTTGAATATTACTGTCGTACCCATGAACGGTGTCAAACCAAACGTGGCGAC
Source organism: Parapristionchus giblindavisi (assembly GCA_943737045.1). NCBI lineage: Eukaryota > Metazoa > Nematoda > Chromadorea > Rhabditida > Diplogasteridae > Parapristionchus > Parapristionchus giblindavisi. The sequence goes on from CALSFV010000261.1 coordinate 49,894, forward strand.
AAAAGCGTAGGGGTAGGCGTTTGCCAAAACTCCTACTCTTAAGCTTGTGAAGTTTGTCGCGGCAAACGGTTTGACACCGTTCACGGATAAAATAAATGTAAATGACGGCGAAATTGGTTTACTTGCTACAAAAGACCTGTGAAGTGTTACAGTTAACACTTTTTGAGCTAATATATTTTAACACCCAAAAAGTGTTAAATATAACACGTCACAATTGTTACGTGCTGTGGGTTACACTTGTTTCTCTGTGTGAAATGCCAAAATACTACGGAGCATGATAAAATCAATCGGATTGTGCATGATAGACAATGAGGAATGTTTAGGCATGGCTGCGTAATCAACAAGGAGAAACAACAAACGAGAATGACTCAACAACTTGAATCGAAAGTGAAACACGAAACGAACTGGTAGGAAGAGCGAACGAGAGGATTACCTAATTGATAAAAATAACTAATGGATTCATCAAAGATCACGCTATAAAGATCAAAGATCAATCGATTTCCTAGCCTACCGTACCTGCACCTAAGGATTACGATATCAACGGAGTACAATATCCCCTCATCTACCACGCAAACATAATTAATTAAATAAATTTCATTGGAATTCTAGAGAGAATTGCACAGTAAATTAATTAATCAAATCAAATAAAAAATCAATCAATAAACTAATCAATACATCAATAATCTCCCTTACATTTAGGCAGTCGCAACTGCTTGTACTCACGCGTTTCCAGATCACACTTGATCAGATATTCCTAAACAATCGATATCAGTACGAATCGATGAAAAATCAATCGATAATTATGAATATCAATCGATAAAGTTAAGATATAGATTGAAGTTCAGCTTTTCGTTGTGCAAGGTGGCTGGCCACTTTCCCCGTTCAAAGCCACTCAACCAGTCGCATTCGCGTTTCAGGCATGTACAATCAGCAAGTGTGAACAGCAAAATTCAATAATAACGCTAACGTATAGGACCCAAATACTTGAACGAAGTCAATGCCGAACAGCCACGCCATACAATTATCGATTTATTGATTTTCTGGACCAATTATCGGATCGGATCGATAATTGGTCCAGAAAATCAATAAATCAATAAGAGTTTCCCGCATAGGCAATGGATGAGACTGCGAAGATGTTCGCGACCTATAAATTCCTATTATTTATCTATTTATTTATTTTTCAGTATTCTTTATCACAGCAATGAACTACTGCCGTAATTATATATTGTAGAATCTATAAAATTAACTATGTGATGAAGATTAAGGAAAGAGATTGCATGTATTGATAGGGTCGATTCTAAACAAGTAAAAAGATATCGTGTGCGGTAATAGGAAAACAGAAAATATTCGTTCTCCTAGTGCCAATTGTGGGCCAAAATCAATCTATAGAAAACTTTCAAATAAAGAATTAATGATCGCCTACCTGCGCGAGTGTAGTGGCTGGCCACTCGTGATCAGATCGATAACGGATCCACCTATCGATTGTTTCTTAGATAACAGTCATAATGTACAAGAGTAGGTCGAATGTTACACTTTTTCAAAATGCCGCCAGGTTTTTTTATTTTTCGGGATGTTTCAGCTCAAAATGCGGTCAGGCTTCATAGTTTATAACGTACGTTTCGACATATGGAGTAATCATCGATCGAAATCGATTACCAATTGATTCTTATGCTATATAACCATCATACTGTACTAGTGTAATGTTAAATCCATATACATTTTCGATTGCTTTTTAGACAACCATCATTCTGTACTCATCTATACCGATTATCGATTGATTCCTCCCATAAGTCGAAAAGTACGTAACGAACTACGAAACCTGGCCGGATTTTCTAATTCTGTAACGTAGCTATTCGACTCAAAATAAATCAATAGAATCCTCCCAGACTACCGTAGTACCTGAGCGCTCGACGTCCGTGCCTCGCTGCAGATGGACGTGAAGTACCGTATGATGTGCGGGTGTCTCAGCTGGAACAGAGGAAGATATTATTGATTAGTTTTTCGCAAAATATTGTAATAATGAAATCGAGGAAACGATTAGGGGATATGAGAAATGCGTGAAACCTATTTCATACATCATTACACCAGGCTGCGATATAAAAAGGTAACATAATGCAAATGTTCCTCGACGAAAAATCACACCCTTATACATTCTTCAATAAGGATGACGCCAATTGACCAATAAATCACAAATTACAGACAGATTACAGGCAGACTACTTAACAAATCCATACTAAAGTGGTCGATTTTTTAAAGAATAATAATAATAATAATAATAATAATAATAATAATAATAATAATAATAATAATAATAATAATAATAATAATAATAATAATAATAATAATAATAATAATAATAATAATAATAATAATAATAATAATAATAATAATAATAATAATAATAATAATAATAATAATAATATATTTTATGCGGTGCGAAAGTAAAGTATAATTTCTGACAACATATTTGATAGGTAGTGGAGTACGCATAAATACGATGCTACGACTTAGCAAAGAAGGAAAGATGTCATTTGATCCGAATTCGGAATTAGTTCTCTTGGATTTCACCAAGTCGTTTTCGTGTTTCGGTCCCTCTTCATTATCGACGAGATGCTTCTATTCCTTTGATACGTCCCATTTATTGTCTTCGATAAACACCTAATCAATATCCATCAACCCATTTATCCCCCAGAGTGACACTCGCCTTCTCGTCTTCATCCACCACACAACCGCCACGACATCCCGCGCCTGGTGGAGGCCCCCGATCCTTCATGGACTTTCCGGGTTTATTCATTGTGTATATGTTTTTTCTCTAAAAGTGGAGCTCTCGAAAGCTCCATCAGCTAAAACTCTAGCTCTTCAGGCGATATCGTCGCGCCTCGTCACGTGGTGTCGTCTCCGCGAGAGCTCGACGAGATCCAGGCCAAGTTTGAGAGCGGACGACCACCAGCGTCAAGACAGATACGGTGTGATATGGTAGTATACGGTGTACGGTAGGTGGTGCATGGTAGGGTTACGGTATATCTTCTTGGCTCGACCGCATTAGTCCTCTTTACTTTCTTGTTTGTTCTCTAGTTATCGTTGTGTCCAGGCGGATTCGCGCACCAGCCTGTGATCATAATCGATGGATTATAGTGAGCATTAATAGTTCATATCAGGGCGTTGTGGCAAGCACATTTTTGGCAATCCGGCAATTGCTGAAAAATATTTTCGGCAAAATCGGCGAAAAAATCATTTTTTCCAAAAAATTATTTTAATGATTTTTAAGCTTTTGTAGACTTAATTAGAAAGGAACATAAAAAAATAAAACGGTAGTGTGAAAACAGAAGGGATTACAATTAGACTATAAGAACAATGTCCCTAGAAAATAAACATCATGTGAAAAATTTTTGGAGAAAGCGCATTTCTGATCGAATATGGTGTATTTTGAATTCAGTAGACTGTAAGATTCAAAATGCTTTGGAAAATTACCAAGAAAAAACATAATCCCGCTAAAAATATGTATTGCCGGTTTGAAAAATATTGCCGAAATTGCCCATTGGCAATTTCGGCAATGAAAAAAAACTGGCAATTTCGGCAAACCGGCAAAGCTTGCCGCACAGCCCTGGTTTTTGTCATGGCGCAAAACATTTTTTTAAAAATTTTATTGCAATGACAACAACAATAATAATTATTTTTTTTTTATTTCAGCCTCAACCTCCGTCCGATGCCATTTCTGTTCAACAGCGACAGCAACCATCTGCTCAGCAATCCTCCGACTTCTTCGACTCACTCGCCTGGGGTGGTGAATCATCGTCAGCTACCGCAGCCCCGCCTTCGCCGCCTCCACATCGACCGAAACCGACGGCGCCAGAGATAAACGAATTATTATTATTATTATTATTATTATTATTATTATTATTATTATTGTTGTTGTTGTTGTTCTTCTTGTTATTTATTATTATTATTATCGAACTCGTTTATGAATTTACTCAAAAGACTAGACAATGCAAGTGGGATTCACCCGCCACGTTTACTTTTCAACATTATAAGATAGATTAGAATCATTAGAATCAGGCTGATAATATAATGGAATAACAATATATTTATAATTGTGACGTAAATACAATGATAAAAAGAGAGAGCAGGTGTATGGAAGTAACGGGGGTATCTTATATTTATAATTGGGCTTGTTATGTAATTCATGCAATTCATGCAGAACGCTATTTTCACGCTGAACGCTGCGGGTTCAACCTCCCCTTCCCGCGTGCCCACCTACGTGGTCCATTCTGAATCTATGGTGAAGAAGATGCTGACCGTTCATTGCCTGTGCGGATGGGAGAAGTTGAGAGAAGAGAGCGGATTGTCACTTGATTGTGATTGATTGTGATCGGATTGTTTGCAGTAACAACTATGGTTGTATTGTGTGTGTGAGTAGCTGCTACTGATGACCAGTATCATAGACATGTGGGGTGGAGAGAAGGGGGAGGGTGGGGGAGAGGGAGGAGAAAAAGAGAGAGAGAGAGATTTTCTCCAAAGCTGATGCGTACGACCTCTGGCTATTGGAGTGTTCGATATGATCATAACGATATACTCGCCTTATTTCACTAGAATTTGATTTATTGGGGTTTCCGGAGCATTCGATGATGGAGGATTGAGTTTGTTAGTTGTCTGATGGTTTTCACGAAACTTTGAAACGCGAAATCGCCTTGTTAGATCAACGCTCTTTGTTGCAACTCGCGAACCCAGTTCTAATTACTTTTCGTCGGGCTTGTGGCGGTCTTTCTATCGTAGTGCAAACGCGGGGGCCTTAACTTTTTTTCTAAAAATATATTGCATGTTATATTATATTAATAGAGTTCATTTTCATGTTTTTCCATGATATATACTTCATATATAATTCAAAGGATATGACTCTTGGAGAAGATAGAGAACTAGTCTAGCACGATTGCGGGCAACATTTGGCATAGTTGGGCTACATGAAATCACCTTGTTAGATTCACCGTTGTCCGAATGTGCTGTTTTGTTTCTAGTACTGCCTAGCAGTGATCACCCGCAGGACTGCGTGTGCCTTGAATAACTGGTTGTGCCTTTCCTTTACCTTTTACTGCTGATAGTGCTCGCAGATTGTGTTAGTGAGGAACGCCGATTCATTTCAGGCGAAAATTTCGTTACGATGAATTCGGAATAAACATAATATAACTGTAATAATAATATTAATAACAGTAATGAAAAATTACGTTAATAATATTATTAAATGTACAACTATAGATTTGCATGCACATTAAATGAAATTTAAAAAAAGTTATACAAGTATAGTAATAAGGTGTTTCGGATGATATAATAATATGATAGAGTAGATTTGCGCGATGAAGGAGCACTCTTGTACTTATTAGGTGTTGTTTTATGCCGAACATTGGGTCATAACATAATATGCGGCATGGTAGTGCTTTTGGCAGACCTGTGAAACGTGAAAGAGCCGAGTTGGTGGGCACACGATTCTTTGTTGATCATACTACCCGCAAAGATCGTAATTGGGTGGTTACTCTAATAATACTTTACTAATTTATGTTTGCATGCACATAAAATGTAAAGCTTGATGATTTTATATAGATTGAATTAGTAGTCTATTGAATTTTCTTTTTTTCCTATTGCATGTGCTTTGAAGCCCAAAAATGCAGACCTTGTTTCATTATTTTTTTGCTAGCTCTCATCGTCTCTCGATTAACAATAAGCTAGGCAATTATGAGAGAGTTTTTGCAGAACTGTGCAACATGGAATCACCAGGGTTGATATTTCGGGGGGGGGGGGGGGGGGGGGGGTGGCGATCATTTTGCCAACGATCAATTGCACGACGGTTTTCTTGTGCATCGTGGGCAAAATGATGACATTTCTTATTTTGCACTGTTCAAATCAGCGCATCGAAGGTCTGAAGAAGGGGGAGGGGCGATCATTTCGGCAACGGATCATAAATCAGGCTGGGATTTGGCGTACCAAAGTAGTACCATTGTTATCATTGGTAGTGTACTGTATCGGGCTACCGTAACCGTCAGGAAAAAGAGAGAGAGAGAGAGATAGAGGTTTTTGTCAACGCTGATGCGTACGTCCTCTGGCGATTGGAGGGTCCGATTGAGATAGATTATGACGATATACTCGCCTTATTTCACTAGAATTTGATTTATTGGGGTTTCCGGACAAATAGATGAAGGATTGACAATTGAAGGATTGAAGGATATGAGTTTGTTAATTGCCTGATGTTTTTCGCAAAAGTGTGAAACGCGAAATCGCCTTGTTAGATCAGCGCTCTTTTGCTTACTCTCCGAGCAAATTTTACTCTCCGCTCCGGCAACGCTCTCTCATAGACCAAGAGAGCGAGAGAGTATGACCAGAGAGGAGAGTTTGAAATCAGTTCGCGGTCTGCCTTTAGGTGCAAAATCAGATAATATTATTATGAGATAGATAGTAATGTGTTTTATGGTGTTTCGGCCGCTACATCTAGAGTAGAAAGACATGAAGTATTAAGTGACGACATAAGTAACGCTCTTTTTTTTGTCTCAACTTCAGTCGCATCGTTCTTGCTCTATTGTTATTGCGACCATACATGTTGTCTACACTAGATAGGATGTCCATCGAATATCCTGCGGTTGTGTTCGATTCAGTTCCCGCGTGTCCTCCAGGCGAGAAAACTGCACAATTTCGCCAACTACGGAATTCACATTCGCAACGTTATTTTATTCTTCTTCCTCTCCGACTTGAAACTCCCTGACTTCCAACCTTGCATAGCAAAGGTGTACCCCTCACATGTGCCTCACGTAACAGCGGTGAGAAAGTGGGTCGTCAAATTCGAGAAACAGGAGTTTTTCATCGAAGATGAAGACCAACCGGGTCGCCCGGTGGAAGTGGGTCTCGATCGATTGCTCTATGAGGTAGAGGATGATCCGTATCCCGATACCGGTGCAATTTTAATTGTACTTGGGGCCATCCAAAGCACTTTGGTACATGGCATTCACACTCTCGGAAATGAGTGAACATAGGGAAGACGTCTACCCCACGCCCGAGCCTACTATGGCAAGGATCGCCAACTGGACATGGCAAAAAATTTTCTAACTCTACGTCGTCGGCTTGTTTGGCTGGTCAACGTTATAACCGGTGATGAAAAGTGGGTGCTCTACGATTGCAAAGAGCCAAGGAGACTGTGGTTCGGTGAGCACGAATAGCCAGCAGATGCCCTCAAACCCGATTTTCACCGTCAAAAAGTGATGTTGTACATCTGGTATTCGGTACGGGGAGTCGAGTACTGGGAACTCCTCCCCGAGGGTACGACTATCTCGACACATGTCTACACTCTCCAGCTGTTTAAGCTAAGACTCCACATCGATCAATCACGCGGGAAGTGCACTCGGATCTAATTTCAAAATGACAACGCTCTATCTCGTACCAAAAGAACGACCCAGGCTGAGCTAATGGGATATGACTGAACTGTACTCCCCCACCCTCAGTACTCACTCGACCTTGTCGACTATGGTTGTCACCTCTTCGCAACGCTCCATCACTTCCTCAAAGGGCAAAGCTTCAAAGACCGAACCACTATCCATACCGTACTCGACACCTAATTCGGGAATTTGCGCCAGTCCTTTTATCACGAATTGATCCACAAACTGCCGGTTAGAAGGCAGAAGGTCATCCATTCGAATGGAGAATATTTCCAGAATCCAGCATGCTTTGTTAAAATTTAATGATAAATTATTTGGAGAGTGAAAAACGAGCGTTATTTATGTCGTCACCTAATAGAAGCATAGATCGAATAGGTTATCGGTTTTAAAAATCCGGTCAGGTTTTTCGGCTTTTGGCAAATTTATTTTGGCTCAAAATCCGGTCAGGCTTGGTACTTTGTAACATACTTTTAGACCGATTTAAATTAATAATTTTTAAAAAATTAAATGTATTTATCTTTTTACTAAGAAAGATATGCCATTGAAGCATCAAGTATGATTGATTAGATTTGCACGAATCATAGAGCGTCGATTGGGCTAGGCAATTACGAGAAAGAGTTTTTGCACCAGTGTAAAACATGGAATCACCACGTTTGATATTTCAGCGGAACAGAAATATTTTTGTCCCAATGAGCGATTAGCATTTAAAATTGATCAGTTTTCATGAAGAGATGGAATGCGTAAAATATTTCGATAATTAATGAACGGTACGGTGTAAGGTACGGCGGACTTTGTAGCTGGGCTTACTTATCACTTGGCAGTTAGGGTTCTTCTTTGTTACAACTCCACGTAAATTTTCGAGTGTACTGGGTTCCAAATAGAAAACGAGGATTGCCAATTTTGATTCGATAGGAAATTGCCGTAAAGATCTATAATTAATGGTTGGCTACCGTATCTCACCTCTGTTGAAACAAGTGTTTTTACTTGGGACCCAACACATCAAATTTTACATATATGGCGTGCTGCCGCATAGGACTTCTTACAATTAACTTAATGTCTTGGTGCTGATCGTATGGTGTTGGTTCCCACGATGGTAGTCCAATGTTGACTTAACCACGATCCTTAGTTGGTTGGTCGATCCTTAAGCTTTGATGCCCTTAGTTCTTAGGGTCGTACTTAAGATCCTTAAGGTCATCGTAACTTATTCACTTAAGGCGATCATGATCGAGTTGAACGACGCGTGGAACGCCTTTGAGGAAGCAGGATCACCCTCGTTGACGTAGAGAGAGACAATGGCAAATGGAGAGAGTGCCAGAGATGCAGAGACAGAGAGCGAGAGAGTATGGGAAATGAGGAGAGTGTGTCAGAGAAGCAGAGGACGTGGTCTTCGCTCTCTCGTCGAGTCGTTCTTTCGTCACTTATGATGGGAGTCTATGAATCAGATGATTCTCTACCTCTCCTTATTCTCTCCCTCTTTATTCTCTCCCTCTTTATTCTCTCCCTCTCTACCCTTTCCCTTAGTCTCTATTTATGCTATACTCTCGCAGGGTTTTGAGCCTTTTTTTTTCATTTTGTCCTCGTCTTTTTTCTTCCATTTCTCCCTTTTCCTTCTTGTACTATCTATCATCACTCAATCATTTCACTCGTTTGTTTTATATTTGATCATAAAGGGAAGATGTCAGCGGTCTCTCCCACTCTGCCCCATACACATACACACTTTTCATGCTTTTTTGAGGCCAGATACTCAATTCTGAAATACTTTTTTCTCGTCTTTGGGGTTCAATGAATAATTACTGCATAATTCAGAATGCTTTATGCAGTCGGTTGGAGCATAGGAGTGGTGAAGAGACTGTCTCACTGACTTCTGTGACTTTTGTCTGTGTATTCTTTCTTTCTTTCCTTATCTCTGTCGCACACTCTCCCAATTCCATCTTATCATGATTTCACAGCGGTTTCAGTAGAATATTCGTTTTTTTGGATTCAGAGATTCTATCCGGCTGCGTTCCAGAATATTTATGTATCATAAAATGATTATATATTTATTATAAATATGCAAATGCGTTTTGTAACGTTTATAGATATTATTATAAGGTACCATATCCCGATTGAGTTCTTATCGATTGATTTGTACGGTATCCTACAGAATCCTCTATTCCTGTTTGCCGTATCGATTGATCTAGAAGCATTCCTCTTTCACGAATTATGCTAATTTATATATCTCTCTATATGTTTGTGTTTTCGTTGTGTTCCCACAGTTGTATAGCCTAATTTATCGATTTTTTCACAATTTATCGATTGATCATTTCCATAAATTTCAGAATCCAAAATATGTTAGAAAATCAATATTGTAATTTTCTTTCGCAGGTGATGTGTCCAACCCCTTTTTCTTATACTCGTAAGCCACGCCCCCAAATTATATATTTATATTATAAATGAAATTAAATCAATTGTATCACCCAGTCCCTCGTACCCAAATATCTCGGTGATGTACCTCGCCAATTCCTCGAAATACGGTATGAGGGTTTACGGTATTCGGTGTACGGTAGGTGGTGTATGGTGGGATTAAGGTATATCAACTTGGTTCGACCGCATTAGTCCTCTTTACTTTCTTGTTTGTTCTCTGGTTATGTAGACTACCGTAACCCGATTCGGTGGGTCAGAATAAGTACGATTGGTCAGATTTGAGTAAATCATCGTCAAGTCGCATCCACCTCAGATAGATTGAAAAATGCGGAAAAATTCTCAAAAAAAATACTGCTGATTTTCTACAAACTTCAATAAACAACACACAACTCAACCTAGCGCGCAACCAGGCACAATGCAGTCGACAACCCTGCGCCGTAGGCGCGCGCGACCGGCTGGTAATTATATAAATCAGAAGACTATGTCGACGAGAGAGCACTGATGTCATATCCATCCATGAAAGGTGGCAAATCGTTTGTTGACAAGCGATTTGCAGCTATTAATGGGTATGGAAGTGGTGAAGAGACTGTCTGACTGGCCTCTGGCTTTTTTGTCTGTGTATTCTTTCGTTCTTTCCTTATCTCTCACGCACTCCCAATTCCAATACATCGTATCGTGATATCCACAGTGGTTTCTATAGAGTATTCGCAAATGCGTTTTGTAATGTTTATAGATATTGTTAAAAAGTACCCTATCCTGTGTGAATTGTTTTAAGAGAGTTCTTTTCGATTGATTTGTACCGTATCCTACAGTATCCTCTATTCCGGGGGTGACGGATCATAAGTCTGTTGGGATATGGCCTATGGTAACAAAAGTTGTATCATTGTTATCAGTAGGAGTGTACGGTATCGGACTACCGTAACCGTCTTGAATCGCGAACTGTTTTTTTTTTCAGTCGACTCATGGTTGAAAATGGCTGAAGTCGAAAAATGCATGATGCTCCGAGATCAAATACTAGTTGCGATTATATCAATATTGACCCAACTTTCATCTTTCTGGATACCGTAACCCGAACTACCGTAATCTGGCTACCGTACCCTACGATATTATAGCGAAATTCACGGCAACTCCCGGTTTGATTACGTTTTCGGGTTACGGTATCCAGAAAGACAAAAGTTGGCTCACTATTGATATAATGTCAAATAATATTTGGTCTCGGAGTATCATGAATTTTTCAACCATGGGTCAAGTAAAAAAAATCAGTTCGCGATTCCTGACAGTTACGGTAGCACAATACCGTACACTCCCAATGATAACAATGGTACAACTTTGGTTGCCATACGCCAAATCCCAGTCGATTTATGATCCGTTGTGCAATTGATCATTGGCAAAATGATCGCTCCCCGAAATATCAACTCTGGTGATCATATGTTGTACAGTTCTGCGAAATCTCTCTCTCCCGTAATTGCCTAGCTCGATCAAGAGATGATTAGAGCTAGCAAAAACCTCATGAAACAACGTCTGCATTCTTTGGGCTTCAAAGCACATGTAATAGAAAAAAAAAGAAAATACAATAGACTACTAATTCAATCTATATAAAATTATCAAGCTTTACATTTTATTTGCATGCAAACCTAAATTAGTAAAGTATTATTAGCGTAATTGCCCAATTACGAGCTTTTCGGGTAGTAGGATCAACAAAGAACCGTGTGCCCACCAACTTGGCACTTTCGCGTTTCACAGGTCTGCCAAAAACACTAACATGCTGCATATCATTCAATAGTTAGTACCAATATAATTCGGCATAAAACAACACCTAATAAGTACAAGTGCGCTGCTTCATCAAATCAGTCTACAATCTCCGGTATTTCTTCTCGCGGGGCACACCGTTGAGAGGCCAAATCTCTCAGGGTACATCGCGAGGAACACCACGGAGAAGCAAGATTCAAGTTGAACACACTTATCGAACATATCAGGCCTGTCACGAGAGAATCGAGCTAACGACCGGAATGGAGAAAAATTACAAAACGAGTTCTCCCCAGTGGCCGTATGCAAGAGCAACGGGAAAACCGTTTTCCGGGAAAATGTGACGTCATTAGCGTAGGCGGAGGATTTTTGGAAAACGCCTCCGCCTACGCTAATGACGTCACATTTTCCGGGAAAACGGTCCTTGCATACGGCCACAGATTTATTCTTGTTTAGGCGTGATTTATCGATTTATTATATTATTAATTATATTATTTGCAGGAATGCGAAACATGAAATTGTTCAAAAGTGACTCTTTCAAACCTCCGGACAATCACTTGTCACACAATACGACTACAGTGCACATCGTTTCAAAAAAACAATTCAATTAATAAATTCTTCTGGGCCGAAAAAATCGATAGCAATCAATATTATAGTCAGAAAACCGTACCTTCTGCTGCCGTTGATGCAGCAGTGTGCTGCTGCGAGTAGATGTTGACGATAACGAGGCTGCTGCAAGTTGCGCATTGTCAAATCATCTTTGTCAAATCGTCTTTGTCAATTGCCTTTGTCAAATCAAATTTGTCAAATCGTGTTTGTCAATTGTCACTGTCTGTAATGATCTCTGTGACACTATGGATTTAAGTTAAGTCTTAAGTGCGTAGGGTCACAAAGGTTCCCAGCACTGGTTGCTGTCGCTGCTAAACAGCAATGACATCGGACGGAGGTTGAGGCTGAAATAGCAGTGATGATAATAACCCCCCTCGCTTTAACATAATTCACACAATTTTTTATCACTTGTTGTCACATTTATTCAATGTATGATAAATTAAATTAAATTAAATAAAATAAAAATACATGGGGCAGGGTACATGGTGCTCGATTCTACAGAGGGGCATCCGAACAGAAAATTGTAAGAAAGGGTTAATTTTACCGGGGGTCCAAAAAGTTAAATTTCATCTAAACTTTACAGGGCTATTCCACAATTTTTGAAAAACCCTAATTTTACCCTCATGTCGGCGCCCGTAATAATAAAAATATTCATTTCTATTATCATTGCCATAAAATCCAAGTATTATTCCGAATAATTGCTAATCAATAAATATTCAACCAATATCCGGATAAGCTATTAGTGACCAGTAAAATCCATTGACTATGAGCACAGGCTGGTGCGCGAATCTGCCTAGTCACATCAATAAGTGGAGAAAACAAAAAAGAATAGGGCTAATACGAACCACGTGACCTATTCTGATATACCGTAATCCCACCATACACCACCTACCGCATACCCTCATAACGTGCATGTCTTGGCGCTGGCGGCCGTCTGTAAAGATATCCACTCTCGCGATCAGGTAAAGTTTAGCTAATTACCCCCCTTTGGGTGTAATCTTTCAGCACTTTCACGAGAAAGACAAGAGGAAGCTTCACTTGCCACACACAGTAGCTTGATCAGTCTTAGCCACACACAGTAGCCTGATCAAATTGTTCCACACACAGTAGAGACGATCAGTCCTAGCCACACACAGTAGCCTGATCGGTAACACGAAAGGAAACGAAAGTAAATTGGATCGAGTGTATTCAAGAGAACAAAACCCTCAGAATGTAACAAAACGATCACTGTGTAATCAACAAAGGTGATTTATCTACAGTTTCACAATAAACAACGAATCCTACGTAAAGTCAAGAAAAGGGAGAGAACTGACTACGTCACGTCTCACAAGCGAGGACGGAACGAGACTGAACAAGAATTACGAAATCAATAGGGGAAGTCTTAGGAAAAAGCAGAAAGGTAAAGTTACACCAAAATGGTAAAGAACGGAAGTCGGTGAAACAGCAGAAAGGTATACACCACCACCGGACTCAACAAATATAATGAAGTGAAATGAAAGAAATAAACGATAAATAATAATATTCTAAGCGATAATTAACAATAATATACAGATGATTAGGGTTGGGCAGACCCCATAACATGCCCTCCTTTTCTTCAAGCGTGTCCTCACGCGTCCTTCTCGACCTCCACGGGATAACGAACAGCGAACGGCGAAACGAGCGGCGAGACGATAACGAACGTGGCGAAGTTGACGGCGATGGCAGTTGACTGACGACGATGGCACGAGTTGGCGGCGACGATGGCATGAGTGTAGAAGACGACGGCAAGAGTGTAGATGACTTTGTAGGTGGTGACGACGGCGACGACCATGTTGTCGAACGAATCGACGACTGATTCACTTCCTTCTCTGAGGAATACGGGCTCTCGTGATGTCGAGGCGAAGCTCTTGTCGGGTTCTCGCGGGACCTTCTTCTTCCTGCAATTCAACTGTTGGAACACCATAGCTCTATACAGTAACCCACAAGCCATCTCCTCATCACGAGCCTCACTTATGTACCCACTGATACATCTATTGACACTGTCACAATCATATCCCACAGATACCGTAACAGACTGAGATTCATTACCCACAGGCACTCTCACATCATGATGACTATTGTTGACTCTATCAACCATCTTATCATCCAGCAATATACAATCTTCCTTCAATTGATCATCTAGTCCTATAACAGGTACAGTTCCCTTACACACTAGAACTCCCGCAATACTATCTCCGTCAATAATATCCTCATCCTTCTTATCCATACCATCTTCCTTCAATCTACCCTTTGTTCTCATAACAGGTACAGTCTCTTTACACACTGATAGTCCATCAACAATATCTCCAACAAAACCATCCTTCATATTATCTTCCTTCAATCGACCTTTAGGTCCCTTAGCAGGTACCATTTCCTCACACACTAGAAGTCTCACGATTGTATCTCCATCAATAATATCCTTCTCATTCTTAATCATACCATCTCTCCTAGATAGAATACCTCTTTCCATTCCACTATCCATCTCATTAGGTATAACACAGCTCGAAACGACAGCCTCACTCTTAATACTCTCATCACTTCCTTCTGCCTCCAGAATACTTTGTCCCAACACAATGCACGGACTGTTCATCTCCGTGCAAGCAGATTCATCATTAAATGGATTACCCCCGTCCATTTCCACATCCGCTACTATATTCCCGACGATCTTCACCTGATCTTCACGAGCATCGGAATCCTTAACCTCTACGACCACATCTTTAGCCGTATCATTAACCATATTCGCCTCGAAATCCTCATCAAGGCGCCCTTCAACATCGAATTCCTCAATATCGCCTCGAACCATAACCGTGTTTGTCCCATTACACACTGGAACACGCACAGTCTTATCAACATCCTCGACTGCTTCTTCATCAGTCAAGATTATCTGCTCTCCTTTATCAGGAGAACCACCACTAACAATAACCGTTCCCAATTCATTTCGTGCACTACAACTCGTGTTTAGCACGACAGCATTATTTCCACTACACCTATCAACCACTTCATCTTTTACAATCAACTCCATTCCCATTGCGTCTAAGGCACTCTGCCCCAACAGGATGCACGGAATCTTCTTCTCAGTTACAAAGAAGCCGACTTTACATCGCCTTCCTCTCTCCATATTCACCTCAACACAAATTGTTCCAACTAATTTCACCCGATTACCTAGAGCATCAGTGAATCCAGTAATCTTATCATCAATTACTACTCCGGCCATACCCTTGACCGTATCACAATCAATCAAATTCACTTCGGCGCCCGTGTCCAAACAAGCGTCTACTTTTACTCCTCCAATAGTTCCATGCACAGTCTTGAATCTCTTGATAAACTTGCAGTGACTATCCTCAACCTCATCTTCTGCCTGCTTCTCTTCATTCTCTACTATACTCTCTACTATACTTCGATCTTGCTTCATAGGTACCCCTCTCACATCATTCAGTTGCGTACATATGACATTGTACGATCTTGGAGGATCTTCCTTCGACTCTCTCTGATCCGTGGGAGGCTGCTGCGAACGAGCATCCTGAGGTTCGAATCTCGGGGCATGATGATTGTACGGGAATTCTCCTCTCTGCACACCTGTTCGTACTTGATGTTCGTCCACAGGTCGATTACTGTACATACCCTGATTGTATGGTTGATTCCATGATGTCTGTGGACGACCATTCCATCTTCCAGTAGTACACACTGTTGATATGTGGCCAACGCCACCACAATTTCGACACGTAATCATGCTTCGATTGGGTGGAGCCGTGTAACATTCATTCCTCCATCCACGTCCACTATCATTATCATTCAATCTTCGATCTATATACTCAGATCTCTGTATGACCTTCTTCAGCTCTTCATAGGATCCTCCCTCGTCAAACAGCTTCAGTAGTTCTCGATAATCCTTATGTTGATCGTAGATGAGCATGAACTTCTTCCTCCTATCCTTCTCGAGACTCTCACTATCTTCTCCATACATCTTCATGGTGAAGTATTCGATGTCATCACTGACCTCCGTTACACTTCTACCTTCACATGAGATCGCACTCAACTTTCTCTCATACTCGAGTTCAGCATATTGAGATCCACCCATACACCTATCTCTCAACCATTCTAGACATTCTCTTACCCCTTTGCTATCATACTCTTTCGGCAATGATCTATACTCATTTCGGGCCTTTCCAGCAAGTGACTCTTTCAACAGGACCTTAGAATCATTATCACTCATACGACCATAACGTAACAAGAAACCATCTTTGAATATATCCCATGTTTCTCGTGAACCATCATAATGAGCTAAGCGTGTTAACTCAGCAAGGGATACCCTCGGGACATCATTACCAACTACATTCCTTTCTCCCTCAACCCTATCGGAATAAGAACTGGTCTCACTTGTTCTCCTCTCCGATCCACGAACTCCTTGTTGAAGCGAGATCCGCGGCCTTGGTTCCGGAGATACCATCATTGATTGATTCCATTGATTGGAGCCTTGCCCGTTGTTCACTGGCTGATCCTGTAATCGATCATTCATCACTCTGGTCTCTGCATGAGGTACTCGATCAAGTTCAGGTTCATATCTGTACTCACGCTGTTCAGCAGTGAAGATCTGTTGTTGCATCTCAGCTAGTTGCTTGCGAACTGCTCGAAGATCGGACTCTCGGGCAGCAAGATCGGTCTGCGTCTCCCGTAGCTTTCTCTTTACCGCCTCCGATTCCATCTTGGCCTTCGATCTGACCTGCAATTCGGTTCTTGCCTCAAGGAATTGACTAACAAAATCATTCATACTATTAAGATCCACTGAATGCAAAGCACTTTTAAGTATCCTTTCAAATCGATTTCTCTCTGTGATTACAGTATTATAAATATCTCTCCATTTAGAATCACTGCACACCAAAACATCATACTTCTCTCTCAATTCTTTCAGGTCAAACAGATTCGTTCCTGCTAACGTATCAGTAATGATTTGAGTGAGCCCTTCTCCCTCACCTCCAGTTCTCTCTCTCAATTGTCTACTCTGTTCGACAAGAAAACTATTCATTTCCACCAACTCTTCGTCTACTTTCTTCATTCCTTCATTCCAAACATGCTTAAGCTCTTTCACAACTTTGGCAGAGCCACCCTTGTTCTCTTCTCTATTTACAAGGTTGTTCTCAAGATCGCTCAACTTCTCTCGCAATCGTCTCAGAAATAGTTCAGGATCATTCATATTCTCTCTCTTACTTCTAGAGTTAGATCTCGTACGAATATAACGATCTTGTACCTTTGGAGGAGCTGCTACTGGTTGTCTTGCTCCTTCGATCACCTCAGTTACGATGGCCGCGGGCGGAAGAATAGCTTCGTTACCCCCCGGCGCCGTTTCCTCGTTGTTGGCAACGTCGTTGAGTGTTTGATCGTCTTCATATCTCGTTACCCCCTCACGTTCGAGTTCATCACCAAGGAGGTGTTCTTCATCCAAATCATCAAAGTTATTCATCACGGCTGATGAATCTGCAGTGAGGCAATCAATCAATTACTCGTCTCAATTAATAATGATGATGCAATCGTCACCACGACACGTAATCACGCAATTATCACCACGAAAATCACGCCAAACGACACGAGAATCACACAATTCGCTCGCGAAATACGATCAGTAATAAGTCTCTCTCAGTTCAAGGCCGGCTCAGCCCCCATGTAAAGATATCCACTCTCGCGATCAGGTAAAGTTTAGCTAATTACCCCCCTTTGGGTGTAATCTTTCAGCACTTTCACGAGAAAGACAAGAGGAAGCTTCACTTGCCACACACAGTAGCTTGATCAGTCTTAGCCACACACAGTAGCCTGATCAAATTGTTCCACACACAGTAGAGACGATCAGTCCTAGCCACACACAGTAGCCTGATCGGTAACACGAAAGGAAACGAAAGTAAATTGGATCGAGTGTATTCAAGAGAACAAAACCCTCAGAATGTAACAAAACGATCACTGTGTAATCAACAAAGGTGATTTATCTACAGTTTCACAATAAACAACGAATCCTACGTAAAGTCAAGAAAAGGGAGAGAACTGACTACGTCACGTCTCACAAGCGAGGACGGAACGAGACTGAACAAGAATTACGAAATCAATAGGGGAAGTCTTAGGAAAAAGCAGAAAGGTATAGTTACACCAAAATGGTAAAGAACGGAAGTCGGTGAAACAGCAGAAAGGTATACACCACCACCGGACTCAACAAATATAATGAAGTGAAATGAAAGAAATAAACGATAAATAATAATATTCTAAGCGATAATTAACAATAATATACAGATGATTAGGGTTGGGCAGACCCCATAACACGTCCGCTCTCAAACTTGGAGTGGATTTCGTTAAGCTCTCGCGGAGACGACACCACGTGACGAGGCGCGACGATATCGCCTGAAGAGCTAGAGTTTTATGGCGCGTTAAAATGTGGTGGAAACCCGAAAAAAACGACTTTCCGAGTGTTAAAATGTACCCTGGAAAACCGAAAATGGAAAGTCGATATTTGAATTCGCGGGCGCGAATAAGGTGCGGGAATTCAAATTTACACTCGCGACTGCGAGTTTCCGATGTCAAAAGAAGACGAAAAGTGAAAGAAAATGAAATTCCGGATTTACTTCGCTATTTTAAACATAGAACTTGGCAGTCGGAAAGTCGGAATTTGAATTCCCGCACATTATTCGCGCCCGCGAATTCAAATATCGACTTTCCATTTTCGGTTTTCCAGGGTACATTTTAACACTCGGAAAGTCGCTTTTTTCGGTTTTCTACCACATTTTAAAACGCGCTCTCTGTAAGGGCGGCAGAGGGAGGGCACAAAGTTTCAAAATCGTCCTAGACCGTTCATATTTGGTGGTTAGAGTCCCTAGGGATGGGATACACTTCAGCCAAAAAATTGACATATAATATCGATTTTTGATCTACCAAAAGTGAAAAATTCAAAATGATTTTTTCCAATCGTGTCATATATCATTCGAAAGAGCGTTGAAAGTTATGTAAAAATGACAAGTTTCAAAAGATTTGGTTCAATAGTTTTTGAGAAAAATCAGATTTTCCGAAAAAAGGCAAGATTTTTTTCCTTTCGTTAAATAGCAGACTACTTTCCCATCATTTCTTGTCTCTGGGCATTTGATATCTTATGTAAAAATGGATGGGCTATCCGAATATCATACTCATTTTAACCATCTCCATGACGGAACATGACATATTGGCAAAAAACTGTGCATTTTTAGCGTTCCATTCCTCGACGCAGGTTCGAATCCTGCCTCGGGCGAAAATTTTTGCAAACTTTTTTTAGTTCCATTTTGGCATCTAATAGTCTTTTTTCGTTCCTTAGACTATATAAATGGTTTTTAATAATGATAAAACATAATTTCTATCCATTCTACGAAATACCACTCTTCGAAGGTTTGCGGATAGGATCGAAGGCGCACTTGCGAATAGAATAAGCACCCCTAAGGTGTAGGATGCAATTGCCGAAGTGAATGAAGTAAATGAGCAAGTCTCCTAGATTGTTGAGCAGTGATACGCGCTCAAGACGAAGAAATTGGCAACTCGATATACGGAAAAGTGAAGGATTGTGTTATCATGCTTTACGATGAGGGACAAGGGAGCAAAAGTGTCAGCTGAAAAGAATGCGAGAATCGCTAAACTCGGATGGCTCAAGAATATTTCGCGGTTGAAAAACGGTTGAATGCGAAATCAGCTCATATTATAGCCGCATCAAACCTGCAAGAACCATGGCATCAGTTAAAATTGACAAAAAAGAAGGCTAAATGGAATTAGAGCGAAACGATTTACAATCGATGAAGATAACGATGAAGTTGATGCTATTGATGATGAGGCGTTGATATCTGATGATGATCTTAAGGTCACTTCTATCGGAAACAACATGAATGAAATTCTCAACATGGAAGAAACTATTGAATTGATGGATGGAGAACTTTCCGATGTTAAAATGTAATGATAAAAATTGATTGATAAGAATAATTGATAAAAATATTTACAAAAAGCAACTTACTCTTTGAGAACATTGCATTTTAGATATTGCTCGATCAAAAGAACATTTATAAAGTCCAAGGAACGAAAAAAAGACTATTAGAAGCCAAAATGGAACTAAAAAAAGTTTGCAAAAATTTTCGCCCGAGGCAGGATTCGAACCTGCGTCGAGGAATGGAACGCTAAAAATGCGCAGTTTTTTGCCAATATGTCATGTTCCGTCATGGAGATGGTTAAAATGAGTATGATATTCGGATAGCCCATCCATTTTTACATAAGATATCAAATGTCCAGAGACAAGAAATGATGGGAAAGTAGTCTGCTATTTAACGAAAGGAAAAAAATCTTGCCTTTTTTTCGGAAAATCTGATTTTTCTCAAAAACTATTGAATCAAATCTTTTGAAACTTGTCATTTTTACATAACTTTCAACGCTCTTTCGAATGATATATGACACGATTGGAAAAAATCATTTTGAATTTTTCACTTTTGGTAGATCAAAAATCGATATTTCTGGTCAATTTTTTGGCTGAAGTGTATCCCACTCCTAGGGACTCTAACCAAAAAATATGAACGGTCTAGGACGATTTTGAAACTTTGTGCCCACCCCCTGCCGTTACCCCTCGCTGTTAGGGAGAGTGCGTTTTAACGCGCCATTAGATGATGGAGCTTGCTCTTTCAGACATCGATAGCTCCACCTTTAAAGAGATAACTCAATAGTGAACGTTCCTTTATGTTCTACATGACTAATATATGGCGACAATATATGCACGCATATCGTACATGTAAAAAACATTGTATCATGAACGGCGTGAATGGATCTGAACGGATCAGGCCGATCAAACGCTAACCAAATTGCCAAAAAAAGCACCGATATCGTAGTATCAGCGACGGATATCCATCGAGCCCCTAATGCTATTCCATTTGCTGTTGTTCATAATAAGATGTAATAAGAATAATTCAATAAGAATAAGATTTATAATAATAATAATAATAATAATAATAATAATAATAATAATAATAATAATAATAATAATAATAATAATAATAATAATAATAATAATAATAATAATAATAATAATAATAATAATGAAAAAAACGTTACATTTGGCTTACGTCGCCGTCAATTTTGTAGTGTGTTGGGTCTCAAGTGGAAACCCTGATAGTCCATGAAATTACTGTAAAAGGTTAAGGTAGTCAATCATTATTGATCGATGGTACGGTAGCTTCTTATCGTACCCCCATTGTCAGGGTTTTCCACTTGGGACTCAACGCACTCCAAAATTGACGTCGACGCGCGTAAGCCAAATGTAACTTTTTTTACGTGACGGCGCAGGCGAGTCAGGCAAATGTAACGAGGCATTAATGATAAAGTTGGAGGGGAGGGGAGGGTATGACGATAATAATAATATGATATTGTAGAATGATGTGATGAAGCGGCGCACTTGTACTTATTAGGTGTTGTTTTATGCCGAACACTCTTCAAACATTGAATGAAAATCGGCATGATAGTGCTTTTGGCAGACCTGTGAAACAGGAAATCGCCAAGTTGGAGGGCACACGATTCTTTGATGCTCCTGCCACCCGGCAAAGCTCGTAATAGGTGATTTAAGTTAATAATACATTACTATTTTTGGTTTGCATGCGCATTAAATGTAAAATTAGATAATATTATTTAATGTGAATTAGTAATGTATTGCATTTTTAATATATTGCATATTGTGCCAGCAAACAAGTTGGGTGTGATGTTTATAACTTTTGTGCATCGAGTCAGGAAGCGAAGAGATGATCGATTTTGGGAAAGCTGTGGAACTCGGAATCGCCTTGTCTCTCCCGACGTCCGAGTGATTTTTTTGTGTGCTATTAGCCTTCTTGATTGTGCTCTAGATAGAGTGTGGCCGAAACATACATTCAACTGGAAATGAAAAAAAAGTTTTTTTCTAGGAATAAGTATTATAAAAGTATTTTTTAAATAAATTTTAAAATGTATTTATCTTCTCGCTGGGAAAGATTCGCTTTGAAGCACAAAGAATGCAGGCATTGATTGATTAGGTTTCTGCTTCGCCCTTCTGGAATCGATTGAGTTAAACAATTACGAGAGAGAAATTTAGCACAAGTATGAAACATGGATTCACCAAGTTTGATAATTCAGCGGAAGAGTATTTTTTTAATATTCGAACGAACCATAGAAGTTTAAATAAGGCGGCCCACACACTGAATAGTTGGTCATGAGGAGCATATGGGATATATTATTGTTAATTAATTAATTAATTAAAATTAATTGATTAATCAATTTATTGATTGATTAAATGATCAGGTGAAGAAGTATTTCCGTCTGGCGGCCATCGTCGTTCATCCTGACAAGCAGACGGGTCTACTCCATGCTGCGTTGACCAAGGTATGGACTTAGGACTTAGCAGTTGTACTTAAGACTTAGATGTTAGGACTTATCACTTAGCAGTTAGGGTTCTCCTTAAGGTTCCCGAACGTATTGTCTTGATCTATCTCTTCTCTTGACGTATTGTAAAGGAGACCTTAGTTCTTAGGGTCGTCCTTACGACATCCTTAAGGTCATCGTAACTTATTCACTTAAGGCGATCATGATCGAGTTGAACGACGCATGGAACGCCTTTGAGGAAGCAGGATCACCCTCGTTGACGTAGAGAGACAATGGCAAATGGAGAGAGCGCCAGAGAAGCAGAGACAGAGAGCGAGAGAGTATGGGAAATGAGGAGAGTGTGTCAGAGAAGCAGAGGACGTGGTCTCTTCAATGGTCTTCGCTCTCTCGTCGAGTCGTTCTGTCGTCACTTATGATGGGAGCCTATGAATCAGATGATTCTTTACCTCTCCTTATTCTCTCCCTCTTTATCTTCTCCATCTTCTCCTTTCCCTTAGTCTATCTATCTCTGCTATAGTCTCATCCCAGGGTTTTGGGAGTTTTTCTTATTTTGTCCTCAACATTTTCTGCTATTTATTCTCTCTCTGAAACACTTTTTCCTCTTCTTCACGGTTCAAAGAACAATAACATCAATACACTATAAATAAAACAGAATGTCACGATGTTTGTTATCGGCCACGCCCACTTTTCTCTCTCACGGGTTTGGTGCGCGATGGAACTGATCAGCGGTGGGCGGGGCTAAGTCGGTTCCAAGCCATACCAAGTTAGCTAATAAGTCAAGTCGTCAATACTTAAGTTATAAGTCAAGGATTAAGTTAAGTAATAAGGCCATAAAGAATAAGTTAAGTACAGTTAAGTAAACAAAGTAAAATTAAGTCATGCTAACGTAAATTAAGTTAAGGCAAGGTAAGTTAACATTAGTGTTATACGTCATGGTACATATTACTGTAACACAACCAAGCACATCACCGATTACGGTAGCACCACACATCGTACATCAAGGATAAGGAATATGATTATTAGCTACCGTAACCCGGTTCGGTGTGTCAGATTAAGTACCGATGGTCAGCTTTGAGTAAAAATTGTCGTACTAATCATTATTCGAGTTACAGTATCGGCGTAAAGTCATGGGACGCTTTTTCATTTTTTTATAACTTTTGATCCAGGAAAGCAATCAAGCTGATATTTGGGTTAATGTAGAGAATTTATTAAGGAATATTACCATGATGTGTTGGTGTAATTAACTTTGTTAATTTTTGCGTAATGATGACGCTACCGAAGTACACTTTTTTTGAAAATTCCCATTTCTTTAGTGAAAAGCCCTGTTCTTCGGGAACACTGTGAGAGTGGGGACCCCCACTAGGGCTGTACAGTCAAGCAATCCGGAATGGCTCCGACTCCGATTTCAAGCTGTAGCAGGGTCGCAACTTTGACCTCCAAAATTTATAACTCAGCTTCTAGATGTGCTAACAACCCGTTCTAAGTGCTGAAATGATGCTAGTGGCGAGTAATGTTTATCCCCAGATTATGGTAGTCATAGCACGTCATTAGCCTTCAGGGATATAAAAAAGATTTTTTTGGAAGGACTGATTTTGAGACCCCACCGTTCAGAGGGCAGGCCTTCTAAAATTATGGTTCCTGCGCAAGCAGCTTTGTAATGTATCATATATTTATTTCCCTTATTTTGGTTTAGTTCCGATTCCTTTCAGACCCGTAGCACAAGTTATGCTGAGGTCTACTCGGGTTCAGCGAGTAAAGATCAAAGTACAAAGCTCAAAGATCAAAGTTTGGCAATAGATTAAAAACTTTCCTGAACATCTCTAATATGCATAGGTTCTTTGAAATTAAGGGATTTCATCAATAGAGGCCCAGGGACGAGATCAGTGAGAGAGAACGCGCAAGAGTAAGCACCGAACGGTAGGGTCTCAAAATCAGTCGTCCCCCCAAAAAAATATTTTATGCCCTGAGGGCAAATTGCGAGCTATGACTACCATATTCCGGGTATAAACATCACTCGCCACTAGCATCATTTCAGCACTTAGAACGGGTTGTTATCACATCTAGAAGCCGAGTTATAAATTTTGGAGGTCAAAGTTGCAACCCTGCCACAGCTTGAAATCGGAGTCGGAGCCATTCCGGATTGTTTGACTGTACAGCCCTAGTGGGGGTCCCCACTCTCACAGTGTTCCCGAAGAACAGGGCTTTTCACTAAAGAAATGGGAATTTTCAAAAAGTGTACTTCGGTAGCGTCATCACTACGCAAAAATTAACAAAGTTAATTACACCAACACATCATGGTAATATTCCTTAATAAATTCTCTACATTAACTCAAAATATCAGCTCGATTGCTTTCATGGATCAAAAGTTATAAAAAAAACGCTCAAAGTGCAGCTGCCCAATGACGAAGCGTCCGTACAAATGATCCAGGACGAAATGCGTCTGCTGAAACATGTATTGATTGATTTCCATGATTTATTGATTGATTTTCGTGATTTATTGATCAGCTTGCGTCAACTTTATTGAAGAATGTATGAAGGAGCTATTATTTCGTTGAGGGATATTTGAAATTTGCGTTATGCTACCTTTTTTTCATATCACAAGTTGCAGCCTGGTGTAATGATGTATGAAATATGTTTCACTCAATTCTCATATCCGCTGACCGTTTCTTTGATTCGATTTTCATTCAGTAATATCTTCCTTTGTTCCGGTTGAGACACCCGCACATCATACGGTACTTCACGTCCATCTACAGTGAGGCACGAACGGCGAGCGGAGCGAAGGAGTTCATCCTCATGACTGAACTGTGCTCAGGTACTACGGTAGTCTGGGAGGAACCAATCGATAATCGATGTAGATGAGTACAGTAGTACAGTATGATAGTTTTATAAAAAAACAATCGATAATCAAAATCTATCAATCAATAATCAGGGGGATCCGTTATCGATCTGATCACGAGTGGCCAGCCATCTGATCACGAGTGGCCAGACGCTCGCGCAGGTACGTAGTCATTTATTCTCGGCTTGAAAGATTCGATTGATTCATTTTTGGCCCAAAATTAGCACAAGAAGAAAGAATCTCTTCTTTGTGCTGTTATCAAACACGATCTCTTTTTACTTCTTTTAATCGGCCCTATCAATACTGCAACAACCCATTGATAATCATTCCCTTTCATTCTCATTCTTATTTCCCTAATACTCATTTATTTATTTATCATAAATTGTTTCAGCAAGTAAAAATATAATAAAGATATAATGAAGAAGATTTGCACAAGGAAATAAAATGGGGGATCATCGCATATTGAATTGTATAGATTCTATAATTTATAATGATGCTTTCGATAGTACATCCTTGCAAGAATATTAGTATATTAATTAATAATTAATTAAATAAACAATATGAATTTCTAGGTGGCGAACATCTTCAACACCGCAGTCTCATCAATTGCCTATCTCCACTCACGGTCACCGCCCGTCACCCATCGTGATATCAAGGTACGGAAGTTGTGGGGAGTACGGTAGGCACGAATGTACTGTAGCCGGAATTCCGGACGTTGTACGGTAGACAGGGTGTATATACACCGTGCTTATTGTGTGATTTGATATTTTGACAACTTTGAACATTGTGTGAAACGTGAATGTACTAAGTTTGACCGATGAGTCTCGGGACTTTCTAAGAACGTCTGGCTCAAGTGACATTCTCTTGGCACTTGGCCAAAAAGTGATGCGAACCGATCGGGCCCAAAAAATGCGTAGCTGTAGTATGGGGTGGCATGAGCTCGCAGACGGAGTTTGGGTTCGTCATATCTGCATCCTCGCTAAATAACGTAAGTTCGATAAAATGGCATCAAATTTTCAACGTTTACGGATTTTTTTCCCCCGAAAAACTGCGACTAATCCTCTGATCTCTGGAAAAAAATCGTTGTGTGGTCACCTCCTGAAGCGAATTTTCAATTGGAAGGAATTTCCAAGTACCAGTGAACTACACTCATGGAGCCTGTAATTATCATACATAAAACAGAAAAATCCATTTTTCGTCGATACCACACATATGTCGACTTTCTCAGATATCGTGTTATATGTAATAAAGTTCACATATTACAATTTTAACCTTAATGTGTATGCAAACTTATACTTGTACATTACAATTCATTTATATTAAACTAATTGAACCTTCATATTTTATTAACTGAATATTTGGATATAGATCAGTAATATGTTGTGCGAGCGAAACGGATAATCAATAGCTGTCTCACCTTGACATCTTCCGAATCTTGAGCCGCCATCACCACGAAATCGAGCCAGACTCCCTGTTGAGAGGCAGAGTTAATTGACGATCAAATATCAAACTTCAGAGATCAAAGAACAAATACTCACCTTATCATTAGCAATCACTAGCTGCAGCAGATAGTCGAGTTCAAAGCGAGAGTAGTCACTGTAATATAAGTGTGAAACGTTATAACAACCAAAAGATCAACGATCAGACTTCAAAACATACGTGGGGCACCACTGCCGCTAGCGGCAATACACCCCCGACTTTGGCACCCGACCCCACCAATTCCCCCCCCCCCCCCCCCCGATTTTCAAAAAAAAAAATCACTCAAAATGACGTATAAGAGAGACTGTCTGAGAGGACTCACATATGAGATGAAATAGCAAAAAAATAAATGTTTTTGTTTGTTTGTTTCGGTTCCCAAGCATCCGATCGACTCGGGAATGGTACCAAACGATTCCTCGAGCAAATACAAGCATCACTTTGTAGTCAGGACTTCGAAGAATCGAGTTATTACGAAAATAAACTTTTGAACGTTAAGTACTATGCGACGGTTCTCTAGAAGAAAGAAATTAAATTTGCTTAAATCGTTCTACATTTAATAACCTACCTTATATTTAAATATGAAGGCAAACAAACCTGGTCAAATTTGGTTACGAAAGCAAAATACGACAGCAACTCGTTAAAAAAGTCACTTCACGATCCTTAGTACGCTTGTCATACTGTAGACACCTGTCTCTTTTCACGGCTCTATGCCCGGACTCCCCCCTATAGGTTTAATTTATTTTGTTTTTTACATGTTTTTTGCTTAAAATTAAAACACACAATAGGGGGAAAACATTTAAAAACATAATAAATTGAGCAATAATAAAACAATTAATGGGGCCGGATATAGAGCCAAACCTTCAGACACGAAATCAAACTTTCTCATATGCACGGCTGAGGTCGCCTGGCAGTGCACTATTATATTCCACATCAAACAAAAATATTCATTTTTTGCTATTTCCGCACCCCCGGTCAGAATGTCAATTCACTCAGACATGCTCTCATAAATGCTCCATTTTTTCCCTCCGACCCCCCGATTTTCATTTCCAGCGGCAATACCCACGTATGCTTCAAAAGATGAAAGATTAAAGATCAAAGATCAAACCTAAACGAGGGCAGGGATATATCGACGGATGCGCGTATCCATCCACAAACGGCCTTGGAAAGGCCTCGCGCCTCGTTCGTCGGACGAGCATCCAGTGATTCCTGGAATCATAGATCAAGGATCAAAGATCAAAGATCAAGGTACAAAGCTTAAACTACAATATCCCAAACATTCGTGGACGATGAATCAAAGATCAAGGTACAAAGTTCAAACTACAGTATCCCCCCAATTACTCACCTCAAATGCTGCCAGCGCTCACGTGGTGGCGCGGTGTAGTACTTGCGCGCGAACTGGTACTTCTTCCTGCATTTAACACAATTCAAGATATTGATCGATAATATTCCCCAATCCAGAAACTACGGGGAAAAATCAATCAATCAATAAATCGATAATAATACCGTACCCTACACTCGTCCTGAGCGTGAACAACTGATGGCACAGTCGTTGCAGAGAGAGGGCGAGCACCGGCGAATCTCTGAAGGCAGGACAATATAATAATGATAATATTATTATTATTATTATTAAGTAGTATTTAAATATCTATATTCCATTATTCATGGCATAAAATGAACAAAACACGCTTCATGATTATCTAATCAATATATATATAGTATGAACATAATGACGTAGCATACACTGCCTGTATTTTATACTCGTACAGTATGATATGTATATGTACAGTATCCCACACCTACAGTATACCATCTACCTTTATCGTTCATTCTCCCTATCTCCAGTTCCGCACGCTCTCACTAGCTCCATCCATCTGAAGACGGGCAGTCGATCGATGGGCAGTTGGTAGGACACCTTCGATGTGGCTTTCTAAAGTATGCATATTAAGATGCGACCGTAGATGAGAGCAGCCTCCTATTACCCATAGATACCCATATATGCCCAGTTACATAAAGAAAAAGACCTTTTTCCCTTTTTCGTCTTTATTACTGCTAAAAAAAAGATTTAAAATAATAAATTCATTTTTCAATCACCACCCCTAGTGTAATCTACCGTAATAACGTTAGTTGTCGATCGCCACCCCTCGTGTGATCTACCGTACCTTGACCGCCTCATCCAGCGTTATCTTGTCCTTCTTCGCGAGTGCATCGTGCATGACAGCGGTGAACGCCTCGAACGCTCTGTCTTCCACGATCAGACACGCGTACGCGGACCACACCGATACCGAGAAATGACTGACAATGGGCAATGACATATTGTAGGAATGACAATTCCATGGAAATGACATATTATACGAATGACTGACAATCGTATGGGATTGACATATTATGAGAATGACAATTGCATGAAAATGACATGTTATAAGAATGACAATAGTATATATGCATGGCATTCATTCCAATCGCTAAAACGAAGCACACCCCGAGCTAATTTTACTCTCCACTCTGGCAATGCTCTCTCGCAAACAAAGAAAGCGAGAGAGTATTACCAGAGAGAAGAGTTTCAAATTAACTTGTACCTTTAATGTTAAAGATTTATAGCAATTACTAGGGAAAAAACTTTTTTTTTAAATTTTCCTTCACATTCGCTGCATAGAAGGTTAGCTAGCTAACAGTTGATTACATGTTTCAAGGACTTCATAGAAGCAGTGAGCGGTTTTTAACGACAATTACTCTTACGGTTTCCGAATCTAATAAATAATAATAGTAATAATAATCAGGACAATGATAATAATAGTAAATGATAATGATAGTAATAATAATAATAATAATAATAATAATAATAATAATAATAATAATAATAATAATAATAATAATAATAATAATAATAATAATAATAATAATAAATAATAATTCATACGTGCTCGGAATGAGTGGGGGAGGTTGAGGTGGACCGGAGAACATGGAGAAGATGCCCTTCGATGACTCACGCCACGCTGTTAACTGCTGCTGCAAAAGATCAAAGATCACATACGATCTGAAGATCAATGATCAAAGATCAAAGAATAATGGCTCGCGCAACCATCCCATCTGTACGCCCCCTCAGTTCGTTACTCAAGACTGTCGGTCAGATTTAGAACATACATTTTCATGCCCTTTTCTATTCATTCATAAATAAAAATCACATTCCCTTTTATAATTATATGTGATTTCAATTGAACTAAAGAATAAGAATAAGAAAATGTCTCCACTCACCATGTGTGCATTCTGCAATTGATCAGTAATACCGAGCAAATCCTTCGGATCTCTCTCGAACGCGAGTCGAACTATCGTCCCGAGGAGTTGAAGAGTCACCTGGGAGATTCATGTTTCGGTAAGAAGATGAAGGTACAATGAAATAGACATTGTTTGATTTGAAGCAATTTCACATGAAGCATTATAAACGATGATTAATCTCATTGTGACATCAATAATCTTACCTGATCATACAGCGCCATACCCTCGTAATGTGAGGACACTATATATGGCTCATTTTCAGCCACTTGATACAAAAATAAGCTAAACATGACGATTTTTAAGTGAAAAATAACGAATTTTCTACAATTGACCCACCATATTTCAAAAATCGATCAATAAAAACAATGGTGAGAGCACCGAAAATGTATGTACCTGATCCGTATTGAAAACGGTCGCGCGCCGCACACACAGCGCGTCAACCCACGCACGCAGGAACAGCGCCAAGTCGGTCACTCGACGAGTTTCGAACTGGAAGAAACAGGGATACTGTTGGCACCGCAAGCGTGCCATCGAACCACTCACCACAATGGCGCACGAGATCATGCGGACGATGAGCGTTGGCGCGGACGAGGGGCCGGCGATGAGCTGATACGCGTAGCTGCACTGGTCCGCGTGGATAACACGATCGAACACGGCCGAGAAACTAAAGGATCAATCGATAATCTTATGACGATATAAGGCAACTTATTGACAACTCTTAAGCGTAGAGAGACCAAAGATCAAGCTACTGTACTTAAGAAGGAATATCAAAGATCAAAGATCAATCTAACGTACTTGGCATGGCCAATGATGGTATCCGCTCTCGTGTAGTGGAGCGCGTGTCATTAGAATAACCGCTGCTGAGGTGCAACCCGCATTGACCTGAACGATCTTTGATCTTTGATCAATTAAACTCTTATCTCATACATAAACATCTCATACGAAGATGATAATACCAATCAACAGTTGGTATAAATGCATCAATAAAACATATATGTCATATGTTATGCCGCATGTCATATATGTTATGTTATATTATATTATGTCATGAAAAGCCTCGCTTGATCAGTAATACTAATGCTTTTCCCGAACATAATCTAACATTAAAACACGAAAAAGTCTGCTCACCAAATCTCCAACATAATTCAATCCCGTACTGGCAAATGCGTCGGCACTGAAATTAAAGGGTGCATGAATACCACAACGATCAAAGATCAAACCTCTAAAGATCAAAGACCAAAGATCAAAGATCAAACCTTGTCATCGCATGCTGGGCAGTGTGCACGAAGTACGCAGCGAGATCCGCCTCCGGCGACTTATTCGATGACTGAAACCATAAATCAATCAGTCCATTAAAGACCAACTACCGTATCCCAATAGTTACCGTAACCCACTACCATACCGTACCTCGATCGGCAGTTTGAAAAAATGAAACGATATATGATTTTAGAGATACTGAAACAACTTGAACCTAAAGAATTCAGAATGCCAAACGCAACAACTCAGTAGAGTTCGTATAAAATAATAGTATGATACCATAGGACGAATAGCTAGGTTAACGGTATTCAAAATCCGGTCAGGTTTTTCGATTTTTGACAAATTTGGCTCAAAATCCGGTCAGGTTTTTCGATTTTTGTGACATTTTGGCTCAAAATGCGGTCAGGTTTTTCGATTTTTGTGACATTTTGGCTCAAAATGCGGTCAGACTTGGTACTTTGTTACATACTTTTCGACCTATGTATGATACTAGGATTGTAAAGTAGTAATAAAATTAATACCCCGCTACCGTAAAAGGTTTAAAAAAAGGTAAAGTTATCCCGTTATAAACTGCTTGATCAATGATAATACACGCTACCGTACCCCCTACCCATTCATACCTTGAGTACGGTATCCGCACATATGGCATGCGTTCGATCATCCACAACACTCCATCATCGGAGTATCCCCAATTGAGCGCGGAAAGTACGCGTCGGGCGACGCGGTTGCCGGCGCGGTCGGGCGCACGAGCGATCAACCATTTGCCTGAAGGGCGATTCGATCATCAAACATATTTTATGTAATCTATCATACAACCGAAATCGCCTTATGCGACGGAAATCCATCTATGCCTCTTCTGCCCTTATACATATCACCCCCAATCATTATATTTGATGGAATAAATAAATAAATAAATAAATAAATAAATACATCATAAAGATGTTTCAACGAGTAAAAAGTAAACATGAGGGGGGATACGATCAGCAATAACGAACAAACAGGTAAGACAACAATATCATACTCTGTAGTAGAGATCCGCAAACGTGCATTTGAACGACCGGTTCGGTAATGTTCGATATTAAAATGAAGAAAAGTCATTCAGCCGATATTGTTAAATAATACCGTGCAATGTCGTGCATTGTGGCATGATTTTCAAGCCATTTTCAGATCTTATATCGGTTGTTTTTAACCGTTAATTCAATGGAAATAAATGAGAATGAGTCGACTGCGCGTCTTTGCACGAATAATTTTTTTAATTATCATATTAATATCGTGCGCACGATATCTTATTCATTAATTAGTGGGAAATTATTTCTGAACGACCGCACGTTTGCGGATCTCTACTCTGTAGGACCTGATCAAGCATGAAAACAAAAAAAAATGCATCGTACAACACACTACTTTAAAATGACTCGAAACCCGCTCTCACTGGGTTCCACCCGACAAACTATAGTTGCATACAGAACGAGAGATCAGGGCTTTCTAATCAATCGATAAAAATCAATCGATAAAAATCAATCGATAAAAATCAATCGATAAAAATCAATCGATAAAAATCAAACGATAAAAATCAATCGATAAAATCACTAGATAAAATTCAATCAATATACTGACCAATGACACCGCCAACGATAGATTCGCCCAGTTTGCAGAGATGAAGTGGGGCCGAAGTGAAGATATCAACAGCGTGCTGAAAATGGAAATAAACCCATTACCGTTATGACGTAGATAATGAAAAGGAATGGGGTAGCATAATATTATTATCAACCATACTTCTTAGAGTTACTGGTACATATGAGTACAATTAGATTTCATGCCAAACATGATACATGAAATCAGCGGCGTATAAAGATTTGAATTTCCAATGGAAAGAACGTGGTCCACAGGTCCAAAAGTACGTTAGAACTACGAAGCCTGGCCGCATTTTGGGATTTCAGTCTTCTCTGTTGAACTACACGCAATGATGCACAATAAAAAGTTGCGAAAAGAAAAAAAAACAGTACAGACTCTCCCCGTCTCGCATACTCTCTAGCCCGTTTTTTCTTTTCTTTTCGCGACTTTTGAACATAGCATTAGCTACAATCCTTACATCTTCCATATGATCAATACTCCTATCCACAATGGTTATGAGCGCATCGAGGGCTGATGGTTTGGCGCCCAACACCGTGCCGATCGCCTCTCCGCCAACCTGCCAATCAAACAAACATCCATAATCAATATAATCAATAATCGATATTTTAAAAATCAATAATAGGAATAAAATCTTACCTTGTAGAGTGAATCTCTGGTGTTCGCGTCCACGAAACACGTCTGAAAAGGCAACAATTACGAGCAATTTGCGTTCTTTTCTGTTTTTTTATTATTTCGACAGTTCACCAACAACCGTTTCCATCGTTTCCACCTTCACGTCTCATAGCGTCTCACGTCTCCTCACGTCTCACGTCTCCTCGATAGCTATACGCAATATAAGGTCGGAACCAAAAAATCAGCGGCTGGCATGCACATTCCGATTTTATATAATTAATCAAATTTTGAACATTCGAACGCGCTGTTTACATTCTGTTTAGTATATGAAATGAGACACCCCTGATAGATCCCTTGACAGAGCAGTGAGAACATGGCGACGTGGTGTAGTGGTAGCTTGTTCTCTTCTTGATCACTATGTGGGTGGTTCGAATACACCTATGGACATTTTTCTTTTGCTAATTTTTAATCGTTCCGGACTTGTAATTTTGATCAGAAAAAATTTTAAAATCTTTTTCCCAATTTTTATGTAGCTGTTGAACATCATTTAGGAAAACAACAAATAAATCTTGTCCAACATTACGTTTACTAGCATAGTGATAATTTGATTTTGGGAGAGAGCTTATATGTACCAAGTTGCTACGGAAGAATATAATTTTGATAACTTCTGCAAATATGTTTGATCAAATTTTCCAAACTACTCTTCCTTTGCACGGGGACATCGGTGGAGTCTCAAAGGTGAATCCAAACCTATCAACGGGCATAATATTATAATTTTGCCATAAACCTGTGGCCATAACTTTGCCGTATTGCAATCGGCTATTCATTCACATTTAGAGTATTTCATGAATAATCTCACTGATTAATTATCCCTGTGGACAGGAAGAGTAGTTTAGAAAGTTTGATATTGCTTTATTTTTTTGTTTTCCTAAATGATGAAATTCAAGTTCAACAGCTACATAAAAATTGGGAAAAAGATTTTAAAATTTTTCTGATCAAAATTACAAGTCCGGAACGATTAAAAATTAGCAAAAGAAAAATGTCCATAGGTGTATTCGAACCACCCACATAGTGATCAAGAAGAGAACACGCTACCACTACACCACGTCGCCATGTTCTCACTGCTCTGTCAAGGGATCTATCAGGGGTGTCTCATTTCATAGACTAAACAGAATGAAAACAGCGCGTTCGAATGTACAAAATTTGATTAATTATATAAAATCGGAAAGTGCATGCCAGCCGCTGATTTTTTGGTTCCGACCTTATATTGCGTATAGCTATCGAGAAAAAATACTCTCGTCTATAGGTCTAAAAGATATTTCTTACACTTCCCTTGTTAGCTAATTTATTTCAGCCGGAATAGGTGGATAATGTTCAAGTTTTGTTGAATCTAAAAGATTGTTAACAGCTGCATCATTGGCGCGGCCGATGTTTGAGACATTGACGAGGCCAGAAAACCACAGGTTAATCAACGGAACACAGCTCATTTAAAACCATCCGCTCTGGTCATGCTCTCTCGCTTTTTCTGCCTACGAGAGAGCATTGCCAGAGCGCGAAGAGTACCTTCAAATGCTCAAGGAGCGCCTTTACAGACAAGGATAATAAATCGTTCCACCCACCGAACAGTCATTCCGATCTGTTTACAAAACTGTTTGTATCCGAGTTCCGCGTAGGTCTCCAGTCCATCGTGTAGGATCTTCATGAGGAGAAGTTGGAAGGCGAGAAGGGACACGAATTGGGCCACTCGATCTGGATCTGCAATCAAGCATTATGTTTTAACATTTTAATAATAATAATCGTCAATGAATGTTTACAAACACAACTTTTAAGAAGTACGTTTAAATTCTACTTATGATAGATTATAATTGCCTGAAGCCATTCGCTCGGTTCAAAAGCCCGTATTTTCATGTTTATTTTTTGTCTACAAGAGTTCTCTTTCATACATTTTCGTGCCATTGCCATTGTTTTATTATATAGTGGGTCGAATTTCGAAATATGATGGGTCGATTTAGAATATTCGTTATTTTTCGTTTAAAAATCTTCATTTTTAATCAAGTGACGTGAAAATGAGCCATATATAGTGGGCCAATCCTCGCATTGCGAGGGTATGAAAATATAAGTTCTCTTTATATTCCTCAACGAATAACTCAAATTAATACGAGATCTCATTGTCAAATGCAAAGTGTTTGTTGAACAAGAATGTGAGCTTTAGGTGAGTGATCAAAGCATGAACACTATTCCCCATGATCTCCACATGCTATCTGCCCTCCACGAAACCACAAATCAACTGGGTACGCATCACTCAGACATTCCACATATTTCTCGCGTCTCTTACCATTTCAACGCTTACTCTTTCTATTCCACAAGTACTAAAAGACTAAAAATTACTACCCATAACCATAGGCCGTATCCATGCCACGCACTCCAGACACTGAACCGATTCATTACTGATTGATTAATAATACAATCAATCAATGAAGAAAATCAATCGATAAAAGTGGCCGTGGGTCAACGCAAAATATATGTTAGGAGGTTTCTATCATGAGAAAATCGCAATGTCAACAAAACCTCACGCCAAAACCCCTCTATGAAACGTGAAACCAACAAGTCAGTCATCCATTTCAATTTTTTCTGAACCACATTTCGCTGGCATAAAACCTAACCGCTCGGGCGTCCAATCGATATTCCGCCGCTCCGGAGGGTCGCAGTGCGTCCACCTTCCGCGCCATGGCGTCCAACAGAGAGGGCGGCGTCGAACCCAAATTGCAGCCTACAAATGGTCATTGTGACTATAGAATTACACAAGTTGAGATCGATGACGCGACGCGAGTTGACGCGTGAGAACGGTTGCCCATTATAAGCCGACGAGACCAGGAATCAACAGGCGGCGCATGCCGAGCTAATGCGAAACTCTCCGCTCTGGCAATGCGCTCTCGCTTTCTTTGTCTACGTGAGAGCGTTGCCAGAGCGGAGAGTAGTATTAGATGAGCGATTAACCGTACCGTTCAAGGTCAACTCGAGACCGTAGGGGAAATTGAAGGGGAACTGATGGAAGACGAAAGCGATAAACTGCTCCATGCACAACTGTAAATATACTACGTACGTATCAGATATATCGAATCCTACCGTACCCCTGCTTACTACAGTACTATCCGATATTCCAAACCCTACCGTAACCCTGCTTACTACTGTACCATCCGATATACCGAACCCTACCGTAACCCTGCTTACTACTGTACTATCCGATATACCTAACCCTACCGTAACCCGCTGCTTAATACAGTACTCTCAAGTTACCAAAATCCACAATTTACCGTAACCCTACCGTACCTGCCCGAGTGGCGACGTAGGCTTGTCCTCAGCGGTGGACGCCGCAGACACGGCGACATTTCGAAAAGCGAGCGGCATGAGGGGACGGAATTGGGTGGGCGGAAGGGATACGGCACGATCGATCGATAGACGGCCTGTAGATGAGAAAACTTTAGCTGTGGATGAACCAATACCGTATTACTTGCTCAAATGTGGGCGGAGTCAATACGGTATTTCACTTCCATTGCAAATTAAACACATACTATATCATATTATAAAAGTAATGAATCAATCAGTGAATATGGTGAAGTAAAGACCAAGCTATCAAGCTCAAATGACGGCGGAGCCATTACCGTGTCACTTACTCAGCAATATCAGCGCCCTCTGACTCAGCTCCGGTGTAGCCACGGCATCACTCAATCGCTCGTACGCCTCTACCTGAACAAAAAGTGCTGATAATTATCACACACTAATAAATTAACCTCGTGCTACACCGCAATCACTAGCTAGTAAATGTCGCCACACCACCTACACCACTACCGTATGCTCACCAATAGATTGGGCGATAGGCATTCGGGTGAGAAGTTGTCAACGAGCGGATCGGACAGGACAAATCCCTCTTCCGGACGATTGTTGATGAATTCCTAGAAATGTCGAAGTAATAATAATAATAAACATTATAATTATAGTTATAATTACTATTAGTATTATTAATGATTGGATCAATAATCAAATATATTATACTTTCTTTCCTTTCCTTTCTTACCTAGAATCAACGGAATAAAACAGCCACAGAATATCTCACCAAAGCGAAGCCAAGAATCACCCGGTCGAAAGAGGTCATCTAACCCCCTCGAAACAATCACTCACAATTATCATTTCCCCAACCGTTTTTTTTTCTCGGTTGTTATCACAATAAATAATGCAGATAAAATAAAAATATAATATATGTAAAATCCGAATTATATAAAAACATATAAAATAATAAAAAATATATAAATTTAAATAATAATATAATCCCCGCTCACCCTTCCCAGTATGCCCAGGGTGTGCTCGAGTGAGGCTGTAGCCGGAGGGAACAATATCACGCCTGTCACGAGAGAATCGAGCTGAGAATGGGAAAAAATCGAAAATGGTGAAATGAGTTAGGACCATTTTTGGATATCTCTAGGCATGCCCTACCAGCCCCCAAAGTCTCATTATGCAATTTTCATTTTGGGGTTCAATACACCGGTTCGGAAAAGTGACGTCCCAACTTTGAGCACGAATTTCTCGCTTCTGGTGCGTTTTTGCAAAAAATTGTCACAAGAGTGACCCCCGCTCTTTTTGCGAACTCTATCGATCTAAACAAACCAGAGGTCATGAAAATGCCTCTGAACAGAGCTTCACTTCGGAGCAAATAACTCAAAAATTTAGGAAAAGGGGGTGCTCTTCTTCCAGTACGTTATTAAGTTTTCCATGCGCTTTAAAATGAGGGGTTTGCGAAAAAAATACGTTAATGCGTTCGTATGATTCCTCCCCTTGGAAATTTCCTGATGATTTGAAGTCATTTTCGCCCAACCACAATCTCTCGTTTCACACACTCTCTCACCGGAGAGTGAAAGAAATAGAGGGAAGAGAAAGGGAAAAAACGATATGTTTCATTCTGCGCCGCGCGCTCGAGACCGTGCGGTGCAGAATGGAATGGAAAGGAATGAAAAGGAATTTGCGAGAGAGTGTGTGAAACGAGAGATTGTGATTGGGCAAAATGATTTCAAATCATCAAAAAATTTCCAAGGGGATGAACCATACGAACGCATTAACGTATTTTTTTCTCAAACCCCTCATTTGAAAGCATATGAAAAACTTAATAATATACTGGAAGAAGAGCACCCCCTTTTCCTAAATTTTTGAGTTATTTGCTCCGAAGTGCAGCTCTGTTCCGAGGCATTTTCATGACCTCTGGTTTGCTTAGCTCGATAGAGCTCGAAAAAAAGGGCGGGGTCACTCTTCTGACACTTTTTCGCCAAAACTCACCAGAAGCGAGAAATTCGAGCTCAAAGTTGGGACGTCACTTTACCGAACCGGTGTATTGAGCCCCAAAATGAAAATTGAACAATGAGACTTTGGGTTCTGGTAGGGCATGCCTAGAGATGTCCAAAAATGGTCCTAACTCATTTCACCATTTTCGCATTTTTCCCATTATTTTCATTTTTATCTCGATTCTCTCGTGACAGGCGTGATATGGGCGAACTGGTTGCCGATGCTACTGATGATGTGAGGAGGAAGAAGAGTGAACGACCCACTGCCTGCAATTGAAAAATATATTTAATTAACAATTAAATAAAAAAAAAATAAAATGATCATGATTTTCACGGAACGCGTGATTTTGCAGTACGAAATTCAAACAAAGATAATGACCAATTTTAGAAAATCCAGTAATTTCCATAAAATAAAACGCTGAGCTAATTTGAAACTCTGGCCACACTCCGTGCTTTATCTGTCTGTGAGAGAGTATCGCCAGAGCGGCGAAGAGTACCTCGAAACCGTACCTGCATGCTCGTCTGTCGGAGGTTTTGCGGAGCCATTGTAGCCATCGTGCACAGTTCCCTACAAAAACAGAATAATAATGCTTAAAGGATATTTTTTCAATATCTCAAATGTTTTTAAAAATATCCAACTGACTTCTTCCTCCACAAACCTCCCCCCCCCCCCCCCCCATATCTCACCGATTCGCCTTGGCGACTACAAAGACTTATCTAACACATATATCCCATATCCCATGTGGTCTATTGAAGGAATAAATAATAATAATTATTAATAGTATTATAATTATTAATCGAATTTTCGATTACCGGCAAATACCGTAACCCCAACAAGTGTATGGATATACCGTATACCTTGCGATGAACTCCAGACTCGCGGTTTGCACTGCAGCTGCATCCATCACAGCTTTCTGAAGGCCCGTCACGGCTGTGTTACGCTCGTCTCTGAATGATATTTACATATAAGACTAGGATCTTCTGCGTATCAAAGACTATTAATTCTAGCCAATTCATGAACGACTTGAAATACGAATACGCCAACTTCAAATAAGAATCTCACACAGAAAAATACTTAAATTTAGAACTTCTTACTTTTAATTTTCTTAATTATAAGAAATATCACTGAAAAAATCCCCTTCAAAAGTAAGAAATTCAATTTCTGACGTTCTGTTCTAAGCTGTAAATTTCTTAGAACACTCATAATGCGAGCAACTTCCGGAATGCATCAAAGACTATTCATTCTCGTACATTCATGAAAGACTTGAAACATGAATATGCCAACTTCAAATAATTGCTACTCTCACACATACATTTTCGCTGCCCTCACAGAATTGTTTTATACAGTGAGTCGATTTAGAAAAATCGTTATTTTTTGCTTAAATTGTAATAGTTCGCATAAAAATGAGCCTTAAAATGTATTATGAAAATGTATCCTCTCACCTATTCTTCGTCATTGCCGCATCGGTCGTCGTGTTGAACTCGGTTCCGGATACCTGAAATCAATCAATAATCATCAAAAGGATCTACACCAAGCACCAGGCACCCCTCGTTACGCACTGCGCGCAAGTACCTGTAGAAATGTCGCCGTGTACGGCGACATTGAGCACGCCACTACGGCGACATTGAGCACGGCTGGACCGTACAACTTGTGCAGTAGGTCACAGTACTCGCGGTCCTTATCCTGCGCCAGATCAGACGCGGAACAGAATTCACTGCAATTTATTTATTAATCCACTCGCATAGAAGCTATTATCAAATTATGTCAACACTCCCTCGGATATTAAAATATAGCCGAAACACGAATGCACCGATCGGGTTTCGTAAATTATTCACAAAGACACGCACCCCACTAGCCATTAATTTATCCACGATCATCTTTTTTGTATCTTTTTTGTATTATTAAGTTAATGATACTAGATAGACGTACAAATATAGCTTTGCATGCACGTCATATGTAAAGGCGAATAATATTATAAGCCTCTACGTTATTATTAATGAAGAGTTCAGCAACAAAACAAAACTAGCATTGCCAGTTTGGGTATACTGGCGAGTATAGGCTGCACCATGGAGGTAGCGAGTTGGGGATGAGCTGCGAGTGATCTGAATAGAACAACTGTTATTTTCTTTGTAAAAGTTCATTCATCAATCGATATTATTGATCGATCGATACGATATCATCTGCTCCCACCCTAGCTTGTAAGTAATCCCTTCCACATAAATATTTGAATTAAAGGCACACTCCGAGCTAATTTGAAACTCTCCGCACTGGCCCGTTCTCTGTCACTTTCTTTGCCTACACTGAGAGCAAACTTACCTGGCAAATCGTTACCCACCCCATTTGCCTGGCAAACGATTACCCCAACTGTTGAATCCAGCTTCTTGTGGTACTTTTGGTGAGAACAAATTAGATGAAAATAAAGAGGAAATGCTATATCGAATCAAGGGTGACATGATGTGTTGATCTAACTATCATTCCACTATAATTTATTTATATATTTATCAAAATAATTGGTGATCTGGCTCTCCAAAATGCATGGGTAATCAGAATACCACAAATATGGGCAAATGGATACCCCGATACACGTTGTTGGGTAACGATTACCCCATATTTGGGCAAGTTTGCTCTCAGTGTACGAGATAGTATTGCCAGAGCGGAGACCAGGATTAACTTGGAGTGGGCTTTTAACGAGCTCGAAATGTCAAAATATTACATATAAAGCAACCGGGAAGCCTTCTAAATAAAATTTGGTAGTGACGGATGTGATGGTAGTGTTGGGAAGGGAGCCGCTCGAGATGATAGACTACCTGCAAAATATAAAATAAGTGAGAATAGTTATGGGATCGTTCTAATGGTCTATGCCTGTGGATGATTCTAATCGCATGATAACTCATCTGAATTAAGTTTGGATATGATAAATGAATTGAATTGAAAATACCATAATCACTAAATGCTGATGACAATAATACGGTGTTTCCCACTTTAAACAGTCTAACAGAAACTTTTAACAGAGTGACTTTTCATTTATAAAATCTGCCGTAATCCTCATCAATCGTGCCGGGATGCGGAGCACCGGGAGCGCTAGCAGCAGGCAGGGCGTGGCCACGCTCGTGACAGGCTACAGCGTACCACTACAATATGAATATATATAATGGTGTCTAGACGTAGTGGTCGAAATAGAATGAAGCACACTTATTAGTATATATCACACTATCTGAGAAAATTCAACAACTGATTTTTTTTGGTATCGACGAAAAATGGATTTTTCTGTTTTATGTATGATAATTACAGGCACGATGAGTGTAGTTCACTGGTACTTGGAAATTCGTTCAAATTGAAAATTCGCTCCAGGAGTTGACTACACAACGATTTCGCGACTTTTCCTAAAAAGTTTATTTCGAATCCGATCGATTCTGGAGTGGGTGCAATGGACTCCTTGGCGAATTATAAGAAACTATTGCTGAGGAAAGTTTTTTGATCAAAGATCAACGAAGACTGGAATTCAGAAATTTTCAAAACAAATTCACATTAAATTAATTCTCACTATTTTCCCATGGTCCAGGTAAATTTTTTATTTGCTCAATAGCTTCTGCATATTATATTACACCTTTAGTTTAAAATTGATAATTTTTAAAAAAGTCGGAAATTTGTAAACGAATCAATTTTGTCTGCTGTATTCAATTGTGGTGAGGATTGGCGACATTCTCTAAAAAGTTTATTTATCATCTAATTCTCACTACATAGATGCGATTGAGCAAATAAAAAGTTTACATTCGCCATGGAAAATAGTGAGAATTAATTTAATGTAAACATTTTTTTCGAAAATTCCCAATTCCAGCGTTCGTTGACCGTTGATCGAAAAACTCTCCTAAGCAATAGTTTCTTAGATTTAGACAAGGATTCGAATGCGCCCAGTCCCGAATCGATTAGATTATAAATAAACGTTTTAGAGAACGTCGCCAATCCTCACCACAATTGAATACAGCAAACAAAATTGATTCGTTTACAAATTTCCCACTTTTAAAAAAATTATCAATTTTAAACTAAAGGTGTAATATAATATGCAGAAGCTATTGAGCAAATAAAAAATTTACCTGGGCCATGGGAAAATAGTGAGAATTAATTTAATGTGATTTTTTTTTTGAAAATTCCCGAATTCCTGCCTTCGTTGATCTTTGATCAAAAAACTTTCCTCAGCAATAGTTTCTTATAATTCGCCAAGGAGTCCATTGCACACACTCCCAATTGGAAGGAATTTCCAATTGGAAGGAATTTCCAAGTACCAGTGAACTACACTCATGGAGCCTGTAATTATCATGCATAAAACAGAAAAATCCATTTTTCGTCGATACCACACATATGTCGACTTTCTCAGATATCGTGTTACATGTAATAAAGTTCACATATTACAATTTTAACCTTAATGTGTATGCAAACTTATACTTGTACATTACAATTCATTTATATTAAACTAATTGAACCTTCATATTTTATTAACTGAATATTTGGATATAGATCAGTAATATGTTGTGCGATCGAAACGGATAATCAACAGCTGTCTCACCTTGACATTCAGTTATACCTACAGTTATTGTTAGTTGATTGAACATTTATGTTAATATTATCCATTGTTTCATAAGGGTTATTCGATTTCCCACAGATTCGCAACAAGGAATAGTTAACAAAAGAGAGCGAAAAAAAGTTGCAAAAACAAAAGAAGTTGATATTTTCGACTTTATTTCAATTGAAACAGCAATGTTCTTTGATGAACTTTACACTGACAAAAAAATTCTCTTGGGGGAATCGAACTCGTGTACAAAAAGTTACAACCACGCATGCTTACCACTACACCACAGCTCTGTTGATAGTTAGTGTTCATCCTTCCGTGGTTATCCCTCCCCTCCTCCCATCTTAACTGTATGCCCTTATGTCACTCTTGCGGCGGATATGAGCCGTGTTTGACATTTTACAAAATCGATAAATTGCAGACTTTGAAAGTTGATTCTTACTAAGTCGACCATGCTGATTATCGCTATGCAGGCCATTCCCCGTAGTTTCTACCATTACACAAGTCATTCCCTAGTTAGGGAAGGGGGACATGTGATGATGAAGGGAGGTAATTGGTAAAGATGGAGGAAGGAGGAGGATTGAGCATAGGGGGAATACGGCATCGGTGGACAATGAAGTATGACCGATTGTATAGGAATATATCCATCAACGTTGCCAGACCAGTCTATGGTTATGACGTCACGTTTGCCAGAAATCTTCCCCGTATGCCTTTGACGTCTCGATTCTCGGCAAACGGTTTGCCAACGCTGATGTGTACTGGTGATTGGAGGGTTCGATATGAGATTCATTTTGATGATATACTCGCTTTGTTTGACTAAAATTTGTTGGGGTTCCCGGCAGAGCATAAAGAATCGAGTTTGTTAATTGCCGGGTGGTTTTCGCGAAACTGTGAAACGCGAAATCTCCTTGTTAGATCAACGCTCTTTGCTGTTGCTCGCGAACCCAATTCAAATTACTTTTCGACGGGCTTATGACTTTCTTTCTATCGCAATCCTAACACACATTCAACTGGCTCTTCACAACTCTAGCTAATTTTACTCTCCGCTCTGGCAACGCTCTCTCGTAGACGAAGAGAAAGAGAGAGTGTAGATTTACAGATTAGCTCGACGTGTGCTTTAGATATTAATTTTTTTACTATTATAAATTAAATAATAATGCGAATTTTGGTGAATTTTGGAAACTTATTATGTAGACCGATTGCGGGTGAGATTAGGCATAGTTCTGCAATATAGAATCACCGTGTTTGTAGATCACTTGTATTAAACGTCATCTAATTGTTTTCCCTGATCTTCCGAATAAATTAGGTGTTGCTGTCCCAAATTTGTAATCCCCGTCCCATCTTCCCGGTCGACTTGATCT
The DNA here is from genome assembly GCA_943737045.1 of Parapristionchus giblindavisi. Lineage (NCBI taxonomy): Eukaryota > Metazoa > Nematoda > Chromadorea > Rhabditida > Diplogasteridae > Parapristionchus > Parapristionchus giblindavisi. The sequence continues at coordinate 94,810 of CALSFV010000261.1, forward strand.
TTGATCTCTCCCTCCCTGCTCACTCAGAGATCCAATACGATATAAATTGGATTTGCGGCCGCTCCACCGCACATGAGGCTCCTCCCTCTTTACTCTTCCTGACTGTAGCAGAAGGCGTGATCAATTGATCACTCACTCCCCCCCCCATCCCCATCCCCATCCACCTCTCTTTTAAATAATTTTGTTCTTTCACATTTTTTTTGCACTCGAACACTTTGTACTTGTTGAAACACCCTTGCGGTGTACGATAAATAAATAAAATAAAATAAATTGATAACCCTCATCCGAATGTTCAATGATAATGAATAATAATAATAATCCGAATAATGATAATTAACAATAATGCTTATTTCCTTCAACAGAACCCATCGGGAATAGGGTATATCTGTTAGATAAGTCTTTTCAACTTGAACATTGCTTATAGTAGGAGCTGATAGTGCTCGTAGATTGTGTTGAACCCCCATTCATTTCGAAAATGTCGAAAGACTGATGATTTCTGATTAAAGAAAATATAGTAGTAATTAAAATATTTTTTATCTTCTTCTGTGAAAGATATGTTTTTGAAGCATAAAGCATGCAGACCAGTGATGGCCTGCGAATATCCCATTCCCTTAAAGTGCGCGTGGGTACCTACATTTTGAGACAAAAACGCGTGTGCGTGCTGAAATTCTCAAGAAAACCGTCAATTTGTAATCCAATTTTGCGGGATCGAGCTAAAATCGAGCTAGTTGTAAGCAAAAAGAGTTTTTGCACAAGTGCAAAACATGGATTCACCAAGGTTGTTATTTCGTCGAAAGAGTAATGTTTTTTTTTATATATTCCAACGAACCATAGACCGTTAGAGAAATACCGTCAACACAGCTGGTCATGAGGAGAATATGAAATATATTATTGATAATAAATGTATTTACTTATTTATTTATTGAATGATCAGGTGAAGAAGTACTTCCGTCTGGCGTCAATCGTCTTTCATCCTGATAAACAGACGGGACTTCCCCATGCTGAGTTGGCCAAGGTACGGAGTACTTAGCCCTTAGAAGTTAGGACTTACCAATTAGGACTTAGTACTTATTGTTAGCAATTGAGACTGATCACTTAGCTGTTACGACTTATCACCTAGTAGTTAGGGTTCTTCTTAAGGGCTCTCTTCAATGCGCACATTATTTCTCTGTTCTCTAACAATGAAAGAGCATACAGCGTTGAAGAGATCGTCGACAAAGGTTTCGGTCCCTTTCATTGCCTGGGAGAGAGAGATAAAGAATGGCGAAAGAGGAGGGGATGATGGGAGAGAGGAGAGAGAGGAGGGGATGAGGAATGAAAGACAAGAGCGGACGGTCACTGTTATTGTTTACACTATGGTTGTATTGTGTGTGTGAGTAGATGCTAGTGATGACCAGTTTCATAGACATAGGGGTGGAGAGAGAGGGAGAGAGAAGAGAGGGAGAGGAAGAGGGAGAGAGGGGTATAGGGTATCTATAGCAAATGAAGTATTTCGGGAGACTTGAATGTTGCCAAACCATTTGCCGGCAAACATGACGTCACAATCATATATTTTATCAACGTGCGTATGCACGAAACGAAACACATAAAAGTGACTAGTGAAAATTCATGAAATTTAAATGTGATATATTGGGGGGGGGGGTCAGGGTTTGATATCTCAGGGTGGAAAGGGGATCTCTCATAGGATACAATGGTCCCTCTCTTGGACGAAGACGGAGGGTGACAGTGCGAGTGAGCGAGGAGTGTGTGGTGGTGAACTCAGTTGTGGACCATGAGAACTTGCGGAGGTAACAGCATCTTCAGTGAGAATGGCCAGGACCAAAGATCAACTATGAAAGATATCGACGACTACAGAAGGGGGTGATGGTGGGACCTACCAGAAAGGATAAAAGAAACAAGCATATTTCTGTGAACTACTCGCATGGGGGGGGGGCGGACAAGGCGAGATGAAAGGAAATAAGAAAGGGAAAGATATATAAAAGACAAGGATAGAGACAGAGAGAGAATAGTTCACATCTTTAACTTTTGTTAGCCTTTTTGTAAATATCAGCAAAAAAAATGGAAGAAGAAAATACAGACTCTCACTTGGAAATGTATGTACAACATTCTCAATAAATGCTGCAAAATCTTTCATAAGCGGAGACGTTCCCTAAAAATCCCCTCCCCCCTAACTACGTCGTGTTTGTCCGCAAAATATTTTTGCAACACTGATGCGAACGGCCTCTGGTGATTGGAGGGTGCGATATGAGATAAATTATGACGATATACTCGCCTTATTTCACCAGAATTTGATTTATTGGGGTTTTCGGAGTAACAAATGAAGAATTGAGTTTGTTTATTGCCTGATAGTTTTTGCGAAACTTTGAAACACGAAATCGCCTTGTTAGATCAGCGCTCTTTTGCTTACGCTCCGATCAAATTTTACTCTCCGCTCTGGCAACGCTCTCTCATAGTCCAAGAGAGCGAGAGAGTATGACCAGAGAGGAGAGTTTCAAATAAGTTCGTGGTCTGCCTTTGGGTGTAAAAGTAGATAATATTATAAGGTAGATTATAATGTGTTTTATGGTGTTTCGTTCGCTACGTCTAGAGTAGATAGACGTGAAGTAGAAGACTTGTACTTATTAGGTGGTCTTTGATACAGTACGGCGGCAGAAACCATTGAATGGAAAGCGGCAGGGTAGTGTTTGGCAGACCTGTGAAACACGAAATCGTCAGGTTGGAGGGCATGCGATTCTTTATTGATCCTACTACCAATAAAGCACGTAATTGATGAAGTAATAATTCTTATAGATGTACATTTTTATAGATGTACATAGCGCAATAAATGTAAAGTTCAAATCAAATCAAATCAAATAATTTTATTTCTGTATAGGAATGGTACGGGATGGTATTCAGTACTTCTTATCACGTTATACGAGGTCAGGAATGACTAGTCCTCTTACGCTAAAGACGTCGGTCCAGTGCATCGTTCGGTTGGGAAACACTTGAGAAGATAACTCACAATCCGGGATTGAACACGACCAAAACGAGGCACATAGGTTTGCATTTATATTAAATGTAAAGTTATTATTTATTAGGGTGTTCCAAAAGTCTTTGCACTTTTTTCATACTTCATATTTTTTCAAATAACAAACGAATCAACTACAGGGTGCGGCAGAATTATGGAAACACGATCTTTGATCTCCCCTGATCACATGTATTGAGCAAATCGGTTCAGCATATAATATTTTATCAAGAGCTATCATATGAACAACAATCTGTGTTAACTTCTTAATTCTGCCTCTTTTCGCGTCAATAACTAGCTTCAAACGGTATTGGTGTAAACGACGGTGGCGGAAGGGTGTTTTTGGTCGATTCTTTCCGATTTCCGGAGAAGGGCCTTCTTGAGCGACTCAAGATTCGAGTTGGGACGAGCACTGATATTGCTTTCAAGAACTGATCACACAAAAAGGTCGAGGGAGTTGAGATCGGGAGAGTAGGAGGCCATTCCGAGGAGCGGGTGAAGGAGTGAAAACGGGGTCTTGAGCCGGACATTCGCAATCTTTGCCTTGGGAGTCAGCGCCGAATCTTTCTTTAAGCTCCAATGAATGTTCCCAAAGTGACGCTTGGCCCCGGGGCCCAGACACTCTATTTGGATATCTTACAGGTTGTTATCCTAGTTCACCTTGTCTCCGGGATCGAAGAAAACCCGGAAATTCCGTCCCAAGTGACAGATGTCAGCCAAACCATGACTTTATGAGGAATAGAGCCTCCATTCAACTCTCATCTGCTTCATAAGAGTCCTCTACCAATATCCTATTGTTTTGGGGGTTGTACGATTGTTCCACTGTGAACAGCGTCTTATCATAGAAAGCGCCACCAAGTGTTCCACCGACGCAGTGCGAGGCAGAAGGACAGGCATCTATTCTAGGGCGTGCCATTTCACAGAATGGAAAGCAATCAACACCAAACTCAGATACGAGATGCTGATAATGGTGAATTTCAATGAAATCATTTCGAGAGCGCCGGGGAAATGCACAAAACGATGAAAAACCACTGCTAAATGCAGGAGGTCGTGTTTCCATAATTCTGCCGCACCCTGTACATTCAAATGGTGACATACTGTCCACGTTCATGAACAACTATCCTTCATCTCGTATGCAACTGCATGGCACCGTTCTGGCAAAACTCAATAGGGAGCGAGGCAATCCAAAGGTCGACTTCCCGTTTCACATCTGTCAGACTAGGGAAGGTTTTTCCTCTGCAGCAAAGCTCGAGAGATCGGAAAGCGTGGCATTCACAAGGGGACAGGTCGGGGGAATACGGCGGATGGGGAAGCCAGCCAATATCTAAATTCTTAAGTTTGATCTGCGTCTTGTTAGTGTGATGTGTCCAAGCGTTGTTCATTAAAAGCAATACTTTTCCTCACACAAAGCGGCTGAGAAGGACTTGGGTCTCCATCTAATCCAGTTATTCGCAGAAGGCATCGGTGTTAACAGTCAGCCCCTAAGGTAGCAGTTCGTAATAAACAACACCAAGAGGGCAGAAGAAGAATCAGGGTGACTCTTTCTTTCCATTCGAATTGCGTTTAGGTAAGTGGTTTGCTTCCTTCCAAGCATGCAGCCATTCCATCTTCATAAAGGGGTTGTCGTACAACACCCACTCTTCATCGTGGTAGACAATGTACTTCACACAATCAGTGGATCGAGAGCGGCCGAGATTTGAAGTAGAGATGTCAACTCGGTTTTTGAGCTGTTTTGAGCATAGTACCGAGAGTGCATGAGGGGACCAATTAAGGTGCCCTGGGTCGAAGGGAAGACCGAATGGGGATGCGATGGATAGTGGATCGTGGAGTACCATTTGTCTGCTCCACGTATCACAAGCTCTGCTTCCGCTAACTTCTGTCAGTTCGAAGAACCAGGCCAGTTTAGCTGGTAGGACGTCATGACCTTGGTTTTTCAACCAAAGAAAAAATGTTGTTATTGAAATGACAATACCAGGAGAAGACTGTTATACGACATAGCGCCCTTGGCTTTATTGACTGGGGTAGTTGGTGATACGTTTCTCTTGCAGTCCACTCCGTACGGTGCAATTCAAGAAGGACATGTCGAAGAGTAATGGTGTCATAAATAAAAATTTAAGTCTAGTCGAGGAAAGAGAATTGGCAAATGAGACTTATAACATTTACTGATCAATAGGCCTTCAATATAGGAAAAATGCCACAAGGCAAAACGATAGCTCTCGACTGAGAAAGAGGAGTCCAAAGTACAACCATAAAAAGTGCAAAGACTTTTGGAACACCCTAATACAGTGTAGGCAACAAGTCTCCGGCCACTTTTTTTCATTTTTTTTATAACTTTTGATCCAGGAAAGAATCAAGCTGATCTTTTCAGCCAATGTACAGAATATATCAAGGAATACAGCCTTGATGTGTTGGTCTAATTAAATCAGTTCACTGTTGCGTGGAGATGATGCAATCGAAGCACACTTTTTTGAAAATTTTATTTCTTTTGTGAAAAGTCCTGTTCTTCTGAAACATTGTGAGAGTGGAGACACAGACTAGGGCTGCACAGTCACACAATCCGGAATGGCTTCGATTCCGATTTCAAGCTTTAGCAGGGTCGCAACTTTGACCCCCAAAATTTAAAACTCAGCTTCTAGATGTGCTAACGACCCATTCTAAGCATTAAAATGATGCTAGTGGCGAGTAATGTTTATCCACAGATTATGGTAGTCAAAGCTCGTCCTTTGCCCTCAGGGCAAAAAATAATTTTTTTGTTGGTATGACCGATTTTGAGACCCTACCATCTAGAGGGCAGGTCTTCTAAAATTACGGTTCCTGCGCAAGCAGCTTTGCAATATATCATATATTAATTTCCTTTATTTTGATTTAGTTCCGATTCCTTTCAGACTCGCAGCAAACGTTATGCTGACGTCTACTCGGATGTAGCGAGTAAAGATCAAAATACAAAGATCAAAGATCGAAGTTTAGCAATAGTGTAAAAACTTTTGTGAACATCTCTAACATGTATTGGTACTTTGAAACTAAGAGATTTCATCAATATAGGCCCAGGGGCGAGAGCAGTAAGAGAGAAAGCGCAAGAGTGCGCACCGAGTAGACCTCAGCATAACTTTTGCTGCGGGTCTGAAAGGAATCGGAACTAAACCAAAATAAGGGAAATTAATATAGGATATATTGCAAAACTGCTTCCGCAGGAACCATAATTTTAGAAGACCCTCCCTCTGAACGGTAGGATCTCAAAATCGGTCCTTCCCCCAAAAAAATATTTTATGCCCTGAGGGCTAATGACGAGCTATGACTACCATAATCTGGGGGAAAACATTACTGGCCACTAGCATCATTTTGGAGCTTAGAACGGGTCGTTATCACATCTAGAAGCCGAGCTATAATTTTTTTAGGTCAAAGTTGCAACCCTGCCACAGCTTGAAATCGGAGTCGGAGCCATTCCGGATTGTTTGACTGTACAGCCCTAGTGGGGATCTCCACTCTCACAGTGTTCCCGAAGAACAGGGCTTTTCACTAAAGAAATTGAATTTTCAAAAAAGTGTACTTCGGTAGCGTCATCACTACGCAAAAATTAACTAAGTTAATTACACCAGCACATCATGGTAATATTCCTTGATAAATTCTCTACATTGACTCAAAAGATCAGCTTGATTGCCTTTATGGTTCAAAAGTTATAAAAAAATGAAAAAGTGTCCCATTACTTTTGGACGATACTGTATATCCCATCCCGATGTGTTCTATTGAAGGAATAAAATTATTATTATTATTATTTAATATTAAGTACGGCATTCGGATGAGGATTATCAAAAACGGTGATTCCATGTTGCACAACATTGCCTAATCTCGCACGAAATCGGCTCAGTGCACAATCTGTCAGTATAATAACAAGGGAACTATTCCAACTTAATATGGCCATATGACATGGGAATAATTTACCTGAATCAGTTTTCGATGCTGATTACGAATCCGTTATCAAACGTTGCCCAATCAATCTGAGATTCGAGAAAATCGATCTTGAAATCCGACTATTTGATTCGAAAATTCACAACTTACCTACAATATCCACTAAATTACAGCAGAAGGTGTTTGGATTATTGATAGATGAGTTTATGAACACATTAGGATGGTTTATATGGGAAGTCTCACGAAATTCCGAATAAACTAGCGAATTTGAATATCGATGTTCTCGAATCTCAGCTCGATTGGGCAACGTTTGAAAACGGATTCGTAATCAGCATCGAAAACTGATTCAGGTAAATTATTCCCATGTCATATGGCCACATTAAGTTGGAATAGTTCCCTTGTCAGATAGATTCAAAAATACGAAGAAATTCTCAACAACAAAAAAACGGCTGATTTTCTACAAACGCCAATAAACAGTACACAACTCAACCTAGCGCGCAACCAGAGCAGTCGATAACGCGAGCCGTAGGCGCGCCACCGGCTGGTAATATATAATGCGGACAGTAGATCGTTGCTTTTATTAAGAATTTTAATATATTAAGACACCGGCTCAGACCTCACCGATTTGGCCCAAAATTTTTTTATGCATACCCCTATGGACCCCTAACACAAAATGGGTATTCATTTGGGCTGGTTTCTTGAAACACAGATGTGGCGGGTTTTCGAATTTTGAAAAGCATTTTGTTTGAAACGCATGCACAGGAGAAATACATGAGTTTACTTAATTCACACGGTTTTTCAGGCAAGTTTGAGTAAAACAATGGTAAAATATTTTTTGTGCACAAAATGCTTTCGCCTATATTGTAGAAATAAAAAAATCCATACTTAGTTTGTTGTTTCACGAATAAAAAATTTAGTCACCTATGCTGAAAAATAAGGACTCGAAAATGGTCTCGTAAAAAAAGTTGTCGGATCCTTGCCAAGTTCATGCTCATTTTAAAGTACTCGTCGAGCACATCATTTTTCATGTTGATCTTACTCCACGAAAGTCGTTTGTTCTCAAGATACAAGCGATCGATATGATTTGGATTCAATAAATCTTAATTCATGTAGTTCTCTTGTACATGAGTTTCAGACAAAACGTTCAACATAAAAGTTGTTCTACTCGACGAGCTATTCAACATGAGTACAAACATGAGGGGGTCGAATTTTTTGCTCGAACTTCCGTCATCGATGGTTTTCCCGAACAAATGCTTTATTTTCCAAACGATTGGTGCGGAATTGTGGTCTGCTCAAAGTTTAGAGGTGAGTCGAGTAAAATGACACAAGTAGCCCATCACTTTGATCAACTTGAAAATTTCGATCTTCATGACCCGGGGGTCATGGTCTGAAAATTTCAAAATTTCTCAAGTTTGAAATGTTTTCATTTATGTGGCTTATTGTAAAGTACTAATGATGTGAATAATATTCGGGGAACTCTAACAAGGGAACTATTCCAACTTAATGTGGCCATATGACATGGGAATAATTTACCTGAATCAGTTTTCGATGCTGATTACGAATCCGTTTTCAAATGTTGCCCAATCGAGCTGAGATTCGAGAACATCGATATTCAAATTCGCTAGTTTATTCGGAAATTCGTGAGACTTCCCATATAAACCATCCTAATGTGTTCATAAGCTCATCTATCAATAATCCAAACACCTTCTGCTGTAATTTAGTGGATATTGTAGGTAAGTTGTGAATTTTCGAATCAAATAGTCGGATTTCAAGATCGATTTTCCTCTAAACTTTGAGCAGACCACAATTCCGCACCAATCGTTTGGAAAATAAAGCATTTGTTCGGGAAAACCATCGATGACGGAAGTTCGAGCAAAAAATTCGACAAAATGGTCGATCGGCAAGAACCCAGTTTTAAGTTGAATCAATGCAGAATTGCATAGGCTACAATATCTGGTCGGAAATTTTGGACACTCACTAAAACAAGGGATGATTTGTCCGAAAAAAACAAAATTTTGAGTCAAAAAAGTGGTTTAGTAATCAACGCACATTCGATGCTAATAGTGAATTAGCAAGCACTGTGCACCCTAGACGCATCGCAGATGGTATTTAGACTTCATCTCAACAATTTGAGAAATTATGATTTTTTAAAGTTTTTTTTTTTAAATTATTTTTTCTAATAGCCTGAGGGCACAAACAGAAAATTTCAGACGTTTTGTGTAATAAGGGCCGGGGACACTCCTAACACCCAAGTATGGAGCCCCAGTTCTCATTGCTAGCTCACGCGTCCGGGGGCTGGTCGAGTCTTATCGGCCATCTCTCTTAAGTTAAATCTAAAGTCCTTAGGGTCACCAAAGGCTCCAAGCACTCAATAGTGTTGAAAAGCCATGAAAATGTATAGAAAAAATGTAAATAGTCTTTTTTCGTAGGAGTAATCATGCTCTATTCAGAAGCTGCAAAAAGAAAAGAAAAGAAAAACAGTGATACCTCTCCATTATAGTTTGATGGGATGGTGATGAAGACAACATAGTTTACAAATGACAAAACAGAAACCGAAGAAGTTCGAAGAAGTTTACAGGGGGTCCAAAAAAATTAAATTTCTCCACACTTCATTTTTACAGGGGGCCATTCCACAATTTTTGAAAAACCCTAATTTTACACCCCCCCCCCCCCAGCCCATATAATATATGGCATATATGATAGCAATAATAATAAAAATAATCATTTCTATTATCATTACCATAAAATTAAAACATTTTTCAATAAATACATTAATGTTCACTATCGATTGACTATGAGCACAGGTTGGTGCGCGAATCCACCTGGTGCCGTATGCAAGAACCGTTTTCCGGGAAAATGTGACGTCATTAGCGTAGGCGGAGGCGTTTTCCAAAAATCCTCCGCCTACGCTAATGACGTCACATTTTTCGGGAAAACGGTTTTCCTGTTGTTCTTGCAGGTCACATCGATAACCAGAGAACAAACAAGAAAGTAAAGAGGACTAAAGTGGTCAAATTACGCGCCTAAATACATTACAGCAGATTCTCCCAGTTAAAATGCGGTACGCGGGGTGACCCCGGGTGACTCCTCATGTCTCATCGAATTATTACTCTGTGAATATTGAATATCAGGTGTCGAAGTTATTTTTTGTTGTATTACTCTGTGTCTGAACTATTTTATCACATAAAGTTTGGAATTTAAAAAAATATATAGCTTGATAAAATAAATAATATTGCAAATTACAGTATGACACGATTAGGGCTGCTATGCAGTGTGGCCAATCGTGATAAACTTTTTTCCCTTATTTTTGCGTGTTTTTAAACGTTTTTCTTTGTTCATTTCATTTATACCGACTTTAAAGAAGGGGGCCCACGAGTTTTGGAGTGCGCTATTGACAAGAAGAACGTGGGACATAGGAAGCGACATTATGTTCTCTATTAGATTTGAGAGATTGGACGAGAAGAGCGTGTAGCTCAGTGGTTAGTAGTCAGCGCTTGTAACCGCGACACGCAGGTTCGATTCCCCTTTGCAACTTTCTATATATGTGTCCTTCAAATTTAAAAACTCGCGCCTTTCCCTGGTGGATCAGTGAACTTTATGCTCGGATTACGACATTCCGGGGCACCTAAAATTTCAGAGAAAACTGTTTTTGCGTACAGGAAGATGTGATCTATACTTCTGCCTGGCCAGTTTAGTCACGAAAAAACTCGTGGGTCCCCTTCTTTAATACATGAGGAGTCACCCGGGGTCAGTCCGCGTACCTCATTTTAACTGGGGGAATCTGCTGTACTGTATAAAGTAATCCCACCATACACCACCTACCGTACACCTTATACCGTACCTATCTTTGCAGTGACGACCGTCCGCTCTCAAACTTGGCCTGGATCTCGTCGTTCTCGCGGAGACGATACCACGTGACGAGGCGCGACGATATGGCCTGAATAGATGAACGTTTTAGCTGATGGAGCTTGCTCTTTCGGACTTCGAGAGAGCTTCGCTTTTAGAGAGACAATCCAATAGAAAAGAAAAACTTTTAGAGACATAATTAAATAGAAAAGATTATTCCTTTATGCACTACATGACTATTATTTAGCTGATCGTCTGATTACCTGCATCGTGAAGGAGAAACTGAGGCCCACTACAATAGACATCAAGCGAGCACTAGCGGAGTTTCGCTAAATTGAGGTATATAAAGCTTCTAAACTTCCCTGAAAAGATGTTTGAAGGAGGAAATACGTCTCTTGAATATCTCCGCCTTCATAATTCTCTTCACAAGAACCAGGGGGCCAACCCCATCTTCAGGGAAGAAACCCCACAGCATCAAGGATCCTCCCCCATGCTTCACGGTGATCAGTTGGTACTTCACATCATATCCAGTGTCAACGATAAACATGATTTATTTCCACCGTACCAATCATCAGAAACTTGTTTTCGTCTGAGAATAAGGCCTACTTCTTTTGTTAGAGGGTCCAATGCAAGTGCTCTATTGCCCATGAGATCCTTGCTTTGCGATTCTTTTCGGAGATCAGCGGTTTGTTGACAGGGCGACGTCAGAACAGAACCGACCCGCGAAAACGATGTCGTACATTGTTCACGGACACCTCAAACATCTTTTGAGTCAAGTTTAGAATCTTTAGCTATTGTGCGTATAAAATGTACTTGCATAAGAAAATGACAAATGGTGCTAACGAACGGAAGTCACAATCGAGAGGCGATCGAGATGTATCCTTCTACATCTCGCCCCGCCTCTCGATTGTCTCTCCGCTGCCTCTCTCTAACCCGGCTCACCTTCGCCGCGCGCTATACTATATATAAAAGAGATCGGCATAGTTTCTGAACCATGCAAAACAAGAAAGTCTCTTGTGGGAGTGGTTGGCTACTCTCGTACCAACTAAACAAGTGTATTTTATACGGTCAATACCTCAATTTAGCGAAACTCCGCTAGTGCTCGCTTGATGTCCAGTGTAGCGAGCCTCAGTTTCTCCTTCGAGATGCAGGTAATCAGACGATCAGATGTCATGATCGTCTTGCGAGGTCGTACATTAACCTTCTTCATTGTTTGAGCACGGATTGAAGTTTTGATGACCTTCAGGATAGTCGAAACAGACACTCGGAATGCTGTGACAGGGTGCCTCCGACAGTCCCATCTGACATCCTCGACGAATGGTATCTCGCTCGGATATCGGTAGATTCTTGCTCCCAAGAATCCGTGTCATGCTTTTAAAACGATATGAGCCCGTTTGCGTAAGAGTCGGACAATCAGCAACGGGATCCCGTACAGCAAAAAAATAATTTTATGAGATAATAACATTTTTGAGTACCTCTCGATATGTCAGAATAATAGGCGAACCCTCGTGGTATGCAAATTTTTTTTGAGCTCGGTATGGAGCTCCAAAGATGGTCCTTTTTCAGAGTTTTTCGACTATAGCTGGAGATCCGTTGAAGGAAACAGAAAAGTCACAAGAGCAACCCTTGCTCAATTTGTATGAGGATCATAATGATGATTAGGGGAATATAAAAAAAGACGTGTTAGTCAAGAGATGCAAATATTATTTTAATTCAACCAAAAATGTAAGAGCGGAGACGAATAGGGCGCGTGGATGCGGTCATGATAGACTTGCAAAAAAATTTTTGTGAGAAAAAACCTCCCGCAAAGCAAGTTATGATTTTTTTATTTATGGGGTCGATTTAAAAATTCGCGAGGTCTCCACACAACAAATCCCGATGGGTTCGTTAACTCATCTATCAAACATAAGTGGCCTGTATAGTGTAGTGGATAAGGTGTCTGCGTTCACTTTTGGCTGTCATGGGTTCGATCCCCCTTGCGGCACTTTTCTTTTGCTGATTTTGTTGCCGTAGAAAGATTGACATGTTTTACTGTGATTAGGAAATCGGTAAATAGAACACACTTTATTTTATCCGCAAGTGTGAACTTTAACAACAAAAGGAGTGAAACAAAGACGAATTTTTTAACGTCATCTCCAGATTCTTCTCCATCCCATGTCGCATCGTCCAACTACATAAAACTCGCTATCCTCGTCGAAGAATATCTTATCCTCTGTTGCAGCTTGAAGCTTGGAGATGATGACTTGAGCTAGCTTCCTATCTTCTTGAATGACGTCAGAAGGATCCAACGATGGAGGGTAGACTTCTGCGAGAAGGACAACGACGATTGAAGGTGTGATTGAATAAGAAGCACAAAAGCCCCCCGATCAGATATTCTTCGACGAGGATAACGAGTTGTATGTAGAACTGGACGACTTTGGCAAGGATTCGGATGCGACATGGGATGGAGAAGAATCTGGAGATGACGTTAAAAAATTCGTCTTTGTTTCACTCCTTTTGTTGTTAAAGTTCACACTTGCGGATAAAAAAAGTGCGTTCTATTTACCGATTTCCTAATCACAGTTAAACATGTCAATCTTTCTACGGCAACAAAATCAGCAAAAGAAATGTGCCGCAAGGGGGATCGAACCCATGACAGCCAAAAGTGAATGCAGACACCTTATCCACTACACCGCTGGTTTGATGTTTGATAGATGAGTTAACGAACCCATCGGGGTTTGTTGTGTGGAGACCTCGCGAATTTTAAAATCGACCCCCACAAATAAAAAATCATAACTTGCTTTGCGGGAGGTTTTTTCTCACAAAAATTTTTTTGCAAGTCTATCATGACCGCATCCACGCGCCCTATTCGTCTCCGCTCTTACATTTTTGGTTGAATTAAAATAATATTTGCATCTCTTGACTAACACGTCTTTTTTATATTCCCCTAATCATCATTATGATCCTCATACAAATTGAGCAAGGGTTGCTCTTGTGACTTTTCTGTTTCCTTCAACGGATCTCCAGCTATAGTCGAAAAACTCTGAAAAAGGACAATCTTTGGAGCTCCATACCGAGCTCAAAAAAAATTTGCATACCACGAGGGTTCGCCTATTATTCTGACATATCGAGAGGTACTCAAAATGTTATTATCTCAAAAAATTATTTTTTTGCTGTACGGGAGACTGTCCGATTCTTACGCAAACGGGCTCATATAACACACATTGGTGGCAAAATAAGTGGGAAAAAATCGAAGAAATCGAAGAAAACGAAAATCTCATTTTTGCGACTTTTGATAAAATCGAAATAAAATTCACCGGAAGGGCTCTACCGGGATGGTTTATGTGTAAGATACGTAAAACAACACTCTCAAAATAATCCCTGAAAACCTGGACTCGATCGGTTGAGTTTGAAAAAAAGTTATGGCGAAAAAACCAAAAGTCAATATCCTTTTGGCCAGTACTGTAGGTACAAGTCTATCTACTCTATCATATTATTATTGTCATTGTTATTATAACTCTATCTTATTGAATTATTACATTTTATTATGCATAATATCAAATGGAATAGCATTAGGGGCTCGATGGATATCTTTCGCTGGTACTACGAAATCGGTGAGAGGATTTTGGGCACGGTGGTAGTTGAAGATGCAACAAGGAAGACTAGACGACAAGCTCACTCGAGGCTGTCTTCATCAGTGGCCGTATGCAAGTACAACGGGAAAAGCGTTTTCCGGGAAAATGTGACGTCATTAGCGTAGGCGGAGGAATTTTGGAAAACGCCTTCGCCTACGCTAATGACGTCACATTTTAATGGAAAAAGGTTCTTGCATACGAACACAACATAGGAAGGGGTTTATATAGGGGGATGGGCCATGGAATGACGACGCAAGGAAAATGAGTCATGTGTGTGTCCACACATGACTACCACTTAACTTAACTTAGCTTAACTTACTACACGTGACTTATTTGGCTACCCGACATGCCCCACTATTAAAGTTGAGACAATAATTTGGTGGTTGAGCCAATAATTTCATTCGAAGTGGGGCTATTATTTTAGTCCAAAATTTTAGCCAAACTTTGGCTAAATTTTAGCTAAACTTTACTAGCTCAACCACCAAATTATTGACTCAACATTAAAAGTAGGGCTTGTCTTGTAGCCAAATTTTAGGCATCCAAAAATGTTAAATTATTGGTCCCCCTAAAATTGCTGAGTACTCTCATTACTATTATTGATATTATAACTACTGTTATGTTATAAATATTTACTCCGAAATCATGTCCTTCGAAATTTTGCCCCTGAAATGAACACAATCTACGAGCACTATCAGCAGTACTAGAAGCAAGGTTCAAGTTGAAAGACTTATCTAATAGATATAGACCATCCCCGATGCGTTCTATTGAAGGAATTAATTATTATTATTATGTAGTACATTCGGATGAGGGTTATCACACACGGTGATTCCATGTTGCACAACTTTGCCAAATCTCGCCCGCAAGCGTGTTAGCACAATAACATTATACGAGGCCATCTAGACACCACAAACTAATATCTAACTTATAGATTTAGATTTAAACACGTTTTATCAAGAGGTCAATAGGGTATCTTACCCCGAAGGGGTTCGGGTGGTTCGGGGTTGTGGAGAAGAATTGAGAGCTCTGACGTGAATGGCATCCCGGCTGGTGGTCCGTGCGTTGCGTTGAAGTATGTTTGTTTTGCGGGATAGATGACTCTTGATGTTCCTGTGACCCGATTAAACCGCGCAAATCAGCTCACGTTTACTGCTAGAGGCAGTGGACGGTATCCAGTAGGGAGGTAGCCATCTTCTTGGTCTACACTGCCACGGTGACCATTCCGGCTTGGCAGGGAAACTTGCCGAGGAAGAGAAGGGAGGGAGGAAAGAATAGACGACCACTCGCTAACTTCAAAACGGACAAGAATGACTTATAACATTAACTTATAACATTATCTAATTGTAATTCAATATTTAAAGGAACACGCCGAGCTAATTTGAAACTCTCCACGTCAGCCATACCCTCTCGATCTCGTTGTCTACGAGACAGCGTTGTCATGACTTTCAAAGCAAGAACGACCGCTCAACATACAAACTCTCTCGAATACAATGGTCTCTCCTTTATCTTGCTTTCGAAGAAAAATGGCTTGGACCAGAATACTGTGCGAGACAGCGTTGTCAGAGCGGTTAGCAAAATTAGCTCGGGGTGAATAAGAACCAGTTGAATTCGCGTTTGAACTACACTAGAAAGACCGTCACAAGTTCGAGACGAAAAGTAATATAAAAAATTGGGTTCCCAAGATACAGCAAAGATCTGACTAGGCGATTTCGCGTTTCACAATTTCGCGAAAACCATTGGGCAATTAACTAATCCAATGCATCTCCTCCAACGGAACCACCCATATATATCAAATGTTAGTGAAACAAGGAATACATCATCATAATCCATCTCATATTATTATTAGGCACTACGCCGGATGAGAACCGTCGGATGAGAACCGACTGGATGAGAACCGGAAGCGACCGTATGAGAACTGAGCGCATGAGAACCGACTGGATGAGAACCGAGCGTATGAGAACCGACTGGATGAGAACCCACCGGATGAGAACCGAGCGTATGAGAACCGACTGGATGAGAACCGACTGGATGAGAACCCACCGGATGAGAACCGAGCGTATGAGAACCGACTGGATGAGAACCGACTGGATGAGAACCCACCGGATGAGAATCGAGCGTATGAGAACCTACCGGATGAGTACCGACTGGATGAGAACTGAGCGTATGAGAACCTACCGGATGAGAACTTAGCGATCATTATATGCCAAATATCGGGTAGATCAGTACCATATTTCAAAATGTGTCGGATGAGAACTTAGCGATTATTGTATGCCAAATATCGGGTAGATCAGTACCATATTTCAAAATGTGTCTTATGAGAACTTAGCGGCCATTTTATGCAAAATTCCGCGCTGATCACGAATATGTAGCAACGATATTTCAAAATGTGTCGGTTAAGAACTTACAAGGAGTCTCTTACGTTTTAAGTTGGCGAAAAGTAACGATTTATGACTTATTAGAAAGTCCTTTCTCTGTAGAGTAAGAATGTGTGTTTCAAAAATCCTGCGGGGCTCTGTGCACGGAGTTTAAAAAAATCAAAAGTTTGAGCAATTTCTGACTCGAAATTCCCGTCTAATGGTCTAACGTCTAATGTCTAATGTAGATTAGGTAATTCAAAAAAAATCATAAAAAGTCGAGTGTAAAAATCGTGCAAAAGGAGTGGTTTCGGCGGGGATCGAACCCGCTGCGCAAAAACTGTAAGCGACATCTTTGCCACTGCGCCACCACTAGCTCGGAGAGGTAGCGCGCAGAACTACCCCATCATTGCAGGACAATTTCACGGCCATTAGACGGGAATTTCAAGCCAGAAATTGCCCAAACTTTGGATTTTTCTAACACCGTGCACAGAGCCCCTCAGGATTTTTGAAACACACATTCTTACTCTACAGAGAAAGGGCTTTCTAATAAGCTATAAATCATTACTTTTCGCCAACTTAGGACGTAAGAGACTCCTTGTTAGCGGCCATTTTATGCAAAATTCCACGCTGATCACGAATATGTAGCTACGATATTTCAAAATGTGTCGGATGAGAACTTAGCGGCCATTTTATGCCAAATTTCGAACTTGTAAATTTTTGTACTATTGGGACGCCCCGCCAATGTCCTATCAGACATATCAGAGCTTGGTGGGCGGAGCTTGGATAGTGCAATATTGTGCAATGATCAGCTCGGAATTTGACATAAAATGGCTGCTAAGTTCTCATCGGACACATTTTGAAATATCGGACTGACATATTCGTGATCAGCGCGGAATTTGACATAAAATGGCTGCTAAGTTCTCATCCGACACATTTTGAAATATCGGACTGACATATTTGTGATCAGCGCGGAATTTGACATAAAATGGCTGCTAAGTTCTCATCCGACACATTTTGAAATATCGGACTGACATATTCGTGATCAGCGCGGAATTTGACATAAAATGGCTGCTAAGTTCTCATCCGACACATTTTCAAATATCGGACTGACATATTCGTGATCAGCGCGGAATTTGACATAAAATGGCTGCTAAGTTCTCATCCGACACATTTTGAAATATGGTACTGATCTACCCGATATTTGGCATACAATGATCGCTAAGTTCTCATCCGGTAGGTTCTCATACGCTCAGTTCTCATCCAGTCGGTTCTCATACGGTAGGTTCTCATCCGGTGGGTTCTCATCCAGTCGGTTCTCATCCAGTCGGTTCTCATACGCTCGGTTCTCATACTCTCGGTTCTCATCCGGTGGGTTCTCATCCAGTCGGTTCTCATCCAGTCGGTTCTCATACGCTCGGTTCTCATCCGGTGGGTTCACATCCAGTCGGTTCTCATCCAGTTGGTTCTCATCCGGCGTAGTGCCTATTATTATTATAATTATATTTTCTTCATCTCCCTTTAGACTCCTTTTTCTTTAGACTCTTTGGCTGTAGTGAATTCATGAGAGAGCATACTGTAGGTTGATTTTTGGACTTTGGTCTTTGCCTGTAGTGAATTCATGAGAGAGCATACTGTAGGTTGATCTTTGGACTTTCCTCTTTGTCTGTAGTGAATTCATGAGAGAGCATACTGTAGGTTGATCTTTGGAGTTTGGCCTTTGCCTGTAGTGAATTCATGAGAGAGCATACGGTAGGTTGATCTTTGGACTTTGGTCTTTAGAATTTGGATACAGTGGATTCCTGAGGACATACGGTAGGTTGATCTTTGGACTTTGGTCTTTAGAATTTGGATACAGTGGATTCCTGAGGACATACGGTAGGTTGATCTTTGGACTTTGGTATTTGGCTGTAGTGAATTCATGAGGGAGCATATGTAGGATGATCTCTGATCTTTTCTTATGGTTCATCTCTGAAAACTATCCATTTGATTCGACATATTGATGAACACGAATTTTGCACATGCATTTTCGGCGCTCTCACAGGATCTCGTTATATATAGTCGTTAGAAAAATCGTTATTTTTCGCATAAATTGCAATTTTCGCGTAAAAATGAGCATTATAATGAGCTTCGATCCTCGGATTATGAGGGTATGAAAATGTATGGATTTCACCAAGTCGTTTTCGTGTTTCAACCCCTCTTCATTGTCTATTCCTTTGATACACTCTTGATTATTGACATTATAGCACCTAATCAATATCCATCGACACATTTATTCTCAGAGTGACACTCGCCTTCTATGCTGCATCCACCGCACAACCGCCACGACATCCCGCGTCTGGTGGAGGCCCCCGATCCTTCATGGACTATCCCGGTTTGTTCATTGTGTAGCTGCTTGCATATATTTGATTATTGAGAAAATAAACACGTAAATAAAGATGAAAACTATTTGCAATGTAAAATAACAATAAGTAATTCATGTATTATTAGTCATATAGGACATAAAGGAATGAATTTTTCTATTATTAGTAATAATAAAGATGATCATTATTATTATTCTCACAGAATACCTTTAATATATGTTATTATGTATATTTCTATGGAGTCGCGTCTCTAAAAGTGGAGCTCTCGAAATTTGAAAGATCACTCCGCTATTTTAGTGGGGCCAATAATTTGGTCGAAAGTTGAGCCAATAATTTGGTCGAAGTTTAGCCTCAACTTTGGCTACCAGACAAGCCCCACTTTTTTTAGTTGAGCCAATATTTTGGTGGTTGGCCCTAAATTTGTTTTGAAGTGGGGCCAATAATTTGGTGGTTGGCCCTTAATTTACTCTAAAGTTTAGTCGATAATTTGATGGTGGGCTGTTAATTTAGTCGAAAGTTGGGCCAATAATTTGGTGGTTGACCCTTAATTTACTCTAAAGTTGAGCTAATTATTTGGCGGTTGGCCCTTAATTTACTCTAAAGTTTAGTTAATAATTTGGTGGTTGGCACTTAATTTACTCTAAAGTTTAGTTAATAATTTGGTGGTTGGCCCTTAATTTACTCTAAAGTTTAGTTAATAATTTGGTGGTTGGCACTTAATTTACTCTAAAGTTTAGTTAATAATTTGGTGGTTGGCCCTTAATTTGCTTACTTTTATTCCAGTTCCATTTATGTCTACTGCACATTTAAAAGATTTATACGTCAATTCTTTATTCTCACAACAAAAAATATTTACATATCGAATACAACATGATAAGAAAAAATGAAACAAACAATAAACAATGAATAGATTTAATGTATCATTGACAAGACAATATATCACGCCTGTCACGAGAAATCGAGCTGAGAATGGGAATGAAGCAAAAATGGTGAAATGAGTGAGGACCATTTTGAACATCTCTAGGCATGCCCTACCAGCCCCCATTGTGCTTTTTTTTTTACATTTTGGGGCTCAATACACCGGCCCAACTTTGAGCACGAATTTCTCGCTTCTTGTGCGTTTTAGCAAAAAAGTGTCGCAAGAGTGGCTCCCGCTCTTTTTTCGAGCTTTATCGATCTAAACAAACCATATGTTATGAAAATGCCTCTGAACAGCGCTACACTACGGAGCACATAACTCAAAAGAATAGGAAAAGGAGGTGCTCTTCTTCCAGTATGTTATTAAGTTTTTCATGCGCTGAATAATGAGGGGACGATATTATCGTGATATGATATTATATATCGAAATGATATTATCATTTTCTCCCTTTCTCTTCCCTCTTTTTCTTTCGAACCATACGAACACATAAACGTATTTTTTTCGCAAACCTCTCAATTGAAAGCGCATGAAAACGTAATAACATACTGGAAGAAGAACACCTCATTTTCCTATTTTTTGAGTTATTTGCTCCGTAGTGTAACTCTGGTCAGAGGAATTTTCATGACCTCTGGTTTGTTTAGATAGATAGAGCTCGAAAAAAACTAAATGAAAAGAATTGCACAATGAGACTTTGAGGGCTGGTAGGGCATGCCTCGAGATGTCCAAAAACCATTTTCGCTCCATTCCCATGAATCATAAATTTAGCTCGATTTTCTTGTGACAGGCGTGATATGAGACCAACGGTCGCTCTAGGTGCAAAATGTTTCGTTTACAAAAAAAAATGATACGATTTTTCCTTTTTTTTGTAACTTTTGATCCAGGAAAGGAATAAAGCTGATCTTTTGAATCAACAGTAGACGACAAAATTATATCATATTTCAGTTTTTTCGTCATAACATGCTTAAAAGTGGTGAAATCTTTCCCAATTTTTTACAGGTAATAATCCGTCCATATATGGTTCTTTGGGCAATTACTTGTTGAGATACCACAAAAAGCAAAAATTTAAAAATTATTTTGCCAAAATTGTGAAATTGACGTTTTTCTGTTTTATTTTCTAACAATTTTTATTTTGTACTTGTTCGTTTTAATTCATGTTACCATTCATTATTTTATGATTTAGAGTATGGGTAGGCTTCGTGGAGCAGCCCGTTTAACATGGCACCAGCAAAATACGATGGTATGAGGAGCCCAAAGAGGAGACACACAAGTGCATCTTTCGCAGCAATTCAACTTGTCCCAATCAACGAATTTCCAAGTTCCTTACCCGGTACAGACCTCGAAACGTTCCAGGAGCAATTATTGGAACAGGTAAACCTCATAGACTCGCCATGTCATCGATTGCAACGTCCGGCGGGCGCTACGAAATAACACCCAAATGTCTACAGTCGTGGTCAAATCGACCTCCCAGCCACATGGAGACCCCAACGTGTCCATCCACACTACTCAACGTAGTCTGAATGATGCTGGAGTCCACGAACGTTACCAGGTTAAGAGGTCGTTCATCAGTCCAAAGAATCATTCATGAGAAAGTGGAGTGTGCATGCGCGTATCGACACCGGGGACCAGCAGAGTTGTGAAACGTGCTATGATCGGCCGAATCGATGTTGAATATCGTAGATTTGGAACATATAAATTACGTACGTCGTCCTGTTGACACCCGGTTCGATCCAAAGTGTCAACTTCATGCAATCGGGCACATTTCGCAAGTCCCGGTGTCGATACGCGCATGCACATTCCACTTTCTCATGCCTGATTCCTTGGAATGATGAACGACCGCTTATCCGGGCAACGTGCATGGACTCTAGCATCATTCAGACAACGTTGAGTTGTGTGGAGGGACACGTTGGGGTCTCCAGGTGGCTGGGAAATCGATTTGACCACGCCTGTTGACATTTGGGTGTTATTTCGTAGCGCCCGCAGGACGTTGCAATCGAAGACATGACGAGTCTATGAGGTTTACCTGTTCCAATAATTGCTCCTGGAACGTTTCGAGGTCTGTACCGGGCATAGGTCGAAAAGTATGTTACAAAGTACCAAGCCTGGCCGTATTTTGAGCCAAAATTTCACAAAAATCGAAAAGCCTGACCGGATTTTGAGCCAAAATTTCACAAAAATCGAAACACCTGACCGGAATTTGATCCAAATTTGCCAAAAATCGAAAAACCTGACCGGAATTTGAAAACCGATAACCTAGCTATTCGAACTATGGTACCGGGTAAGGAACTTGGAAATTCGTTGATTGGGACAAGTTGAATTGCTGCGAAAGATGCACTTGTGTGTCTCCTCTTTGGGCTCCTCATACCATCGTATTTTGCTGGTGCCATGTTAAATGGGATGCTCCACGAAGCCTACCCATACTCTAAATCATAAAATAATGAATGGTAATATGAATTAAAACGAACAAGTATAAAATGAAAATTGTTAGAAAATAAAACAGAAAAACGTCAATTTCACAATTTAGGAAAAATAATTTTTAAAATTTTGCTTTTGCGGTATCTCAACAAGTAATTGCCCAAAGAACCATATATGGACGGATTATTACCTGTAAAAAATTGGGAAAGATTTAACCACTTTTAAGCATGTTATGACGAAAAAACTGAAATATGATATAATTTTGTCGTCTACTGAATGTAGGCAACACATCAAGGAATACAAACATAATATGTTGGCATAATTAAAACGCGGTCTCTGTAAGGGCGGTAGAGTGAGGGCACAAAGTTTCAAAATCGTCCTAGACCGTTCATATTTGGTGGTCAGAGTCCCTAGGGGTGGGATACACTTCAGCCAAAAAATTGGCTCGAATTATCGATTTTTGATCTACCAAAAGTCAAAAATTCAAAATGATTTTTCCCAATCGTGTCATATACCATTCGAAAGAGCGTTGAAAGTTATGTAAAACTGACAAGTTTCAAACGATTTGGTTCAATAGTTTTTGAGAAAAATCCGATTTTCCGAAAAAAGGCCAGATTTTTTTCCTTTCGTTAAATAGCAGACTACTTTCCCATCATTTCTTGTCTCTGGGCATTTGATATCTTATGTAAAAATGGATGGGCTATCCGAATATCATACTCATTTTAACCATTTCCATACCGGAACATGACATATTGGCAAAAAACTAGCTCATTTTTAGCGTTGCAATCCTCGACGCGGGTTCGAATCCCGCCTCGGGCGAAAATTTTTGCAAACTTTTTTTAGTTCCATTTTGGCTTATAATCGACTTTTTTTCGCTCCTTGGACTTTTTAAATGTTCTTCTGATCAAGCAATATCTAAAATGTAATGTTCTGAAGGTGTAAGTTGCTTTTTTGTAAACTTTTTTTATCAATGGATACATTCGCTACATCAAGCACATTCGTCGTCATCATTTCAATGATCTTCCTCAAGAGAATTAACATCTCCATCCATCAATTCAATCGTTTCTTCCATGTTGAAAATTTCATTCATGTTGTTTCTGATAGAAGTGACCATAAGATCATCATCAGATATCAACGCCTCTTCATCAATAGTATCAACATCGTTCGTATCCAACTCGATTAACAATTTCCTCCATTCTGTATCGAAACTTAGTTCATCGTTATCTTCATCGATTGTAGATCGTTTCACTCTAATTCCATTTTGCCTTCTTTTTTGTCAATATTAACGGATGCCATGGTTCTTGCAGATTTGATGCGGCTATAATATGAATTAATTTGACGAGCACTCAAGCGTTCTTCCGGCGAAAACATTCTGGAGCCATCCGGGTTTAGCGATTCTCGCATTCTTTTCTCACCATCTTCAGCTGACATATTTGTTCCCTTATTTTTTGATTCTAGCTTTTTTAAATATTTTTTTCTATTCTAGATTTCGAGCTTGATTCGCTTGGCATCCTCAGCACTATTTCCACCAGGACGCTTCAATAATATTTATTAGAACTAAAAAACATAAGTGTCCGTCAAGATTATCTGTCTAACATACCTTTACAGCTCATGCTTGAGCCTCATACGACTCTTCATTGGAGGGTGGTCGACTTACTTTCACTTTCATTTAAGTGATCTCCTTTAGAAAATAAGTTCACGTACAAGCAAAACAAAAATAGATAGAAATCATGTTTTATCATTATTGAAAACCATTTAAAAAGTCCAAGGAACGAAAAAAAGTCGATTAGAAGCCAAAATGGAACTAAAAAAAGTTTGCAAAAATTTTCGCCCGAGGCGGGATTCGAACCCGCGTCGAGGATTGTATCGCTAAAAATGAGCTAGTTTTTTGCCAATATGTCATGTTCCGGTATGGAGATGGTTAAAATGAGTATGATATTCGGATAGCCCATCCATTTTTACATAAGATATCAAATGCCCAGAGACAAGAAATGATGGGAAAGTAGTCTGAAATTTAACGAAAGGAAAAAAATCTGGCCTTTTTTCGGAAAATCGGATTTTTCTCAAAAACTATTGAACCAAATCTTTTGAAGCTTGTCAGTTTTACATAACTTTCCACGCTCTTTCGAATGATATATGACATGATTGGAAAAAATCATTTTAAATTTTTCACTTTTGGTAGATCAAAAATCGATAATTCGAGCCAATTTTTTGGTTGAAGTGTATCCCACCCCTAGGGACTCTAACCACCAAATATGAACGGTCTAGGACGATTTTGAAACTTTGTGCCCTCACCCTGTCACCACCCCTCCGCTGTTAGGGAGAGTGCGTTTTAAATTAGTTCACAGTCGCATAGTGATGAATACACTTTTTAAACACGTATATGCAGTTAGTTATTTAGTGAAATATTTTTAATAGATTTAAAGGGAGACTTGTTCAATTACTCCATTCCTAAAGTGTTCCGCTATACAGTGCGCGACATAATGATAAGACACCCCTAAAATTTTGGGATTTTGACCGAATGGCGAATGAAAATCAAAAGAGGTATATACCATTTGTATCCACTCCTTGGATAACTAAGGTAGCCCACGTATGAGGAAATTCAATTTCCCGGTCAACGAGAAAATAATGATTTTCCGAAATTTTACCGCGACATAATGATAAGACACCCTGATTTTTTTCGTGAAGTGCAATTTTTTTCAAACTTCTGCATAACAGCAATAGGGCAACAATAGCTTAATAATCGATGTTATGGTCCATTCTCAAGATTAGGCCAAAGGTGCGATTGGGCATGCTTCCATAGAGGGCAGAAAACAATTGCCGCTCGATGTCGTCCCACTCCTTTTTGATGAAAGCCTTCAATTCGGCAACGGGTGCATACTGTTTGTTGTTCTTGTACACACGACGAACCATGATGCCCCATGTGTTGTACATGTGGTTTATATCGGGGGAACCCGTCGGGCATGGGAGAACAGCGATGTTCTTGACTGCGAACAATGATTTCGAGGGGTGTTGGCATGAATGTATGCACTGTCTTTCTTCGAGACGAGATGGTGGGCACGGTTCTTGCTCATGAACAGAACAAGGGTAGTCTGGTGCATCACGTGATACTCCGGATAGTCCATCCTGCTGGAGCTGAAGGAGATGGGTGGCATGTGAAATTTTAGGAACGCGTCCATAATATGACCGAAGTTCCTGCAGCTGAAATAACGCGGTTCGTTGAGAAAATCATGTCAGGAGCAGTTATAGCCGTCAGGAATATAAGGGTTGAACTTGTTCTTATCAGTGAATGCAATCAGAAACCGATAATTAGATTTTTTTTGAAAAATAATATGATGTACCGTACTGGGGCGGGCTCCTAAAATATGACATGCCGCCCATCTCCTCCAGCTCCAGCAGGATGGACTATCCGGAGTATCACGTGATGCACCAGACTACCCTTGTTCTGTTCATGAGCAAGAACCGTTCCCACCATCTCGTCTCGAAGAAAGACAGTGCATACATTCATGCCAACACCCCTCGAAATCATTGTTCGCAATCAAGAACATCGCTGTTCTCCCATGCCCGACGGGTTCCCCCGATATAAACCACATGTACAACACATGGGGCATCATGGTTCGTCGTGTGTACAAGAACAACAAACAGTATGCACCCGTTGCCGAATTGAAGGCTTTCATCAAAAAGGAGTGGGACGACATCAAGCGGCAATTGTTTTCTGCCCTCTATGGAAGCATGCCCAATCGCACCTTTGGCCTAATTTCGAGAATGGGCCATAACATCGATTATTAACCTATTGTAGCCCTATTGCTGTTATGCAGAAGTTTAAAAAAATGCACTTCATGAAAAAAAATCAGGGTGTCTTATCATTATGTCGCGGTAAAATTTCGGAAAATCATTATTTTCTCGTTGACCGGGAAATTGAATTTCCTCATACGTGGGCTGCCTTAGTTATCCAAGGAGTAGATACAAATGGTATATACCTCTTTTGATTTTCATTCGCCATTCCGTCAAAATCCCAAAATTTTAGGGGTGTCTTATCATTATGTCGCGCACTGTAGATCCACCCCTATACAGTAGCATCCAAAAGTATTCGTACCAAATTTGCAAATGTCATAACTTTTGACTCAGATGAGCAATCGGGCTCATGTTTTGGCAGGATACTATAGTACTACAGTGCATCATATCCTAATCCTCTTGTTGTGATTCGTCGTCGTATTATTGTGTAGCGATCCTGGAGCCTCTTTGTACTTACTCAGCAGTGAGTATTTCCTCAGCGGGATTTTTCTGCGACTTGTTGTTAGCAGTGTATGAACAAAATTTACTGAGGAGTAGAATCCGCTATGCTAGCCATTTGAGCTAATTCATCGCTGTGAGAAAATCGAAATTTCCGACACCCCTAAAATTGGGAAAAAATGTCATAACTCTGTGTTTAGTGTTGCTGTAGGCTTAAAAATTGGTAGTGATAATTGTCCATGAGTGATGCAAAACCAGGCCGTGTATGAGCTTGATCGGTTGAATTTTGAGAAATTTCGAAAATTTATTTTTCTCATTTCTCGAGGTACAGGAAGTACCTGCCTAGGTTAATTTCCATTCAGTTTAACAGCCATATGTCTTCTATATATAGTAGACGACAGTTTACTATTGTTTCATGAAATATCGAGTTCTTCGAGAGAAGTTATAGTTGGAGAAAAGAGGTAGAAAACAGTTAGGGCACGATTTTCTATAAATTAAATTGATTTTTTTCAGGGACTAAAAGAGCATCGATAGCCATTCTATTAAATGAATCTTCTTTCCTCTTCATGATAATTGTTGTGGCAATGTCTGAGCTTAATCGGACAAAATCTAAGAATTTCGAAAATATCGTGAAAATTTTTTTTTCTACCTCTTTTCTCCAACTATAACTTCTCTCGAAGAACTCGATATTTCATGAAACAATAGTAAACTGTCGTCTACTATATATAGAAGACAACTGCATGCTAAACAGAATATAAATTAACCTAGGCAGGTACTTAATGTACCTCGAAAAATGATAAAAATTAATTTTCGAAATTTCTCAAAATTCAACCGATCAAGCTCATACACTGCCTGGTTTTGCATCACTCATGGACAATTATCTCTACCAAGTTTTGAGCCTACAGCAACACTGAACACAAAGTTATGACATTTTTTCCCAAATTCAGGGGTGTCGGAAATTTCGATTTTCGCGGAGGAATGAATTAGCTCGAATGGATCGCATAGCGGATTCTACTCCTCAGTAAATGTTGTTCATACACTGTTAACGACAAGTCTCAGAAAAATTCCGCTGAGGAAATAATCACTGATGAGTAAGTACAGAGAGGTTCCAGGATCGCTACACAATAACACGACGACGAATCTTAACAACGAGATTAGGATATGATGCACTCTAGTACTATATTATCCTGCCAAAACATGAGCCTGAGTGCTCATCTGAGTCAAAAGTTATGACATTGCTAAATATGGGTACGAATACTTTTGGCTGCTACTGTACATACATCATACATTGCCATACCCTCGCAGTGCGAGGATTGACCCACTATATATAGCCCATTTCTGGCCACTTGATAAAAAAAGTAAGATAAAAATGACGATTTTTAAGCGAAAATAGCGAATTTTGTGAATCAACCCACCATATTTCGAGAATTGACCCACTATATAAAAGTAAACGGCGAGGGTGCCGAAAATGTATGACATACATTGCCATACCCTCGCAGTGCGAGGATTGACCCCACATATATGGCCCATTTTAGGCCACTTGATAAAAAAGGAAAGCTAAAATGAAGATTTTTAAGCGAAAAGAACGAATTTTGTTAATCGACCCACCTTTTCTATTTCGAGAATCGATCCACTATATAAAAATAAAAGGCGAGGGCACCGAAATAGTATGACGGTCATCGTTTTTTCGTTTCCTAGGAATTACAGAGAGGGCTCAACATACACTTTTGTTCAACTCAAATATGCAGAACTATAACGTGACTCGTAATTGTGATAACGGACCCGATTATAAACTGGCCCGTAAAATTTTGGTTAATTTTCGCTTATTTTGGCAAAATAAATGATAAAGTGACCCGTTTTTTATAAGCGCGCCAATTTATAAACTGACCCGTACCCACAATGTGGGTGCTCTAAAATGTGTGGGGCTCAACCATTCAGAGGGCAGAGGCCGGATCAACGGAGTTTTATTTTCCGGGAAAACAGTTTTCCCAGAGAATGTTTTCGCTAAAAATAGGTAATTCCAGGAAAACGATTTTCCGCGTATATGAAGCAAAGGATACACACAGAGAGAAAAAAATCGACTTTTCACTAAAGGAATTACGTGCTAAAAAGGTCTATTTCGATTGCTGCATCACTATGCAACAGCGAACTGATCAATTATACCAACACGCCATGCTTGTATTCCTTGATGAGTTGCCTACATTGACTCAAAAGATCAGCTTTAGTGCTTTCCTGGATAAAAAGTTACAAAAAATGAAAGTGATCCCTGACTTTGAGACGATATCAGCAATAAGGGGAATGGCATCTGATGTCGGATGTTGCCGTGATCGACGAGCAGACGACGCACACCTGAACAAGGGACAATGAACACAGTTAATCGATTAACAATGATAGATAAGCAATCAATAATAATACGAGAGATACATCAAACAGCAACTGACCTCGCGACTCTGCGCAGACACCTCGGAATGGGCTTGAGAACGGAGCGGCAGGTTTCTACCACAACTAGAGCTGAAAGTGATACAACTTCAAACAATGTTAAACAGCATACTACGAGAAAACTCCGAGTAAATAGTTTTCAGCAAAGAGGAAGTGTCTTTTCCACGCGATAATTGAGGAGACAGAAAAGTTCTAAACGGCCAGAGTGTGCTAGAGGGCAAAGAATGTAGAAGAAGCAAAGGCGAACGAAGAAAAGAGTGTTGTTCTATGCATAGAGATATGATATAGTTCCAGTTCACGCACAAAAAAAGGTCGAAAAAGCTAAGAAAGCAAGCGAATATAGAACGAACGCACTAGAGCCACTTCGTCATGAACAAACTATATGATGCAAAAGCTTAAACAATCACTATTCAAAAGATAACTACAACCCTCGTAAATTCAGCAAAAATTTTAAACAATCACACTACGAAAAACACGAGATTTCTAAGTCCACTAAACACCGGCTTCAATCCAGGATTTGATCGTAAACTAACTTTAAATAAATATATATATTTCTATATTCAAAATGCGAAATTTACCGCTCGAATTAAGTATTAATCGACATTAACCAATGTACTAAGATGCTATTACATGAAATCAGAGTCCCAACTCTTTCATGGCGGGAGATACAGGTTTTTGCGAGAATAATAAAAATGATTTAGAAAACTAATTAATTTCATGTTATAACGTGTAATTACATCGAGTGCGGTCGATTGAAATCTAATTGAAAAATTCTCTTGGATTTTACCAAGTCGTTTTCGTGTTTCAACCCGTCTTCATTATCTAAGAGATGTCCTTTGATACAGTCCTGTTTTTGCCTTGCTGAATGCCTAATCAATATCCATCGACACCTTTATTCCCAGTGTGACACTCGCCTTCTCGGCTTCATCCACCACTCAGCCTCCACGACATCCCGCGTCTGGTGGAGGCCCCCTATCCTTCATGGACTATCCGGGTTTGTTCATAATGTATTCGTTTTTTATTGTGCCCAAAGTCTATTGAAGAAATGAACATGCAACTAACAATAAAGATGAATGCTATTTGCAGTGTAAAAAATGAAATCGAAGGAAAAAGAAGAATATACATAAATTACTATTAGGTTGAGTCATAAGTCTTGTCGCATTTGTGGCACTTTAAACAAATTTAAATAACTTTATCTCGGCAAAAGCAAATCAATCCAAGTAAGCGCCATCTAGGTCAAAATACTTCCTCCAAAGTTCGGGTAGCTTGTGGATACTGTGCTCCCAGAAGGACGGCTGCTAGGAGGCAAAGTAGTTGGTCAGCCAGATTTCGACCTCCCACTTATTATTGAAGTGTACTCCACCGAGAGTGTGCTGCATATCGAAAAACAAGCGGTAATCGCTAGGAGCCAAGTCGGGCGAATAGGACGGCTGGGGGACGACGTTCCAGCAAAGGTCCAACATGCCCTTTTTGATCGTCCTTGTCACATGGGGTCGGGCGTTGTCGTGCTGGAAGTGAATCCGGTCGAGCAGCCAGATAACGGAGGGGTCCTTGGACTTCAGGGTATGTAGTTGGCGAGAGTATACCGCGACCATAATAGCCGACCCCTGGGGGAGCAGCTCCCAATGCAGCAAACCGCCTCTGCCCCACCATTCAGACAGCATGATCTTGTTCTGGTGAAGTTCGGATTTTGCGATGAAATTTCGCTGCTCATCTCGATCGATACACTGACCCCGGAGGACTACGTTGTCGTAAAGGATCCATCTCTCATCTCCAGTGCTGATCCCGTCGATCCAGGCCGTTGTACGAGCGTACGAAATTAGATTCAGATACGGGTCCGCACGGTTTCACTTCTGCTTGTCCTACAGTCGGAGGGGTAACCATAGACCCAAATTCTGGACCTTGCCAAGATCCTGTAGGCAACCAACGATGGTGAGTTGGCTTACCCTAAGACTCGTCGCCATATCACGGGTTGTAGCATAGGCGCCCGCTTGGACGTGATGCTCCAGCACGTCCAAGTACATCTCGGGGGCCGTCCGGACCTTTGACGTCGTACTCCCTTCTTCGAAGCGTTTGAACCAATGTTGTACAGTGCGCGTACTAGGCGCCTTAGTGTTGTATAGTACCGCCATACGGATGTGGACATCGGGATGTTTGAGCTAGAATAGGAAGAAAACAACATGACGTGTCACATGTGCACAAAACTGGGAACGAATTGAAGAGGCGTTTCAGCTTCTAGACTCGACGTAGGCACAATTCATTAGTACGCTCGAAGAGTAGTAGTAGTGACTTATTTAGTGCCAGAACGGACGGGGTAATTGATAACGTACGACTGAGCAGTGATGGCACAAACATACCCCTCCAAAATGCGACAAGACTTATGACTCAACCTAATAGAACTATGTGTTATATCTGGAAATAATGGATGTTTATCATTATTATTATTCTGAGAGAAATTATCTGTTATTGTGTATAATTCGATGGAGTCGTTTCTCTAAAAGCGGAGCTCTCTCGATGTCGGAAAGAACAAGCTCCATCAGCTAAAACGGCAGCTCTTCAGGCGATATCGTCGCGTCTCGTCACGTGGTGTCGTTTCCGCAAGAGCTCGACGAGATCCAGATCGAGTTTGAGAGCGGACGGCAACCAGCGCCAAGATAGGTACGGTATGATATACGAAATACGGTATGAGGGTATACGGTATACGGTGTACGGTAGGTGGTGTACGGTAGGTGGTGTACGGTAGGTGGTGTACGGTAGGTGGTGTATGGTGGTATTACTGTATATCAGGAAAGGGCGCGTGGTTAGTCCTTTTTATTTCCTTTTTTTCTCGTTCTCGATTTGACCTGGCGGATACGCGCACCACCTTGTGCTCATAGTATTATAGTGGGAATTAATAGTTCATATCAGGGCGTTGTGGTAAGCACATTTTCAGCAATCCGGCAATTGCCGAAAAATATTTTCGGCAAAATCGGCAAAAAAAATCAATTTTTCCAAAAAATTATTTTAATGATTTTTAAGAGAGTCTGTCTGAGGGAACTCACATACAGTACAGCCCGATCTCCTTTTGTACACGAGTAACACTGCGGCGCGCAGAGGCGCTCATTTGCGCTCATCATTTATTTCTGCGGGTACTGAATACTTTTCGATTCTCAAAGTCTTAATCATGAGTTTCCGTTATGAAAAGTTGTTTTAATGACTAAAAAAACAGAAACAAAATTTCTATTAATGAGAAAAAACAATTAAAAGCAAATCACACTAGTCCGAAAGTGATGGGTACTGTAAATTTCGAAAAATGTCTTACGGCGATCGTGCGATCGATTCGTGATATTACAGTATACCTTTCCAGTAAATAATTACCCATCGTTTTCGGACCAGTGTGATTTGTCTTTTAATTGCTTTTTCTCATTAATACAAATTATGTTTCTGTTTTTTAGTCATGAAAACAACTTTTCATAACGGAAACTCATGATTAAGACTTTGAGAATCGAAAAGTATTCAGTACCCGCAGAAATAAATGATGAGCGCAAATGAGCGCCTCTGCGCGCCGCAGTGTTACTCGTGTACAAAAGGAGATCGGGCTGCACTGTATGAGGTGACATAGCGAAAAATAAATTTTTCAGTTTGATGTGGAATAAAATAGTTAACTGCCAGGCGACCTCAGCCACACAAATGAGAAAGTTTGATTTTGTGTCTGATGGTTACTGTAGGCGAAAATGTTCGGTAGGTCAAAAAAATTATTTCGGCTTCCAAGCATCCGATGGACTCGGGAGTGGTGCCGATCGATTCCTTGTGTGAATACAACCAACTTTTACTCAGATCACTTTTTAATTAGGACTTCGAAGAATCGAGTTATTATGAAAATAAAGTTTTGAAAATTAATTACTATACGACGGTTCTCTAGAAGTAAAAAAATTAAATTTGCTTAAAACGTTCTACATTTATTATCATACTGTATGCGCATCTTTTCACGGCTTTGTACCCGGCTTCCATGATAAGTGATTTATGTTGCTTTTATACGATTTTTTACTTAAAAATAAAACACACGATAGTGAAAAAGATTTTAAAAACAAAATGAATCGAGCAGGAATAAATCTATTAATGAGGTCGGGCATAGAGCCGTGAATAACGCTTCATCAAAAAAATATCGTGGAGTGAGTATTTTCCGAGTTTCTGTCGTATTTTGCTATTGTGTTCATAACTCCCAGCTTTTTTTCTAAAATGGTTGGAGTAAAAGTGGGTTGTATTCGAACGAAGAATCGATTTATGAACTTCTTCGGTTTCTGGCCACCCACACCCCCCCCCCCTCCCCCCTCAACCGCCCCCCTATCCCCCACTTCGATGTTTTGGATCGAACGGTCGTCCTCACTGGGAGGACGATGTCCACGGGGCGAAATGTTCCCCGAGCTCTTCAAGATGGGAGAGCTCTGGACAGAACCGGAGAAACCGAAGAAGTGCCGCCTCGATTCATACTTCTCTTTTTTTTAAATAACTAACCTTAAAATTAAAATTTGAAGACAAAATAAGATGGGAGTTATGAACACAATAGAAAAATACGACAGAAACTCAGAAAATACTCACTTCACGATAATCTTTTGATGAAGCGTTATTCACGGCTCTATGCCCGACCTAATTAATAGATTTATTCTTGCTCGATTCATTTTGTTTTTAAAATCTTTTTCACTATCGTGTGTTTTATTTTTAAGTAAAAATCGTATAAAAACAACATAAATCACTTATCATGGAAGCCGGTTACAAAGCCATGAAAAGATGCGCATACAGTATGACAAATACATCAAAAAAAGAGTATCGTGAAGTGAGTTTTTTTATTAGTTGCGGTCGTATTTTGCTATGGTGCACTATCGTTGACAGGTTTTTTTGCCTTCATATTTTAATATAAGGTTGGTTATTAAATGTAGAACGTTTTAAGCAAATTTAATTTTTTTACTTCTAGAGAACCGTCGTATAGTAATTAATTTTCAAAAATTTATTTTCATAATAACTCGATTCTTCGAAGTCCTAATTAAAAAGTGATCTGAGTAAAAGTTGGTTGTATTCACACAAGGAATCGATCGGCACCACTCCCGAGTCCATCGTCTGTTTGGGAGCCGAAATAATTTTTTGGACCTACAGTAGACGACAAAATATTTTTCAAAGAATATTTCCAGCAAGGATAGATGAAACTTGGTATGGCTCCTACATCATATACATGCACCGTTGTGTAGTACAACCACCTGTAGTAGAAGTCAAGTCCTCGAAAAGAAATACAAATATTGCGAAATTTTCGATTTTGCCAATATTTGATTTTTCAGTGATATTTTGAAAAAATTTTTATCGCTCTTTGTAAAGCATAGTTCAATTCCATTTATATACGTGGTGTATGCAGTGGATCGAGTGATGATATAGAACACGCAAACTGAGTTGTTAACAGCAGGGGATAATAACCAAAGCTACAGTAATCAGACTTACTCAAATGGAACTTTGTCAGCAAATCAATAATGAGCAGTAATCGATCGCTGATTTCTACAAGCGTAGGGATGTGCAGGGATGTTCCATGTGTTACGCCCGGCAAGAATAAGTAGGCTAGAGCTCACATTAGCTATAGTATCAATGATAGAAACATCCTAGATATCTCTATTCTTAACCTCTGCTTCACTTTTCCCTATATTTCTGGACGAATTTCCTTTTCCAATCATCCCAATCCATACGTACGTAATGTTCATTCCCACTAAAAGAATTTATGACTACATGGACGAGGATCTATGGAGAAGTCGCAAAGTAACAAGAAAAAATTAAAGACGGATAGAGTTGGAATATTGTATATCTTAGATATATGGTTAATCATGATCACAATGATTGCCATGAGCGTTTCCAATAAATTTAGTTAGTAATATCGGCCAGAATTAATCGAAATATGCTTCAACTAGACCATCGAGAGTAAATTATACTTTTCATCCAACGCTTTTTTTTAGTTTCACATTATTCCGACTTTATCCGTCTTTAATTTTTTCTTGTAATTTTGCGACTTCTCCATAGATCCTCGCTCATGTAGTCATAAATTCTTTTAGTGGGAATGAACTTTACGTACGTATGGATTGGGATGATTGGAAAAGGAAATTCGTCCAGAAATATAGGGAAAAGTGAAGCAGAGGTTAAGAATAGAGATATCTAGGATGTTTCTATCATTGATCCCTAAAATTTCTTGGGACCAGTAAAATTTCTTGGGACCGGCAAAGTTTCATGGGACCCGTAAAGTAGAACAAAGTAGAAACCCGGGGGTCATGGGCGAAATGATGAATTTCGATTTATTGACCATGACCCCCGGGTCATGGCTCATAAATAAATAAAAATTTTTAAAAAAGTACAAATGTCTAGTATTGTGGAGGACGGACAGTAAGTATTATTCATTGTCGTGATCTCAGATGAAGTGGATGCGATTTGAATTATTTACGATTATTTACGTATTTTTCCGAACAATTTTTTTCTGCAAAATTTGAACAGATCGATGGAACGATGAAAACTATTTCGTAGTAATTCACAGTGAGCATGCTTCATGATGACCACAAGAAAGAAGCTTTTCCAGTCATGAAAAAATTCGAGATTTTCGGACCATGAACCCCGTGGAAATCGACTTTTCCAGGAGCGCGCCAGCCGTCTGGGTTTCAGTTTATTCTTACTCAGCCCATCTCAGAATGTCGCATGATACGCAGAACATATCCAATTCCCTCCAAGAAAGTTGTCTGGGGAAGAAAAAACAGCCCCAAAAAGCACATTTTGATTTTTTTTAAATACTGAGAAAATCTCGATTCGTTTGAAATTGTGTTCTGTTAGTGCAGAATCGTGTGGGCTATTTTATGTGCTATAAGTTACGGTCTATTGATTTTGACTGAGTGAAAATCTCGTGGAAATGCTGAAAAACGTCTTTGTAGACGTCCACAATTCAATGTTCCTAGTGTTTCAACGCACTTTTGAGATGACCAACTATACCGTGAAACAATATCGAGGCTAACTGGTTTCATTCGCAAAATATGATTTTTCAAAGTTTGCCATTTTTTCGACTTTGGAATTTTGCCGTTGGCCGCGTTTGAGACTGAATGCCTCACTCACTACACTTTTGCAAATAGGAGCCAGGCCACCTACCACCATGAAAGCATGGAGGCCTGAATCCTTTTGCTAGGGGAAATTTCTGGGGAATCCTCAAAATGGTAAATAATTACGGAGCCTGTCTCTTAATAAATCAATCAATACAGAATTATCTAACTTTAATGTGCATGCAATCCCATATTTGTACATCTACAAGTAGTATTAACTTAATTAATCTATTACGTGATTTAGTTGTAGTGATCAACAAAGAATCATGTGCGCTCCAACTTGGCCCTTTCGCGTTTCACAGGTCTTCCCAAACACTACCATGGTATGAAACACCATCGAATCAGTACAAGTGTCACTGCTTCCTCACAACAATCTACTTTATCATATTATTATTATTGTAATCATAACTCTTATTCTTATTGAACTATTCTTATTGCATCTTATATATTATATGAGGCCGTTTGTGTAAGACTCGACTAAGTGCCGGCACAGTCAAAAAATCAAAATTTGTTGATTGGGGTTCCCAAGGGCGCTGATGACGATGCTCATGTTTATTTTGCACCTAGATCCACCGTTGAGGCCAGACGACGTCGCGTTGAAATAGCGTTTTTAGTCATTTCTCGTCACACGATGATGCTAAAATTTGCTGACTATACCCTCCGGGGCAGAATTCGATGGCGATCACGCCTGTCTAATTCATTTTTCGTGAAAAAGTTTCAGAAATTTTGAAAAATGGAATTTCTTTTAAAGGCAAAAGTGTATTTAGCTTGATACACAGATCGGACCGGAATGACTTCAGGACCATATAGAAAAAATTTCAGCCAATTTGCTCCCGCGAAATTCGAGAAAATCAACTTTAAGTGTCGTCATTTTGCAGTTGAAATAAAAGGCAAGAGGCGAGAGAGTGTGGTGGTGTGAGAGAGCAGAGAAAGTTGAAGGGAAGCAACCACTTCCACCCCCCCCCCCCCCCTTCCTTCCCATGTCGCCTCACCTGCCTCTCTGCTCTCTCGCACCAACACACTCTCTCGCCTCTTGCCTCCACTTCAACGGCAAAATGACTACGCTTAAAGTTGATTTTCTCGAATTTCGCGGGAGCAAATTGGCTGAAATTTTTTCTATGGGGTCCTGAAGTCATTTCGGTGCGATCTGTGTATCAAGCAAAATACACTTTTGCTTTTAAGAGAAATTCCATTTTTCAAAATTTCTGAAACTTTTTCACGAAAAATGAATTAGACAGGCGTGATCACCATCGAATTCTACCCAGGAGTTTATAGTCTGGAAATTTTAGCATCATCGTGCGATGAGAAATGACTAAAAGCGCTATTTCAACGCGACGTCGTCTGGCCTCAACGGTGGATCTAGGTGCAAAATGAACATGATCATCGTCATCAGCACCCTTGAGAAAACCAATCAACAAATTTTGATTTTTTGACTGTGCCAGATTACACTGATGTTAGTCGATTCTTACGCAAACGGCCTCATATATATTTATCGACATGCTCAGCATGAAACACTACATGTTTAAAAAGCAAAAAAAATGGATAACTGAATACTCTCGACATGGATAGATTGTAATATTGGGCAAGATACGTGAGGAAAGAAAGGATAGAATGGGGTGGAAAAAAGAGGGAGATCTCTCATTGATGGGAACATCCCTCGCACGTGTCATTAGTCCGATAAATAACTTGAATTGATGAGATCGAACAGGACTTGAATGGAAACATAGCATTGTGTAGTGGATAGAGTAATCGGTGGAGGAGGCCGATTTTCCGGCGAGATTAGGCAAAGTTGTGCAACATGGAATCATTGTGTTTGGTATTCCTTATCCGAGTGTACTACATAATATTCATA
The DNA here is from genome assembly GCA_943737045.1 of Parapristionchus giblindavisi. Classification (NCBI taxonomy): domain Eukaryota; kingdom Metazoa; phylum Nematoda; class Chromadorea; order Rhabditida; family Diplogasteridae; genus Parapristionchus; species Parapristionchus giblindavisi. Next base: position 132,837 of record CALSFV010000261.1, read on the forward strand.
ACAGGGATGTGCATTTTATGTTTTACGATTTTACGGATTTTACGATTTTTAAGGTGTGGTTTACTTTTGGCAAGAGTACAAATGTCCAGTATTGTGTGCCTATCTTGGAGGACGGACAGTAAGTATTATTCATTGTCGTGATCTCAGATGAAGTGGATGCGATTTGAATTATTTACGATTATTTACGTATTTTTCCGAACAATTTTTTTTCTGCAAAATTTGAACAGATCGATGGAAAGATGAAAACTATTTCGTAGTAATTCACAGTGAGCATGCTTCATGATGACCACAAGAAAGAAGCTTTTCCAGTCATGAAAAATTTCGAGATTTTCGGACCATGAACCCCGGGTCATGGAAATCGACTTTTCCAGGAGCGCGCCAGTCGTCTGGGTTTCAGTTTATTCTTACTCAGCCCATCTCAGGATGTCGCATGATACGCAGAACATATCCAATTCCCTCCAAGAAAGTTGTCTGGGGAAGAAAAAACAGCCCCAAAAAGCACATTTTGATTTTTTTTAAATACTGAGAAAATCTCGATTCGTTTGAAATTGTGTTCTGTTAGTGCAGAATCGTGTGGGCTATTTTATGTGCTATAAGTTACGGTCTATTGATTTTGACTGAGTGAAAATCTCGTGGAAATGCTGAAAAACGTCTTTGTAGACGTCCACAATTCAATGTTCCTAGTGTTTCAACGCACTTTTGAGATGACCAACTACATATACCGTGAAACAATATCGAGGCTAACTGGTTTCATTCGCAAAATATGATTTTTCAAAGTTTGCCATTTTTTCGACTTTGGAATTTTGCCGTTGGCCGCGTTTGAGACTGAATGCCTCACTCACTACACTTTTGCAAATAGGAGCCAGGCCACCTACCACCATAAAAGCATGGAGGCCTGAATCCTTTTGCTAGGGGAAATTTCCGGGGTATAGTGAATTTTAACCGAGCCGGTCTCTTAATGTATTATATTTTCAATATTGTATTGTTTTTTGCGCCATCAAACTTTACTCCGTTAGTTGTTCTTTTGTACCAGATGCACACCGAGCGAGAAAACGAAGAGATCGATTTTGGGTAAGCTCTGAAACTCGGATTCGCCTGGTGCGTGGGTTACGGCGTCGTGTAAATGTAACACCGCAATATTGATTGTGATCTGGGTAGAGCATGACCGAAACGTGCATTGTACTGGAAGTGAGAATGAAAATTTTCGTCATACGGTATCAGAGAGCATGTTCCGTTCAGGAGTGACGTCGATCGATTTCTCACCGCAATCTGGCTACATGGCAGTAGGCACGACCAATGGCGCCACTCTACTCTACGAGATTCAGCCCTTTAAGGAGTAGTGAGTAGATTGATTGGTTGATTACGGTAGATGAATTATCGATTGATCGCATGAATTGTTATTGTTGAGTTTACCGATTAATTGTTTGCTTGTTTTCGTTGAGTTTACTATTACATAAATGCACATCGTTACGTTATGCTCTTACATCCATCGTTATTGTTAATTCTTGATCTTTGATCTTTGAACTCTTTATTACACGTTGTTTCTGCATCCATTCGGATGCAGAAACAACGTGTAATAAACCTTAATTACCCAAGTTTGAGGTAATCCAATCTCACTGATGATGAGGAAATAATCCTCGAAACGTCTGAGTAATAAAGTTTCTCTCTTCATACTAACTGGTCTCACACAGCATCCACAAGTGATTGATTAATGTTATTGATTAATTGATTTATTGATTGATTACCAGGAGACGGTGGTGGAGGGGGAAACGGTGGTCATTCCCTCGTCGGCCAGAAGCAGGATGTGAGTGGACAGCGGATACACGTGCGAAGTCAGATCGCGCAAGGTAACATCTCGTACTTTTCAAGTAGTTTATGGATAACTTGAAACATTAAATCAACAAGTTTGATTCTTATGCTCTGTTCTAAAGTCAAAAAATTCTCCTCGTTTGCCCACTCTCTCGCTTATTTTTTACCATTTTTTGATGATTCTACGTCGAGCTCTTCCTCTAGCATTATATTACCTGTTATTGATTCGCTCGTTCCAGGCGGCTTCGCTACCGTATACACGTGTCAGGACGCCGCGTCAGGAGCGTGATACGCGCTCAAAGTGCAGTTGGCCAATGACGAAGCGTCCGTACGAATGATCCAGGACGAAATGCGTCTGCTGAAACAGGTATTGATTGATTTTCGTGATTTATTGATTGATTTTTGTGATTTATTGATCAGCTTGCGTTAACCTTATTGAAGAATGTTTGAGGGAGCGATTTTTTTTCGTTGAGGAACATTTGAAATTTGCATTATGTTACCTTTTTATATCGCAAGTGCAGCCTGGTGTAATGATGTATGAAATATGTTTCACGCATTTCTCATATCCCCTAACCGTTTCCATGATTCGATTTCTAGAACAGCTGTTCGCGACCCGTAACCCTTCAAGATGATCAATCTGTCCACGAGGTACATTTTCCCGAATCTTTTTTTTCGGTTACGATACTTTCCTTATACGGTATCTATCGATAGATTGTGAACTGAGCGTGGCAAACCTGTCTTGTGGGCTACGGTTATCTATCGATGAAGTAATCGGGTATATCGATCGTGTACAGTAACTAGCTTTATTGATTACGATGTTTATTGATTGATTGATTTGATCTCAGACGTCTGCGCTGCGAGTATTCCGTGTCCACGGCGGATTGCACGTTCCCACCGGATGGTTCGGGTCTGGCGCCACCCATGGACGCCGTGTTCTCCGTCTGTCATGCCGCCGGCGTCTATCTGCGCCAGAACCCATCCGATGCGTGCGTGGTGCTGGTTGGTTGCGAAGGTACAGTACCGTGCAAAAGTCTGGCCCCAAAATTTGAATCGCTATAACTTTCTTCGTACTTGACCGATCGGCCCCCGGTTTGTTTTATTAAATAGTGTAACTATTGGAGAAAATTTGTATGTTATTGATTATTACCTAAGATGATGAAATGATTTCATCATTCTTGAAATGCCGAGGTGTGATCGTAAAAATAGGTTTATTCTCAGGTAGATTTTTTCTATTAGTCCAATTTTTTTGTGAGGAACGAACAACTATCGGTGAACGTTTTAAGCCATTAACCACATTGCTTGCATATCTCTCCGAGGAATTAGCTAATTTCGCCTGAACCATCAAAATTTCGTAAAAATGTCATAACTCAGTCTGTAGTTGAGCTATGGGCCTCAGATTCTACAAAAATTATCACATGGTCATAGGGCACCACCATGCCTATTTCGGAAGGATTCCGCTTCTTGAAGAGAAAATTCGAAAAAAATCCCAAACCATATTTTGGGCTTACGGCATTTCCCAGCCGGTTTTTCTAAAAATCTAATAATTTGCCATGACGTGCCTAAACATCTACCGAATACATCTGCAAAGTGGCTAGATTACAGCACTTCAATTACGACTTTGCCAATAAAAATACCATTGAAGGTCAAAGTGGGCGAAGTCAAATTTCGTTCGTTCGCTCTGGAGAGTTATTACGGGTAAATTACACAGTTGTAAATATCAATCTCGATCGCATTCTGATCTAAGTGTTGCACAAGCTCATTTACTACAAGCATCCTTAATTTTGTTCCAGTATTGGACATTCAACCCGTTTTATCTGTCTTTTATTCTCGCAAAATTCAACGAAAATACAGTTTATTCCGTTAAAAAAAGTAACAACGAACTTCGGAAAAGAACTAGAATGAACAATAGCAAGAAAAAGTGAATAAAATTAATATTAGTACTTAGTCGGACCTCCCTCTGCATCGATCACACACTGGCATCTGCGAGGCATGCTCTCCACCAAATTTTCCAACACCTCCTTTGGAATCGCTGCCCACTCCTTCTCCATCACTTCAAACTTCTTGTTGAGTGAGGTATTCTTATGCTTTCTCATCCTCCGATCGAGCTCCTTCCAGAGGTGCTCGATCGGATTCAGATCAGGTGACTGGCTAGGCCAGCGCATCACCTTGATGCCCTCATCCTCGAAGGTCTTCTTGGCCAGCTTGCTCGAGTGCTTGGGATCGTTGTCCTGCTGGAATATGAATCCAGCAGGACGAGTCACCTTCGCCCACGGGGCAAGCTGACCAGAGATGATGGTGGAGCTATTTAGCGTCCATGATGCCCTGGATTCGCACGAGGGGGCCGATGTCCGTACCTGTGAAGCAGCTCCAGACCATCAACCTACCCCCTGCATGCTTCAACGTCGGAATCGTATACTTGATCTTGAAGAGGGTGCCTTTCGGACGTCGAATCCATCTGATTCCATCCGAGTACAGATTGAACATGGACTCGTCGGAGAAAATTACGCGGCGCCACTGACGAGGAGACCAGTGTCGATTAAGCTCCGCCCATGTGTAAAAATCGGAGTACCGTAACGCAGCGTGAAGGTTCCTTTCTCTGATACGCTCTATCTTATTGGACCCCCTTATTTTATAATCACAAAATCGGGAACATGCATTCTAAACATTTACTCACTCGAGTCGATCCTTCTTGTTCTTAATCTGATCTGGGGCTTCTTCGATGGGCGACGTCCATGGAGACCGGACTCGATGAGCACACGGCGGACGGTCGATTCGTGCACCGGCTTGGATAGCTCTTGTTGAAGGCTTGCGGCAGTCACAGTGGGATCTGCCGATGCCTTCCTCACAACAAGCCAGCCGAGAGTCTATCTTGCTGAGGGCATGGGGGCGTCCAGGACTGCAAGATTTAAAAAAAAAGATCATTTAAAAATTCCTCCGTTTTTTGCGATTTTCGTCTTCAAAATTCTCTTTTTTTAAATTCATTTAATTAAAGATTCTATACTAATAAAAAGGTAAATACTAAACAAAAAAATAAGCAAGAAAAGTGTGTTGTGTACGATATACGGTCAGAAGAAGAAAATAAAGCCCTCACCGAGGAAGATCATTGACGTGGCCATGCTCCTCGAATTTCAGAATGATCTTTGAAATCGTGCTTCTACAAATTCCGAGAGCACTAGCAATGTCGGCCTTCTTAATTCCGCGGTGAAACATGGTGATGATGCTTTGACGCATGCCGATGGAAATTTCATGAACACGCGTCATGACTGTAAGTAAATCATACATTGTGAAGAACGAATGCGCAACAAAAATACGTAAACGGCTCTAAACAAAACAAAGCTATTGAAAAAAAAAAAGAATCATTCATTTTACTTTGCGTAATATTGAAAAAAATTAGTATCTTGAATCGTTACGAGACAGTTATCCGTTTTGGACGGACGTCCAAAAATACCGCTGTTATTTTGTTTTTGCGGCCCACTGTCTATGGTCTTCTTGGACGTCCGTCCTATACGGGTCACATCCATTCAACCGTATAGGACGGATGTTTAAAACAACCGCGGTTTAGAGCATTTAAATGGATTAATAGAGTAATGGCGATATACTAAGCTTTAGATAAAAGCTTAACTAATGGAACTCGATTGATTGATGGGAGTAAGGATCGATGGAGTTCGTCCAAGGTCAATTTGGACGCCCGTAATATACGGATCACACTTCAACAACCAAAATATTCTTATATTTTTATTATTTGCCCATTTTACTAACAATTTATCCGTGGAAAATATTTTTTCTTGCTATTATTTATTCCAGTTCTTTTCCGAAGTTCGTTGTTACTTTTTTTAACGGAATAAACTGATTTTCGTTGAATTTTGCGAGAATAAAAGACAGATAAAACGGGTTGAATGTCCAATACTGGAACAAAATTAAGGATGCTTGTAGTTAATGAGCTTGTGCAACACTTAGATCAGAATGCGATCGAGATTGATATTTACAACTGTGTAATTTACCCGTAATAACTCTCCAGAGCGAACGAACGAAATTTGACTTCGCCCACTTTGACCTTCAATGGTATTTTTATTGGCAAAGTCGTAATTGAAGTGCTGTAATCTAGCCACTTTGCAGATGTATTCGGTAGATGTTTAGGCACTTCATGGCAAATTTTTAGATTTTTAGAAAAAAACCGGCTGGGAAATACCGTAAGCCCAAAATATGGTTTGGGATTTTTTTCGAATTTTCTCTTCAAGATGCGGAATCCTTCCGAAATAGGCATGGTGGTGCCCTATGACCATGTGATAATATTTGTTGAATCTGAGGCCCATAGCTCAACTACTGACTCAGTTATGACATTTTTACGAAATTTTGATGGGTCAGGCGAAATTAGCTAATTCCTCGGAGAGATATGCAAGCAATGTGGTTAATGGCTTAAAACGTTCACCGATAGTTGTTCGTTCCTCACAAAAAAATTGGACTAATAGAAAAAATCTACCTGAGAATAAACCTATTTTTACGATCACACCTCGGCATTTCAAGAATGATGAAATTTTCATCATCTTAGGTAATAATCAATAACATACAAATTTTCTCCAATAGTTACACTATTTAATAAAACAAACCGGGGGCCGATCGGTCAAGTATACTTGACCGATCGTATACGAAGAAAGTTATAGCGATGTAAATTTTGGGGCCAGACTTTTGCACGGCACTGTATTTAGATACCAACCGTGCTTTGATTGATATTGTGTGATTTGATATTTGGGCGACTTAGGATGTTGTGTGAAACGTGCATATACTTGGTTTGAACGATGTGACTGGAGTTACTAATTTCATGTAGCAGGCGGCACAACGGACTAAGCTAGAGGAAGATGTCAGTTGATCTTTGATCTCTAGTCTTTGACCTTGTTGTCATAGTTTAAATACACCACGAGCTAAGGTTACTCTCTCTCTCTCTCTCTCTCTCTCAGTCTCTCTCTCTCTCTCAGTCTCTCTCTCTCTCTCTCTCTCTCTCTCTCTCTCTCTCTCTCTCTCTCTCTCTCTCTCTCTCTCTCTCTCTCTCTCTTGCAACGCTATCTCGTAGACGACGAAGGCGAGAGAGCCCAGCCAACGCAGAGAATTTCAAATTAGCTCGGGACTGTGATTTTAATATGCGTCTGATAAAATTTGGTATGAAAACCAACAAAAAAAACCGTATATAATGGATCGATCCTCGGATTATGAGGGTATGAAAACGTATGATGAGGTTATCTCTTATTTGTACCCCTTGATTGCATGTTGCACCGTTGTTATATGTCTTTGATTGGAAGACTCCTTGGATTTTCTTTTGCTAAGCTAGTGCCAATAATGTTAATAGTCATATTCGGTGCCTGCCACGTTCGTGTTTCATTGTCGTTATTATATACTAGGTGTTATCATAAATTGATCACACTCTCATTGTGTATTCAATAATAGTATACTTTATGCAGTGCAAAGGCAAAGTATAATAGTTGATAGATCATTTGATATGTAGTGGAGTAATAATATATTTATCTTCTCTATACAGATCAAAAACGAGAAGATAAGTCATGGTATATGAATGTACTGATTGAAAACAATAAAGAAGAATAAACTGCAAATTACATAATCACAGTTTTTAGAGTATTACAAAAGATAGAAGAATTGGGAACGGTTACTACATTTGCGTCTAAAGAATTCCACTCGTGAACTATTCTGTTAGCAATAAATGATAAATGTCTAGTTGATGAAGAAGAAATAATAGACAATTTCATAGGGTGACCACGAGTAAGGTTTAATACATTAGAAAAGTTGAAAAAAATCACGAGGGTTCAGATCAATAAAATTGTGGATTATCTTAAATACAACAGCGAGATCAATTCTACGTCTTCTCAGTTGGAGGGTGGGCAAATCCAGAATTGAGAGGCGTCGAGTGTAATCGGCAGGTGGGAGACGACACCGTGAGAAAACGATTCTGGAATAACGTTTAAAGCCACACCGCAAGCTAATTTGAAACTCTCCGCTCTGGCCACACTCTCTCGCTTTCTTTGTCTACGAGAGAGAATTGCCAATGCGGAGAGTGAAAATAGCTTGGGGTGTCCCTTTAAGGACGGACTCGACTCTATTACACGTCGTTGAACAAGGAACATTCCACACTTCAGAACAATATTCGAGCAAGGGACGGACGTATACACAGAAAAGGCGGGTGTATAAAGATGGGCTACGGGATTTAAATGATCGATGGATATAAGAGCAGCGAGCGTTGGCTTTATTTATAATATTGTCGACATGCTTGTTAAACTTTTAATAAATGGAATACTCTTGATTCATCTATTGTAAATTCGCCCAACCCCGCTGTCTTTCGTAATAGCATCAAAGCTGTGATCTAGATATCGCAGCATTTTCGTCGTTCTTCATATTTTATTCATTATTTATTATTTACAGAATATCGTTATTTTCTCTTGTTCAAGAATCGATAAATTATTATTATTATAAGTCATCACTATATGTCAGGCCGAGATCAGTTATTTGAGATACAATAGGGAGAACTTCTGAGTCAATAGTAAAATTAACTGCAGGGTGTTTATTACCGATGCACATAATTACTGTTTTAGACTTGGACACAGTCAAACCATGCGTAGTGCTCCAGGTATGCAGGACATCGAGACATGGCTGAAGGACGTTAGGATCGTTGATGGAAGGATCGTTGATGGAAAAAAAGAGAACGCATAGATACGACGATTTAGGTTGCAAAGATGATAGTTATGTTGCAGTTCCAACGTCACACAACGCCGATGTACCGTGCTAAGGAGATCCTCGACACGTACCTCAACTATCCCGTCGGTCTACTCCAGGACGTATGGGTGCGTGACTTTGACCTTTGATCTTTCGACCCAACACGGAGAAAAATACCTATCAGTTTCTCATTTCGGAATTCTTCCCTTATAGGGGTCTAATTCCCCTTTTTCTATGAAAGAAGAATTGTGTTAAATTTGCTGGGGAATCATTCCTTTAAAGATAAGGGATTTTTCTGGGGGTGTGCTGCAGCTCATATACTCTTTCAATTAGAGTTTTGAAAGACTAGATTGTTAGTGACTGCAACCAGTGGGTTTCCTGTTTCGCTATAAGCTTAGAAGCTGTTCGAGAGCACTCGTGAATGTTACTTCGTCTTTACTTTAGTCAATCGAGCAAAAGAATCTAGAATCGTTTAGTACTGTGGGGTACGCTAGTTTTATTGTATTTCAATCATTGATAGTACACATTTGACCAAAGGATCGCTAAGGGGAAATCCTATCGTGAAACCTATTCATGTTAATAGATTAAAAGGAACTTATGCCTCATATAATCGCAATGTTTTTTTTTATCCAGGAGGCAAGAGCGTTTTGATCACTAGCTTTTTTTCGATTTTTGTTAACACATAAAAATGACACAAAATCGATAATACACCTTGGTTAGGATCCAATGACGGAACGTTTCTATACATATGTTCTGTGTTTTTGTGGTACCATCACAGACCCAGGACCCTTCAAATGCCTGTGGATACTCACATTTTGTGATAAAAAACACGGGAGGTGACTGTAAAATCAGTGAAATTTTCAATAAAATCGTCAATTTATTTGTAAATTTTATTAGTCCTCTATATTCTCTTGTTTTCTCGTTCTCGATGTAACCAAGCGAATTCGCGCACCAACCTGTGCTCATAGTCGATGTATTATAGTGGGCATTATTCTATAAGTCTATTGCTTCCCGCCAATCGGCAAAATATTTAAATTATTTGGCAATGATTATAATCATAATAACAACAACAACAACAACAGTAATTATTATTTATTTATTTATTTCAGGCAGTGGGCTCCGTGCTGTTCTACCTGTGCTAATGTACTCTAATAGAATTGTTTGTGTATGTATGTAGCATGAAATGTGAAATAGCTGCCGCTGTTTCGGCGGCAGCTATTTCACATTTCATGCTATACATACACAAACACACGTCGGCGACATTGTCAAATGCATTCAAAAAAGAAATTTTGCGTCCCACCCACCCGGTTTTAATTTCCAGCGGCAAAGGTTGCCCACGAATGCTTTATACTTTGGCTGTAGTGAATTCATGAGGGAGCATACTGTAGATTGATCTTTGGACTTTGGTCTTTGGCTGTAGTGAATTCCTGAGGACATACGGTAGGTTGATCTTTGAACTTTGATCTTTGGACTTTGGCTGTAGTGAATTTATGAGAGAGCATACTGTAGGCTGATCTTTGTGCTTTTTATGGTTTAAAAAAATACCATTTGATCCGAATTCCAAATTCGTTCTCTTGGATTTTACCAAGTCGTTTTCGTGTTTCAACCCGATTTCATTATCGATGGCTTTTATTCCTTTGATCGAATCCTGTTTCTGCTTTGATAAACACCTAATCAATATCCATCGACACATTTATTCCCAGAGTGACAGTCGCCTTCTCGTCTTCATCCAGCACACAACCGTCACGACATCCCGCGTCTGGTGGGGGCCCCCGATTCTTCATGGACTATCCCGGTTTGTTCATTGTGTATATGTATACATAGAAGTTAATATGTCTGTTGAGAAAATGAAAATGCAAATATAGATGGAAACTATTTGCAATGTAAAAAATATGATCATAGAAAAGGAAAAGAAGAAAATACGTGAATTACTAGAAATATATGTTGTAACTGACAATGAAAGTAATTGTTCCTTTTCACCATATTTCCATATTAGCCATGCAGAGCATAAAGGAATGTTTTTTTCTTCTATTATTAGTAATAATAATACTGATGATTATTATTATTATGACAAATTATCATTATTATTATTCTCAAAGAATACCTTTGATATATGTTATTACGTATAATTCTATGGAGTCGTTTCTCTAAAAGTGGAGCTCTTGATGAAGTCTGAAACAAGAGCAAGCTCCATCGCCTAAAACGGCATCTCTTCAGGCGATATCGTCGCTCCTCGTCACGTGGTGTCGTCTCCACGAGAGCTCGGACGACCACCAGCTCCAAGACAGGTACGGTATGATATACGAAATACGGTAAGAGGGTGTACGGTATACGGTACTGTATACGGTGTACGGTAGGTGGTGCATGGTGGGGTTACGGTATTCCAGAATATCGCGCGTGAGTAGTGCTCTTTGTTTTTCTTGTTTTGTTTTCTCGTTATCGATGTGACCAGGCGGATTCGCGCATTAGACTGTGCACATAGTCGATGGATTATAGTGAACATTAATGTTCATCTTCGATCTTCTTCGAGTTCCGCAAAATATTTTAATTGTGTGACAATGATAATAAGGATTAATAATAAAATTATAATATTATTAATAATATTAATGTTATTGCTATTTCAGTCTCAACCTCCACCCGATGCCATTTCTCCTCAACAACGACATCAACCATCTGTGCATCCATCCTCCGATTTCTTCGGTTCACTCGCCTGGGGTGGTGAGTCATCGTCAACTGCCGCTGCTCCCCCAGCGCCTCTTCCACATCGACCGACGGCGCCAGAGATCAACGAACGAATGGAAAGCCTCAGTATGAGTGATTATTGATTAGTTTTCTTGGTTGATACTCATTATATTGTTAGGCTTCTCTCCTACACTATGGTCACCGTTTACCATTTACCGTTAATCATTTACTAGTGGCCCTAGAAGTAGCGATAATTATCGTCACTTTATACTGTTTTAGATTATAATATTTCTCTCACACATCTATGTGTGTATTCCTTTTCCAGAATGTACTCTACGACCGGATCCACGGGAACGTCCGTCTGCTGTTGATCTCCTCGAGCGTATTGGCGCCCTCGATGCTACCCTTCCGGGTGCGTTCTATTTCTATAATAAATATTTAAACAAATGAATGAAGTACAATTTATAGAAGGGGATTGAACATTGAATACGAGTATAATAATGATAACGGAGTTGTGGCCAAACTGATCAGTCATTGGTTTTTAAAAGTTGATTCTATTCTCTGGTCTGCTAAGTAACCGAGCCGCTCGCAAGAAGAAACTGTTATGCCTGTATTGGAAACGAGACCCGCAATTGGAGAAGTTTAATCCATTTCTAGTAACGTAGGTTTTGAAATAGTGGTTTTGATTATTTGAAATCCTAGTTTTCCCTCTAAGTAGTTTGATGGACATTGATCATATCAGAGTAAAAGCTACTTTTGTACTTCGGTCATTATAGCAGCAGTAAGATATTACAGCTCGACATGACCTGAAGTGTGTCTCATTCAGAATTTTTTCCTCTTTCACATAGTATATTACTCGATAAGTATCATTGACAATTAGACTTGTAACGAATTATTTTGTACCAAAAACAGAGAGTATTGAAAGATAAATTTACATATTGGCCGTACTGACCACTTTGAAATAGTTTCGCTTATTCAGAATTTTTCGCTCTTTCATTTGGTATATGACACGATAGGTTTCATTTTCATTTTGATATTTCTCAAGTTATCTTGATCATATCAGTGTAAAAGCTACTTTTGTACTTTGGTCATTATAGCAGCAGTAAAATATTACAGCTCGACATGACCTGAAGTGTGTCTCATTCAGAATTTTTTCCTCTTTCACATAGTATATTACTCGATAAGTATCATTGACAATTAGACTTGTAACGAATTATTTTGTACCAAAAACAGAGAGTATTGAAAGATAAATTTGCATATTGGCCGTACTGACCACTTTGAAATAGTCTATCTTATTCAGAATTTTTCGCTCTTTCATTTGGTATATGACACGATAGGTTTCATTTTCATTTTCATATTTCTCAAGTTATCTTGATCATATCAGAGTAAAAGCTACTTTTGTACTTCGGTCATTATAGCAGCAGTAAAATATTACAGCTCGACATGACCTGAAGTGTGTCTCATTCAGAATTTTTTCCTCTTTCACATAGTATATTACTCGATAAGTATCATTGACAATTAGACTTGTAACGAATTATTTTGTACCAAAAACAGAGAGTATTGAAAGATAAATTTGCATATTGGCCGTACTGACCACTTTGAAATAGTCTATCTTATTCAGAATTTTTCGCTCTTTCATTTGGTATATGACACGATAGGTTTCATTTTCATTTTCATATTTCTCAAGTTATCTTGATCATATCAGAGTAAAAGCTACTTTTGTACTTCGGTCATTATAGCAGCAGTAAAATATTACAGCTCGACATGACCTGAAGTGTGTCTCATTCAGAATTTTTTCCTCTTTCACATTGTATATTACTCGATAAGTATCATTGACAATTAGACTTGTAACGAATTATTTTGTACCAAAAACAGAGAGTATTGAAAGATAAATTTACATATTGGCCGTACTGACCACTTTGAAATAGTTTCGCTTATTCAGAATTTTTCGCTCTTTCATTTGGTATATGACACGATAGGTTTCATTTTCATTTTGATATTTCTCAAGTTATCTTGATCATATCAGTGTAAAAGCTACTTTTGTACTTTGGTCATTATAGCAGCAGTAAAATATTACAGCTCGACATGACCTGAAGTGTGTCTCATTCAGAATTTTTTCCTCTTTCACATAGTATATTACTCGATAAGTATCATTGACAATTAGACTTGTAACGAATTATTTTGTACCAAAAACAGAGAGTATTGAAAGATAAATTTGCATATTGGCCGTACTGACCACTTTGAAATAGTCTATCTTATTCAGAATTTTTCGCTCTTTCATTTGGTATATGACACGATAGGTTTCATTTTCATTTTCATATTTCTCAAGTTATCTTGATCATATCAGAGTAAAAGCTACTTTTGTACTTCGGTCATTATAGCAGCAGTAAAATATTACAGCTCGACATGACCTGAAGTGTGTCTCATTCAGAATTTTTTCCTCTTTCACATAGTATATTACTCGATAAGTATCATTGACAATTAGACTTGTAACGAATTATTTTGTACCAAAAACAGAGAGTATTGAAAGATAAATTTGCATATTGGCCGTACTGACCACTTTGAAATAGTCTATCTTATTCAGAATTTTTCGCTCTTTCATTTGGTATATGACACGATAGGTTTCATTTTCATTTTCATATTTCTCAAGTTATCTTGATCATATCAGAGTAAAAGCTACTTTTGTACTTCGGTCATTATAGCAGCAGTAAAATATTACAGCTCGACATGACCTGAAGTGTGTCTCATTCAGAATTTTTTCCTCTTTCACATTGTATATTACTCGATAAGTATCATTGACAATTAGACTTGTAACAAATTATTTTGTACCAAAAACAGAGAGTATTGAAAGATAAATTTGCATATTGGCCGTACTGACCACTTTGAAATAGTCTATCTTATTCAGAATTTTTCGCTCTTTCATTTGGTATATGACACGATAGGTTTCATTTTCATTTTCATATTTCTCAAGTTATCTTGATCATATCAGAGTAAAAGCTACTTTTGTACTTCGGTCATTATAGCAACAGTGAAATATTACAGCTCGACATGACCTGAAGTGTGTCTCATTCAGAATTTTTTCCTCTTTCACATAGTATATTACTCGATAAGTATCATTGACAATTAGACTTGTAACGAATTATTTTGTACCAAAAACAGAGAGTATTGAAAGATAAATTTGCATATTGGCCGTACTGACCACTTTGAAATAGTCTATCTTATTCAGAATTTTTCGCTCTTTCATTTGGTATATGACACGATAGGTTTCATTTTCATTTTCATATTTCTCAAGTTATCTTGATCATATCAGAGTAAAAGCTACTTTTGTACTTCGGTCATTATAGCAGCAGTAAAATATTACAGCTCGACATGACCTGAAGTGTGTCTCATTCAGAATTTTTTCCTCTTTCACATTGTATATTACTCGATAAGTATCATTGACAATTAGACTTGTAACAAATTATTTTGTACCAAAAACAGAGAGTATTGAAAGATAAATTTGCATATTGGCCGTACTGACCACTTTGAAATAGTCTATCTTATTCAGAATTTTTCGCTCTTTCATTTGGTATATGACACGATAGGTTTCATTTTCATTTTCATATTTCTCAAGTTATCTTGATCATATCAGAGTAAAAGCTACTTTTGTACTTCGGTCATTATAGCAACAGTGAAATATTACAGCTCGACATGACCTGAAGTGTGTCTCATTCAGAATTTTTTCCTCTTTCACATAGTATATTACTCGATAAGTATCATTGACAATTAGACTTGTAACGAATTATTTTGTACCAAAAACAGAGAGTATTGAAAGATAAATTTGCATATTGGCCGTACTGACCACTTTGAAATAGTTTCGCTTATTCAGAATTTTTCGCTCTTTCATTTGGTATATGACACGATAGGTTTCATTTTCATTTTCATATTTCTCAAGTTATCTTGATCATATCAGTGTAAAAGCTACTTTTGTACTTCGGTCATTATGGCAGCAGTAAAATATTACAGCTCGACATGACCTGAAGTGTGTCTCATTCAGAATTTTTTCCTCTTTCACATAGTATATTACTCGATAAGTATCATTGACAATTAGACTTGTAACGAATTATTTTGTACCAAAAACAGAGAGTATTGAAAGATAAATTTACATATTGGCCGTACTGACCACTTTGAAATAGTTTCGCTTATTCAGAATTTTTCGCTCTTTCATTTGGTATATGACACGATAGGTTTCATTTTCATTTTCATATTTCTCAAGTTATCTTGATCATATCAGAGTAAAAGCTACTTTTGTACTTCGGTCATTATAGCAGCAGTAAAATATTACAGCTCGACATGACCTGAAGTGTGTCTCATTCAGAATTTTTTCCTCTTTCACATTGTATATCACTCGATAAGTATCATTGACAATTAGACTTGTAACGAATATTTTGTACCAAAAATAGAGAGTATTGAAAGATAAATTTGCATATTGGCCGTACTGACCACTTTGAAATAGTCTATCTTATTAAAAATTTTTCGCTCTTTCATTTGGTATATGACACGATAGGTTTCATTTTCATTTTCATATTTCTCAAGTTATCTTGATCATATCAGAGTAAAAGCTACTTTTGTACTTCGGTCATTATAGCAGCAGTAAAATATGACAGCTCGACATGACCTGAAGTGTGTCTCATTCAGAATTTTTTCCTCTTTCACATAGTATATCACTCGATAAGTATCATTGACAATTAGACTTGTAACGAATTATTTTGAACCAAAAACAGAGAATATTGAAAGATAAATTTGCATATTGGCCGTACTGACCACTTTGAAATAGTCTATCTTATTAAAAATTTTTCGCTCTTTCATTTGGTATATGACACGATAGGTTTCATTTTCATTTTCATATTTCTCAAGTTATCTTGATCATATCAGAGTAAAAGCTACTTTTGTACTTCGGTCATTATAGCAGCAGTAAAATATTACAGCTCGACATGACCTGAAGTGTGTCTCATTCAGAATTTTTTCCTCTTTCACATAGTATATTACTCGATAAGTATCATTGACAATTAGACTTGTAACGAATTATTTTGTACCAAAAACAGAGAGTATTGAAAGATAAATTTGCATATTGGCCGTACTGACCACTTTGAAATAGTCTATCTTATTCAGAATTTTTCGCTCTTTCATTTGGTATATGACACGATAGGTTTCATTTTCATTTTCATATTTCTCAAGTTATCTTGATCATATCAGAGTAAAAGCTACTTTTGTACTTCGGTCATTATAGCAGCAGTAAAATATTACAGCTCGACATGACCTGAAGTGTGTCTCATTCAGAATTTTTTCCTCTTTCACATTGTATATCACTCGATAAGTATCATTGACAATTAGACTTGTAACGAATATTTTGTACCAAAAATAGAGAGTATTGAAAGATAAATTTGCATATTGGCCGTACTGACCACTTTGAAATAGTCTATCTTATTAAAAATTTTTCGCTCTTTCATTTGGTATATGACACGATAGGTTTCATTTTCATTTTCATATTTCTCAAGTTATCTTGATCATATCAGAGTAAAAGCTACTTTTGTACTTCGGTCATTATAGCAGCAGTAAAATATGACAGCTCGACATGACCTGAAGTGTGTCTCATTCAGAATTTTTTCCTCTTTCACATAGTATATCACTCGATAAGTATCATTGACAATTAGACTTGTAACGAATTATTTTGTACCAAAAACAGAGAATATTGAAAGATAAATTTGCATATTGGCCGTACTGACCACTTTGAAATAGTCTATCTTATTAAAAATTTTTCGCTCTTTCATTTGGTATATGACACGATAGGTTTCATTTTCATTTTCATATTTCTCAAGTTATCTTGATCATATCAGAGTAAAAGCTCCTTTGTACTTCGGTCATTATAGCAGCAGTAAAATATGACAGCTCGACATGACCTGAAGTGTGTCTCATTCAGAATTTTTTCCTCTTTCACATAGTATATCACTCGATAAGTATCATTGACAATTAGACTTGTAACGAATATTTTGTACCAAAAATAGAGAGTATTGAAAGATAAATTTGCATATTGGCCGTACTGACCACTTTGAAATAGTCTATCTTATTAAAAATTTTTCGCTCTTTCATTTGGTATATGACACGATAGGTTTCATTTTCATTTTCATATTTCTCAAGTTATCTTGATCATATCAGAGTAAAAGCTACTTTTGTACTTCGGTCATTATAGCAGCAGTAAAATATTACAGCTCGACATGACCTGAAGTGTGTCTCATTCAGAATTTTTTCCTCTTTCACATAGTATATTACTCGATAAGTATCATTGACAATTAGACTTGTAACGAATTATTTTGTACCAAAAACAGAGAGTATTGAAAGATAAATTTGCATATTGGCCGTACTGACCACTTTGAAATAGTCTATCTTATTCAGAATTTTTCGTTCTTTCATTTGGTATATGACACGATAGGTTTCATTTTCATTTTCATATTTCTCAAGTTATCTTGATCATATCAGAGTAAAAGCTACTTTTGTACTTCGGTCATTATAGCAGCAGTAAAATATTACAGCTCGACATGACCTGAAGTGTGTCTCATTCAGAATTTTTTCCTCTTTCACATTGTATATCACTCGATAAGTATCATTGACAATTAGACTTGTAACGAATATTTTGTACCAAAAATAGAGAGTATTGAAAGATAAATTTGCATATTGGCCGTACTGACCACTTTGAAATAGTCTATCTTATTAAAAATTTTTCGCTCTTTCATTTGGTATATGACACGATAGGTTTCATTTTCATTTTCATATTTCTCAAGTTATCTTGATCATATCAGAGTAAAAGCTACTTTTGTACTTCGGTCATTATAGCAGCAGTAAAATATGACAGCTCGACATGACCTGAAGTGTGTCTCATTCAGATTTTTTTCCTCTTTCACATAGTATATCACTCGATAAGTATCATTGACAATTAGACTTGTAACGAATTATTTTGTACCAAAAACAGAGAATATTGAAAGATAAATTTGCATATTGGCCGTACTGACCACTTTGAAATAGTCTATCTTATTAAAAATTTTTCGCTCTTTCATTTGGTATATGACACGATAGGTTTCATTTTCATTTTCATATTTCTCAAGTTATCTTGATCATATCAGAGTAAAAGCTCCTTTGTACTTCGGTCATTATAGCAGCAGTAAAATATGACAGCTCGACATGACCTGAAGTGTGTCTCATTCAGAATTTTTTCCTCTTTCACATAGTATATCACTCGATAAGTATCATTGACAATTAGACTTGTAACGAATATTTTGTACCAAAAATAGAGAGTATTGAAAGATAAATTTGCATATTGGCCGTACTGACCACTTTGAAATAGTCTATCTTATTAAAAATTTTTCGCTCTTTCATTTGGTATATGACACGATAGGTTTCATTTTCATTTTGATATTTCTCAAGTTATCTTGATCATATCAGAGTAAAAGCTACTTTTGTACTTCGGTCATTATAGCAGCAGTAAAATATTACAGCTCGACATGACCTGAAGTGTGTCTCATTCAGAATTTTTTCCTCTTTCACATAGTATATTACTCGATAAGTATCATTGACAATTAGACTTGTAACGAATTATTTTGTACCAAAAACAGAGAGTATTGAAAGATAAATTTACATATTGGCCGTACTGATCACTTTGAAATAGTTTCTCTTATTCAGAATTTTTCGCTCTTTCATTTGGTATATGACACGATAGGTTTCATTTTCATTTTGATATTTCTCAAGTTATCTTGATCATATCAGAGTAAAAGCTACTTTTGTACTTCGGTCATTATAGCAGCAGTAAAATATTACAGCTCGACATGACCTGAAGTGTGTCTCATTCAGAATTTTTTCCTCTTTCACATAGTATATTACTCGATAAGTATCATTGACAATTAGACTTGTAACGAATTATTTTGTACCAAAAACAGAGAGTATTGAAAGATAAATTTACATATTGGCCGTACTGACCACTTTGAAATAGTTTCCCTTATTCAGAATTTTTCGGTCTTTCATTTGGTATATGACAGGATAGTTTTCATTTTCATTTTGATATTTCTCAAGTTATCTTGATCATATCAGAGTAAAAGCTACTTTTGTACTTCGGTCATTATAGCAGCAGTAAAATATGACAGCTCGACATGACCTGAAGTGTGTCTCATTCAGAATTTTTTCCTCTTTCACATAGTATATCACTCGATAAGTATCATTGACAATTAGACTTGTAACGAATTATTTTGTACCAAAAACAGAGAATATTGAAAGATAAATTTGCATATTGGCCGTACTGACCACTTTGAAATAGTCTATCTTATTAAAAAATTTTCGCTCTTTCATTTGGTATATGACACGATAGGTTTCATTTTCATTTTGATATTTCTCAAGTTATCTTGATCATATCAGAGTAAAAGCTACTTTTGTACTTCGGTCATTATAGCAGCAGTAAAATATTACAGCTCGACATGACCTGAAGTGTGTCTCATTCAGAATTTTTTCCTCTTTCACATAGTATATTACTCGATAAGTATCATTGACAATTAGACTTGTAACGAATTATTTTGTACCAAAAACAGAGAGTATTGAAAGATAAATTTACATATTGGCCGTACTGACCACTTTGAAATAGTTTCCCTTATTCAGAATTTTTCGGTCTTTCATTTGGTATATGACAGGATAGTTTTCATTTTCATTTTGATATTTCTCAAGTTATCTTGATCATATCAGAGTAGAAGCTACTTTTGTACTTCGGTCATTATAGCAGCAGTAAAATATGACAGCTCGACATGACCTGAAGTGTGTCTCATTCAGAATTTTTTCCTCTTTCACATAGTATATCACTCGATAAGTATCATTGACAATTAGACTTGTAACGAATTATTTTGTACCAAAAACAGAGAATATTGAAAGATAAATTTGCATATTGGCCGTACTGACCACTTTGAAATAGTCTATCTTATTAAAAAATTTTCGCTCTTTCATTTGGTATATGACACGATAGGTTTCATTTTCATTTTCATATTTCTCA
Organism: Parapristionchus giblindavisi; assembly: GCA_943737045.1. Classification (NCBI taxonomy): domain Eukaryota; kingdom Metazoa; phylum Nematoda; class Chromadorea; order Rhabditida; family Diplogasteridae; genus Parapristionchus; species Parapristionchus giblindavisi. The sequence goes on from CALSFV010000261.1 coordinate 153,106, forward strand.
AGTTATCTTGATCATATCAGAGTAAAAGCTCCTTTGTACTTCGGTCATTATAGCAGCAGTAAAATATGACAGCTCGACATGACCTGAAGTGTGTCTCATTCAGAATTTTTTCCTCTTTCACATAGTATATCACTCGATAAGTATCATTGACAATTAGACTTGTAACGAATATTTTGTACCAAAAATAGAGAGTATTGAAAGATAAATTTGCATATTGGCCGTACTGACCACTTTGAAATAGTCTATCTTATTAAAAAATTTTCGCTCTTTCATTTGGTATATGACACGATAGGTTTCATTTTCATTTTGATATTTCTCAAGTTATCTTGATCATATCAGAGTAAAAGCTACTTTTGTACTTCGGTCATTATAGCAGCAGTAAAATATTACAGCTCGACATGACCTGAAGTGTGTCTCATTCAGAATTTTTTCCTCTTTCACATAGTATATTACTCGATAAGTATCATTGACAATTAGACTTGTAACGAATTATTTTGTACCAAAAACAGAGAGTATTGAAAGATAAATTTACATATTGGCCGTACTGACCACTTTGAAATAGTTTATCTTATTCAGAATTTTTCGGTCTTTCATTTGGTATATGACACGATAGTTTTCATTTTCATTTTGATATTTCTCAAGTTATCTTGATCATATCAGAGTAAAAGCTACTTTTGTACTTCGGTCATTATAGCAGCAGTAAAATATGACAGCTCGACATGACCTGAAGTGTGTCTCATTCAGAATTTTTTCCTCTTTCACATAGTATATTACTCGATAAGTATCATTGACAATTAGACTTGTAACGAATTATTTTGTACCAAAAACAGAGAGTATTGAAAGATAAATTTACATATTGGCCGTACTGATCACTTTGAAATAGTTTCTCTTATTCAGAATTTTTCGCTCTTTCATTTGGTATATGACACGATAGGTTTCATTTTCATTTTGATATTTCTCAAGTTATCTTGATCATATCAGAGTAAAAGCTACTTTTGTACTTCGGTCATTATAGCAGCAGTAAAATATTACAGCTCGACATGACCTGAAGTGTGTCTCATTCAGAATTTTTTCCTCTTTCACATAGTATATTACTCGATAAGTATCATTGACAATTAGACTTGTAACGAATTATTTTGTACCAAAAACAGAGAGTATTGAAAGATAAATTTACATATTGGCCGTACTGACCACTTTGAAATAGTTTCCCTTATTCAGAATTTTTCGGTCTTTCATTTGGTATATGACACGATAGTTTTCATTTTCATTTTGATATTTCTCAAGTTATCTTGATCATATCAGAGTAAAAGCTACTTTTGTACTTCGGTCATTATAGCAGCAGTAAAATATGACAGCTCGACATGACCTGAAGTGTGTCTCATTCAGAATTTTTTCCTCTTTCACATAGTATATTACTCGATAAGTATCATTGACAATTGTACTTGTAACCAATTATTTTGTACCAAAAACAGAGAGTATTGAAAGATAAATTTACATATTGGCCGTACTGATCACTTTGAAATAGTTTCTCTTATTCAGAATTTTTCGCTCTTTCATTTGGTATATGACACGATAGGTTTCATTTTCATTTTGATATTTCTCAAGTTATCTTGATCATATCAGAGTAAAAGCTACTTTTGTACTTCGGTCATTATAGCAGCAGTAAAATATTACAGCTCGACATGACCTGAAGTGTGTCTCATTCAGAATTTTTTCCTCTTTCACATAGTATATTACTCGATAAGTATCATTGACAATTAGACTTGTAACGAATTATTTTGTACCAAAAACAGAGAGTATTGAAAGATAAATTTACATATTGGCCGTACTGACCACTTTGAAATAGTTTCCCTTATTCAGAATTTTTCGGTCTTTCATTTGGTATATGACACGATAGTTTTCATTTTCATTTTGATATTTCTCAAGTTATCTTGATCATATCAGAGTAAAAGCTACTTTTGTACTTCGGTCATTATAGCAGCAGTAAAATATGACAGCTCGACATGACCTGAAGTGTGTCTCATTCAGAATTTTTTCCTCTTTCACATAGTATATTACTCGATAAGTATCATTGACAATTAGACTTGTAACGAATTATTTTGTACCAAAAACAGAGAGTATTGAAAGATAAATTTACATATTGGCCGTACTGATCACTTTGAAATAGTTTCTCTTATTCATAATTTTTCGCTCTTTCATTTGGTATATGACACGATAGGTTTCATTTTCATTTTGATATTTCTCAAGTTATCTTGATCATATCAGAGTAAAAGCTACTTTTGTACTTCGGTCATTATAGCAGCAGTAAAATATTACAGCTCGACATGACTTGAAGTGTGTCTCATTCAGAATTTTTTCCTCTTTCACATAGTATATTACTCGATAAGTATCATTGACAATTAGACTTGTAACGAATTATTTTGTACCAAAAACAGAGAGTATTGAAAGATAAATTTACATATTGGCCGTACTGACCACTTTGAAATAGTTTCTCTTATTCAGAATTTTTCGCTCTTTCATTTGGTATATGACACGATAGGTTTCATTTTCATTTTCATATTTCTCAAGTTATCTTGATCATATCAGAGTAAAAGCTACTTTTGTACTTCGGTCATTATAGCAGCAGTAAAATATGACAGCTCGACATGACCTGAAGTGTGTCTCATTCAGAATTTTTTCCTCTTTCACATAGTATATTACTCGATAAGTATCATTGACAATTAGACTTGTAACCAATTATTTTGTACCAAAAACAGAGAGTATTGAAAGATAAATTTACATATTGGCCGTACTGACCACTTTGAAATAGTTTCCCTTATTCAGAATTTTTCGGTCTTTCATTTGGTATATGACACGATAGTTTTCATTTTCATTTTGATATTTCTCAAGTTATCTTGATCATATCAGAGTAAAAGCTACTTTTGTACTTCGGTCATTATAGCAGCAGTAAAATATGACAGCTCGACATGACCTGAAGTGTGTCTCATTCAGAATTTTTTCCTCTTTCACATAGTATATTACTCGATAAGTATCATTGACAATTAGACTTGTAACCAATTATTTTGTACCAAAAACAGAGAGTATTGAAAGATAAATTTACATATTGGCCGTACTGATCACTTTGAAATAGTTTCTCTTATTCAGAATTTTTCGCTCTTTCATTTGGTATATGACACGATAGGTTTCATTTTCATTTTGATATTTCTCAAGTTATCTTGATCATATCAGAGTAAAAGCTACTTTTGTACTTCGGTCATTATAGCAGCAGTAAAATATTACAGCTCGACATGACCTGAAGTGTGTCTCATTCAGAATTTTTTCCTCTTTCACATAGTATATTACTCGATAAGTATCATTGACAATTAGACTTGTAACGAATTATTTTGTACCAAAAACAGAGAGTATTGAAAGATAAATTTACATATTGGCCGTACTGACCACTTTGAAATAGTTTCCCTTATTCAGAATTTTTCGGTCTTTCATTTGGTATATGACACGATAGTTTTCATTTTCATTTTGATATTTCTCAAGTTATCTTGATCATATCAGAGTAAAAGCTACTTTTGTACTTCGGTCATTATAGCAGCAGTAAAATATGACAGCTCGACATGACCTGAAGTGTGTCTCATTCAGAATTTTTTCCTCTTTCACATAGTATATTACTCGATAAGTATCATTGACAATTAGACTTGTAACGAATTATTTTGTACCAAAAACAGAGAGTATTGAAAGATAAATTTACATATTGGCCGTACTGATCACTTTGAAATAGTTTCTCTTATTCATAATTTTTCGCTCTTTCATTTGGTATATGACACGATAGGTTTCATTTTCATTTTGATATTTCTCAAGTTATCTTGATCATATCAGAGTAAAAGCTACTTTTGTACTTCGGTCATTATAGCAGCAGTAAAATATTACAGCTCGACATGACTTGAAGTGTGTCTCATTCAGAATTTTTTCCTCTTTCACATAGTATATTACTCGATAAGTATCATTGACAATTAGACTTGTAACGAATTATTTTGTACCAAAAACAGAGAGTATTGAAAGATAAATTTACATATTGGCCGTACTGACCACTTTGAAATAGTTTCTCTTATTCAGAATTTTTCGCTCTTTCATTTGGTATATGACACGATAGGTTTCATTTTCATTTTGATATTTCTCAAGTTATCTTGATCATATCAGAGTAAAAGCTACTTTTGTACTTCGGTCATTATAGCAGCAGTAAAATATTACAGCTCGACATGACCTGAAGTGTGTCTCATTCAGAATTTTTTCCTCTTTCACATAGTATATTACTCGATAAGTATCATTGACAATTAGACTTGTAACGAATTATTTTGTACCAAAAACAGAGAGTATTGAAAGATAAATTTACATATTGGCCGTACTGACCACTTTGAAATAGTTTCCCTTATTCAGAATTTTTCGGTCTTCATTTGGTATATGACAGGATAGTTTTCATTTTCATTTTGATATTTCTCAAGTTATCTTGATCATATCAGAGTAAAAGCTACTTTTGTACTTCGGTCATTATAGCAGCAGTAAAATATGACAGCTCGACATGACCTGAAGTGTGTCTCATTCAGAATTTTTTCCTCTTTCACATAGTATATCACTCGATAAGTATCATTGACAATTAGACTTGTAACGAATTATTTTGTACCAAAAACAGAGAATATTGAAAGATAAATTTGCATATTGGCCGTACTGACCACTTTGAAATAGTCTATCTTATTAAAAAATTTTCGCTCTTTCATTTGGTATATGACACGATAGGTTTCATTTTCATTTTCATATTTCTCAAGTTATCTTGATCATATCAGAGTAAAAGCTCCTTTGTACTTCGGTCATTATAGCAGCAGTAAAATATGACAGCTCGACATGACCTGAAGTGTGTCTCATTCAGAATTTTTTCCTCTTTCACATAGTATATTACTCGATAAGTATCATTGACAATTAGACTTGTAACGAATTATTTTGTACCAAAAACAGAGAGTATTGAAAGATAAATTTACATATTGGCCGTACTGACCACTTTGAAATAGTTTATCTTATTCAGAATTTTTCGGTCTTTCATTTGGTATATGACACGATAGTTTTCATTTTCATTTTGATATTTCTCAAGTTATCTTGATCATATCAGAGTAAAAGCTACTTTTGTACTTCGGTCATTATAGCAGCAGTAAAATATGACAGCTCGACATGACCTGAAGTGTGTCTCATTCAGAATTTTTTCCTCTTTCACATAGTATATTACTCGATAAGTATCATTGACAATTAGACTTGTAACGAATTATTTTGTACCAAAAACAGAGAGTATTGAAAGATAAATTTACATATTGGCCGTACTGATCACTTTGAAATAGTTTCTCTTATTCAGAATTTTTCGCTCTTTCATTTGGTATATGACACGATAGGTTTCATTTTCATTTTGATATTTCTCAAGTTATCTTGATCATATCAGAGTAAAAGCTACTTTTGTACTTCGGTCATTATAGCAGCAGTAAAATATTACAGCTCGACATGACCTGAAGTGTGTCTCATTCAGAATTTTTTCCTCTTTCACATAGTATATTACTCGATAAGTATCATTGACAATTAGACTTGTAACGAATTATTTTGTACCAAAAACAGAGAGTATTGAAAGATAAATTTACATATTGGCCGTACTGACCACTTTGAAATAGTTTCCCTTATTCAGAATTTTTCGGTCTTTCATTTGGTATATGACACGATAGTTTTTATTTTCATTTTGATATTTCTCAAGTTATCTTGATCATATCAGAGTAAAAGCTACTTTTGTACTTCGGTCATTATAGCAGCAGTAAAATATGACAGCTCGACATGACCTGAAGTGTGTCTCATTCAGAATTTTTTCCTCTTTCACATAGTATATTACTCGATAAGTATCATTGACAATTAGACTTGTAACGAATTATTTTGTACCAAAAACAGAGAGTATTGAAAGATAAATTTACATATTGGCCGTACTGATCACTTTGAAATAGTTTCTCTTATTCAGAATTTTTCGCTCTTTCATTTGGTATATGACACGATAGGTTTCATTTTCATTTTAATATTTCTCAAGTTATCTTGATCATATCAGAGTAAAAGCTACTTTTGTACTTCGGTCATTATAGCAGCAGTAAAATATTACAGCTCGACATGACCTGAAGTGTGTCTCATTCAGAATTTTTTCCTCTTTCACATAGTATATTACTCGATAAGTATCATTGACAATTAGACTTGTAACGAATTATTTTGTACCAAAAACAGAGAGTATTGAAAGATAAATTTACATATTGGCCGTACTGACCACTTTGAAATAGTTTCCCTTATTCAGAATTTTTCGGTCTTTCATTTGGTATATGACACGATAGTTTTTATTTTCATTTTGATATTTCTCAAGTTATCTTGATCATATCAGAGTAAAAGCTACTTTTGTACTTCGGTCATTATAGCAGCAGTAAAATATGACAGCTCGACATGACCTGAAGTGTGTCTCATTCAGAATTTTTTCCTCTTTCACATAGTATATTACTCGATAAGTATCATTGACAATTAGACTTGTAACGAATTATTTTGTACCAAAAACAGAGAGTATTGAAAGATAATTTTACATATTGGCCGTACTGATCACTTTGAAATAGTTTCTCTTATTCAGAATTTTTCGCTCTTTCATTTGGTATATGACACGATAGGTTTCATTTTCATTTTGATATTTCTCAAGTTATCTTGATCATATCAGAGTAAAAGCTACTTTTGTACTTCGGTCATTATAGCAGCAGTAAAATATGACAGCTCGACATGACCTGAAGTGTGTCTCATTCAGAATTTTTTCCTCTTTCACATAGTATATTACTCGATAAGTATCATTGACAATTAGACTTGTAACCAATTATTTTGTACCAAAAACAGAGAGTATTGAAAGATAAATTTACATATTGGCCGTACTGATTACTTTGAAATAGTTTCTCTTATTCAGAATTTTTCGCTCTTTCATTTGGTATATGACACGATAGGTTTCATTTTCATTTTGATATTTCTCAAGTTATCTTGATCATATCAGAGTAAAAGCTACTTTTGTACTTCGGTCATTATAGCAGCAGTAAAATATTACAGCTCGACATGACCTGAAGTGTGTCTCATTCAGAATTTTTTCCTCTTTCACATAGTATATTACTCGATAAGTATCATTGACAATTAGACTTGTAACGAATTATTTTGTACCAAAAACAGAGAGTATTGAAAGATAAATTTACATATTGGCCGTACTGACCACTTTGAAATAGTTTCCCTTATTCAGAATTTTTCGGTCTTTCATTTGGTATATGACACGATAGTTTTCATTTTCATTTTGATATTTCTCAAGTTATCTTGATCATATCAGAGTAAAAGCTACTTTTGTACTTCGGTCATTATAGCAGCAGTAAAATATGACAGCTCGACATGACCTGAAGTGTGTCTCATTCAGAATTTTTTCCTCTTTCACATAGTATATTACTCGATAAGTATCATTGACAATTAGACTTGTAACGAATTATTTTGTACCAAAAACAGAGAGTATTGAAAGATAAATTTACATATTGGCCGTACTGATCACTTTGAAATAGTTTCTCTTATTCAGAATTTTTCGCTCTTTCATTTGGTATATGACACGATAGGTTTCATTTTCATTTTGATATTTCTCAAGTTATCTTGATCATATCAGAGTAAAAGCTACTTTTGTACTTCGGTCATTATAGCAGCAGTAAAATATTACAGCTCGACATGACTTGAAGTGTGTCTCATTCAGAATTTTTTCCTCTTTCACATAGTATATTACTCGATAAGTATCATTGACAATTAGACTTGTAACGAATTATTTTGTACCAAAAACAGAGAGTATTGAAAGATAAATTTACATATTGGCCGTACTGACCACTTTGAAATAGTTTCCCTTATTCAGAATTTTTCGCTCTTTCATTTGGCATATGACACGATAGGTTTCATTTTCACCTTGATATTTCTCAAGTTATCTTGATCATATCAGAGTAAAAGCTACTTTTGTACTTCGGTCATTATAGCAGCAGTAAAATATGACAGCTCGACATGACCTGAAGTGTGTCTCATTCAGAATTTTTTCCTCTTTCACATAGTATATTACTCGATAAGTATCATTGACAATTAGACTTGTTACGAATTATTTTGTACCAAAAACAGAGAGTATTGAAAGATAAATTTACATATTGGCCGTACTGATCACTTTGAAATAGTTTCTCTTATTCAGAATTTTTCGCTCTTTCATTTGGTATATGACACGATAGGTTTCATTTTCATTTTGATATTTCTCAAGTTATCTTGATCATATCAGAGTAAAAGCTACTTTTGTACTTCGGTCATTATAGCAGCAGTAAAATATTACAGCTCGACATGACCTGAAGTGTGTCTCATTCAGAATTTTTTCCTCTTTCACATAGTATATTACTCGATAAGTATCATTGACAATTAGACTTGTAACGAATTATTTTGTACCAAAAACAGAGAGTATTGAAAGATAAATTTACATATTGGCCGTACTGACCACTTTGAAATAGTTTCCCTTATTCAGAATTTTTCGCTCTTTCATTTGGCATATGACACGATAGGTTTCATTTTCACTTTGATATTTCTCAAGTTATCTTGATCATATCAGAGTAAAAGCTACTTTTGTACTTCGGTCATTATAGCAGCAGTAAAATATGACAGCTCGACATGACCTGAAGTGTGTCTCATTCAGAATTTTTTCCTCTTTCACATAGTATATTACTCGATAAGTATCATTGACAATTAGACTTGTACCGAATTATTTTGTACCAAAAACAGAGAGTATTGAAAGATAAATTTGCATATTGGCCGTACTGACCACTTTGAAATAGTCTATCTTATTCAGAATTTTTCGCTCTTTCATTTGGTATATGACACGATAGGTTTCATTTTCATTTTCATATTTCTCAAGTTATCTTGATCATATCAGAGTAAAAGCTACTTTTGTACTTCGGTCATTATAGCAACAGTGAAATATTACAGCTCGACATGACCTGAAGTGTGTCTCATTCAGAATTTTTTCCTCTTTCACATAGTATATTACTCGATAAGTATCATTGACAATTAGACTTGTAACGAATTATTTTGTACCAAAAACAGAGAGTATTGAAAGATAAATTTGCATATTGGCCGTACTGACCACTTTGAAATAGTTTCGCTTATTCAGAATTTTTCGCTCTTTCATTTGGTATATGACACGATAGGTTTCATTTTCATTTTCATATTTCTCAAGTTATCTTGATCATATCAGTGTAAAAGCTACTTTTGTACTTCGGTCATTATAGCAGCAGTAAAATATTACAGCTCGACATGACCTGAAGTGTGTCTCATTCAGAATTTTTTCCTCTTTCACATAGTATATTACTCGATAAGTATCATTGACAATTAGACTTGTAACGAATTATTTTGTACCAAAAACAGAGAGTATTGAAAGATAAATTTACATATTGGCCGTACTGACCACTTTGAAATAGTTTCGCTTATTCAGAATTTTTCGCTCTTTCATTTGGTATATGACACGATAGGTTTCATTTTCATTTTCATATTTCTCAAGTTATCTTGATCATATCAGAGTAAAAGCTACTTTTGTACTTCGGTCATTATAGCAGCAGTAAAATATTACAGCTCGACATGACCTGAAGTGTGTCTCATTCAGAATTTTTTCCTCTTTCACATAGTATATTACTCGATAAGTATCATTGACAATTAGACTTGTAACGAATTATTTTGTACCAAAAACAGAGAGTATTGAAAGATAAATTTGCATATTGGCCGTACTGACCACTTTGAAATAGTCTATCTTATTCAGAATTTTTCGCTCTTTCATTTGGTATATGACACGATAGGTTTCATTTTCATTTTCATATTTCTCAAGTTATCTTGATCATATCAGAGTAAAAGCTACTTTTGTACTTCGGTCATTATAGCAGCAGTAAAATATTACAGCTCGACATGACCTGAAGTGTGTCTCATTCAGAATTTTTTCCTCTTTCACATTGTATATCACTCGATAAGTATCATTGACAATTAGACTTGTAACAAATATTTTGTACCAAAAATAGAGAGTATTGAAAGATAAATTTACATATTGGCCGTACTGACCACTTTGAAATAGTTTCCCTTATTCAGAATTTTTCGCTCTTTCATTTGGCATATGACACGATAGGTTTCATTTTCACCTTGATATTTCTCAAGTTATCTTGATCATATCAGAGTAAAAGCTACTTTTGTACTTCGGTCATTATAGCAGCAGTAAAATATGACAGCTCGACATGACCTGAAGTGTGTCTCATTCAGAATTTTTTCCTCTTTCACATAGTATATTACTCGATAAGTATCATTGACAATTAGACTTGTAACGAATTATTTTGTACCAAAAACAGAGAGTATTGAAAGATAAATTTACATATTGGCCGTACTGATCACTTTGAAATAGTTTCTCTTATTCAGAATTTTTCGCTCTTTCATTTGGTATATGACACGATAGGTTTCATTTTCATTTTGATATTTCTCAAGTTATCTTGATCATATCAGAGTAAAAGCTACTTTTGTACTTCGGTCATTATAGCAGCAGTAAAATATTACAGCTCGACATGACCTGAAGTGTGTCTCATTCAGAATTTTTTCCTCTTTCACATAGTATATTACTCGATAAGTATCATTGACAATTAGACTTGTAACGAATTATTTTGTACCAAAAACAGAGAGTATTGAAAGATAAATTTACATATTGGCCGTACTGACCACTTTGAAATAGTTTCCCTTATTCAGAATTTTTCGCTCTTTCATTTGGCATATGACACGATAGGTTTCATTTTCACTTTGATATTTCTCAAGTTATCTTGATCATATCAGAGTAAAAGCTACTTTTGTACTTCGGTCATTATAGCAGCAGTAAAATATGACAGCTCGACATGACCTGAAGTGTGTCTCATTCAGAATTTTTTCCTCTTTCACATAGTATATTACTCGATAAGTATCATTGACAATTAGACTTGTACCGAATTATTTTGTACCAAAAACAGAGAGTATTGAAAGATAAATTTGCATATTGGCCGTACTGACCACTTTGAAATAGTCTATCTTATTCAGAATTTTTCGCTCTTTCATTTGGTATATGACACGATAGGTTTCATTTTCATTTTCATATTTCTCAAGTTATCTTGATCATATCAGAGTAAAAGCTACTTTTGTACTTCGGTCATTATAGCAACAGTGAAATATTACAGCTCGACATGACCTGAAGTGTGTCTCATTCAGAATTTTTTCCTCTTTCACATAGTATATTACTCGATAAGTATCATTGACAATTAGACTTGTAACGAATTATTTTGTACCAAAAACAGAGAGTATTGAAAGATAAATTTGCATATTGGCCGTACTGACCACTTTGAAATAGTTTCGCTTATTCAGAATTTTTCGCTCTTTCATTTGGTATATGACACGATAGGTTTCATTTTCATTTTCATATTTCTCAAGTTATCTTGATCATATCAGTGTAAAAGCTACTTTTGTACTTCGGTCATTATAGCAGCAGTAAAATATTACAGCTCGACATGACCTGAAGTGTGTCTCATTCAGAATTTTTTCCTCTTTCACATAGTATATTACTCGATAAGTATCATTGACAATTAGACTTGTAACGAATTATTTTGTACCAAAAACAGAGAGTATTGAAAGATAAATTTACATATTGGCCGTACTGACCACTTTGAAATAGTTTCGCTTATTCAGAATTTTTCGCTCTTTCATTTGGTATATGACACGATAGGTTTCATTTTCATTTTCATATTTCTCAAGTTATCTTGATCATATCAGAGTAAAAGCTACTTTTGTACTTCGGTCATTATAGCAGCAGTAAAATATTACAGCTCGACATGACCTGAAGTGTGTCTCATTCAGAATTTTTTCCTCTTTCACATAGTATATTACTCGATAAGTATCATTGACAATTAGACTTGTAACGAATTATTTTGTACCAAAAACAGAGAGTATTGAAAGATAAATTTGCATATTGGCCGTACTGACCACTTTGAAATAGTCTATCTTATTCAGAATTTTTCGCTCTTTCATTTGGTATATGACACGATAGGTTTCATTTTCATTTTCATATTTCTCAAGTTATCTTGATCATATCAGAGTAAAAGCTACTTTTGTACTTCGGTCATTATAGCAGCAGTAAAATATTACAGCTCGACATGACCTGAAGTGTGTCTCATTCAGAATTTTTTCCTCTTTCACATTGTATATCACTCGATAAGTATCATTGACAATTAGACTTGTAACAAATATTTTGTACCAAAAATAGAGAGTATTGAAAGATAAATTTGCATATTGGCCGTACTGACCACTTTGAAATAGTCTATCTTATTAAAAATTTTTCGCTCTTTCATTTGGTATATGACACGATAGGTTTCATTTTCATTTTCATATTTCTCAAGTTATCTTGATCATATCAGAGTAAAAGCTACTTTTGTACTTCGGTCATTATAGCAGCAGTAAAATATGACAGCTCGACATGACCTGAAGTGTGTCTCATTCAGAATTTTTTCCTCTTTCACATAGTATATCACTCGATAAGTATCATTGACAATTAGACTTGTAACGAATTATTTTGTACCAAAAACAGAGAATATTGAAAGATAAATTTGCATATTGGCCGTACTGACCACTTTGAAATAGTCTATCTTATTAAAAATTTTTCGCTCTTTCATTTGGTATATGACACGATAGGTTTCATTTTCATTTTCATATTTCTCAAGTTATCTTGATCATATCAGAGTAAAAGCTCCTTTGTACTTCGGTCATTATAGCAGCAGTAAAATATGACAGCTCGACATGACCTGAAGTGTGTCTCATTCAGAATTTTTTCCTCTTTCAGATAGTATATCACTCGATAAGTATCATTGACAATTAGACTTGTAACGAATATTTTGTACCAAAAATAGAGAGTATTGAAAGATAAATTTGCATATTGGCCGTACTGACCACTTTGAAATAGTCTATCTTATTAAAAATTTTTCGCTCTTTCATTTGGTATATGACACGATAGGTTTCATTTTCATTTTGATATTTCTCAAGTTATCTTGATCATATCAGAGTAAAAGCTACTTTTGTACTTCGGTCATTATAGCAACAGTGAAATATTACAGCTCGACATGACCTGAAGTGTGTCTCATTCAGAATTTTTTCCTCTTTCACATAGTATATTACTCGATAAGTATCATTGACAATTAGACTTGTAACGAATTATTTTGTACCAAAAACAGAGAGTATTGAAAGATAAATTTGCATATTGGCCGTACTGACCACTTTGAAATAGTTTCGCTTATTCAGAATTTTTCGCTCTTTCATTTGGTATATGACACGATAGGTTTCATTTTCATTTTCATATTTCTCAAGTTATCTTGATCATATCAGAGTAAAAGCTCCTTTGTACTTCGGTCATTATAGCAGCAGTAAAATATGACAGCTCGACATGACCTGAAGTGTGTCTCATTCAGAATTTTTTCCTCTTTCAGATAGTATATCACTCGATAAGTATCATTGACAATTAGACTTGTAACGAATATTTTGTACCAAAAATAGAGAGTATTGAAAGATAAATTTGCATATTGGCCGTACTGACCACTTTGAAATAGTCTATCTTATTAAAAATTTTTCGCTCTTTCATTTGGTATATGACACGATAGGTTTCATTTTCATTTTGATATTTCTCAAGTTATCTTGATCATATCAGAGTAAAAGCTACTTTTGTACTTCGGTCATTATAGCAACAGTGAAATATTACAGCTCGACATGACCTGAAGTGTGTCTCATTCAGAATTTTTTCCTCTTTCACATAGTATATCACTCGATAAGTATCATTGACAATTAGACTTGTAACGAATATTTTGTACCAAAAATAGAGAGTATTGAAAGATAAATTTGCATATTGGCCGTACTGACCACTTTGAAATAGTCTATCTTATTAAAAATTTTTCGCTCTTTCATTTGGTATATGACACGATAGGTTTCATTTTCATTTTGATATTTCTCAAGTTATCTTGATCATATCAGAGTAAAAGCTACTTTTGTACTTCGGTCATTATAGCAACAGTGAAATATTACAGCTCGACATGACCTGAAGTGTGTCTCATTCAGAATTTTTTCCTCTTTCACATAGTATATTACTCGATAAGTATCATTGACAATTAGACTTGTAACGAATTATTTTGTACCAAAAACAGAGAGTATTGAAAGATAAATTTGCATATTGGCCGTACTGACCACTTTGAAATAGTTTCGCTTATTCAGAATTTTTCGCTCTTTCATTTGGTATATGACACGATAGGTTTCATTTTCATTTTCATATTTCTCAAGTTATCTTGATCATATCAGTGTAAAAGCTACTTTTGTACTTCGGTCATTATAGCAGCAGTAAAATATTACAGCTCGACATGACCTGAAGTGTGTCTCATTCAGAATTTTTTCCTCTTTCACATAGTATATTACTCGATAAGTATCATTGACAATTAGACTTGTAACGAATTATTTTGTACCAAAAACAGAGAGTATTGAAAGATAAATTTACATATTGGCCGTACTGACCACTTTGAAATAGTTTCGCTTATTCAGATTTTTTCGCTCTTTCATTTGGTATATGACACGATAGGTTTCATTTTCATTTTCATATTTCTCAAGTTATCTTGATCATATCAGAGTAAAAGCTACTTTTGTACTTCGGTCATTATAGCAGCAGTAAAATATGACAGCTCGACATGACCTGAAGTGTGTCTCATTCAGAATTTTTTCCTCTTTCACATAGTATATCACTCGATAAGTATCATTGACAATTAGACTTGTATTGTGCGTATAAAATGTACTTGCATAAGAAAATGACAAATGGTGCTAACGAACGGAAGTCACAATCGAGAGGCGAGCGAGAAGTAGCCTTCTACATCGCGCCCCGCCTCTCGATTGTCTCTCCGCTGCCTCTCTCTAACCCAGCTGACCTTCGCCGCGCGCTATATTATATATAGAAGAGATCTGCATAGTTTCTGAACCATGCAAAACAAGAAAGTCTCTTGTGGGAGTGATTGACTACTCTCGTACCAAATAAACAAGTGTATTTTATACGGTCAATAACGAATTATTTTGTACCAAAAACAGAGAATATTGAAAGATAAATTTGCATATTGGCCGTACTGACCACTTTGAAATAGTCTATCTTATTAAAAATTTTTCGCTCTTTCATTTGGTATATGACACGATAGGTTTCATTTTCATTTTCATATTTCTCAAGTTATCTTGATCATATCAGAGTAAAAGCTCCTTTGTACTTCGGTCATTATAGCAGCAGTAAAATATGACAGCTCGACATGACCTGAAGTGTGTCTCATTCAGAATTTTTTCCTCTTTCACATAGTATATCACTCGATAAGTATCATTGACAATTAGACTTGTAACGAATATTTTGTACCAAAAATAGAGAGTATTGAAAGATAAATTTGCATATTGGCCGTACTGACCACTTGGAAATAGTCTATCTTATTAAAAATTTTTCGCTCTTTCATTTGGTATATGACACGATAGGTTTCATTTTCATTTTGATATTTCTCAAGTTATCTTGATCATATCAGAGTAAAAGCTACTTTTGTACTTCGGTCATTATAGCAACAGTGAAATATTACAGCTCGACATGACCTGAAGTGTGTCTCATTCAGAATTTTTTCCTCTTTCACATAGTATATCACTCGATAAGTATCATTGACAATTAGACTTGTAACGAATATTTTGTACCAAAAATAGAGAGTATTGAAAGATAAATTTGCATATTGGCCGTACTGACCACTTTGAAATAGTCTATATTATTAAAAATTTTTCGCTCTTTCATTTGGTATATGACACGATAGGTTTCATTTTCATTTTCATATTTCTCAAGTTATCTTGATCATATCAGAGTAAAAGCTACTTTTGTACTTCGGTCATTATAGCAGCAGTAAAATATTACAGCTCGACATGACCTGAAGTGTGTCTCATTCAGAATTTTTTCCTCTTTCACATAGTATATTACTCGATAAGTATCATTGACAATTAGACTTGTAACGAATTATTTTGTACCAAAAACAGAGAGTATTGAAAGATAAATTTACATATTGGCCGTACTGACCACTTTGAAATAGTTTATCTTATTCAGAATTTTTCGGTCTTTCATTTGGTATATGACACGATAGTTTTCATTTTCATTTTGATATTTCTCAAGTTATCTTGATCATATCAGAGTAAAAGCTACTTTTGTACTTCGGTCATTATAGCAGCAGTAAAATATGACAGCTCGACATGACCTGAAGTGTGTCTCATTCAGAATTTTTTCCTCTTTCACATAGTATATTACTCGATAAGTATCATTGACAATTAGACTTGTAACGAATTATTTTGTACCAAAAACAGAGAGTATTGAAAGATAAATTTACATATTGGCCGTACTGATCACTTTGAAATAGTTTCTCTTATTCAGAATTTTTCGCTCTTTCATTTGGTATATGACACGATAGGTTTCATTTTCATTTTGATATTTCTCAAGTTATCTTGATCATATCAGAGTAAAAGCTACTTTTGTACTTCGGTCATTATAGCAGCAGTAAAATATTACAGCTCGACATGACCTGAAGTGTGTCTCATTCAGAATTTTTTCCTCTTTCACATAGTATATTACTCGATAAGTATCATTGACAATTAGACTTGTAACGAATTATTTTGTACCAAAAACAGAGAGTATTGAAAGATAAATTTACATATTGGCCGTACTGACCACTTTGAAATAGTTTCCCTTATTCAGAATTTTTCGGTCTTTCATTTGGTATATGACACGATAGTTTTCATTTTCATTTTGATATTTCTCAAGTTATCTTGATCATATCAGAGTAAAAGCTACTTTTGTACTTCGGTCATTATAGCAGCAGTAAAATATGACAGCTCGACATGACCTGAAGTGTGTCTCATTCAGAATTTTTTCCTCTTTCACATAGTATATTACTCGATAAGTATCATTGACAATTAGACTTGTAACGAATTATTTTGTACCAAAAACAGAGAGTATTGAAAGATAAATTTACATATTGGCCGTACTGATCACTTTGAAATAGTTTCTCTTATTCAGAATTTTTCGCTCTTTCATTTGGTATATGACACGATAGGTTTCATTTTCATTTTGATATTTCTCAAGTTATCTTGATCATATCAGAGTAAAAGCTACTTTTGTACTTCGGTCATTATAGCAGCAGTAAAATATTACAGCTCGACATGACCTGAAGTGTGTCTCATTCAGAATTTTTTCCTCTTTCACATAGTATATTACTCGATAAGTATCATTGACAATTAGACTTGTAACGAATTATTTTGTACCAAAAACAGAGAGTATTGAAAGATAAATTTACATATTGGCCGTACTGACCACTTTGAAATAGTTTCCCTTATTCAGAATTTTTCGGTCTTTCATTTGGTATATGACACGATAGTTTTCATTTTCATTTTGATATTTCTCAAGTTATCTTGATCATATCAGAGTAAAAGCTACTTTTGTACTTCGGTCATTATAGCAGCAGTAAAATATGACAGCTCGACATGACCTGAAGTGTGTCTCATTCAGAATTTTTTCCTCTTTCACATAGTATATTACTCGATAAGTATCATTGACAATTAGACTTGTAACGAATTATTTTGTACCAAAAACAGAGAGTATTGAAAGATAAATTTACATATTGGCCGTACTGATCACTTTGAAATAGTTTCTCTTATTCAGAATTTTTCGCTCTTTCATTTGGTATATGACACGATAGGTTTCATTTTCATTTTGATATTTCTCAAGTTATCTTGATCATATCAGAGTAAAAGCTACTTTTGTACTTCGGTCATTATAGCAGCAGTAAAATATGACAGCTCGACATGACCTGAAGTGTGTCTCATTCAGAATTTTTTCCTCTTTCACATAGTATATTACTCGATAAGTATCATTGACAATTAGACTTGTAACCAATTATTTTGTACCAAAAACAGAGAGTATTGAAAGATAAATTTACATATTGGCCGTACTGATCACTTTGAAATAGTTTCTCTTATTCAGAATTTTTCGCTCTTTCATTTGGTATATGACACGATAGGTTTCATTTTCATTTTGATATTTCTCAAGTTATCTTGATCATATCAGAGTAAAAGCTACTTTTGTACTTCGGTCATTATAGCAGCAGTAAAATATTACAGCTCGACATGACCTGAAGTGTGTCTCATTCAGAATTTTTTCCTCTTTCACATAGTATATTACTCGATAAGTATCATTGACAATTAGACTTGTAACGAATTATTTTGTACCAAAAACAGAGAGTATTGAAAGATAAATTTACATATTGGCCGTACTGACCACTTTGAAATAGTTTCCCTTATTCAGAATTTTTCGGTCTTTCATTTGGTATATGACACGATAGTTTTAATTTTCATTTTGATATTTCTCAAGTTATCTTGATCATATCAGAGTAAAAGCTACTTTTGTACTTCGGTCATTATAGCAGCAGTAAAATATGACAGCTCGACATGACCTGAAGTGTGTCTCATTCAGAATTTTTTCCTCTTTCACATAGTATATTACTCGATAAGTATCATTGACAATTAGACTTGTAACGAATTATTTTGTACCAAAAACAGAGAGTATTGAAAGATAAATTTACATATTGGCCGTACTGATCACTTTGAAATAGTTTCTCTTATTCAGAATTTTTCGCTCTTTCATTTGGTATATGACACGATAGGTTTCATTTTCATTTTGATATTTCTCAAGTTATCTTGATCATATCAGAGTAAAAGCTACTTTTGTACTTCGGTCATTATAGCAGCAGTAAAATATGACAGCTCGACATGACCTGAAGTGTGTCTCATTCAGAATTTTTTCCTCTTTCACATAGTATATTACTCGATAAGTATCATTGACAATTAGACTTGTAACCAATTATTTTGTACCAAAAACAGAGAGTATTGAAAGATAAATTTACATATTGGCCGTACTGATCACTTTGAAATAGTTTCTCTTATTCAGAATTTTTCGCTCTTTCATTTGGTATATGACACGATAGGTTTCATTTTCATTTTGATATTTCTCAAGTTATCTTGATCATATCAGAGTAAAAGCTACTTTTGTACTTCGGTCATTATAGCAGCAGTAAAATATTACAGCTCGACATGACCTGAAGTGTGTCTCATTCAGAATTTTTTCCTCTTTCACATAGTATATTACTCGATAAGTATCATTGACAATTAGACTTGTAACGAATTATTTTGTACCAAAAACAGAGAGTATTGAAAGATAAATTTACATATTGGCCGTACTGACCACTTTGAAATAGTTTCCCTTATTCAGAATTTTTCGGTCTTTCATTTGGTATATGACACGATAGTTTTCATTTTCATTTTGATATTTCTCAAGTTATCTTGATCATATCAGAGTAAAAGCTACTTTTGTACTTCGGTCATTATAGCAGCAGTAAAATATGACAGCTCGACATGACCTGAAGTGTGTCTCATTCAGAATTTTTTCCTCTTTCACATAGTATATTACTCGATAAGTATCATTGACAATTAGACTTGTAACGAATTATTTTGTACCAAAAACAGAGAGTATTGAAAGATAAATTTACATATTGGCCGTACTGATCACTTTGAAATAGTTTCTCTTATTCAGAATTTTTCGCTCTTTCATTTGGTATATGACACGATAGGTTTCATTTTCATTTTGATATTTCTCAAGTTATCTTGATCATATCAGAGTAAAAGCTACTTTTGTACTTCGGTCATTATAGCAGCAGTAAAATATGACAGCTCGACATGACCTGAAGTGTGTCTCATTCAGAATTTTTTCCTCTTTCACATAGTATATTACTCGATAAGTATCATTGACAATTAGACTTGTAACCAATTATTTTGTACCAAAAACAGAGAGTATTGAAAGATAAATTTACATATTGGCCGTACTGATCACTTTGAAATAGTTTCTCTTATTCAGAATTTTTCGCTCTTTCATTTGGTATATGACACGATAGGTTTCATTTTCATTTTGATATTTCTCAAGTTATCTTGATCATATCAGAGTAAAAGCTACTTTTGTACTTCGGTCATTATAGCAGCAGTAAAATATTACAGCTCGACATGACCTGAAGTGTGTCTCATTCAGAATTTTTTCCTCTTTCACATAGTATATTACTCGATAAGTATCATTGACAATTAGACTTGTAACGAATTATTTTGTACCAAAAACAGAGAGTATTGAAAGATAAATTTACATATTGGCCGTACTGACCACTTTGAAATAGTTTCCCTTATTCAGAATTTTTCGGTCTTTCATTTGGTATATGACACGATAGTTTTAATTTTCATTTTGATATTTCTCAAGTTATCTTGATCATATCAGAGTAAAAGCTACTTTTGTACTTCGGTCATTATAGCAGCAGTAAAATATGACAGCTCGACATGACCTGAAGTGTGTCTCATTCAGAATTTTTTCCTCTTTCACATAGTATATTACTCGATAAGTATCATTGACAATTAGACTTGTAACGAATTATTTTGTACCAAAAACAGAGAGTATTGAAAGATAAATTTACATATTGGCCGTACTGATCACTTTGAAATAGTTTCTCTTATTCAGAATTTTTCGCTCTTTCATTTGGTATATGACACGATAGGTTTCATTTTCATTTTGATATTTCTCAAGTTATCTTGATCATATCAGAGTAAAAGCTACTTTTGTACTTCGGTCATTATAGCAGCAGTAAAATATGACAGCTCGACATGACCTGAAGTGTGTCTCATTCAGAATTTTTTCCTCTTTCACATAGTATATTACTCGATAAGTATCATTGACAATTAGACTTGTAACCAATTATTTTGTACCAAAAACAGAGAGTATTGAAAGATAAATTTACATATTGGCCGTACTGATCACTTTGAAATAGTTTCTCTTATTCAGAATTTTTCGCTCTTTCATTTGGTATATGACACGATAGGTTTCATTTTCATTTTGATATTTCTCAAGTTATCTTGATCATATCAGAGTAAAAGCTACTTTTGTACTTCGGTCATTATAGCAGCAGTAAAATATTACAGCTCGACATGACCTGAAGTGTGTCTCATTCAGAATTTTTTCCTCTTTCACATAGTATATTACTCGATAAGTATCATTGACAATTAGACTTGTAACGAATTATTTTGTACCAAAAACAGAGAGTATTGAAAGATAAATTTACATATTGGCCGTACTGACCACTTTGAAATAGTTTCCCTTATTCAGAATTTTTCGGTCTTTCATTTGGTATATGACACGATAGTTTTCATTTTCATTTTGATATTTCTCAAGTTATCTTGATCATATCAGAGTAAAAGCTACTTTTGTACTTCGGTCATTATAGCAGCAGTAAAATATGACAGCTCGACATGACCTGAAGTGTGTCTCATTCAGAATTTTTTCCTCTTTCACATAGTATATTACTCGATAAGTATCATTGACAATTAGACTTGTAACGAATTATTTTGTACCAAAAACAGAGAGTATTGAAAGATAAATTTACATATTGGCCGTACTGATCACTTTGAAATAGTTTCTCTTATTCAGAATTTTTCGCTCTTTCATTTGGTATATGACACGATAGGTTTCATTTTCATTTTGATATTTCTCAAGTTATCTTGATCATATCAGAGTAAAAGCTACTTTTGTACTTCGGTCATTATAGCAGCAGTAAAATATTACAGCTCGACATGACCTGAAGTGTGTCTCATTCAGAATTTTTTCCTCTTTCACATAGTATATTACTCGATAAGTATCATTGACAATTAGACTTGTAACGAATTATTTTGTACCAAAAACAGAGAGTATTGAAAGATAAATTTACATATTGGCCGTACTGACCACTTTGAAATAGTTTCCCTTATTCAGAATTTTTCGGTCTTTCATTTGGTATATGACACGATAGTTTTCATTTTCATTTTGATATTTCTCAAGTTATCTTGATCATATCAGAGTAAAAGCTACTTTTGTACTTCGGTCATTATAGCAGCAGTAAAATATGACAGCTCGACATGACCTGAAGTGTGTCTCATTCAGAATTTTTTCCTCTTTCACATAGTATATTACTCGATAAGTATCATTGACAATTAGACTTGTAACGAATTATTTTGTACCAAAAACAGAGAGTATTGAAAGATAAATTT
Source organism: Parapristionchus giblindavisi (assembly GCA_943737045.1). Lineage (NCBI taxonomy): Eukaryota > Metazoa > Nematoda > Chromadorea > Rhabditida > Diplogasteridae > Parapristionchus > Parapristionchus giblindavisi. The sequence goes on from CALSFV010000261.1 coordinate 175,411, forward strand.
ACATATTGGCCGTACTGATCACTTTGAAATAGTTTCTCTTATTCAGAATTTTTCGCTCTTTCATTTGGTATATGACACGATAGGTTTCATTTTCATTTTGATATTTCTCAAGTTATCTTGATCATATCAGAGTAAAAGCTACTTTTGTACTTCGGTCGTTATAGCAGCAGTAAAATATTACAGCTCGACATGACCTGAAGTGTGTCTCATTCAGAATTTTTTCCTCTTTCACATAGTATATTACTCGATAAGTATCATTGACAATTAGACTTGTAACGAATTATTTTGTACCAAAAACAGAGAGTATTGAAAGATAAATTTACATATTGGCCGTACTGACCACTTTGAAATAGTTTCCCTTATTCAGAATTTTTCGGTCTTTCATTTGGTATATGACACGATAGTTTTCATTTTCATTTTGATATTTCTCAAGTTATCTTGATCATATCAGAGTAAAAGCTACTTTTGTACTTCGGTCATTATAGCAGCAGTAAAATATGACAGCACGACATGACCTGAAGTGTGCCTCATTCAGAATTTTTTCCTCTTTCACATAGTATATTACTCGATAAGTATCATTGACAATTAGACTTGTAACGAATTATTTTGTACCAAAAACAGAGAGCATTGAAAGATAAATTTACATATTGGCCGTACTGATCACTTTGAAATAGTTTCTCTTATTCAGAATTTTTCGCTCTTTCATTTGGTATATGACACGATAGGTTTCATTTTCATTTTGATATTTCTCAAGTTATCTTGATCATATCAGAGTAAAAGCTACTTTTGTACTTCGGTCATTATAGCAGCAGTAAAATATGACAGCTCGACATGACCTGAAGTGTGTCTCATTCAGAATTTTTTCCTCTTTCACATAGTATATTACTCGATAAGTATCATTGACAATTAGACTTGTAACCAATTATTTTGTACCAAAAACAGAGAGTATTGAAAGATAAATTTACATATTGGCCGTACTGATCACTTTGAAATAGTTTCTCTTATTCAGAATTTTTCGCTCTTTCATTTGGTATATGACACGATAGGTTTCATTTTCATTTTGATATTTCTCAAGTTATCTTGATCATATCAGAGTAAAAGCTACTTTTGTACTTCGGTCATTATAGCAGCAGTAAAATATGACAGCTCGACATGACATGAAGTGTGTCTCATTCAGAATTTTTTCCTCTTTCACATAGTATATTACTCGATAAGTATCATTGACAATTAGACTTGTAACCAATTATTTTGTACCAAAAACAGAGAGTATTGAAAGATAAATTTACATATTGGCCGTACTGATTACTTTGAAATAGTTTCTCTTATTCAGAATTTTTCGCTCTTTCATTTGGTATATGACACGATAGGTTTCATTTTCATTTTGATATTTCTCAAGTTATCTTGATCATATCAGAGTAAAAGCTACTTTTGTACTTCGGTCATTATAGCAGCAGTAAAATATTACAGCTCGACATGACCTGAAGTGTGTCTCATTCAGAATTTTTTCCTCTTTCACATAGTATATTACTCGATAAGTATCATTGACAATTAGACTTGTAACGAATTATTTTGTACCAAAAACAGAGAGTATTGAAAGATAAATTTACATATTGGCCGTACTGACCACTTTGAAATAGTTTCCCTTATTCAGAATTTTTCGGTCTTTCATTTGGTATATGACACGATAGTTTTCATTTTCATTTTGATATTTCTCAAGTTATCTTGATCATATCAGAGTAAAAGCTACTTTTGTACTTCGGTCATTATAGCAGCAGTAAAATATGACAGCTCGACATGACCTGAAGTGTGTCTCATTCAGAATTTTTTCCTCTTTCACATAGTATATTACTCGATAAGTATCATTGACAATTAGACTTGTAACGAATTATTTTGTACCAAAAACAGAGAGTATTGAAAGATAAATTTACATATTGGCCGTACTGATCACTTTGAAATAGTTTCTCTTATTCAGAATTTTTCGCTCTTTCATTTGGTATATGACACGATAGGTTTCATTTTCATTTTGATATTTCTCAAGTTATCTTGATCATATCAGAGTAAAAGCTACTTTTGTACTTCGGTCATTATAGCAGCAGTAAAATATTACAGCTCGACATGACTTGAAGTGTGTCTCATTCAGAATTTTTTCCTCTTTCACATAGTATATTACTCGATAAGTATCATTGACAATTAGACTTGTAACGAATTATTTTGTACCAAAAACAGAGAGTATTGAAAGATAAATTTACATATTGGCCGTACTGACCACTTTGAAATAGTTTCCCTTATTCAGAATTTTTCGCTCTTTCATTTGGCATATGACACGATAGGTTTCATTTTCACCTTGATATTTCTCAAGTTATCTTGATCATATCAGAGTAAAAGCTACTTTTGTACTTCGGTCATTATAGCAGCAGTAAAATATGACAGCTCGACATGACCTGAAGTGTGTCTCATTCAGAATTTTTTCCTCTTTCACATAGTATATTACTCGATAAGTATCATTGACAATTAGACTTGTAACGAATTATTTTGTACCAAAAACAGAGAGTATTGAAAGATAAATTTACATATTGGCCGTACTGATCACTTTGAAATAGTTTCTCTTATTCAGAATTTTTCGCTCTTTCATTTGGTATATGACACGATAGGTTTCATTTTCATTTTGATATTTCTCAAGTTATCTTGATCATATCAGAGTAAAAGCTACTTTTGTACTTCGGTCATTATAGCAGCAGTAAAATATTACAGCTCGACATGACTTGAAGTGTGTCTCATTCAGAATTTTTTCCTCTTTCACATAGTATATTACTCGATAAGTATCATTGACAATTAGACTTGTAACGAATTATTTTGTACCAAAAACAGAGAGTATTGAAAGATAAATTTACATATTGGCCGTACTGACCACTTTGAAATAGTTTCCCTTATTCAGAATTTTTCGCTCTTTCATTTGGCATATGACACGATAGGTTTCATTTTCACCTTGATATTTCTCAAGTTATCTTGATCATATCAGAGTAAAAGCTACTTTTGTACTTCGGTCATTATAGCAGCAGTAAAATATGACAGCTCGACATGACCTGAAGTGTGTCTCATTCAGAATTTTTTCCTCTTTCACATAGTATATTACTCGATAAGTATCATTGACAATTAGACTTGTAACGAATTATTTTGTACCAAAAACAGAGAGTATTGAAAGATAAATTTACATATTGGCCGTACTGATCACTTTGAAATAGTTTCTCTTATTCAGAATTTTTCGCTCTTTCATTTGGTATATGACACGATAGGTTTCATTTTCATTTTGATATTTCTCAAGTTATCTTGATCATATCAGAGTAAAAGCTACTTTTGTACTTCGGTCATTATAGCAACAGTGAAATATTACAGCTCGACATGACCTGAAGTGTGTCTCATTCAGAATTTTTTCCTCTTTCACATAGTATATTACTCGATAAGTATCATTGACAATTAGACTTGTAACGAATTATTTTGTACCAAAAACAGAGAGTATTGAAAGATAAATTTGCATATTGGCCGTACTGACCACTTTGAAATAGTTTCGCTTATTCAGAATTTTTCGCTCTTTCATTTGGTATATGACACGATAGGTTTCATTTTCATTTTCATATTTCTCAAGTTATCTTGATCATATCAGTGTAAAAGCTACTTTTGTACTTCGGTCATTATAGCAGCAGTAAAATATTACAGCTCGACATGACCTGAAGTGTGTCTCATTCAGAATTTTTTCCTCTTTCACATAGTATATTACTCGATAAGTATCATTGACAATTAGACTTGTAACGAATTATTTTGTACCAAAAACAGAGAGTATTGAAAGATAAATTTGCATATTGGCCGTACTGACCACTTTGAAATAGTCTATCTTATTCAGAATTTTTCGCTCTTTCATTTGGTATATGACACGATAGGTTTCATTTTCATTTTCATATTTCTCAAGTTATCTTGATCATATCAGAGTAAAAGCTACTTTTGTACTTCGGTCATTATAGCAGCAGTAAAATATTACAGCTCGACATGACCTGAAGTGTGTCTCATTCAGAATTTTTTCCTCTTTCACATTGTATATCACTCGATAAGTATCATTGACAATTAGACTTGTAACGAATATTTTGTACCAAAAATAGAGAGCATTGAAAGATAAATTTGCATATTGGCCGTACTGACCACTTTGAAATAGTCTATCTTATTAAAAATTTTTCGCTCTTTCATTTGGTATATGACACGATAGGTTTCATTTTCATTTTCATATTTCTCAAGTTATCTTGATCATATCAGAGTAAAAGCTACTTTTGTACTTCGGTCATTATAGCAGCAGTAAAATATGACAGCTCGACATGACCTGAAGTGTGTCTCATTCAGAATTTTTTCCTCTTTCACATAGTATATCACTCGATAAGTATCATTGACAATTAGACTTGTAACGAATTATTTTGTACCAAAAACAGAGAATATTGAAAGATAAATTTGCATATTGGCCGTACTGACCACTTTGAAATAGTCTATCTTATTAAAAATTTTTCGCTCTTTCATTTGGTATATGACACGATAGGTTTCATTTTCATTTTCATATTTCTCAAGTTATCTTGATCATATCAGAGTAAAAGCTCCTTTGTACTTCGGTCATTATAGCAGCAGTAAAATATGACAGCTCGACATGACCTGAAGTGTGTCTCATTCAGAATTTTTTCCTCTTTCAGATAGTATATCACTCGATAAGTATCATTGACAATTAGACTTGTAACGAATATTTTGTACCAAAAATAGAGAGTATTGAAAGATAAATTTGCATATTGGCCGTACTGACCACTTTGAAATAGTCTATCTTATTAAAAATTTTTCGCTCTTTCATTTGGTATATGACACGATAGGTTTCATTTTCATTTTGATATTTCTCAAGTTATCTTGATCATATCAGAGTAAAAGCTACTTTTGTACTTCGGTCATTATAGCAACAGTGAAATATTACAGCTCGACATGACCTGAAGTGTGTCTCATTCAGAATTTTTTCCTCTTTCACATAGTATATTACTCGATAAGTATCATTGACAATTAGACTTGTAACGAATTATTTTGTACCAAAAACAGAGAGTATTGAAAGATAAATTTGCATATTGGCCGTACTGACCACTTTGAAATAGTTTCGCTTATTCAGAATTTTTCGCTCTTTCATTTGGTATATGACACGATAGGTTTCATTTTCATTTTGATATTTCTCAAGTTATCTTGATCATATCAGTGTAAAAGCTACTTTTGTACTTCGGTCATTATAGCAGCAGTAAAATATTACAGCTCGACATGACCTGAAGTGTGTCTCATTCAGAATTTTTTCCTCTTTCACATAGTATATTACTCGATAAGTATCATTGACAATTAGACTTGTAACGAATTATTTTGTACCAAAAACAGAGAGTATTGAAAGATAAATTTACATATTGGCCGTACTGACCACTTTGAAATAGTTTCGCTTATTCAGAATTTTTCGCTCTTTCATTTGGTATATGACACGATAGGTTTCATTTTCATTTTGATATTTCTCAAGTTATCTTGATCATATCAGAGTAAAAGCTACTTTTGTACTTCGGTCATTATAGCAGCAGTAAAATATGACAGCTCGACATGACCTGAAGTGTGTCTCATTCAGAATTTTTTCCTCTTTCACATAGTATATTACTCGATAAGTATCATTGACAATTAGACTTGTAACGAATTATTTTGTACCAAAAACAGAGAGTATTGAAAGATAAATTTGCATATTGGCCGTACTGACCACTTTGAAATAGTTTCGCTTATTCAGAATTTTTCGCTCTTTCATTTGGTATATGACACGATAGGTTTCATTTTCATTTTGATATTTCTCAAGTTATCTTGATCATATCAGTGTAAAAGCTACTTTTGTACTTCGGTCATTATAGCAGCAGTAAAATATTACAGCTCGACATGACCTGAAGTGTGTCTCATTCAGAATTTTTTCCTCTTTCACATAGTATATTACTCGATAAGTATCATTGACAATTAGACTTGTAACGAATTATTTTGTACCAAAAACAGAGAGTATTGAAAGATAAATTTACATATTGGCCGTACTGACCACTTTGAAATAGTTTCGCTTATTCAGAATTTTTCGCTCTTTCATTTGGTATATGACACGATAGGTTTCATTTTCATTTTGATATTTCTCAAGTTATCTTGATCATATCAGAGTAAAAGCTACTTTTGTACTTCGGTCATTATAGCAGCAGTAAAATATGACAGCTCGACATGACCTGAAGTGTGTCTCATTCAGAATTTTTTCCTCTTTCACATAGTATATCACTCGATAAGTATCATTGACAATTAGACTTGTAACGAATTATTTTGTACCAAAAACAGAGAATATTGAAAGATAAATTTGCATATTGGCCGTACTGACCACTTTGAAATAGTCTATCTTATTAAAAATTTTTCGCTCTTTCATTTGGTATATGACACGATAGGTTTCATTTTCATTTTCATATTTCTCAAGTTATCTTGATCATATCAGAGTAAAAGCTCCTTTGTACTTCGGTCATTATAGCAGCAGTAAAATATGACAGCTCGACATGACCTGAAGTGTGTCTCATTCAGAATTTTTTCCTCTTTCACATAGTATATCACTCGATAAGTATCATTGACAATTAGACTTGTAACGAATATTTTGTACCAAAAATAGAGAGTATTGAAAGATAAATTTGCATATTGGCCGTACTGACCACTTTGAAATAGTCTATCTTATTAAAAATTTTTCGCTCTTTCATTTGGTATATGACACGATAGGTTTCATTTTCATTTTGATATTTCTCAAGTTATCTTGATCATATCAGAGTAAAAGCTACTTTTGTACTTCGGTCATTATAGCAACAGTGAAATATTACAGCTCGACATGACCTGAAGTGTGTCTCATTCAGAATTTTTTCCTCTTTCACATAGTATATTACTCGATAAGTATCATTGACAATTAGACTTGTAACGAATTATTTTGTACCAAAAACAGAGAGTATTGAAAGATAAATTTGCATATTGGCCGTACTGACCACTTTGAAATAGTTTCGCTTATTCAGAATTTTTCGCTCTTTCATTTGGTATATGACACGATAGGTTTCATTTTCATTTTCATATTTCTCAAGTTATCTTGATCATATCAGTGTAAAAGCTACTTTTGTACTTCGGTCATTATAGCAGCAGTAAAATATTACAGCTCGACATGACCTGAAGTGTGTCTCATTCAGAATTTTTTCCTCTTTCACATAGTATATTACTCGATAAGTATCATTGACAATTAGACTTGTAACGAATTATTTTGTACCAAAAACAGAGAGTATTGAAAGATAAATTTACATATTGGCCGTACTGACCACTTTGAAATAGTTTATCTTATTCAGAATTTTTCGGTCTTTCATTTGGTATATGACACGATAGTTTTCATTTTCATTTTGATATTTCTCAAGTTATCTTGATCATATCAGAGTAAAAGCTACTTTTGTACTTCGGTCATTATAGCAGCAGTAAAATATGACAGCTCGACATGACCTGAAGTGTGTCTCATTCAGAATTTTTTCCTCTTTCACATAGTATATTACTCGATAAGTATCATTGACAATTAGACTTGTAACGAATTATTTTGTACCAAAAACAGAGAGTATTGAAAGATAAATTTACATATTGGCCGTACTGATCACTTTGAAATAGTTTCTCTTATTCAGAATTTTTCGCTCTTTCATTTGGTATATGACACGATAGGTTTCATTTTCATTTTGATATTTCTCAAGTTATCTTGATCATATCAGAGTAAAAGCTACTTTTGTACTTCGGTCATTATAGCAGCAGTAAAATATTACAGCTCGACATGACCTGAAGTGTGTCTCATTCAGAATTTTTTCCTCTTTCACATAGTATATTACTCGATAAGTATCATTGACAATTAGACTTGTAACGAATTATTTTGTACCAAAAACAGAGAGTATTGAAAGATAAATTTACATATTGGCCGTACTGACCACTTTGAAATAGTTTCCCTTATTCAGAATTTTTCGGTCTTTCATTTGGTATATGACACGATAGTTTTCATTTTCATTTTGATATTTCTCAAGTTATCTTGATCATATCAGAGTAAAAGCTACTTTTGTACTTCGGTCATTATAGCAGCAGTAAAATATGACAGCTCGACATGACCTGAAGTGTGTCTCATTCAGAATTTTTTCCTCTTTCACATAGTATATTACTCGATAAGTATCATTGACAATTAGACTTGTAACGAATTATTTTGTACCAAAAACAGAGAGTATTGAAAGATAAATTTACATATTGGCCGTACTGATCACTTTGAAATAGTTTCTCTTATTCAGAATTTTTCGCTCTTTCATTTGGTATATGACACGATAGGTTTCATTTTCATTTTGATATTTCTCAAGTTATCTTGATCATATCAGAGTAAAAGCTACTTTTGTACTTCGGTCATTATAGCAGCAGTAAAATATTACAGCTCGACATGACCTGAAGTGTGTCTCATTCAGAATTTTTTCCTCTTTCACATAGTATATTACTCGATAAGTATCATTGACAATTAGACTTGTAACGAATTATTTTGTACCAAAAACAGAGAGTATTGAAAGATAAATTTACATATTGGCCGTACTGACCACTTTGAAATAGTTTCCCTTATTCAGAATTTTTCGGTCTTTCATTTGGTATATGACACGATAGTTTTCATTTTCATTTTGATATTTCTCAAGTTATCTTGATCATATCAGAGTAAAAGCTACTTTTGTACTTCGGTCATTATAGCAGCAGTAAAATATGACAGCTCGACATGACCTGAAGTGTGTCTCATTCAGAATTTTTTCCTCTTTCACATAGTATATTACTCGATAAGTATCATTGACAATTAGACTTGTAACGAATTATTTTGTACCAAAAACAGAGAGTATTGAAAGATAAATTTACATATTGGCCGTACTGATCACTTTGAAATAGTTTCTCTTATTCAGAATTTTTCGCTCTTTCATTTGGTATATGACACGATAGGTTTCATTTTCATTTTGATATTTCTCAAGTTATCTTGATCATATCAGAGTAAAAGCTACTTTTGTACTTCGGTCATTATAGCAGCAGTAAAATATGACAGCTCGACATGACCTGAAGTGTGTCTCATTCAGAATTTTTTCCTCTTTCACATAGTATATTACTCGATAAGTATCATTGACAATTAGACTTGTAACCAATTATTTTGTACCAAAAACAGAGAGTATTGAAAGATAAATTTACATATTGGCCGTACTGATCACTTTGAAATAGTTTCTCTTATTCAGAATTTTTCGCTCTTTCATTTGGTATATGACACGATAGGTTTCATTTTCATTTTGATATTTCTCAAGTTATCTTGATCATATCAGAGTAAAAGCTACTTTTGTACTTCGGTCATTATAGCAGCAGTAAAATATTACAGCTCGACATGACCTGAAGTGTGTCTCATTCAGAATTTTTTCCTCTTTCACATAGTATATTACTCGATAAGTATCATTGACAATTAGACTTGTAACGAATTATTTTGTACCAAAAACAGAGAGTATTGAAAGATAAATTTACATATTGGCCGTACTGACCACTTTGAAATAGTTTCCCTTATTCAGAATTTTTCGGTCTTTCATTTGGTATATGACACGATAGTTTTCATTTTCATTTTGATATTTCTCAAGTTATCTTGATCATATCAGAGTAAAAGCTACTTTTGTACTTCGGTCATTATAGCAGCAGTAAAATATGACAGCTCGACATGACCTGAAGTGTGTCTCATTCAGAATTTTTTCCTCTTTCACATAGTATATTACTCGATAAGTATCATTGACAATTAGACTTGTAACGAATTATTTTGTACCAAAAACAGAGAGTATTGAAAGATAAATTTACATATTGGCCGTACTGATCACTTTGAAATAGTTTCTCTTATTCAGAATTTTTCGCTCTTTCATTTGGTATATGACACGATAGGTTTCATTTTCATTTTGATATTTCTCAAGTTATCTTGATCATATCAGAGTAAAAGCTACTTTTGTACTTCGGTCATTATAGCAGCAGTAAAATATTACAGCTCGACATGACCTGAAGTGTGTCTCATTCAGAATTTTTTCCTCTTTCACATAGTATATTACTCGATAAGTATCATTGACAATTAGACTTGTAACGAATTATTTTGTACCAAAAACAGAGAGTATTGAAAGATAAATTTACATATTGGCCGTACTGACCACTTTGAAATAGTTTCCCTTATTCAGAATTTTTCGGTCTTTCATTTGGTATATGACACGATAGTTTTCATTTTCATTTTGATATTTCTCAAGTTATCTTGATCATATCAGAGTAAAAGCTACTTTTGTACTTCGGTCATTATAGCAGCAGTAAAATATGACAGCTCGACATGACCTGAAGTGTGTCTCATTCAGAATTTTTTCCTCTTTCACATAGTATATTACTCGATAAGTATCATTGACAATTAGACTTGTAACGAATTATTTTGTACCAAAAACAGAGAGTATTGAAAGATAAATTTACATATTGGCCGTACTGATCACTTTGAAATAGTTTCTCTTATTCAGAATTTTTCGCTCTTTCATTTGGTATATGACACGATAGGTTTCATTTTCATTTTGATATTTCTCAAGTTATCTTGATCATATCAGAGTAAAAGCTACTTTTGTACTTCGGTCGTTATAGCAGCAGTAAAATATTACAGCTCGACATGACCTGAAGTGTGTCTCATTCAGAATTTTTTCCTCTTTCACATAGTATATTACTCGATAAGTATCATTGACAATTAGACTTGTAACGAATTATTTTGTACCAAAAACAGAGAGTATTGAAAGATAAATTTACATATTGGCCGTACTGACCACTTTGAAATAGTTTCCCTTATTCAGAATTTTTCGGTCTTTCATTTGGTATATGACACGATAGTTTTCATTTTCATTTTGATATTTCTCAAGTTATCTTGATCATATCAGAGTAAAAGCTACTTTTGTACTTCGGTCATTATAGCAGCAGTAAAATATGACAGCACGACATGACCTGAAGTGTGCCTCATTCAGAATTTTTTCCTCTTTCACATAGTATATTACTCGATAAGTATCATTGACAATTAGACTTGTAACGAATTATTTTGTACCAAAAACAGAGAGTATTGAAAGATAAATTTACATATTGGCCGTACTGATCACTTTGAAATAGTTTCTCTTATTCAGAATTTTTCGCTCTTTCATTTGGTATATGACACGATAGGTTTCATTTTCATTTTGATATTTCTCAAGTTATCTTGATCATATCAGAGTAAAAGCTACTTTTGTACTTCGGTCATTATAGCAGCAGTAAAATATGACAGCTCGACATGACCTGAAGTGTGTCTCATTCAGAATTTTTTCCTCTTTCACATAGTATATTACTCGATAAGTATCATTGACAATTAGACTTGTAACCAATTATTTTGTACCAAAAACAGAGAGTATTGAAAGATAAATTTACATATTGGCCGTACTGATCACTTTGAAATAGTTTCTCTTATTCAGAATTTTTCGCTCTTTCATTTGGTATATGACACGATAGGTTTCATTTTCATTTTGATATTTCTCAAGTTATCTTGATCATATCAGAGTAAAAGCTACTTTTGTACTTCGGTCATTATAGCAGCAGTAAAATATGACAGCTCGACATGACATGAAGTGTGTCTCATTCAGAATTTTTTCCTCTTTCACATAGTATATTACTCGATAAGTATCATTGACAATTAGACTTGTAACCAATTATTTTGTACCAAAAACAGAGAGTATTGAAAGATAAATTTACATATTGGCCGTACTGATTACTTTGAAATAGTTTCTCTTATTCAGAATTTTTCGCTCTTTCATTTGGTATATGACACGATAGGTTTCATTTTCATTTTGATATTTCTCAAGTTATCTTGATCATATCAGAGTAAAAGCTACTTTTGTACTTCGGTCATTATAGCAGCAGTAAAATATTACAGCTCGACATGACCTGAAGTGTGTCTCATTCAGAATTTTTTCCTCTTTCACATAGTATATTACTCGATAAGTATCATTGACAATTAGACTTGTAACGAATTATTTTGTACCAAAAACAGAGAGTATTGAAAGATAAATTTACATATTGGCCGTACTGACCACTTTGAAATAGTTTCCCTTATTCAGAATTTTTCGCTCTTTCATTTGGCATATGACACGATAGGTTTCATTTTCACTTTGATATTTCTCAAGTTATCTTGATCATATCAGAGTAAAAGCTACTTTTGTACTTCGGTCATTATAGCAGCAGTAAAATATGACAGCTCGACATGACCTGAAGTGTGTCTCATTCAGAATTTTTTCCTCTTTCACATAGTATATTACTCGATAAGTATCATTGACAATTAGACTTGTACCGAATTATTTTGTACCAAAAACAGAGAGTATTGAAAGATAAATTTGCATATTGGCCGTACTGACCACTTTGAAATAGTCTATCTTATTCAGAATTTTTCGCTCTTTCATTTGGTATATGACACGATAGGTTTCATTTTCATTTTCATATTTCTCAAGTTATCTTGATCATATCAGAGTAAAAGCTACTTTTGTACTTCGGTCATTATAGCAACAGTGAAATATTACAGCTCGACATGACCTGAAGTGTGTCTCATTCAGAATTTTTTCCTCTTTCACATAGTATATTACTCGATAAGTATCATTGACAATTAGACTTGTAACGAATTATTTTGTACCAAAAACAGAGAGTATTGAAAGATAAATTTGCATATTGGCCGTACTGACCACTTTGAAATAGTTTCGCTTATTCAGAATTTTTCGCTCTTTCATTTGGTATATGACACGATAGGTTTCATTTTCATTTTCATATTTCTCAAGTTATCTTGATCATATCAGTGTAAAAGCTACTTTTGTACTTCGGTCATTATAGCAGCAGTAAAATATTACAGCTCGACATGACCTGAAGTGTGTCTCATTCAGAATTTTTTCCTCTTTCACATAGTATATCACTCGATAAGTATCATTGACAATTAGACTTGTAACGAATTATTTTGTACCAAAAACAGAGAGTATTGAAAGATAAATTTACATATTGGCCGTACTGACCACTTTGAAATAGTTTCGCTTATTCAGAATTTTTCGCTCTTTCATTTGGTATATGACACGATAGGTTTCATTTTCATTTTCATATTTCTCAAGTTATCTTGATCATATCAGAGTAAAAGCTACTTTTGTACTTCGGTCATTATAGCAGCAGTAAAATATTACAGCTCGACATGACCTGAAGTGTGTCTCATTCAGAATTTTTTCCTCTTTCACATAGTATATTACTCGATAAGTATCATTGACAATTAGACTTGTAACGAATTATTTTGTACCAAAAACAGAGAGTATTGAAAGATAAATTTGCATATTGGCCGTACTGACCACTTTGAAATAGTCTATCTTATTCAGAATTTTTCGCTCTTTCATTTGGTATATGACACGATAGGTTTCATTTTCATTTTCATATTTCTCAAGTTATCTTGATCATATCAGAGTAAAAGCTACTTTTGTACTTCGGTCATTATAGCAGCAGTAAAATATTACAGCTCGACATGACCTGAAGTGTGTCTCATTCAGAATTTTTTCCTCTTTCACATTGTATATCACTCGATAAGTATCATTGACAATTAGACTTGTAACGAATATTTTGTACCAAAAATAGAGAGTATTGAAAGATAAATTTGCATATTGGCCGTACTGACCACTTTGAAATAGTCTATCTTATTAAAAATTTTTCGCTCTTTCATTTGGTATATGACACGATAGGTTTCATTTTCATTTTCATATTTCTCAAGTTATCTTGATCATATCAGAGTAAAAGCTCCTTTGTACTTCGGTCATTATAGCAGCAGTAAAATATGACAGCTCGACATGACCTGAAGTGTGTCTCATTCAGAATTTTTTCCTCTTTCACATAGTATATCACTCGATAAGTATCATTGACAATTTGACTTGTAACGAATATTTTGTACCAAAAATAGAGAGTATTGAAAGATAAATTTGCATATTGGCCGTACTGACCACTTTGAAATAGTCTATCTTATTAAAAATTTTTCGCTCTTTCATTTGGTATATGACACGATAGGTTTCATTTTCATTTTCATATTTCTCAAGTTATCTTGATCATATCAGAGTAAAAGCTACTTTTGTACTTCGGTCATTATAGCAGCAGTAAAATATTACAGCTCGACATGACCTGAAGTGTGTCTCATTCAGAATTTTTTCCTCTTTCACATAGTATATTACTCGATAAGTATCATTGACAATTAGACTTGTAACGAATTATTTTGTACCAAAAACAGAGAGTATTGAAAGATAAATTTACATATTGGCCGTACTGACCACTTTGAAATAGTTTATCTTATTCAGAATTTTTCGGTCTTTCATTTGGTATATGACACGATAGTTTTCATTTTCATTTTGATATTTCTCAAGTTATCTTGATCATATCAGAGTAAAAGCTACTTTTGTACTTCGGTCATTATAGCAGCAGTAAAATATGACAGCTCGACATGACCTGAAGTGTGTCTCATTCAGAATTTTTTCCTCTTTCACATAGTATATTACTCGATAAGTATCATTGACAATTAGACTTGTAACGAATTATTTTGTACCAAAAACAGAGAGTATTGAAAGATAAATTTACATATTGGCCGTACTGATCACTTTGAAATAGTTTCTCTTATTCAGAATTTTTCGCTCTTTCATTTGGTATATGACACGATAGGTTTCATTTTCATTTTGATATTTCTCAAGTTATCTTGATCATATCAGAGTAAAAGCTACTTTTGTACTTCGGTCATTATAGCAGCAGTAAAATATTACAGCTCGACATGACCTGAAGTGTGTCTCATTCAGAATTTTTTCCTCTTTCACATAGTATATTACTCGATAAGTATCATTGACAATTAGACTTGTAACGAATTATTTTGTACCAAAAACAGAGAGTATTGAAAGATAAATTTACATATTGGCCGTACTGACCACTTTGAAATAGTTTCCCTTATTCAGAATTTTTCGGTCTTTCATTTGGTATATGACACGATAGTTTTCATTTTCATTTTGATATTTCTCAAGTTATCTTGATCATATCAGAGTAAAAGCTACTTTTGTACTTCGGTCATTATAGCAGCAGTAAAATATGACAGCTCGACATGACCTGAAGTGTGTCTCATTCAGAATTTTTTCCTCTTTCACATAGTATATTACTCGATAAGTATCATTGACAATTAGACTTGTAACGAATTATTTTGTACCAAAAACAGAGAGTATTGAAAGATAAATTTACATATTGGCCGTACTGATCACTTTGAAATAGTTTCTCTTATTCAGAATTTTTCGCTCTTTCATTTGGTATATGACACGATAGGTTTCATTTTCATTTTGATATTTCTCAAGTTATCTTGATCATATCAGAGTAAAAGCTACTTTTGTACTTCGGTCATTATAGCAGCAGTAAAATATTACAGCTCGACATGACCTGAAGTGTGTCTCATTCAGAATTTTTTCCTCTTTCACATAGTATATTACTCGACTAGGGGTAGCTTGTTACTAAGTTACTAAGTTACTAAGTTCCTGGTTTACATTTCAAATAGTAAGGAATAAGTAATAAAAGTATACCAGATGAAAGAGTACTGATTTAATTTTTAAATAGTAATGGTTGGTAGAGTACGTTTCGCATCCGCAACGCGAGTCACAATTCACCAAACCATTCTGACTTACCGTAAACCTTGTCAACATTAACCTTATCTTTGTATTGAAACTAATATTTTATTTCAGCAAAGATAATACGACGTCGACGCAGACGAGTGACAGGTGACGGGTGGAGCAATCAAGAAAAAATATTTTATTGTTGTGATGCTTAGAGGATTTTGAATATATTGTACACATACGACATGCGAATAATAAATCTTGTTGATTACTTTATCTTCTAATCAATACAAGTTGATATCTATAATTGTGATTGGATACTTAAATAGCGACGAAAAATATATATAGAAATGAGTAAAAAGAATGATAGGGTGGGGTCAGGAGGGGGATAAGACTACTATGAATTCAGACGCTTCTAAAGTATACGTTGTGATGATAATATAATAGGTGATAAAACGAGGACATAGGAAATAGCATTATTGGGATGAAAACGAAATTGGAATGAAAAGGAAATAGGAATAATGAGAATAAGAGTGGATAAGGACTAACGTGAACGCTTCTAAAGTGTACGTTGTAAATATAATAGGTGCTAATAATAATAAAACGAGGACATAGGAAAAAGGAATACTGGAATAAAAGGAAATAGGAATAGTTTTAAGAAAACACTAAATGAATAGGTAACACTACATGATTATTGATTGGGTTAGAAGTAGGATTGGAGTAGGACATTAAATTGTAATGAATATAATAATATATGCTTGAGGATTACAATTATAAAACCAAAGTAATCCAGTAAACATTCACTTCTTCTTATTAGGATGAGTGAAGTCGACAAAGTCATCGATTACATGTGGAGACACACTTCCATCTAAAAAAAAAGATTTGAAGGATTTTATGAAATAGGAAAAGAAGAGATTTTACTTACCTTCAATCTTATTGAAGTGAAGCTTTCCATAGAGATCATATCGATTATGAATGAATGCTCTGAGTGCTCTCGCTCGATTATGGCGACCACATAAGTAGTTCTCCAACATCTCCTTCTGTGCTCTGCGGAGCTTAGCGATGATCTTGAGGAGCTCCACGCTTTCGAAGCGGTACAATACATTAATGGTGTTAGTGTGAATGGTAAGCGTTCCAGACTCCAGATCTACGTAATCATAGTGGGATCCATACACATTTCCGTGTATCAGAAAGTGGGCGTAGTCAGTCTGATGAATGAAGGCCGTCAAGAAGTACTCGCTGTCGCTATGTTTGAATACATTTCTATATAAGGCGATAGAATGCTCGTCATTCTGAAATACGAAACAGTTGAGTTCATTAAAAGATTTTTAAGAAGTGATTACTTGATTCCCAATAAAATATTAAAATAATAATAACATTGGAAAATATAGTTATTGAAATATACTTACCTTCTTGGCTCGTTCACCTTGTATATAGCAGAAAGTCTGGCCATTGATTGACTTGTATGGAGGATCCACTTCGAAGTAGGAATGTACGGGTTGAGGTTGAAATGGTGCAAACGTTAGAAGTTTGTCTCCCATTCCCATGACAAGTACGACTGAAAAATTAAAAATGATGGTTTTGCAATTGCACTAAAACATTTCTTGCGGTTTAATTAATAGACTATAACAGAAGAACGAGTTAATAGAGATGTAGAACTTACTATCAAGTAGACGAAGCGAATCCGGAGTGAGCAGGATAATGTTGTCTACTTCATCTTGTTCTGGATTGAAAACATCCTGAATGAAGCAACCAGATCTTGATGGTTCGAAGATTGCCCAGGGGTCTTGGCAAAGATCCAGACATCTCAGACCCGAAGTGATGCTACAGAGATGTAGCCACACCTGAAAACATTAATATAAATATGGACATTTGATCCGTAACCCATCTGGGGGCCTTTGGAAGCTTATCCAGAATCTCATAAACATGATATTTGATGTCATCCATATTGGCGAGCAGACTGTAATGAATGTGTATTACATACAAATTTAAAAAAAAGTCCTTACTTCAATAAAAGTATACAGTATACAACAATATCTGAGTGAGCATCGAGATTGAATTCTCTTGAGAATCTTGTGATTATGAAGTCTCTATCATCTCTACCAGGCTGGTCAACATGACCCGAGGGTCTCTTGGTAGCGGGATGATTGCCTCTATCGCTGGCAAGGAAGGCAACCACGGGACCAAGAACCTTGAAGAGCGAAGAGAAGGTTACCAGTAGGCAATCCATCAGAGGCATAGACTTCATGGCGAAGAAATATGCTTGACCAATAGGGTCAATCAAACACAAATCAGGTCTCTTGAGACTACGGTAGAGCGGATTGAGGAATCCCTGAGTGATGCATTTTTATGTTTACAAATTCGAACAAATCATAGAAAAAAAGATAGTTACTTGGATTCCAGCTTCGACATATAATTCAACAACGCTCGGATAGTCCATCTCGAATAAGAGAGGCTGGTAGGTGTTGAGAAGCATTACCAGATGAGCCTAAGAATTAATACGATGATTATTGGACAAGCGAATATTTATTATAATTAATAACAAAATGGACAAACAGTGTTATATCCTCGTTGAAGTATCAGCAATGTGTTATCGTTTTCCTCGATGAGTAAAGATGTGTGATGACTATCCTTCGTAGTAGATTCCTGGAGAGATACGACCTACTCGTCCTTAAAACAACAGGCATTTTACATATTTGGATATAACAAATTTCTTGGGATGTGTATGAAGTTAGAGTTATAACAATAAGTATTCAACTGAATAAATATAAATTATTTCATACTTTGTACCTTTTCTTTGCAATCGTTGATACTTGTCTTCCCAGATGGGCACGAGTTCGCGTACACCAGTACGAAGGTGGCCAGAAGGGATCTTCACAACTCCCATGTCGACAATTCTGGAAACACCAAGCAGTGTGACACCGCTTTCAAGCACAGATGTGGAAAGAATCTGAAAATTTATTCCGTTTTATGAAATAATAAAACCAATAAAAAAGTGAATAATCAATATTTCGTACCACGCGGATGTTCCTACGACCTGCATTCTGACGGAGAGCATGAATATCGCTGCGGTCGCTTCCAGTAATTCTGAAATTTAATTTGATACTGTTGTTATCTTAAAATTATATTACAACAATTATAACAATATACACTCACGCGCTCATCTTGAGGAACGGAGCATTATGTGCACCGTAGTTGTCCTTGGCTCTTCCGTAGATTGCAACCTTCAATGCAAGAGCGTCGGATGATCCGGATACAAATGTAAGCACTCCAGGGTCGTTGTATTGAAGATTCGAGCCGGACACTAATTGACGCATGTCAGGCTTCACAATTGAAAGAACCAACTCCTGGGCTCTTCTCCTTAAAATGTGATTATTGATTTAATAAAAGGTTGTTAAGAAAATTTTGTTACTTTAGCACTTGCACATTAGGTAATACATGTCCTGGAGGCGTTACAGTCTTTTCTGTAGCCAAGAGGAAGTTATCATTGATAAGTGCGTTGACTGGTTGATGTGCATTGTTCATTGCTTCAGCTGAGACATCATTACCGAGTGCAGGTCTGGAACAGTAAAACGTGTTACAAAATCGGGATCTAATGTGAAACAGCTATATTATATATACTTACACTGTTGTAATGTTGTGTGGAGAAGATCCTCCCTCTGTTCGTAAGAACATGATATCAGGTGGATGCTCGAAGTAGCGTTTGAGACGGTTCACGAGTGGCTCGGATACCGACGCTGATAGTAGAATACATCGGCCGATACTTCCTACTATCAGCCTATTGCGAACGATACAGAGGATCTGGAAACAAAAAGAATTAGTTGCAAAATAAGTCAAGAACATGAACCCCCTGGGTTTTAAAACCGTATATTTTGACTAACGTTGATGACTTCTGGATTGAGCTGATGGATCTCGTCGAGGACGACGTAGTGAAGGTAGCCAGGGCTGCTGAGCACCTGCAGAAAGTGTCGTTAAGTAATCGATATTAATTTGGGCATAGTACATGCCTGGTTGGCAAAGAAGTATGTTGTACAGAGATACTGAGTTTGCTCATTGATATGATTCTTTTCTTCTCCAGCCATGTTCCTACTACTACAATAGTTGCCAACTCTCAATCGAGATACTCTATGCATTGGTTCACGAAGCTGAAACAAGACAAAAATAATTTTATAAGTTTGACAAGTTTATCGATCTATTTTATTATTGTATAAAAGTTGTTCGGAATGTTTGCTGATATATTGCACTTAAGTAACTAACAGTTTCTCCACATTGAATAGTCAGTTCTCCAGTTGGAAATATGTGAAGGCATTTGAAAGCTTTCCGTCTGTCAGAAGGAGGAAGCACACCAGGCGAATTGTGCTCGTAGTTAGCTGCTTTGAGCGTGATGGTGGCTACCTAAATTAAAGTGATGTAATAATAACTTATGTCGAAGAAATTGTCGATAATTAGTTGGTAGTTGGGATAATAGGATTAAATGAAACCCACAGTGATTGATTTTCCGGATCCCGTTGGAGCATCAATAAGAAGAACTAAATATTTCAGCGAGAGACCGATAAGTTCATCACAGGAGCGAGCTAAATTGCATTCGAATGGACATTGAAAATGCGAATTAATAGGCCAATTCGGTTGTTGAACTCTTGATGCAAATCGTCGAGGATGACTGAAATCGGAAATTGATTTACTGCAGTATGATAAGTAATTTAAATTTTGAGGAATAAACACACTTATAATTCTCTCCGACTAATGGATGATCCCTGCCTGTTAAATGTCGATCTTCTTCTTCTACTCTGTTGAGAGCGGTTCGACAGAGAGCTGTAATTTCAAATTAAATAAAGTAATAACGAGTAAATGAATAGTAGGTTAATGCGTAATCTCTGTTTACCGGTGATTTCTTCATCCTGGTCACTCCACACGTCTAACATGAGCGTGGGCATGATGAGAAAGGTCTCCGGATGACGTCGGAGAAAATAAGAAATCCAGACGACGTTGGATCCCTTCACTGCTCACCAATTATTAAAAATAGCAATAGTGATTAGTGTCGAATGCAGAGAATGGTATGCAAATCATGATGAATAATATGCAATAATGCCACGTCACATATGTAAAATTTAATTAATAAATGTTTGTATTAAACAGAATGAAAAATTTAATGAAACAATGGGCAAATTAAAGGAATGTTTAAATATCTTTGCCACGTGCTTTTCCACAATATTTGACTATCGACATGATCGAAGGTACCAGATCATGTTGTTGACTAAATCTACACTACACACGGATGCAATTTGCAATGAAACATTATAAAGATAATCAGAACAATACAGATATTCAAAGCCGAAGTCAAACGACAGTTAGATAGGAACGACAATAGGTTTGAATGAGCAAGCATTTTATACCAAAAAAATTACAAATACAGGTTACACGAAACTTTAACACCAGTAGCGGTATACAATAGAGATAACAAACGACTTGAGGAAAACGTATATAATATCATCCTAAAAATTACGCTTATCACAGTATACATCCATTGGTGAATATCTTAAATTTTTTATTTCGGGATAATCTTCTTCTCCATCATATTTATCATCTTCCTTCGCTTTAGCTTGATTCAATTGGTGAACATGGATTGCGAGTCCAACTAAAGCAATCTCATAAAAATACGTAATTATTAATAAAATAGTATTATCTTCTCAAACTGATAAAAAATGAACTGATAAGCTTACAATTGGGTTCATACAAGACATATCCTATTACTTGTACAAAGGCTCCAGCAGTTCTGGGAGTATCTGTTTCATGAATTCCAACGAGTTTGATGATGAGATTGTTGTTGAACAAGAATGCTTGACCATGGGATACATTAGTGTGTAAGTAACCGCAAGTCTCTGTAATTATAGTTTTGCTACGAAGAAATGAATGAGTAAGGTGGTCTTGGGTTTTGATTTAATTCAAGTTATACTATTTTTGCATAATAAAAAGAAAACGAATAATGGAAAGAGGGTAAATTCTTACTGATTATTCGTCCACCAAGATCCACTGTTCTCATTTGTGTAATATCAGGATAGTCAAAGAAAGAGAAAAGAATAATATTATCGATATAGATTAATTGGCCGTCGTCAGGTTGGATATCAGGTTCTAATGCAATCACATTAACCTTTAAGCCTGAAAATCAAATAGATCTATTAAGAGATGGTAGGTTACGTTGGGTAAAAATACCTTGAGTGTCCATTATGACGTTGCCAGTGAAGTGAACTCCAGTCAAACGTGGAATTGTCAGTCTGCATTGCTCGTTGTTGATAACAATTCCCGTATACATATTGTGTCGTGGAGCAACATTGTACGGTCTATCGATTACGATTCCACGACCTTTCTCGAAGTCGTAGAACAGTACGCCGTATCCATCTATAAAATGGTACTTTTTTTCCTTCCTATCACATCAAAATACTGATATTCTTTCGATGAGCTGTTTGTTATATAAGCATAACTCTTACGAATATGTGTTCCTGCCCTGTGCAATGCGATTGCACTCACGGAATCGACTTCGATCGGATCGACTGTAGATAAATCAGCGTCAATTGATTTCCTGTAATTATTACGGTGACCATATAGCACTTATTCTCGGACATTAAAACATTACTATGGAGGTAGTAATACGCACCATGGTTCGAATGGAATTGCACGTTGACCTGCAGGGAGCATGACAAAGGCTTCCAGGAAAGTCAATCACGACTCAAACGACTAATAACTCTAATTCTGGATGTCGTTGAAGCGCCCGGACAAGCCCCTGAAAGATTAATAGATATAATTCGTTTACGGCAATATCAGCACAAGAAACGATTAGAATTTAAGCAATTTATGAAACAGTGAAAATTACGCAACGCGACCGCTGCGCTCAACACGAAAACCGATCAATTGCACGCATCTACTGTAAAGCGAACGAAAAATTGATTTACTTTTAAAGGTTTTGTTAAGTGTGAAACGGATTCGCTTTTTCACGTTATAACTTTATAAGATAAATCTCAATTAATAAGGTAGTCGCTCGTTTGTTAATTACAGATTAAAGTCGCATTTGCGCAAGACAAAACGGGTTGCAAAGTTTGAAAATTCGAAAACAAGCTGTGATGTAATCCTAAATACGTGTCGAGGGCATGGACGATAGAATAAATTGAAACATAAACGACAAATAACGAAGGAATCTAACAAAAACGTTAAAAAATTGGAAATGTAAAAACAGGAACAGCTCTGGAATTTTCTGTCAACGCGACCGCGACGCGTTCGCGTCAAAATAAATCAATTGAAGCTACCTACCGTATACCTCATGAACATCAATTGAATTCAAATGAATTTATATTTTGTTTTGTTAAATTTCTTTTATTTCTTTTTTTACATTTGTCATTGTTTTTCTTGTTTATTTGTATTAAATATAATGTCATAGCTTTATTAATCGTAAGAGTGTAGCATTTTGCGGGGAACTTGTTTAAAAAACATTTATTAGTTGTACAATCGTATTTTACAGTTTAGTCAATAAATTTTACAACCTTTCAGTTAATTATTAAATTAGCAAATAAACAACTATTAGAGAAATGACAAAGTAGAAATCTTATTCAAATTATATTATCGTATATTGACCTATTATAAATTCTTCTTAGCAACTTTGGGACGGGAATTTCGTTTCTCGCCTTTTCCCTTCTCCTTCTCCTTGGTAGTGTTCTTCATTTTGTTGAAAATTGCAAGCACTTTATCCGACTGAGGTCGGGAATGATCATGTACATACTTCCTTCCGGGGACCTTCTTTACTTGAACCTCTTCATCAACGGCGTCAACATAATCAGGCACAATGTAGTTTGGATCAATGAGTGAGCCCTATAACATTTACGTGATTGCAAAATAATTCTTGTTGATGTCTGATTGATAAATAACAATAAGTGTAAGTATTAGCTTACCAGAGGAAGCGCTTCCAGAATACTGCGTTCCACTTTGTTTCGTACGATTACCACTCTTCTACCGTTGACTTCTCCTCGGGCCATTGAACATAAGCGAACCTGAAAACAGTTGCGGATTCAAACTGTACGATCTCACTTTGCTCTAACCTTCTCTGATTCTCTGGCTCGCGAAAGCGCGACGTATAATTGTCCATGTGAGAATACATTGTTCTTCAGTATCACACCAACTCGATCGAATGTTTGCCCTTGAGCCTATAGCAAAGGATCTAACGTGCACCTTGCCTAACTTGTAAATAAACCTTATTTATCGTCATTGCATATGCAAGACGAACAGGAAGCTGAAACCGGGTGTAGTTGCTGTTTTTCTTTCCTTTCGCAGGAGGATCCAATTGAATCTTGCAAATAATGTGAAGGGAGCCAGCAAATTCGGTCGTGAGCAATTTTGCCTCGATTGAGTGCTTGAACAACTTGGTGACCTGAAATGTTAACGTGAAAATGTAGTCATAACATAGGTTTTTTGAAACAATACTTGGAGACGACTTCCATTGCACATTCCTTGGGAGACTTGTTGATTACGAAGCAAGATAACAATAGCTCCAACCTATAGGTATATTGTTTCATTGTGAAATGAGCTTAAATTGTATGGTACCTTGAGTTTTAGTTCATACGGTGGCATACCACTTGGCATATCGTTCCTGAAGTACTCCGGAGGTACTTGCATGCCAATGCCTTCGCGTGGAACGTCCATAGCAAAGTAGGACTGAGATGTTCCTGGGAGCCGGTCAATAACCTGAAAATAACTTGATTTGGTTGTATGATAGATGATGCGAATGACCTTTTCGTTGATATCCATAGTCTCAGCGTTCAGAGAAGCAAGGACACAGCTCTTTGCGACTTCCGCAGGCTGAAAATACGTGATATATTACGGTATTCGTGAATCCGTGTTCACTTACATTCATCGACATGTCGGGATAGATGTAATCGATGACTTCCTCAGCAGTTTGGACGATACATCGGGTTGGCATACGGACAGAAGTATCCGGATGTCCATTCACAAGTCCATTTCCAACATTCTCCAGCAATGTAGCGTATTCAGGATCTGCTTGAGCTCGCATGTTCTTATGGAGGGTGAGGACCTGCAAAGCATTATTAATATTGCGCTAAAGTTTAGACGAAACTTTGAAGTTCTCCCAGAGCTGGTCTCTCTTGAGCGTGTGCTCTATGGCTTCTGTTGATGAAGCTCCAGCTACGACTGGCAAGAGTTGTTTCCAGTCACCTCCTGTAACAATTAATTGACCGAAAGATATGTAAGGGAGTAAACGACTATGTTCAAACCTAAGAGCATGATTTTGCCACCAAATGGCTTGTTTTGGTTGCCGGTAATGTCACGAAGGAGCTGGTCGATGGCTTCAAAAGCAAATCGACTGGCCATAGTTGCTTCGTCAATAATGAACGCTGCAGTCTCTCCGAGTTCTTTGGCTTGTTGCGACTCGACCTTCATCTAAACCGATGTATATTTCACATTGTTAGTTGTTAGTTAGTTACAGTACTTACCGATGAGCGTGAACCGAAGACACAATTCAGCGGTAACATAAACTTTCGGTGGGCAGTTGACCCATTCTTTAGCAATGTAGCGGCTATCCCGGTTGTAGCTATCATCGACACATTGAATCCGTCTTCGTATTTGAGAAAATCGTGAAGCGCCCTGAACATAGCAATATTTTGCATCTTTTTTCACATGGCAAAACTAACCGGTACAAGTATGTCTTGCCACAGCCACCGCTACCCTGCAGAAAGAAGCAGTTAGTATCTCGTCCTCCATTAATGACAGCTTTCCGGATAGCGTTGAATGCAGCCTTCTGATCTTCAGAGAGAGATTCCCTCAAGTTCAACGCCTTCGCTCGCAAGTCCTGGACATCTTCCATGACGACACCGTCAAGAGCAAGATCGATATCTTGTTGTGACAAGGCCGAAACCGAAGAAATACTTGGAAGATTGAAGTTCTCGAGTGTGTAGCCGTGTTCGGATATCAGATGTTCGATGTGGTACAGCGCTACATCACGAGCACGTGTCGGATTGTTCAGAAGTTTGCGATCGTAGAAATGTTCATAGAAAGCATTCCAGAGTGCTAATGGATCGGTACAGTGACCGAACACAAGTATCGATGCAAATAGCGAGCGCAGACGATTGGGAAACTGGTAGCCGATCATTTCTTGTAGACACAGGTGAAACTCCACCTGAGCGTCCATTAATCCGAGTGCTCTGGCAGCATCCATTGCAGTAGGGTAGACGGTGTCATTGACTGAATAAATGCGATGATTGTGGTAATGAACAGCGGGCATGCAAACCTGTGAATAGCTCCTCATACGAACGTGGACCACGCTGGTTCATGGCCAAAAGACGAATTGCGAAAGCTTCAAGATTTCGTGGAGAAACTGGTCGTACTCGAACAATGTTCCTGGCGGTCATGTTTAGCTTGTAACGACGCCATTCGCGGGAATTGGCGTTCTTCTCAAATGCATAATGAATAGGGATTTCATTATATGTGAATTGCCGAGCAAAAGGATCCCTTTTGTTCAAGTCGAACCAAGCGATGAACATTGACTTGTACTTTCCTTCCTCGATCTGTAAACGATAAAGTACGTATATTCTGAGAATACATAATATGTTTCTAACTTTCTTCATGACTTGTTCCAATTCTCCTTGGCGAAAGAAGATTGGTTGTTCACCTTCCTTATGAACCGCGATGTTTACGACCTTCAATTAGTGGTAATGTATGGATTTTTGAATATGCAACTTCTTACGCTGTGCGATTGGGAAGCCATGGGGTGTTTTTGGGTGATCCATGCTGCTTCGCTGGCGGTCATTTGTCGGAAGCATTCCACCATGATTGCTTCGTCGTACGCCGTCAGACGTTCACCCGGTTTCGCTGTCACATCAAACTGAAAAATAATCATTATAACAGACCCCATGTGAAGCGTGTTTACCTGACGGAACACTTCCTTCATACGTCTCTCGTAATCCTTCCATACTTTGGTCGTTGCCTTCAGTCCATGCGGTGCCATGACACCCACACTACTTTCTTTGGAAGCGTGTACCACAGCTCGAGGTGGTCGACCTCCCGCTCCGTCATCCACTTCAGATGCCTCGATAAATTGAGCGAGGGCTTTGTCGAACCCCTATACATGAAACCTTTTGAAAAGTGTTTAAGCGTCACAATAAGTACCTTGTAGATGTATTTATAGATATATTTCACTACATCTACAGTGGTGACAGCCTCGACGTTAATATGGCATCCGTACTTGTTAAGCAAGAACGGATTATGGGCAATCACATGTCGATTATCGGCTGTCCACATCTAAGTAATGAGTACGAATATGCTTATGTTCCTTTAATTTTGCAAAAATTGGGCTCACCGCTTTGCCATTGATCTTC
Organism: Parapristionchus giblindavisi; assembly: GCA_943737045.1. NCBI lineage: Eukaryota > Metazoa > Nematoda > Chromadorea > Rhabditida > Diplogasteridae > Parapristionchus > Parapristionchus giblindavisi. The sequence continues at coordinate 202,547 of CALSFV010000261.1, forward strand.
GAGTACTTGGTATACGTGATTCCGTCATCAGGTCGGTGGTAGTCCACCTAAGACATGACGTTAGTCTTTATTTAATAATTTGTTATAGTGACACCTTTCCTCCATCTTGGGTACTTGTGTGGGTATTGAAGTAGAAAGGATAGTACTTTGTACATCGAGTATATGTACGATTGGAAGCAACCGGTGGCCTCAAACAGCAATAGGCATTTGGATTCCCTGCAAAACTGTACATGATAAACATCAAACTTGCAAAAACAAACCAATGCACGACGTATGGAGCATATGCTGACAAACGTTATCACGGTACCGTTGTTTCCGTGCCTTGTCGGGATCATCATCATCCGGTACAGGTGGGATAGTCGTCTTAATTATGTCATCTATCTTGTCCGAGCTATCCAGCTTATGCCTATCCTGCAAATGTTAGGTTGCAAACTATATCAACTTGATCAAACTATAACTAACCGCAAGAGTAACGAGCAGATGCATATGTGGCATGCCCCGTTTCTGGAACTCGATACTGAAGCACCACGCGACCACGGGCCCGAAAATTTGATTCTCCTTGATATCGTGGAGAAGCTCCTGATAATTGTGTGCTAAATATATAGTGCTACATTATCCTATATTTACCTGCATCTTCAAATAAAAAACATCGTTGACCAAGAATGGATTCGACTGCCATGAAGATTCCGGGAGGAGATTCTCCTTGATCTCTGGCCAATCAGGGTTGCCCGTCATGGTTATGAAGAGGTCCGGTTTCCCGCACTTAACATGTTTTAAACATCACATTTATATGTAATTAGTACGTATTGCACCTTGTCCATAACGGCCATGGCGTTCTCGAACTGTTCCTTGTACCATGCAGTACTTCCGACTCTTTCATTAGTTAGTTGAAAAGCGTATCCCAGAGTAAATCCCTGAATTTAAAGGATATTAATTGTTAAGGTGTGAGTAAGCAAACCTTCTTTGCAGCTGCTCGATTATGTATTTGATACGTTATAGTATTCTCATGGCTCCCTCTTAACTTTATGACATGCTCTCTTGCGTTATCGTTTCGTTGCCGAATAATCCGAAGTACTACATCGATCAAATAAAGTTGGCCAAGCATTAGAGCACTCAGGTACTGTAGGATTGAATTTTATAAAATTTATTACGGTAATGTCTTACTGGATGGAATGAAGGGCTCCGGACTTGGAACTGATGCAAAGCATGTTGCCTTCTTGAAACATAAATCCGACTGCCTTTGGCTGCCTGCACAGGCTTCCTCATTTTCTTCTTTCTCAGATCAAGGTATTCATTTCCGACGACGTCCCGTTGAACAACATCGTGTTCCTCCTCTACTTCGCGCTCTCTGTTATCTGCAAAATTGTATAATTGTTTGGTGTTAAATAGATCTTTAATACCGTCTTGTTCTGTAAGCATTAAGTGCTTTAGACGGTACTCCTTTATCTTGGGATCATCCTTACGGTATGACGGGTCATCCATGATCATAGAAATCTCATAGTCGATATCTAATTGTAGTTCTAAAATTATAAAATGTAACTGAAAACGTTTAAGCTAATAGTGTTTGTACCGTCAATCTTATCGGCATAATGAGATTCGATAACATCGATGGGGTATTCGAAAAGAACTAAAAGTGCAAAGTGAAATTTGATTTTACGAATGACAATCTTACATCCAGCGAGCCAGTAGAGATAACCCTTTTGTTTCCGATTTGTACGTTCAATGTAATCAAGATCGATTTGAAGATTCCGGGACTCGGACGAATCAAACAAACTTGATATGAACGCATCGTCGTCTCTTCGTTCAAGACAAAGTGCTCAATATTATTTCTAAAGTCGACAATGCTTAATCTAAATAAACCTTTGAAATCCTTCAACTTGAAATACTTGATCAGCTCTCTTTCTTGCCTTCGCATTACTTTATCAATGATCTCCTTTTCTTTCTTTTTCCACAACTCTTTCCGTCTATTCACGTCTGAAATTATTGTTGTGTGGATTAATAGTAATGTGTTGTTTACCTTCCGCGTTAGACTCTTCAATGTCCATTCCCTCTGGTACCTGATCAATGGAATCGATATGTACTTCATCGTCCGACGAATCCGCAAGGAACTCGTGTCTTCCATCTGGTACATTATCAACGTTTTCATATTCCAAATCTATCTGCTCCATTTCGGGTTCCTCTTCATCTTCCTCAATAGCCATTGGACATATATCTTCATTGCTTTCAATCGTTTCATCGTTGACTTTATCCACAATTTGACATTCTTGGTCATCCATGTCAATTTGCATTTCATCTCGAAGCTCCCCAGCATCAGAGGTGCTTCGAACGACTCCTACAACTTCCAATTCATTGTCGGTTTCACAATCAGAGTTGTCTCCGTCTTCAGATTCTGATACATCTTCATCACGTTGACGTCTCCTCTCTTTCCACTTGAGCCTCGCTCGTTCGTAGTCAACATAGCTGTCGCCCTTGTCACATTCATCGTTCAGATGCTCGAATGGGTATGGCTCTACATCATCAAAGAAGGGTTCCGGAGTGACGTAATTCTCTTCCAAACGGTAGTTCTCACGTTTAAAACCGGAACTACCGTATGGGAAGAGGATAGGGTACTCGAGCGGGTCCAGGAGTGGGTTCCAGTAGCCGAGCACCTCTATCTTTCCACCGAATTGTCGATGCACGATGGATACACCATGCTTCCCGGGTGCTCCATCCTCATCAGCTTGGTAGATAATCGACTCCATCTCTTGCTTCGGTCTTGAGATGCAGCCAAGAGCTTCAGGTCCCTGATAATGAACTTCGTGTGGAGCTCGAAGTACAAGGTAGATGTTCTTCAGTGGGATCTTCTTGTCTAACATATCTTTCTGGATGTCACGAGCAGTTTTATACTGCTTGATAAGGTAGTTCTCTTCTTCCATGATCATATGTAAATTGCGCATGATTCTGGGTTTTACAAGCGTTCCAGTTCTTAGATTCAATGTCCGCTGATTGGTTGCTTCATTTACATCGTACTTGTAGATTTGATGGAACATGGGAATGCTTTTGCCTTTCATAGGAGGAAGGACACCGGAAAGAAGATGCTGTATCATCCCATTGACCTAAATTTGGCGTTATGATCTTTTGAATGAGCAAAAAAGTTAAACCTTGACGAATGGATAACTGCCTGTAGTTTTCTCTCTAACATAGCTGATCGATCCCATCGCGAGCGATGTATTGTACGCAACAACGTTCTGAAATTTTCTTTTCAAAGTTACTAATAATAATTATTATAATAACCTTCCGAAATTCTTTGCTTCTCTCTTCCTCCCCAGTAAGAAGCTTCCGGATATATGGATGAGAACGGGGCGGAGGTATCCTTACCTTACCGAGATCACAACATATATATGTGAACGTGTAGGCATCACAGAATGGGCATTTCTGCAATAATAAAAAGTATTTTATATTTCAGCAAAAATTGTTAGTACCCCAATATCACCAAGATGTAACTGATCAGGTACAGTATTGTCAATGTTATTGAAGTTTCTTCCAGATTGACCAATAATTCGACTCTTCTTCTTGTTCAAAGTAGCGGGTGGTGGAGAACTGGAAAAATAAAAAAAATAAACAAAGTTATATTTAATTAATTAAAAACGGCACCGTTCGATGTCGTCGGTGATCCTCGCTGCTCGTGCATCACTCAATTCAATTACTTCTACTACAAAACCATTTCTTAGAAAATATTTCATACAATGAATGCCGCACCTGGACTGGCTCTTTCATCTTCAACAACCCTATTCATTTCCTCAGTGAACGTATCTTCGTTCTCATTATGATCAGAATTCAATTCGCTGTTGTCCTATTAATTTAAGGTAATTCTAACCTTTAATAACCACTAACCTTAAATAGACCACGACGAACTCCGGGACGTAATCTATTTTTCCGTTCATAGAATGAGGTCATAGATTCTTCAGGACGTCGATATAGTCTGGGCTCTTTCTTCACGGGTAATACCGATAACTTGTTCTCATTAATCAGCTTTGCTTTTTTCGGGAGAACATCTATCAAATAATAAATAATTAAATAAGTAATATAAAATAGTTACTTGATGATTCATCCATAGATTCTTCACTACCGATCACAAGCAAATTCTCTATTTCCCTACTGAGCACGGTTGATGGTGTCTGTGCAACATTCATTTGTTTGCCTTGAATTATTTTATTTAAATAAATAATTGTATCAAGAAAACCTCGTTTGCGTGCTGGAGTGATTATAGATGAAGTGTGTTCTTCAACAATGTTTACCTGGATTTTCATTTATTTAAGAAATTATTTGTTGTATGATCGTATTTTTCATATGTTTATTAAATTTAATAATTACCTCTTCGTTTAGATCTGGGTCAATATCCATATCTACATCTAAATGAGGATTCACCATTCAGCTATATGGGAAAAAAATATATGTTTAACCTTCATCTGATTGGGAAGCGTTAATTGTAGAAGAATCATATGTAGATAGGGAAGGACTCATTGCCTTGAGTGAACTCTGAAGAAAAATCAATAATTTTCACAATGAACATGAAACAACCTTGTATTGCTTCTTCTTCAATTGTCTACTCTCTTTTTTTCTTTCATTTTCCCTTATTCTCTTTTCTTCCTTCTCAGTTGTATATCTATCTTCATCACTGTAAATAGCGGTTGAATTACATGAAAATTGTAAGTTGGATAACCTGAGAAACATTTCCAGCCCTGAGGATGAACACGTTGTTGATTGTGTGTTAACCAGATCTTGAGAACAACAATCTGCAATATTTGGATTACTGTAGTGATAAAAAATAGAGATATACGGTAGCAAATAGTACAGTTCACAAGGATACAATTTTGATTACCATAAAGATTAATAATATATGAAATAATCGGAATGTACCTTGTACACTTCCTTGATTTGAAGTAAGCCAGAGATCATCTATTGATTGAGACACATATTGACTATTGGAGAAAATCCCTGAAACTGTAGTACTACTGTACATATAAAATATTCTGATGGATGAACATTGCAATGTTGTAGTGGTATTTAGATACCTTGACCAATTGGACCATTCGAGGTTGATGGAATATCCTCAAGCGATTGTGATTGAACGATGTTAAAACCTGTAATAAAAGTATCACAGTAAATATAAAATATAATGTAAAAGAGAAATAAAAGAATGATTAAAATAGATTTTAATTATCATAATCGGTAATCATTGATTACTGTAAATATGAATATTAATTTGAATGGTGTACGATAATTAGTCATACAAATCATTAGGATTACGGTGGTCTTACTTGTGGAATTCGAAAATCTCATAGTTCCTGGAGTAACGACATTAAGTTCGCCGACACTGGCCCTCATCTAAATAAATATTAAATTTTACATTACTTTGTAAAGATTATTACATTAATCGACTTTATCGACTTTCTTTTGTCTGTTCTTATGCTTTTTTTCAACGATTTTAATTCTTGTTCGTCAAGACGCACCTTTGTATTCGCATAACGTTGCTGACTCCTTTTTCTCTTTTCCTCATCAGTCAAATTGTGGTATCGTTGACGTTGTCTTTCTCTTCGTTTCATAACTTTGGGATCTTTAAAAAAATTGTTGCAAAATGACTATTATTTCTTATTATTTGACAATTATAAAGGAATGATTAAAATGATTATTAATTTGAATGGTGAACAATAATCAGTCAAAAAAACCTCAGGATTACGGTAGTTACAAAATGTATATAAAGATGTCTGTATGTACCTTGTATAATTTCTTGACTTGAAGTAGACCGGAGGTCTTCTATCGATTGAGACACATCTTGAGTACTGTAGGTATTAACTGAAACGGTCATACTATTGTACATATAAAATATATTGATTGAAAAGTATCCTTATGGAGTAAAGTAGGTTATGATCTAACTATTAATTATTCCTTAGTATTATTATGGTTCTATTTCGGTACCTCCATTCGAGGTAGACGGAATATCCTCAAGCGATTGTGATTGACCGATGTTAAAACCTGTAATAAAAGTATCACAGTAAATATAAAATATAATGTAAAAGAGAAATAAAAGAATGATTAAAATAGATTTTAATTATCATAATCGGTAATCATTGATTACTGTAAATATGAATATTAATTTGAATGGTGTACGATAATTAGTCATACAAATCATTAGGATTACGGTGGTCTTACTTGTGGAATTCGAAAATCTCATAGTTCCTGGAGTAACGACATTAAGTTCGCCGACACTGGCCCTCATCTAAATAAATATTAAATTTTACATTACTTTGTAAAGATTATTACATTAATCGACTTTATCGACTTTCTTTTGTCTGTTCTTATGCTTTTTTTCAACGATTTTAATTCTTGTTCGTCAAGACGCACCTTTGTATTCGCATAACGTTGCTGACTCCTTTTTCTCTTTTCCTCATCAGTCAAATTGTGGTATCGTTGACGTTGTCTTTCTCTTCGTTTCATAACTTTGGGATCTTTAAAAAAATTGTTGCAAAATGACTATTATTTCTTATTATTTGACAATTATAAAGGAATGATTAAAATGATTATTAATTTGAATGGTGAACAATAATCAGTCAAAAAAACCTCAGGATTACGGTAGTTACAAAATGTATATAAAGATGTCTGTATGTACCTTGTATAATTTCTTGACTTGAAGTAGACCGGAGGTCTTCTATCGATTGAGACACATCTTGAGTACTGTAGGTATTAACTGAAACGGTCATACTATTGTACATATAAAATATATTGATTGAAAAGTATCCTTATGGAGTAAAGTAGGTTATGATCTAACTATTAATTATTCCTTAGTATTATTATGGTTCTATATCGGTACCTCCATTCGAGGTAGACGGAATATCCTCAAGCGATTGTGATTGACCGATGTTAAAACCTGTAATAAAAGTATCACAGTAAATATAAAATATAATGTAAAAGAGAAATAAAAGAATGATTAAAATAGATTTTAATTATCATAATCGGTAATCGTTGATTACTGTAAATATGAATATTAATTTGAATGGTGTACGATAATTAGTCATACAAATCATTAGGATTACGGTGGTCTTACTTGTGGAATTCGAAAATCTCATAGTTCCTGGAGTAACGACATTAAGTTCGCCGACACTGGCCCTCATCTAAATAAATATTAAATTTTACATTACTTTGTAAAGATTATTACATTAATCGACTTTATCGACTTTCTTTTGTCTGTTCTTATGCTTTTTTTCAACGATTTTAATTCTTGTTCGTCAAGACGCACCTTTGTATTCGCATAACGTTGCTGACTCCTTTTTCTCTTTTCCTCATCAGTCAAATTGTGGTATCGTTGACGTTGTCTTTCTCTTCGTTTCATAACTTTGGGATCTTTAAAAAAATTGTTGCAAAATGACTATTATTTCTTATTATTTGACAATTATAAAGGAATGATTAAAATGATTATTAATTTGAATGGTGAACAATAATCAGTCAAAAAAACCTCAGGATTACGGTAGTTACAAAATGTATATAAAGATGTCTGTATGTACCTTGTATAATTTCTTGACTTGAAGTAGACCGGAGGTCTTCTATCGATTGAGACACATCTTGAGTACTGTAGGTATTAACTGAAACGGTCATACTATTGTACATATAAAATATATTGATTGAAAAGTATCCTTATGGAGTAAAGTAGGTGATGATCTAACTATTAATTATTCCTTAGTATTATTATTGTTCTATTTCGGTACCTCCATTCGAGGTAGACGGAATATCCTCAAGCGATTGTGACAGATCGTATGATCTCAAATTGCCTTCTGTAATAAAGGTATTATGGTAAGTATAAAAATCTGGTTGATGTATCCAATCGTAAGCAATGATTACAGTGATTATTAAACTTTTGTCGTTTAACTACTCGTACGATCATTTTGAGCTAAAATGCATCTTACTCGTGGAATTTGAAGATCCCACAGTTTCAGGCGTTTCGAAATTAAGTTCAGTGACGCTGGCATTCATCTGAATAATTATTAAATCTGTTCGTATGCCTTTTTAGTGTATTTACTTTTTGTTTCTCGAGACGAGCCTTTGTCCTCGCATAACTTTGCTGATTGTGTTTTCTTTTCTCTTCATCAGTCATACTGTGATATCGAAGAAGTTGTCGTTCTCTTCTTTTCATAACATTACGATCTTTAAAAAAAAGATTTTAGTGGAGTTAAACAAATCTTATTTCTTGATAAAAATGATTATTAATTTGAACGGTGAACAATAATCAGTCAAAAAAACCTCAGGATTACGGTAGTTACAAAATGTATATAAAGTTGTCTGTATGCACCTTGTATACTTTCTTGACTTGAAGTAGACCGGAGGTCTTCTATCGATTGACTGTCTTGAGTACTGTGACGTTGTCGTTTTCTTCTCTTCACTACTTTAGGATCTACATCGTCATTTTGAGGCTTATCCATCGAAGACTGTCCTCCGCTCTGTTCCTCCATATAAAGGTTCCAGTACACTTAAATAAATACAACTAATTTCTTTCTTTTACATCGGTATACTGTAATTTGAATGTAATGTTCCATATGGTAGTGATACAATACAATAAAAAATCGATAACGAAAGAACTAAATAAATAAATGTAAATATGACTAAATAAATGTAAATTTGACTACAGTATATGTCCATGTCTACCGTAAACCGCAGAAAGTTTATAGTATTTCATTTTGACAACTTTACTTATGTGTAGTAAAATGTTAGTGGATTAGTAACCTCTATTGTAATACGTAATAATTGTATTATCGTAACAAACTTTATCAGTAACAACAGTAAGATCAACAACAACAGAAACATGAACGCATGAAACAACACAACTAACTCATACAAACCTTCATAATTAACGACAACATTATAAACGACAAAATGCATGAAACAACGAGTGTAAAATAAAAAAGGTTAACAATATTTCAGACAGGAGCACATCAGATCAAAAAGACTCAGTATCATCATCTTCATCATCGTTCTTACGTTTCTTCGGATTGACGTTTCTCTTGGGAGTGGAAGCCTCCGGATCTTGAGATGAAGGTCTTGAACCACCAGGCGTTGAAGGGGTGCGAGCAGAAACAATGAGAGGACGATACCGTCTGAAGGGCAGCAATACTTCTCCTTTATCCATCTCTTGGATATCCAATTCAAACTTCAAACACTCCAATCGCACTGAATCTGAAAAGGAATCCATAGCAACAACAATTGATAAGAAGTGAAGAGGACAATATAGTAAGACATTAAACCCGTACCGTAGATGACAACCTTGGCTGTAATCTTGACTCCTTGACCTGGTTGGAGAAGCGTTCCGGCAGGAATACCAGTGACACATACTCGGTGCCGGAAAGGAGCGTCGACGAGTTCAGCACAAATACGATCAGTGACGTGAGTAGCTTGATCTACCACTTGGCGTAGAGCGATGCCTTCGAAAACTGCAGTAAAAAAAATTAATAATAAGGATAATATTATATTTTAAATAGTAAAAAATAGGTAATAAACACATACTGATAACTTCTCCAGTTCTACATTTGTTGAGATCTTCCACCATATGAAATGTCTTAAGTTCCTTATCATCCAAGGGATCATCATATACTGATACGACGGTTGATCCATTCACGTATACATGATAATAAGTCTTACTATCATGATAAGAAATAGCATACTTGATAGGCCCGATATGATATGTCTGGAAAAAAACTATTTAATACGTTTATAATTAATTTAACTTATTTAACTTACCTTTTCAGGAATCATATCCTTCAAATGCGGAAGAGCTGGAGAAGTCCAAGATTTGACATAAGCTGATTCACCTTGAGCCATTCTACATAAGAAGGTATCCGGTGAATTAGCTTTGGCATCATCCTTCTTACCACATCGTTTAACAAATTCAAGACATAGCATCCTAAATTAAACATTAAAACATCAGCATTTACAATAAAATAAAAGATATAAAATAAAATAAACTAACTGATTTTCTCCTTCATCAGTAGGCACTGGAGATCGAATGAAAGTGAGTACAGTATCACCACTCAATACTGAAGGAGGCTGCTTGGATGTAAGTGTAGGAAGGGCTCCATTCATTTTAATACCCACATTACAAGTCACCTCGATAACCTAAATTAAAATGTTAGTTAGCATGACAACGATCTTTTAGGTATAACAAGTATTACCTTTCCTACAATAGCTTTTTCCTTCCATTTTTGCTCCTTCCAGATGTCATGCTCAACTTTGACGGTAACACCGAGACCTTCGTACAATACGAGGGAGACAAATCGAAACTTAGCATCGTCCATTCCACTGGAATGAACGATTCCAGCAACAGGACTGAAAAAAAATTGTTTCATATAAGAATATAATAGAAAAAAATTAAAAAAGGGAAAAACACATACAATAAGATTTAAATACTTACACATTTCTTTCTTCAGGTACAATATCGTTTACTGAAGAGAGGAGAGAGTATAACTCTACTGGTAGATCTTCGAACATTTCGGTTGCCATCTTGATGAATTGAAGGCCTCCAGGAGGATCTGAGGAGGGATTCGGAGCGTGATGAAGAAGCCACCGGAGTGGCTGCTATAATAACAATCAATGAGCATACATAAAATCCCAAATAAATAAATAAAAAGATAAATAAATGAAATTGGTCTCAAAAACGGTGTCGCGGTTCCATGTCATAAAACACAATGAAAAAAATACAAAAAAAGAAATAGGATTTTCGACAACGGATACTGTATTTTACGCCTATTGCATTCTGACTCTCGAGTGGAAAATTCTGACTCTCGAGTGGAAAAGAATTCAAAAAATAAATCAATCGCTTAGTTCTACCGTATACCAGAACTAATCTTTATTCTAATTTTGCGATGACTTATACTACGTAATTCTTTTTTTTTTCTCTTTTTTTCCTATTAATAATGCAAATGCTTGTTCATGTCAGCGAATAAGATATAGATTGTGCAATTATCTCAGCAAGACTTTATTGAAAATGTTAAACTGCGACATAACAACAACAGAAAAATATTACGAGATGAACTTGAACGGTAACATGAAGAGATCTTTATTGAGAATGAATATAACAACAATAACATTAACAAGTGGAAAGGATTTATAGATCCTTTTCTTCTTCGGGGTCTTCAAAGCGTCCGGCCATCTTCACTTCTTCTAAAATTAATCATTATTTTTAGGCGACATCAAACATAAAATAATTTGTACTTGAATAAAATTCTTGTAGGACTTACCCTCTTTCGCTGCCTGATCGCATTCAACAGCGTCTTTGAAGAGACCATAATAGGCATACTTTCTTTCAAATGGAACGTCATTGCCGAGATCTTTCGTCTCCCATGCAGGTTCGTTTTCCTTACACGCCATATCTGCGAAGACTTGAGTAAGCAATCCGGACTCCGTCTTGACCGATTCTGCAAGAGAGTTTACATATTACTGAACATAGAAATTGTTCAGCACCTTGATTCCTTAAACCAAATATAGCCCTGTATATCGAGCGACATATTAATCTAGACTCACTGTTGTCTCGCATACCCTCCTCAATTAGACCGTATTGACACTTGTCGTAAGGGTCTCTTGGAAGAAATGTATGATAGATATGGCCAACCATCTTCTTCATCGATTTACTTGCAGCGTCTACAGTCGCTTCTGCAATTAGTAATTTTGAATTACAAGTTTACATTGTAATTAACGCCTACCCTCTTCGGCAGCCTGGTCACGCTCTGCTTCGGTGGAGGAGGGGAAGTCGCCAGCTTCTTCTTCCAGTAGCCAATGCTTCAATCTATCGTGGATTTCTTCTTCCATATCATTGATCATTGTATCGAACAATGAAGAGTCCAGTCCATTCACAAGTAGAGACTTCTTATCAGCAGTGTCATCCTCAGTGATATTGTGCGGGAGATCTTCGTCTGTATCGTATTCTTCCCAGGGCGGGACATCTTCGTCTGAATACTCGACCTGGGTAGTACGCTCCCAGGGCGGGACGTAATCTTTCTTCATAGGCTTCATGAGTATGAAGCAAACCGGATAGAAGCTATATGAGTACTATATTACAGACCTTATGGCATTATTGCAAGATATTATTCTAAACCGTTATAAAACAGTAAACACACACAATCACTTCTACATGCGTTATCGAACAATATTTTATACGTGTTAGTTGAAGAAAACAGACAATAAAGCTGGATTGAAACAAAAACATTATTAAATTATCATGAGTACTTAAAGTCTTCGTCTTCTGAAAAGTCTTCATCGCTTCCGACTTCCATCAATGTAATGTCGGCCATTAAGGCTTTCACGTCTTCTACAATTAGAAATTATTTCGATGACTTATTAAAATTAATACATACCGTCTTCGGCAGCCTTAATAACCGCGGCAGCTTGTGTTAAGGTTCCAGGGTCCACAACGTCTCTTTTCTGACACTTGGAAGCATCTATTGGTTCTTGTTGTTTGGACAGCTGTTTCTCGGAGAAGTTGTCAGTATCCTTCTCGTCAGACACTGCAATTCTGTTTGACTTAAAATATAATTTTATTGTGAACGGATAACGTATAACAACAGACTTAATAAAGGCCATAATACAGAAACCGTAATAATAATATATCGAATATAAATGAAAGGCATACCGTCATTGGACGACGGTTCCTCACCAACTTCAAAGTTATGATTGTAGTGAGCATTGAAGACTTCTGTGGGAATTGTCTTGGTAAAGGAATCCAGGAAATCGCCAACGTTGACATTTCCTTGATCGTCTCGCACTATTCTCTTGGTAAAGGAATCCGGGAAAACGCCAACGTTAACATTTCCTTGATCGTCACGCACTACCCCATCCGAATACATACAAAAATAGTTCCACTCCATATAGAGCTCCAGACCAGATAACGAAACTCTTCTGATAATATAAGATATAAACCGAAAATAATATTATGATTGTAAGATATTGGAGACCGTTATAAGACGGCCAGTGCACACGCAAATACATCAAGAAACGTTATTCAAAGATAAGTTTATTCAATTGATCACAAAATTATTAATATTATTATTCAATAACAATCACAACAAAAATAAAAATAATTCTCGGCTTCGTAGAGTAACTGGGAAGTTTCCCGAACGGAAACAAAAGTAGTGAAGGCTTCCACGACTTTCTCAGGAGGTTCCACGAGTAAGTGAACAGACGACCATCCACCAATGAATAACAATCAACACGATCAATACTTCCTGAAATAGGAGTACGTAAGTGATAAATATAATAAGCATGAAAGTGCAATACAACGTGGAAAAGATGTACTTAAATATAGGTGTAATCCAGTATCAGCAAAATAGGAAAGAATAAGTAATAAAATATAAATATACGTATAACTTACCAAACAAAAGTAGTGAAGGCTTCCACGACTTTCTCAGGAGGTTTCACATTCCAAGAGTAAGTGAACCGACGACCACTCATCAAACAATCACAATCAACACGTTCAATACTTCCTAAAATGGGAATAGGTAAGTAATAATAAATATAATAAGCATAAAAGTGCAATACAACGTGGAAAAGATGTACTTAAATATAGGTGTAATCCAGTATCAGCAAAATAGGAAAGAATAAGTAATAAAATATAAATATACGTATAACTTACCAAACAAAAGTAGTGAAGGCTTCCACGACTTTCTCAGGAGGTTTCACATTCCAAGAGTAAGTGAACCGACGACCACTCATCAAACAATCACAATCAACACGTTCAATACTTCCTAAAATGGGAATAGGTAAGTAATAATAAATATAATAAGCATAAAAGTGCAATACAACGTGGAAAAGATGTACTTAAATATAGGTGTAATCCAGTATCAGCAAAATAGGAAAGAATAAGTAATAATAATAATAATATACCTGGTGTGTGCGAGATGTGAAGGCTTCCACGACTTTCTCTGGATGTTTCACATTCCGACGACCACTCATCAAACAATCACAATCAACACGATCAATACTTCCTGAAATAGGAGTACGTAAGTAATAAATATAATAATTATAAGCATGAAAGTGCATTACAACGTGGAAAAGATGTACGTAAATATACGTGTAATCCAAAATCAGCAAAATAGAAAAGAATAATAATATACCTGGTGTGTTGCGAGATTGTGTGCATAGAAATATTAAATCCCAAGAAGCAGCCAGGAAAACAATTGATAACTTGATCCTATAATGAAATTTAACTATAATGAAATTTAACATAGAAATTAATTGAACCTGGTCGTATTTGGATGATTATACTCCTGTCCATCGAACAATTAACATAAATATCACGCGAAGGCCACCAGATAGGTCCTGTAAAAATATTAATCGTAAAAAATTAGCTGATAATGATAAAAACACGGCGTAATTGCGTCAAAAAGGATTCAAAAAAGAAAAAAAAGAAAAATGTAAACTTTCCCCCCTAACTGAGTATCCCCTGAATTCCCTGAATTACGGTAGTGTGCGCGCGCGCATTCAAATGTCAATATAGGGAGTGGGGAGAGAGCACTCACTCTCTCCCACTGCGCGCTCGCCTCTCTCATAGCGCTCGCTCACTCGACGACGGTAACGAGTCCCGTGGCCTACTGGTTAACGCATCGGTCTTCCTATCGAAGTGTCTCTGGTTCGACTCCCGCCCAGTGCAATTGTCTTTTGTCAATTTGTTCTGAGTAGGAGGAGGAAAAGGGAGAAGTAATTTGGATGGGAGAAGTAATTTGGATGGGAGGACGAATTTGGATGGGAGGACGAATTTGGATATACATAGTTCAAATAGTAAGGAATAAGTAATAAGTATCATTGACAATTAGACTTGTAACGAATTATTTTGTACCAAAAACAGAGAGTATTGAAAGATAAATTTACATATTGGCCGTACTGACCACTTTGAAATAGTTTCCCTTATTCAGAATTTTTCGGTCTTTCATTTGGTATATGACACGATAGTTTTCATTTTCATTTTGATATTTCTCAAGTTATCTTGATCATATCAGAGTAAAAGCTACTTTTGTACTTCGGTCATTATAGCAGCAGTAAAATATGACAGCTCGACATGACCTGAAGTGTGTCTCATTCAGAATTTTTTCCTCTTTCACATAGTATATTACTCGATAAGTATCATTGACAATTAGACTTGTAACGAATTATTTTGTACCAAAAACAGAGAGTATTGAAAGATAAATTTACATATTGGCCGTACTGATCACTTTGAAATAGTTTCTCTTATTCAGAATTTTTCGCTCTTTCATTTGGTATATGACACGATAGGTTTCATTTTCATTTTGATATTTCTCAAGTTATCTTGATCATATCAGAGTAAAAGCTACTTTTGTACTTCGGTCATTATAGCAGCAGTAAAATATGATAGCTCGACATGACCTGAAGTGTGTCTCATTCAGAATTTTTTCCTCTTTCACATAGTATATTACTCGATAAGTATCATTGACAATTAGACTTGTAACCAATTATTTTGTACCAAAAACAGAGAGTATTGAAAGATAAATTTACATATTGGCCGTACTGATCACTTTGAAATAGTTTCTCTTATTCAGAATTTTTCGCTCTTTCATTTGGTATATGACACGATAGGTTTCATTTTCATTTTGATATTTCTCAAGTTATCTTGATCATATCAGAGTAAAAGCTACTTTTGTACTTCGGTCATTATAGCAGCAGTAAAATATTACAGCTCGACATGACCTGAAGTGTGTCTCATTCAGAATTTTTTCCTCTTTCACATAGTATATTACTCGATAAGTATCATTGACAATTAGACTTGTAACGAATTATTTTGTACCAAAAACAGAGAGTATTGAAAGATAAATTTACATATTGGCCGTACTGACCACTTTGAAATAGTTTCCCTTATTCAGAATTTTTCGGTCTTTCATTTGGTATATGACACGATAGTTTTCATTTTCATTTTGATATTTCTCAAGTAATCTTGATCATATCAGAGTAAAAGCTACTTTTGTACTTCGGTCATTATAGCAGCAGTAAAATATGACAGCTCGACATGACCTGAAGTGTGTCTCATTCAGAATTTTTTCCTCTTTCACATAGTATATTACTCGATAAGTATCATTGACAATTAGACTTGTAACGAATTATTTTGTACCAAAAACAGAGAGTATTGAAAGATAAATTTACATATTGGCCGTACTGATCACTTTGAAATAGTTTCTCTTATTCAGAATTTTTCGCTCTTTCATTTGGTATATGACACGATAGGTTTCATTTTCATTTTGATATTTCTCAAGTTATCTTGATCATATCAGAGTAAAAGCTACTTTTGTACTTCGGTCATTATAGCAGCAGTAAAATATTACAGCTCGACATGACCTGAAGTGTGTCTCATTCAGAATTTTTTCCTCTTTCACATAGTATATTACTCGATAAGTATCATTGACAATTAGACTTGTAACGAATTATTTTGTACCAAAAACAGAGAGTATTGAAAGATAAATTTACATATTGGCCGTACTGACCACTTTGAAATAGTTTCCCTTATTCAGAATTTTTCGCTCTTTCATTTGGCATATGACACGATAGGTTTCATTTTCACTTTGATATTTCTCAAGTTATCTTGATCATATCAGAGTAAAAGCTACTTTTGTACTTCGGTCATTATAGCAGCAGTAAAATATGTCAGCTCGACATGACCTGAAGTGTGTCTCATTCAAAATTTTTCCTCTTTCACATAGTATATTACTCGATAAGTATCATTGACAATTAGACTTGTAACGAATTATTTTGTACCAAAAACAGAGAGTATTGAAAGATAAATTTACATATTGGCCGTACTGATCACTTTGAAATAGTTTCTCTTATTCAGAATTTTTCGCTCTTTCATTTGGTATATGACACGATAGGTTTCATTTTCATTTTGATATTTCTCAAGTTATCTTGATCATATCAGAGTAAAAGCTACTTTTGTACTTCGGTCATTATAGCAGCAGTAAAATATTACAGCTCGACATGACCTGAAGTGTGTCTCATTCAGAATTTTTCCTCTTTCACATAGTATATTACTCGATAAGTATCATTGACAATTAGACTTGTAACGAATTATTTTGTACCAAAAACAGAGAGTATTGAAAGATAAATTTACATATTGGCCGTACTGACCACTTTGAAATAGTTTCCCTTATTCAGAATTTTTCGCTCTTTCATTTGGCATATGACACGATAGGTTTCATTTTCACTTTGATATTTCTCAAGTTATCTTGATCATATCAGAGTAAAAGCTACTTTTGTACTTCGGTCATTATAGCAGCAGTAAAATATGACAGCTCGACATGACCTGAAGTGTGTCTCATTCAGAATTTTTTCCTCTTTCACATAGTATATTACTCGATAAGTATCATTGACAATTAGACTTGTAACGAATTATTTTGTACCAAAAACAGAGAGTATTGAAAGATAAATTTACATATTGGCCGTACTGACCACTTTGAAATAGTTTCCCTTATTCAGAATTTTTCGCTCTTTCATTTGGCATATGACACGATAGGTTTCATTTTCACTTTGATATTTCTCAAGTTATCTTGATCATATCAGAGTAAAAGCTACTTTTGTACTTCGGTCATTATAGCAGCAGTAAAATATGACAGCTCGACATGACCTGAAGTGTGTCTCATTCAGAATTTTTTCCTCTTTCACATAGTATATTACTCGATAAGTATCATTGACAATTAGACTTGTAACGAATTATTTTGTACCAAAAACAGAGTGTATTGAAAGATAAATTTACATATTGGCCGTACTGACCACTTTGAAATAGTTTCGCTTATTCAGAATTTTTCGCTCTTTCATTTGGTATATGACACGATAGGTTTCATTTTCATTTTGATATTTCTCAAGTTATCTTGATCATATCAGAGTAAAAGCTCCTTTGTACTTCGGTCATTATAGCAGCAGTAAAATATGACAGCTCGACATGACCTGAAGTGTGTCTCATTCAGAATTTTTTACTCTTTCACATAGTATATTACTCGATAAGTATCATTGACAATTAGACTTGTAACGAATATTTTGTACCAAAAATAGAGAGTATTGAAAGATAAATTTGCATATTGGCCGTACTGACCACTTTGAAATAGTCTATCTTATTCAGAATTTTTCGCTCTTTCATTTGGTATATGACACGATAGGTTTCATTTTCACTTTGATATTTCTCAAGTTATCTTGATCATATCAGAGTAAAAGCTACTTTTGTACTTCGGTCATTATAGCAGCAGTAAAATATGACAGCTCGACATGACCTGAAGTGTGTCTCATTCAGAATTTTTTCCTCTTTCACATAGTATATTACTCGATAAGTATCATTGACAATTAGACTTGTAACGAATATTTTGTACCAAAAATAGAGAGTATTGAAAGATAAATTTGCATATTGGCCGTACTGACCACTTTGAAATAGTCTATCTTATTCAGAATTTTTCGCTCTTTCATTTGGTATATGACACGATAGGTTTCATTTTCACTTTGATATTTCTCAAGTTATCTTGATCATATCAGAGTAAAAGCTACTTTTGTACTTCGGTCATTATAGCAGCAGTAAAATATGACAGCTCGACATGACCTGAAGTGTGTCTCATTCAGAATTTTTTCCTCTTTCACATAGTATATTACTCGATAAGTATCATTGACAATTAGACTTGTAACGAATTATTTTGTACCAAAAACAGAGAGTATTGAAAGATAAATTTACATATTGGCCGTACTGACCACTTTGAAATAGTTTCGCTTATTCAGAATTTTTCGCTCTTTCATTTGGTATATGACACGATATGTTTCATTTTCATTTTGATATTTCTCAAGTTATCTTGATCATATCAGAGTAAAAGCTCCTTTGTACTTCGGTCATTATAGCAGCAGTAAAATATGACAGCTCGACATGACCTGAAGTGTGTCTCATTCAGAATTTTTTCCTCTTTCACATAGTATATTACTCGATAAGTATCATTGACAATTAGACTTGTAACGAATATTTTGTACCAAAAATAGAGAGTATTGAAAGATAAATTTGCATATTGGCCGTACTGACCACTTTGAAATAGTTTCGCTTATTCAGAATTTTTCGCTCTTTCATTTGGTATATGACACGATAGGTTTCATTTTCATTTTGATATTTCTCAAGTTATCTTGATCATATCAGAGTAAAAGCTCCTTTGTACTTCGGTCATTATAGCAGCAGTAAAATATGACAGCTCGACATGACCTGAAGTGTGTCTCATTCAGAATTTTTTCCTCTTTCACATAGTATATTACTCGATAAGTATCATTGACAATTAGACTTGTAACGAATATTTTGTACCAAAAATAGAGAGTATTGAAAGATAAATTTGCATATTGGCCGTACTGACCACTTTGAAATAGTCTATCTTATTCAGAATTTTTCGCTCTTTCATTTGGTATATGACACGATAGGTTTCATTTTCATTTTCATATTTCTCAAGTTATCTTGATCATATCAGAGTAAAAGCTACTTTTGTACTTCGGTCATTATAGCAGCAGTAAAATATGACAGCTCGACATGACCTGAAGTGTGTCTCATTCAGAATTTTTTCCTCTTTCACATAGTATATTACTCGATAAGTATCATTGACAATTAGACTTGTAACGAATTATTTTGTACCAAAAACAGAGAGTATTGAAAGATAAATTTACATATTGGCCGTACTGATCACTTTGAAATAGTTTCTCTTATTCAGAATTTTTCGCTCTTTCATTTGGTATATGACACGATAGGTTTCATTTTCATTTTGATATTTCTCAAGTTATCTTGATCATATCAGAGTAAAAGCTACTTTTGTACTTCGGTCATTATAGCAGCAGTAAAATATTACAGCTCGACATGACCTGAAGTGTGTCTCATTCAGAATTTTTTCCTCTTTCACATAGTATATTACTCGATAAGTATCATTGACAATTAGACTTGTAACGAATATTTTGTACCAAAAATAGAGAGTATTGAAAGATAAATTTGCATATTGGCCGTACTGACCACTTTGAAATAGTCTATCTTATTCAGAATTTTTCGCTCTTTCATTTGGTATATGACACGATAGGTTTCATTTTCATTTTCATATTTCTCAAGTTATCTTGATCATATCAGAGTAAAAGCTACTTTTGTAGTTCGGTCATTATAGCAGCAGTAAAATATGACAGCTCGACATGACCTGAAGTGTGTCTCATTCAGAATTTTTTCCTCTTTCACATAGTATATTACTCGATAAGTATCATTGACAATTAGACTTGTAACGAATTATTTTGTACCAAAAACAGAGAGTATTGAAAGATAAATTTACATATTGGCCGTACTGATCACTTTGAAATAGTTTCTCTTATTCAGAATTTTTCGCTCTTTCATTTGGTATATGACACGATAGGTTTCATTTTCATTTTGATATTTCTCAAGTTATCTTGATCATATCAGAGTAAAAGCTACTTTTGTACTTCGGTCATTATAGCAGCAGTAAAATATTACAGCTCGACATGACCTGAAGTGTGTCTCATTCAGAATTTTTTCCTCTTTCACATAGTATATTACTCGATAAGTATCATTGACAATTAGACTTGTAACGAATTATTTTGTACCAAAAACAGAGAGTATTGAAAGATAAATTTACATATTGGCCGTACTGACCACTTTGAAATAGTTTCCCTTATTCAGAATTTTTCGCTCTTTCATTTGGCATATGACACGATAGGTTTCATTTTCACTTTGATATTTCTCAAGTTATCTTGATCATATCAGAGTAAAAGCTACTTTTGTACTTCGGTCATTATAGCAGCAGTAAAATATGACAGCTCGACATGACCTGAAGTGTGTCTCATTCAGAATTTTTTCCTCTTTCACATAGTATATTACTCGATAAGTATCATTGACAATTAGACTTGTAACGAATTATTTTGTACCAAAAACAGAGAGTATTGAAAGATAAATTTGCATATTGGCCGTACTGACCACTTTGAAATAGTCTATCTTATTCAAAATTTTTCGCTCTTTCATTTGGTATATGGCACGATAGGTTTCATTTTCATTTTCATATTTCTCAAGTTATCTTGATCATATCAGAGTAAAAGCTACTTTTGTACTTCGGTCATTATAGCAGCAGTAAAATATGACAGCTCGACATGACCTGAAGTGTGTCTCATTCAGAATTTTTTCCTCTTTCACATAGTATATTACTCGATAAGTATCATTGACAGTTAGACTTGTAACGAATTATTTTGTACCAAAAACAGAGAGTATTGAAAGATAAATTTACATATTGGCCGTACTGACCACTTTGAAATAGTTTATCTTATTCAGAATTTTTCGGTCTTTCATTTGGTATATGACACGATAGTTTTCATTTTCATTTTGATATTTCTCAAGTTATCTTGATCATATCAGAGTAAAAGCTACTTTTGTACTTCGGTCATTATAGCAGCAGTAAAATATGACAGCTCGACATGACCTGAAGTGTGTGTGTCTCATTCAGAATTTTTTCCTCTTTCACATAGTATATTACTCGATAAGTATCATTGACAATTAGACTTGTAACGAATTATTTTGTACCAAAAACAGAGAGTATTGAAAGATAAATTTACATATTGGCCGTACTGATCACTTTGAAATAGTTTCTCTTATTCAGAATTTTTCGCTCTTTCATTTGGTATATGACACGATAGGTTTCATTTTCATTTTTATATTTCTCAAGTTATCTTGATCATATCAGAGTAAAAGCTACTTTTGTACTTCGGTCATTATAGCAGCAGTAAAATATTACAGCTCGACATCACCTGAAGTGTGTCTCATTCAGAATTTTTTCCTCTTTCACATAGTATATTACTCGATAAGTATCATTGACAATTAGACTTGTAACGAATATTTTGTACCAAAAATAGAGAGTATTGAAAGATAAATTTGCATATTGGCCGTACTGACCACTTTGAAATAGTCTATCTTATTCAGAATTTTTCGCTCTTTCATTTGGTATATGACACGATAGGTTTCATTTTCACTTTGATATTTCTCAAGTTATCTTGATCATATCAGAGTAAAAGCTACTTTTGTACTTCGGTCATTATAGCAGCAGTAAAATATGACAGCTCGACATGACCTGAAGTGTGTCTCATTCAGAATTTTTTCCTCTTTCACATAGTATATTACTCGATAAGTATCATTGACAATTAGACTTGTAACGAATTATTTTGTACCAAAAACAGAGAGTATTGAAAGATAAATTTACATATTGGCCGTACTGACCACTTTGAAATAGTTTCGCTTATTCAGAATTTTTCGCTCTTTCATTTGGTATATGACACGATATGTTTCATTTTCATTTTGATATTTCTCAAGTTATCTTGATCATATCAGAGTAAAAGCTCCTTTGTACTTCGGTCATTATAGCAGCAGTAAAATATGACAGCTCGACATGACCTGAAGTGTGTCTCATTCAGAATTTTTTCCTCTTTCACATAGTATATTACTCGATAAGTATCATTGACAATTAGACTTGTAACGAATTATTTTGTACCAAAAACAGAGAGTATTGAAAGATAAATTTACATATTGGCCGTACTGACCACTTTGAAATAGTTTCGCTTATTCAGAATTTTTCGCTCTTTCATTTGGTATATGACACGATATGTTTCATTTTCATTTTGATATTTCTCAAGTTATCTTGATCATATCAGAGTAAAAGCTCCTTTGTACTTCGGTCATTATAGCAGCAGTAAAATATGACAGCTCGACATGACCTGAAGTGTGTCTCATTCAGAATTTTTTCCTCTTTCACATAGTATATTACTCGATAAGTATCATTGACAATTAGACTTGTAACGAATATTTTGTACCAAAAATAGAGAGTATTGAAAGATAAATTTGCATATTGGCCGTACTGACCACTTTGAAATAGTTTCGCTTATTCAGAATTTTTCGCTCTTTCATTTGGTATATGACACGATAGGTTTCATTTTCATTTTGATATTTCTCAAGTTATCTTGATCATATCAGAGTAAAAGCTCCTTTGTACTTCGGTCATTATAGCAGCAGTAAAATATGACAGCTCGACATGACCTGAAGTGTGTCTCATTCAGAATTTTTTCCTCTTTCACATAGTATATTACTCGATAAGTATCATTGACAATTAGACTTGTAACGAATATTTTGTACCAAAAATAGAGAGTATTGAAAGATAAATTTGCATATTGGCCGTACTGACCACTTTGAAATAGTCTATCTTATTCAGAATTTTTCGCTCTTTCATTTGGTATATGACACGATAGGTTTCATTTTCATTTTCATATTTCTCAAGTTATCTTGATCATATCAGAGTAAAAGCTACTTTTGTACTTCGGTCATTATAGCAGCAGTAAAATATGACAGCTCGACATGACCTGAAGTGTGTCTCATTCAGAATTTTTTCCTCTTTCACATAGTATATTACTCGATAAGTATCATTGACAATTAGACTTGTAACGAATTATTTTGTACCAAAAACAGAGAGTATTGAAAGATAAATTTACATATTGGCCGTACTGATCACTTTGAAATAGTTTCTCTTATTCAGAATTTTTCGCTCTTTCATTTGGTATATGACACGATAGGTTTCATTTTCATTTTGATATTTCTCAAGTTATCTTGATCATATCAGAGTAAAAGCTACTTTTGTACTTCGGTCATTATAGCAGCAGTAAAATATTACAGCTCGACATGACCTGAAGTGTGTCTCATTCAGAATTTTTTCCTCTTTCACATAGTATATTACTCGATAAGTATCATTGACAATTAGACTTGTAACGAATTATTTTGTACCAAAAACAGAGAGTATTGAAAGATAAATTTACATATTGGCCGTACTGATCACTTTGAAATAGTTTCTCTTATTCAGAATTTTTCGCTCTTTCATTTGGTATATGACACGATAGGTTTCATTTTCATTTTGATATTTCTCAAGTTATCTTGATCATATCAGAGTAAAAGCTACTTTTGTACTTCGGTCATTATAGCAGCAGTAAAATATTACAGCTCGACATGACCTGAAGTGTGTCTCATTCAGAATTTTTTCCTCTTTCACATAGTATATTACTCGATAAGTATCATTGACAATTAGACTTGTAACGAATTATTTTGTACCAAAAACAGAGAGTATTGAAAGATAAATTTACATATTGGTCGTACTGACCACTTTGAAATAGTTTCCCTTATTCAGAATTTTTCGCTCTTTCATTTGGCATATGACACGATAGGTTTCATTTTCACTTTGATATTTCTCAAGTTATCTTGATCATATCAGAGTAAAAGCTACTTTTGTACTTCGGTCATTATAGCAGCAGTAAAATATGACAGCTCGACATGACCTGAAGTGTGTCTCATTCAGAATTTTTTCCTCTTTCACATAGTATATTACTCGATAAGTATCATTGACAATTAGACTTGTAACGAATTATTTTGTACCAAAAACAGAGAGTATTGAAAGATAAATTTGCATATTGGCCGTACTGACCACTTTGAAATAGTCTATCTTATTCAAAATTTTTCGCTCTTTCATTTGGTATATGGCACGATAGGTTTCATTTTCATTTTCATATTTCTCAAGTTATCTTGATCATATCAGAGTAAAAGCTACTTTTGTACTTCGGTCATTATAGCAGCAGTAAAATATGACAGCTCGACATGACCTGAAGTGTGTCTCATTCAGAATTTTTTCCTCTTTCACATAGTATATTACTCGATAAGTATCATTGACAGTTAGACTTGTAACGAATTATTTTGTACCAAAAACAGAGAGAATTGAAAGATAAATTTACATATTGGCCGTACTGACCACTTTGAAATAGTTTATCTTATTCAGAATTTTTCGGTCTTTCATTTGGTATATGACACGATAGTTTTCATTTTCATTTTGATATTTCTCAAGTTATCTTGATCATATCAGAGTAAAAGCTACTTTTGTACTTCGGTCATTATAGCAGCAGTAAAATATGACAGCTCGACATGACCTGAAGTGTGTGTGTCTCATTCAGAATTTTTTCCTCTTTCACATAGTATATTACTCGATAAGTATCATTGACAATTAGACTTGTAACGAATTATTTTGTACCAAAAACAGAGAGTATTGAAAGATAAATTTACATATTGGCCGTACTGATCACTTTGAAATAGTTTCTCTTATTCAGAATTTTTCGCTCTTTCATTTGGTATATGACACGATAGGTTTCATTTTCATTTTGATATTTCTCAAGTTATCTTGATCATATCAGAGTAAAAGCTACTTTTGTACTTCGGTCATTATAGCAGCAGTAAAATATTACAGCTCGACATGACCTGAAGTGTGTCTCATTCAGAATTTTTTCCTCTTTCACATAGTATATTACTCGATAAGTATCATTGACAATTAGACTTGTAACGAATTATTTTGTACCAAAAACAGAGAGTATTGAAAGATAAATTTACATATTGGCCGTACTGACCACTTTGAAATAGTTTCCCTTATTCAGAATTTTTCGCTCTTTCATTTGGCATATGACACGATAGGTTTCATTTTCACTTTGATATTTCTCAAGTTATCTTGATCATATCAGAGTAAAAGCTACTTTTGTACTTCGGTCATTATAGCAGCAGTAAAATATGACAGCTCGACATGACCTGAAGTGTGTCTCATTCAGAATTTTTTCCTCTTTCACATAGTATATCACTCGATAAGTATCATTGACAATTAGACTTGTAACGAATTTTTTGTACCAAAAACAGAGAGTATTGAAAGATAAATTTGCATATTGGCCGTACTGACCACTTTGAAATAGTCTATCTTATTCAAAATTTTTCGCTCTTTCATTTGGTATATGGCACGATAGGTTTCATTTTCATTTTCATATTTCTCAAGTTATCTTGATCATATCAGAGTAAAAGCTACTTTTGTACTTCGGTCATTATAGCAGCAGTAAAATATTACAGCTCGACATGACCTGAAGTGTGTCTCATTCATTATTTTTTGCTCTTTCACATAGTATATTACTCGATAAGTATCATTGACAATTAGACTTGTAACGAATTATTTTGTACCAAAAACAGAGAGTATTGAAAGATAAATTTACATATTGGCCGTACTGACCACTTTGAAATAGTTTCCCTTATTCAGAATTTTTCGCTCTTTCATTTGGCATATGACACGATAGGTTTCATTTTCACTTTGATATTTCTCAAGTTATCTTGATCATATCAGAGTAAAAGCTACTTTTGTACTTCGGTCATTATAGCAGCAGTAAAATATGACAGCTCGACATGACCTGAAGTGTGTCTCATTCAGAATTTTTTCCTCTTTCACATAGTATATCACTCGATAAGTATCATTGACAATTAGACTTGTAACGAATTTTTTGTACCAAAAACAGAGAGTATTGAAAGATAAATTTGCATATTGGCCGTACTGACCACTTTGAAATAGTCTATCTTATTCAAAATTTTTCGCTCTTTCATTTGGTATATGGCACGATAGGTTTCATTTTCATTTTCATATTTCTCAAGTTATCTTGATCATATCAGAGTAAAAGCTACTTTTGTACTTCGGTCATTATAGCAGCAGTAAAATATTACAGCTCGACATGACCTGAAGTGTGTCTCATTCAGAATTTTTTCCTCTTTCACATAGTATATTACTCGATAAGTATCATTGACAATTAGACTTGTAACGAATTATTTTGTACCAAAAACAGAGAGTATTGAAAGATAAATTTACATATTGGCCGTACTGACCACTTTGAAATAGTTTCCCTTATTCAGAATTTTTCGCTCTTTCATTTGGCATATGACACGATAGGTTTCATTTTCACTTTGATATTTCTCAAGTTATCTTGATCATATCAGAGTAAAAGCTACTTTTGTACTTCGGTCATTATAGCAGCAGTAAAATATGACAGCTCGACATGACCTGAAGTGTGTCTCATTCAGAATTTTTTCCTCTTTCACATAGTATATCACTCGATAAGTATCATTGACAATTAGACTTGTAACGAATTTTTTGTACCAAAAACAGAGAGTATTGAAAGATAAATTTGCATATTGGCCGTACTGACCACTTTGAAATAGTCTATCTTATTCAAAATTTTTCGCTCTTTCATTTGGTATATGGCACGATAGGTTTCATTTTCATTTTCATATTTCTCAAGTTATCTTGATCATATCAGAGTAAAAGCTACTTTTGTACTTCGGTCATTATAGCAGCAGTAAAATATTACAGCTCGACATGACCTGAAGTGTGTCTCATTCATTATTTTTTGCTCTTTCACATAGTATATTACTCGATAAGTATCATTGACAATTAGACTTGTAACGAATTATTTTGTACCAAAAACAGAGAGTATTGAAAGATAAATTTACATATTGGCCGTACTGACCACTTTGAAATAGTTTCCCTTATTCAGAATTTTTCGCTCTTTCATTTGGCATATGACACGATAGGTTTCATTTTCACTTTGATATTTCTCAAGTTATCTTGATCATATCAGAGTAAAAGCTACTTTTGTACTTCGGTCATTATAGCAGCAGTAAAATATGACAGCTCGACATGACCTGAAGTGTGTCTCATTCAGAATTTTTTCCTCTTTCACATAGTATATCACTCGATAAGTATCATTGACAATTAGACTTGTAACGAATTTTTTGTACCAAAAACAGAGAGTATTGAAAGATAAATTTGCATATTGGCCGTACTGACCACTTTGAAATAGTCTATCTTATTCAAAATTTTTCGCTCTTTCATTTGGTATATGGCACGATAGGTTTCATTTTCATTTTCATATTTCTCAAGTTATCTTGATCATATCAGAGTAAAAGCTACTTTTGTACTTCGGTCATTATAGCAGCAGTAAAATATTACAGCTCGACATGACCTGAAGTGTGTCTCATTCAGAATTTTTTCCTCTTTCACATAGTATATTACTCGATAAGTATCATTGACAATTAGACTTGTAACGAATTATTTTGTACAAAAACAGAGAGTATTGAAAGATAAATTTACATATTGGCCGTACTGACCACTTTGAAATAGTTTCGCTTATTCAGAATTTTTCGCTCTTTCATTTGGTATATGACACGATAGGTTTCATTTTCATTTTCATATTTCTCAAGTTATCTTGATCATATCTAAGTAAAAGCTACTTTTGTACTTCGGTCATTATAGCAGCAGTAAAATATTACAGCTCGACATGACCTGAAGTGTGTCTCATTCAGAATTTTTTCCTCTTTCACATAGTATATTACTCGATAAGTATCATTGACAATTAGACTTGTAACGAATTATTTTGTACCAAAAACAGAGAGTATTGAAAGATAAATTTACATATTGGCCGTACTGACCACTTTGAAATAGTCTATCTTATTCAGAATTTTTCGGTCTTTCATTTGGTATATGCCACGATAGGTTTCATTTTCATTTTCATATTTCTCAAGTTATCTTGATCATATCAGAGTAAAAGCTACTTTTGTACTTCTGTCATTATAGCAGCAGTAAAATATTACAGCTCGACATGACCTGAAGTGTGTCTCATTCAGAATTTTTTCCTCTTTCACATAGTATATTACTCGATAAGTATCATTGACAATTAGACTTGTAACGAATTATTTTGTACCAAAAACAGAGAGTATTGAAAGATAAATTTACATATTGGCCGTACTGACCACTTTGAAATAGTTTCGCTTATTCAGAATTTTTCGCTCTTTCATTTGGTATATGACACGATAGGTTTCATTTTCATTTTCATATTTCTCAAGTTATCTTGATCATATCTAAGTAAAAGCTACTTTTGTACTTCGGTCATTATAGCAGCAGTAAAATATTACAGCTCGACATGACCTGAAGTGTGTCTCATTCAGAATTTTTTCCTCTTTCACATAGTATATTACTCGATAAGTATCATTGACAATTAGACTTGTAACGAATTATTTTGTACCAAAAACAGAGAGTATTGAAAGATAAATTTACATATTGGCCGTACTGACCACTTTGAAATAGTCTGTCTTATTCAGAATTTTTCGCTCTTTCATTTGGTATATGACACGATAGGTTTCATTTTCATTTTCATATTTCTCAAGTTATCTTGATCATATCTAAGTAAAAGCTACTTTTGTACTTCGGTCATTATAGCAGCAGTAAAATATTACAGCTCGACATGACCTGAAGTGTGTCTCATTCAGAATTTTTTCCTCTTTCACATAGTATATTACTCGATAAGTATCATTGACAATTAGACTTGTAACGAATTATTTTGTACCAAAAACAGAGAGTATTGAAAGATAAATTTACATATTGGCCGTACTGACCACTTTGAAACAGTCTATCTTATTCAGAATTTTTCGGTCTTTCATTTGGTATATGCCACGATAGGTTTCATTTTCATTTTCATATTTCTCAAGTTATCTTGATCATATCAGAGTAAAAGCTACTTTTGTACTTCTGTCATTATAGCAGCAGTAAAATATTACAGCTCGACATGACCTGAAGTGTGTCTCATTCAGAATTTTTTCCTCTTTCACATAGTATATTACTCGATAAGTATCATTGACAATTAGACTTGTAACGAATTATTTTGTACCAAAAACAGAGAGTATTGAAAGATAAATTTACATATTGGCCGTACTGACCACTTTGAAATAGTTTCGCTTATTCAGAATTTTTCGCTCTTTCATTTGGTATATGACACGATAGGTTTCATTTTCATTTTCATATTTCTCAAGTTATCTTGATCATATCTAAGTAAAAGCTACTTTTGTACTTCGGTCATTATAGCAGCAGTAAAATATTACAGCTCGACATGACCTGAAGTGTGTCTCATTCAGAATTTTTTCCTCTTTCACATAGTATATTACTCGATAAGTATCATTGACAATTAGACTTGTAACGAATTATTTTGTACCAAAAACAGAGAGTATTGAAAGATAAATTTACATATTGGCCGTACTGACCACTTTGAAACCGTCTATCTTATTCAGAATTTTTCGGTCTTTCATTTGGTATATGCCACGATAGTTTTCATTTTCATTTTCATATTTCTCAAGTTATCTTGATCATATCTAAGTAAAAGCTACTTTTGTACTTCGGTCATTATAGCAGCAGTAAAATATTACAGCTCGACATGACCTGAAGTGTGTCTCATTCAGAATTTTTCCTCTTTCACATAGTATATTACTCGATAAGTATCATTGACAATTAGACTTGTAACGAATTATTTTGTACCAAAAACAGAGAGTATTGAAAGATAAATTTACATATTGGCCGTACTGACCACTTTGAAACAGTCTATCTTATTCAGAATTTTTCGGTCTTTCATTTGGTATATGCCACGATAGGTTTCATTTTCATTTTCATATTTCTCAAGTTATCTTGATCATATCAGAGTAAAAGCTACTTTTGTACTTCTGTCATTATAGCAGCAGTAAAATATTACAGCTCGACATGACCTGAAGTGTGTCTCATTCAGAATTTTTTCCTCTTTCACATAGTATATTACTCGATAAGTATCATTGACAATTAGACTTGTAACGAATTATTTTGTACCAAAAACAGAGAGTATTGAAAGATAAATTTACATATTGGCCGTACTGACCACTTTGAAATAGTTTCGCTTATTCAGAATTTTTCGCTCTTTCATTTGGTATATGACACGATAGGTTTCATTTTCATTTTCATATTTCTCAAGTTATCTTGATCATATCTAAGTAAAAGCTACTTTTGTACTTCGGTCATTATAGCAGCAGTAAAATATTACAGCTCGACATGACCTGAAGTGTGTCTCATTCAGAATTTTTTCCTCTTTCACATAGTATATTACTCGATAAGTATCATTGACAATTAGACTTGTAACGAATTATTTTGTACCAAAAACAGAGAGTATTGAAAGATAAATTTACATATTGGCCGTACTGACCACTTTGAAATAGTCTGTCTTATTCAGAATTTTTCGCTCTTTCATTTGGTATATGACACGATAGGTTTCATTTTCATTTTCATATTTCTCAAGTTATCTTGATCATATCTAAGTAAAAGCTACTTTTGTACTTCGGTCATTATAGCAGCAGTAAAATATTACAGCTCGACATGACCTGAAGTGTGTCTCATTCAGAATTTTTTCCTCTTTCACATAGTATATTACTCGATAAGTATCATTGACAATTAGACTTGTAACGAATTATTTTGTACCAAAAACAGAGAGTATTGAAAGATAAATTTACATATTGGCCGTACTGACCACTTTGAAACAGTCTATCTTATTCAGAATTTTTCGGTCTTTCATTTGGTATATGCCACGATAGGTTTCATTTTCATTTTCATATTTCTCAAGTTATCTTGATCATATCAGAGTAAAAGCTACTTTTGTACTTCTGTCATTATAGCAGCAGTAAAATATTACAGCTCGACATGACCTGAAGTGTGTCTCATTCAGAATTTTTTCCTCTTTCACATAGTATATTACTCGATAAGTATCATTGACAATTAGACTTGTAACGAATTATTTTGTACCAAAAACAGAGAGTATTGAAAGATAAATTTACATATTGGCCGTACTGACCACTTTGAAATAGTTTCGCTTATTCAGAATTTTTCGCTCTTTCATTTGGTATATGACACGATAGGTTTCATTTTCATTTTCATATTTCTCAAGTTATCTTGATCATATCAGAGTAAAAGCTACTTTTGTACTTCGGTCATTATAGCAGCAGTAAAATATTACAGCTCGACATGACCTGAAGTGTGTCTCATTCAGAATTTTTTCCTCTTTCACATAGTATATTACTCGATAAGTATCATTGACAATTAGACTTGTAACGAATTATTTTGTACCAAAAACAGAGAGTATTGAAAGATAAATTTACATATTGGCCGTACTGACCACTTTGAAACAGTCTATCTTATTCAGAATTTTTCGGTCTTTCATTTGGTATATGCCACGATAGGTTTCATTTTCATTTTCATATTTCTCAAGTTATCTTGATCATATCAGAGTAAAAGCTACTTTTGTACTTCTGTCATTATAGCAGCAGTAAAATATTACAGCTCGACATGACCTGAAGTGTGTCTCATTCAGAATTTTTTCCTCTTTCACATAGTATATTACTCGATAAGTATCATTGACAATTAGACTTGTAACGAATTATTTTGTACCAAAAACAGAGAGTATTGAAAGATAAATTTACATATTGGCCGTACTGACCACTTTGAAATAGTCTGTCTTATTCAGAATTTTTCGCTCTTTCATTTGGTATATGACACGATAGGTTTCATTTTCATTTTCATATTTCTCAAGTTATCTTGATCATATCTAAGTAAAAGCTACTTTTGTACTTCGGTCATTATAGCAGCAGTAAAATATTACAGCTCGACATGACCTGAAGTGTGTCTCATTCAGAATTTTTTCCTCTTTCACATAGTATATTACTCGATAAGTATCATTGACAATTAGACTTGTAACGAATTATTTTGTACCAAAAACAGAGAGTATTGAAAGATAAATTTACATATTGGCCGTACTGACCACTTTGAAACAGTCTATCTTATTCAGAATTTTTCGGTCTTTCATTTGGTATATGCCACGATAGGTTTCATTTTCATTTTCATATTTCTCAAGTTATCTTGATCATATCAGAGTAAAAGCTACTTTTGTACTTCTGTCATTATAGCAGCAGTAAAATATTACAGCTCGACATGACCTGAAGTGTGTCTCATTCAGAATTTTTTCCTCTTTCACATAGTATATTACTCGATAAGTATCATTGACAATTAGACTTGTAACGAATTATTTTGTACCAAAAACAGAGAGTATTGAAAGATAAATTTACATATTGGCCGTACTGACCACTTTGAAATAGTTTCGCTTATTCAGAATTTTTCGCTCTTTCATTTGGTATATGACACGATAGGTTTCATTTTCATTTTCATATTTCTCAAGTTATCTTGATCATATCAGAGTAAAAGCTACTTTTGTACTTCGGTCATTATAGCAGCAGTAAAATATTACAGCTCGACATGACCTGAAGTGTGTCTCATTCAGAATTTTTTCCTCTTTCACATAGTATATTACTCGATAAGTATCATTGACAATTAGACTTGTAACGAATTATTTTGTACCAAAAACAGAGAGTATTGAAAGATAAATTTACATATTGGCCGTACTGACCACTTTGAAACAGTCTATCTTATTCAGAATTTTTCGGTCTTTCATTTGGTATATGCCACGATAGGTTTCATTTTCATTTTCATATTTCTCAAGTTATCTTGATCATATCAGAGTAAAAGCTACTTTTGTACTTCTGTCATTATAGCAGCAGTAAAATATTACAGCTCGACATGACCTGAAGTGTGTCTCATTCAGAATTTTTTCCTCTTTCACATAGTATATTACTCGATAAGTATCATTGACAATTAGACTTGTAACGAATTATTTTGTACCAAAAACAGAGAGTATTGAAAGATAAATTTACATATTGGCCGTACTGACCACTTTGAAATAGTTTCGCTTATTCAGAATTTTTCGCTCTTTCATTTGGTATATGACACGATAGGTTTCATTTTCATTTTCATATTTCTCAAGTTATCTTGATCATATCTAAGTAAAAGCTACTTTTGTACTTCGGTCATTATAGCAGCAGTAAAATATTACAGCTCGACATGACCTGAAGTGTGTCTCATTCAGAATTTTTTCCTCTTTCACATAGTATATTACTCGATAAGTATCATTGACAATTAGACTTGTAACGAATTATTTTGTACCAAAAACAGAGAGTATTGAAAGATAAATTTACATATTGGCCGTACTGACCACTTTGAAACCGTCTATCTTATTCAGAATTTTTCGGTCTTTCATTTGGTATATGCCACGATAGTTTTCATTTTCATTTTGATATTTCTCAAGTTATCTTGATCATATCAGAGTAAAAGCTACTTTTGTACTTCGGTCATTATAGCAGCAGTAAAATATGACAGCTCGACATGACCTGAAGTGTGTCTCATTCAGAATTTTTTCCTCTTTCACATAGTATATCACTCGATAAGTATCATTGACAATTAGACTTGTAACGAATATTTTGTACCAAAAATAGAGAGTATTGAAAGATAAATTTACATATTGGCCGTACTGACCACTTTGAAACAGTCTATCTTATTCAGAATTTTTCGGTCTTTCATTTGGTATATGCCACGATAGGTTTCATTTTCATTTTCATATTTCTCAAGTTATCTTGATCATATCAGAGTAAAAGCTACTTTTGTACTTCTGTCATTATAGCAGCAGTAAAATATTACAGCTCGACATGACCTGAAGTGTGTCTCATTCAGAATTTTTTCCTCTTTCACATAGTATATTACTCGATAAGTATCATTGACAATTAGACTTGTAACGAATTATTTTGTACCAAAAACAGAAGAGTATTGAAAGATAAATTTACATATTGGCCGTACTGACCACTTTGAAATAGTTTCGCTTATTCAGAATTTTTCGCTCTTTCATTTGGTATATGACACGATAGGTTTCATTTTCATTTTCATATTTCTCAAGTTATCTTGATCATATCTAAGTAAAAGCTACTTTTGTACTTCGGTCATTATAGCAGCAGTAAAATATTACAGCTCGACATGACCTGAAGTGTGTCTCATTCAGAATTTTTTCCTCTTTCACATAGTATATTACTCGATAAGTATCATTGACAATTAGACTTGTAACGAATTATTTTGTACCAAAAACAGAGAGTATTGAAAGATAAATTTACATATTGGCCGTACTAACCACTTTGAAACCGTCTATCTTATTCAGAATTTTTCGGTCTTTCATTTGGTATATGCCACGATAGTTTTCATTTTCATTTTGATATTTCTCAAGTTATCTTGATCATATCAGAGTAAAAGCTACTTTTGTACTTCGGTCATTATAGCAGCAGTAAAATATGACAGCTCGACATGACCTGAAGTGTGTCTCATTCAGAATTTTTTCCTCTTTCACATAGTATATCACTCGATAAGTATCATTGACAATTAGACTTGTAACGAATATTTTGTACCAAAAATAGAGAGTATTGAAAGATAAATTTGCATATTGGCCGTACTGACCACTTTGAAATAGTTTCGCTTATTCAGAATTTTTCGCTCTTTCATTTGGTATATGACACGATAGGTTTCATTTTCATTTTCATATTTCTCAAGTTATCTTGATCATATCAGAGTAAAAGCTACTTTTGTACTTCGGTCATTATAGCAGCAGTAAAATATTACAGCTCGACATGACCTGAAGTGTGTCTCATTCAGAATTTTTCCTCTTTCACATAGTATATCACTCGATAAGTATCATTGACAATTAGACTTGTAACGAATATTTTGTACCAAAAACAGAGAGTATTGAAAGATAAATTTACATATTGGCCGTACTGACCACTTTGAAATAGTCTGTCTTATTCAAAATTCTTCGCTCTTTCATTTGGTATATGACACGATAGGTTTCATTTTCATTTTCATATTTCTCAAGTTATCTTGATCATATCAGAGTAAAAGCTACTTTTGTACTTCTGTCATTATAGCAGCAGTAAAATATTACAGCTCGACATGACCTGAAGTGTGTCTCATTCAGAATTTTTTCCTCTTTCACATAGTATATCACTCGATAAGTATCATTGACAATTAGACTTGTAACGAATATTTTGTACCAAAACAGAGAGTATTGAAAGATAAATTTGCATATTGGCCGTACTGACCACTTTGAAATAGTCTGTCTTATTCAGAATTTTTCGCTCTTTCATTTGGTATATGACACGATAGGTTTCATTTTCATTTTCATATTTCTCAAGTTATCTTGATCATATCAGAGTAAAAGCTACTTTTGTACTTCGGTCATTATAGCAGCAGTAAAATATTACAGCTCGACATGACCTGAAGTGTGTCTCATTCAGAATTTTTCCTCTTTCACATAGTATATCACTCGATAAGTATCATTGACAATTAGACTTGTAACGAATATTTTGTACCAAAAACAGAGAGTATTGAAAGATAAATTTACATATTGGCCGTACTGACCACTTTGAAACAGTCTATCTTATTCAGAATTTTTCGGTCTTTCATTTGGTATATGCCACGATAGGTTTCATTTTCATTTTCATATTTCTCAAGTTATCTTGATCATATCAGAGTAAAAGCTACTTTTGTACTTCTGTCATTATAGCAGCAGTAAAATATTACAGCTCGACATGACCTGAAGTGTGTCTCATTCAGAATTTTTTCCTCTTTCACATAGTATATTACTCGATAAGTATCATTGACAATTAGACTTGTAACGAATTATTTTGTACCAAAAACAGAGAGTATTGAAAGATAAATTTACATATTGGCCGTACTGACCACTTTGAAATAGTTTCGCTTATTCAGAATTTTTCGCTCTTTCATTTGGTATATGACACGATAGGTTTCATTTTCATTTTCATATTTCTCAAGTTATCTTGATCATATCAGAGTAAAAGCTACTTTTGTACTTCTGTCATTATAGCAGCAGTAAAATATTACAGCTCGACATGACCTGAAGTGTGTCTCATTCAGAATTTTTTCCTCTTTCACATAGTATATCACTCGATAAGTATCATTGACAATTAGACTTGTAACGAATATTTTGTACCAAAACAGAGAGTATTGAAAGATAAATTTGCATATTGGCCGTACTGACCACTTTGAAATAGTCTGTCTTATTCAGAATTTTTCGCTCTTTCATTTGGTATATGACACGATAGGTTTCATTTTCATTTTCATATTTCTCAAGTTATCTTGATCATATCAGAGTAAAAGCTACTTTTGTACTTCGGTCATTATAGCAGCAGTAAAATATTACAGCTCGACATGACCTGAAGTGTGTCTCATTCAGAATTTTTCCTCTTTCACATAGTATATCACTCGATAAGTATCATTGACAATTAGACTTGTAACGAATATTTTGTACCAAAAACAGAGAGTATTGAAAGATAAATTTACATATTGGCCGTACTGACCACTTTGAAACAGTCTATCTTATTCAGAATTTTTCGGTCTTTCATTTGGTATATGCCACGATAGGTTTCATTTTCATTTTCATATTTCTCAAGTTATCTTGATCATATCAGAGTAAAAGCTACTTTTGTACTTCGGTCATTATAGCAGCAGTAAAATATTACAGCTCGACATGACCTGAAGTGTGTCTCATTCAGAATTTTTTCCTCTTTCACATAGTATATTACTCGATAAGTATCATTGACAATTAGACTTGTAACGAATTATTTTGTACCAAAAACAGAGAGTATTGAAAGATAAATTTACATATTGGCCGTACTGACCACTTTGAAATAGTTTCGCTTATTCAGAATTTTTCGCTCTTTCATTTGGTATATGACACGATAGGTTTCATTTTCATTTTCATATTTCTCAAGTTATCTTGATCATATCTAAGTAAAAGCTACTTTTGTACTTCGGTCATTATAGCAGCAGTAAAATATTACAGCTCGACATGACCTGAAGTGTGTCTCATTCAGAATTTTTTCCTCTTTCACATAGTATATTACTCGATAAGTATCATTGACAATTAGACTTGTAACGAATTATTTTGTACCAAAAACAGAGAGTATTGAAAGATAAATTTACATATTGGCCGTACTGACCACTTTGAAATAGTTTCGCTTATTCAGAATTTTTCGCTCTTTCATTTGGTATATGACACGATAGGTTTCATTTTCATTTTCATATTTCTCAAGTTATCTTGATCATATCTAAGTAAAAGCTACTTTTGTACTTCGGTCATTATAGCAGCAGTAAAATATTACAGCTCGACATGACCTGAAGTGTGTCTCATTCAGAATTTTTCCTCTTTCACATAGTATATTACTCGATAAGTATCATTGACAATTAGACTTGTAACGAATTATTTTGTACCAAAAACAGAGAGTATTGAAAGATAAATTTACATATTGGCCGTACTAACCACTTTGAAACCGTCTATCTTATTCAGAATTTTTCGGTCTTTCATTTGGTATATGCCACGATAGTTTTCATTTTCATTTTGATATTTCTCAAGTTATCTTGATCATATCAGAGTAAAAGCTACTTTTGTACTTCGGTCATTATAGCAGCAGTAAAATATGACAGCTCGACATGACCTGAAGTGTGTCTCATTCAGAATTTTTTCCTCTTTCACATAGTATATCACTCGATAAGTATCATTGACAATTAGACTTGTAACGAATATTTTGTACCAAAAACAGAGAGTATTGAAAGATAAATTTACATATTGGCCGTACTGACCACTTTGAAATAGTCTGTCTTATTCAAAATTCTTCGCTCTTTCATTTGGTATATGACACGATAGGTTTCATTTTCATTTTCATATTTCTCAAGTTATCTTGATCATATCAGAGTAAAAGCTACTTTTGTACTTCTGTCATTATAGCAGCAGTAAAATATTACAGCTCGACATGACCTGAAGTGTGTCTCATTCAGAACTTTTTCCTCTTTCACATAGTATATCACTCGATAAGTATCATTGACAATTAGACTTGTAACGAATATTTTGTACCAAAACAGAGAGTATTGAAAGATAAATTTGCATATTGGCCGTACTGACCACTTTGAAATAGTCTGTCTTATTCAGAATTTTTCGCTCTTTCATTTGGTATATGACACGATAGGTTTCATTTTCATTTTCATATTTCTCAAGTTATCTTGATCATATCAGAGTAAAAGCTACTTTTGTACTTCGGTCATTATAGCAGCAGTAAAATATTACAGCTCGACATGACCTGAAGTGTGTCTCATTCAGAATTTTTTCCTCTTTCACATAGTATATTACTCGATAAGTATCATTGACAATTAGACTTGTAACGAATTATTTTGTACCAAAAACAGAGATTATTGAAAGATAAATTTACATATTGGCCGTACTGACCACTTTGAAATAGTCTATCTTATTCAGAATTTTTCGCTCTTTCATTTGGTATATGACACGATAGGTTTCATTTTCATTTTGATATTTCTCAAGTTATCTTGATCATATCAGAGTAAAAGCTACTTTTGTACTTCGGTCATTATAGCAGCAGTAACATATTACAGCTCGACATGACCTGAAGTGTGTCTCATTCAGAAATTTTTCCTCTTTCAGATAGTGTATCACTCGCTGAGTATCATTGACAATTTGACTTGTAACGAATTGTTTTGTACAAAAAACAGAGAGCACTGAAAGATAAATTTACATATTGGCCGTACTGACCACTTTGAAACAGTCTATCTTATTCAGAATTTTTCGGTCTTTCATTTGGTATATGCCACGATAGTTTTCATTTTCATTTTGATATTTCTCAAGTTATCTTGATCATATCAGAGTAAAAGCTACTTTTGTACTTCGGTCATTATAGCAGCAGTAAAATATGACAGCTCGACATGACCTGAAGTGTGTCTCATTCAGAATTTTTTCCTCTTTCACATAGTATATCACTCGATAAGTATCATTGACAATTAGACTTGTAACGAATTATTTTATACCAAAACAAAGAGTATTGAAAGATAAATTTGCATATTGGCCGTACTGCTCTGGTATTTCCAGACTAGTAGTACACTTACGTGACGTCACAGACTAGCAGTTTACGGCTAGTTTACTAGAAGTAAAACGCAAGTCTACGGCTAGTGATTACGGTATAAGTAGACTAAAAGTTTTTTCAGTTCACGATAAGTGGTACGTGTGTTTCCGCACCACGTATTACCGTATACTCGATTTGCCCTTTGCAACTCGGACTGCGGAAGTTGAGATATTGAATTTTTCGCTTATTTTTATGTTTGTACGATGTGTAGGTGTGTTGCGCAATATCAATATGAACTTGTGAGATGCAAATTTAATATTGGGAAGTTTGAAATAGCGCCAGAATATATTCGATATGCTATGTTCGTTTTGGTTCAGTTTTCACTCATCTTTCTTTAGTGTTTGTGTTATTTATCGCCCGTAATCGAAACCTTTTTACGACAGGGTTCACTCAGTTGGCCGATTGACGATGAGCAGACGGATTCATGGTGGATATCATGGTGAATCGCGTGAATTCATGGTGGGTCAGATCGTTTCCGTTAGTTCTTTCATCGTATTTATTTATATTACTTTTCCTTTCGCTGATTTCATATCTCTCAACCTCTGTGGTGATTATTGATATCTCGCAATGCTATTTACAGCCGACGTCCATACCGCATTGTTGCTGGAAACGTCGAGGCGTGAAATTTTGCTGGAAGATGATCATGTAGGCGATTTTAATGTATTTTATCACTATTTTCTTACCTTTTCTTTTCGCAACCCCGCAAAATTTATTAAATTTCTTCACATGTTCTCTCTCTCATTTCTTCTACAGATGTCAATGATACACTTTCGGTGCCCTCGTCTTTCTCTTTTAAATAGTGGAGCTATTTTCGAATAGGGTGGGTAGAAATAAGCCATATATACTGGGTTTATCCACGTCAATTCTCCTTGACATACTCTTGCTCAATCGATTGTTAGCTTGGTCTGCCCGTCCGTTCCTCAGTGATCCCGTCTCTTGCCATTTCTCTTTTTTCTATCTTCAATAAGTCTTCGTTCATCTGTTTTTAGTAACTTTTTGCACACTAACTATTAACTTATGCGTGAACACGGATAAATTTGAATTTTAGAATGGTTGAATCACAATTATAATCGATGAATCATGTTTATTGTTACTTTTTTAAAAATCGTCTTATTTAAGACGACGATAATGATGGTGAAGAGGAAGGCACACGGGCAAGCGAGGATGGACTAAAGATCACTTAATACTGATCGCTGGGAGGAAGAGACTGGTCGCGGAGGGCGCCGCGCCTGTGCCTGTACGCTTTTCAATAGGTACGCTTTTCAATAATGGTATCGTGTATCCGTTTCATAAAGAATACTGTAGAGACTATATACTGAATACTGTAGATATGGATAATTTGGGATACTCAGTGTCACCAAGCTGAAGTCGGTTTGCAAAACTGTAGGGCATACCTGGGCGGGGTACAGGGAGCTCGATTCTGCAGTGGCGTTCTAACTAAACGAAAGCTCAATACAGTAACCGGCGATATCGAACTACTGTAACCCACTACTTTATCGCGTTAACCACTTAAACCAGACGTGGGCTTGGTTAGTCATTTGTTGATGACACCTACCGTACCACAAACATTACAATAACCGTGAATATTGACCCTTGTCTGAATTCGGTTACGGTAGTCCCGTTGTCTGAGTGGTGCGATGGGGGGTACAATTTTGGCAACAGCAGATACGTTAGGGATAACACTATTCCACCTACAGTAATCTGATATTAGCGCATACTGTAAACAATTATTCTGCGGAGTCGTGATACTTTTATTGCAGTAATCATTTTCTTCCAGAGCGATTGCGCCTCCCGATGCTCTTGCTGTAATCCGACAACTGCAAGGATCTTCATACAGGTACACTTTCTTGATAATATTCTCGAATTTATTCTAAGAAAATATACATTTTGTAGAAAAAGTCTATATTTAATAGTGTTTTATGCAATTTTCCAATGTCTATTTTTTATTTAAAGCATATAATCATTTTTAGATATGACACCTACTACCATCAGGATCGGCATCGACTGAGGTCAATGACGTCCGACTCAATCCACATCGACTCTCCATAATTGTGGATGATCTTAATTTTTGCTGTTGTATTTTGAATTGTTAATATATGTATCGATTCTATATATGTATTAAAACTACCCATAACTAATCATTTGCTTTTTTCCTGTATTCACGTAGTATAAAACTACTCAAGATCGTCATACGTGCCCTAATATGCTTGCCTATTAATTAAATGTTTTCTTGATTGTCCTATTTTCCGATAAAAAATTCGCGTTGCGTTAACAGAAGTTTGTTTATTAATACGCTTCACATAACTGTCGTAGAAGACATTTATAATGAGTAAAATTTTTAAAAAATTAGTTCGTGATTCACATATTTGACGAAATGCATTACAGTATACCACACCACTAGCCGTAGACTTGCGTTTGACTAGCCGTAGACTTACGTTTAACTAGCCGTAGACTTACGCACCACTTCCCGTAGACTTGCGTTTAACTAGCCGTACACTTGCAAGTCTACGGCTAGTCTGAATGAGAAGTAAACTTCTAGTCTGGAAATACCAGAGTGACCACTTTGAAATAGTCTATCTTATTCAGAATTTTTCGCTCTTTCATTTGGTATATGACACGATAGGTTTCATTTTCATTTTCATATTTCTCAAGTTATCTTGATCATATCAGAGTAAAAGCTACTTTTGTACTTCGGTCATTATAGCAGCAGTAACATATTACAGCTCGACATGACCTGAAGTGTGTCTCATTCAGAAATTTTTCCTCTTTCAGATAGTGTATCACTCGCTGAGTATCATTGACAATTTGACTTGTAACGAATTGTTTTGTACCAAAACAGAGAGTATTGAAAGATAAATTTGCATATTGGCCGTACTGACCACTTTGAAATAGTCTATCTTATTCAGAATTTTTCGCTCTTTCATTTGGTATATGACACGATAGGTTTCATTTTCATTTTCATATTTCTCAAGTTATCTTGATCATATCAGAGTAAAAGCTACTTTTGTACTTCGGTCATTATAGCAGCAGTAAAATATTACAGCTCGACATGACCTGAAGTGTGTCTCATTCAGAATTTTTCCTCTTTCACATAGTATATCACTCGATAAGTATCATTGACAATTAGACTTGTAACGAATTATTTTGTACCAAAAACAGAGATTATTGAAAGATAAATTTACATATTGGCCGTACTGACCACTTTGAAACAGTCTATCTTATTCAGAATTTTTCGGTCTTTCATTTGGTATATGCCACGATAGTTTTCATTTTCATTTTGATATTTCTCAAGTTATCTTGATCATATCAGAGTAAAAGCTACTTTTGTACTTCGGTCATTATAGCAGCAGTAAAATATGACAGCTCGACATGACCTGAAGTGTGTCTCATTCAGAATTTTTCCTCTTTCACATAGTATATCACTCGATAAGTATCATTGACAATTAGACTTGTAACGAATTATTTTGTACCAAAAACAGAGAGTATTGAAAGATAAATTTACATATTGGCCGTACTGACCACTTTGAAATAGTCTATCTTATTCAGAATTTTTCGCTCTTTCATTTGGTATATGACACGATAGGTTTCATTTTCATTTTGATATTTCTCAAGTTATCTTGATCATATCAGAGTAAAAGCTACTTTTGTACTTCTGTCATTATAGCAGCAGTAAAATATTACAGCTCGACATGACCTGAAGTGTGTCTCATTCAGAATTTTTTCCTCTTTCACATAGTATATCACTCGATAAGTATCATTGACAATTAGACTTGTAACGAATTGTTTTGTACAAAAAACAGAGAGCACTGAAAGATAAATTTACATATTGGCCGTACTGACCACTTTGAAATAGTTTATCTTATTCAGAATTTTTCGCTCTCTCATTTGGTATATGACACGATAGCTTTCATTTTCATTTTCATATTTCTCAAGTTATCTTGATCATATCAGAGTAAAAGCTACTTTTG
The DNA here is from genome assembly GCA_943737045.1 of Parapristionchus giblindavisi. Classification (NCBI taxonomy): domain Eukaryota; kingdom Metazoa; phylum Nematoda; class Chromadorea; order Rhabditida; family Diplogasteridae; genus Parapristionchus; species Parapristionchus giblindavisi. Next base: position 246,149 of record CALSFV010000261.1, read on the forward strand.
TACGTCGGTCATTATAGCAGCAGTAAAATATTACAGCTCGACATGACCTGAAGTGTGTCTCATGCAGAATTTTTTCCTCTTTCACATAGTATATCACTCGATAAGTATCATTGACAATTAGACTTGTAACGAATATTTTGTACCAAAAATAGAGAGTATTGAAAGATAAATTTGCATATTGGCCGTACTGACCACTTTGAAATAGTCTATCTTATTCAGAATTTTTCGCTCTCTCATTTGGTATATGACACGATAGCTTTCATTTTCATTTTCATATTTCTCAAGTTATCTTGATCATATCAGAGTAAAAGCTACTTTTGTACTTCGGTCATTATAGCAGCAGTAAAATATTACAGCTCGACATGACCTGAAGTGTGTCTCATTCAGAATTTTTCCTCTTTCACATAGTATATCACTCGATAAGTATCATTGACAATTAGACTTGTAACGAATTATTTTGTACCAAAAACAGAGATTATTGAAAGATAAATTTACATATTGGCCGTACTGACCACTTTGAAACAGTCTATCTTATTCAGAATTTTTCGGTCTTTCATTTGGTATATGCCACGATAGTTTTCATTTTCATTTTGATATTTCTCAAGTTATCTTGATCATATCAGAGTAAAAGCTACTTTTGTACTTCGGTCATTATAGCAGCAGTAAAATATGACAGCTCGACATGACCTGAAGTGTGTCTCATTCAGAATTTTTTCCTCTTTCACATAGTATATCACTCGATAAGTATCATTGACAATTAGACTTGTAACGAATTGTTTTGTACAAAAAACAGAGAGCACTGAAAGATAAATTTACATATTGGCCGTACTGACCACTTTGAAATAGTTTATCTTATTCAGAATTTTTCGCTCTTTCATTTGGTATGTGACACGATAGCTTTCATTTTCATTTTCATATTTCTCAAGTTATCTTGATCATATCAGAGTAAAAGCTACTTTTGTACTTCGGTCATTATAGCAGCAGTGAAATATTACAGCTCGACGTGACCTGAAGTGTGTCTCATGCAGAATTTTTTCCTCTTTCACATAGTATATCACTCGATAAGTATCATTGACAATTAGACTTGTAACGAATATTTTGTACCAAAAATAGAGAGTATTGAAAGATAAATTTGCATATTGGCCGTACTGACCACTTTGAAATAGTCTATCTTATTCAGAATTTTTCGCTCTCTCAATTGGTATATGACACGATAGCTTTCATTTTCATTTTCATATTTCTCAAGTTATCTTGATCATATCAGAGTAAAAGCTACTTTTGTACTTCGGTCATTATAGCAGCAGTAAAATATTACAGCTCGACATGACCTGAAGTGTGTCTCATTCAGAATTTTTCCTCTTTCACATAGTATATCACTCGATAAGTATCATTGACAATTAGACTTGTAACGAATTATTTTGTACCAAAAACAGAGATTATTGAAAGATAAATTTACATATTGGCCGTACTGACCACTTTGAAACAGTCTATCTTATTCAGAATTTTTCGGTCTTTCATTTGGTATATGCCACGATAGTTTTCATTTTCATTTTGATATTTCTCAAGTTATCTTGATCATATCAGAGTAAAAGCTACTTTTGTACTTCGGTCATTATAGCAGCAGTAAAATATGACAGCTCGACATGACCTGAAGTGTGTCTCATTCAGAATTTTTTCCTCTTTCACATAGTATATCACTCGATAAGTATCATTGACAATTAGACTTGTAACGAATTATTTTGTACCAAAAACAGAGATTATTGAAAGATAAATTTACATATTGGCCGTACTGACCACTTTGAAACAGTCTATCTTATTCAGAATTTTTCGGTCTTTCATTTGGTATATGCCACGATAGTTTTCATTTTCATTTTGATATTTCTCAAGTTATCTTGATCATATCAGAGTAAAAGCTACTTTTGTACTTCGGTCATTATAGCAGCAGTAAAATATGACAGCTCGACATGACCTGAAGTGTGTCTCATTCAGAATTTTTTCCTCTTTCACATAGTATATCACTCGATAAGTATCATTGACAATTAGACTTGTAACGAATATTTTGTACCAAAAATAGAGAGTATTGAAAGATAAATTTGCATATTGGCCGTACTGACCACTTTGAAACAGTCTATCTTATTCAGAATTTTTCGCTCTTTCATTTGGTATATGACACGATAGGTTTCATTTTCATTTTCATATTTCTCAAGTTATCTTGATCATATCAGAGTAAAAGCTACTTTTGTACTTCGGTCATTATAGCAGCAGTAAAATATTACAGCTCGACATGACCTGAAGTGTGTCTCATTCAGAATTTTTTCCTCTTTCACATGGTATATCACTCGATAAGTATCATTGACAATTAGACTTGTAACGAATTATTTTGTACCAAAACAGAGAGTATTGAAAGATAAATTTGCATATTGGCCGTACTGACCACTTTGAAATAGTCTATCTTATTCAGAATTTTTCGCTCTTTCATTTGGTATATGACACGATAGGTTTCATTTTCATTTTCATATTTCTCAAGTTATCTTGATCATATCAGAGTAAAAGCTACTTTTGTACTTCGGTCATTATAGCAGCAGTAAAATATTACAGCTCGACATGACCTGAAGTGTGTCTCATTCAGAATTTTTCCTCTTTCACATAGTATATCACTCGATAAGTATCATTGACAATTAGACTTGTAACGAATTATTTTGTACCAAAAACAGAGAGTATTGAAAGATAAATTTACATATTGGCCGTACTGACCACTTTGAAACAGTCTATCTTATTCAGAATTTTTCGGTCTTTCATTTGGTATATGCCACGATAGTTTTCATTTTCATTTTGATATTTCTCAAGTTATCTTGATCATATCAGAGTAAAAGCTACTTTTGTACTTCGGTCATTATAGCAGCAGTAAAATATGACAGCTCGACATGACCTGAAGTGTGTCTCATTCAGAATTTTTCCTCTTTCACATAGTATATCACTCGATAAGTATCATTGACAATTAGACTTGTAACGAATTGTTTTGTACCAAAACAGAGAGTATTGAAAGATAAATTTACATATTGGCCGTACTGACCACTTTGAAACAGTCTATCTTATTCAGAATTTTTCGGTCTTTCATTTGGTATATGCCACGATAGTTTTCATTTTCATTTTGATATTTCTCAAGTTATCTTGATCATATCAGAGTAAAAGCTACTTTTGTACTTCGGTCATTATAGCAGCAGTAAAATATGACAGCTCGACATGACCTGAAGTGTGTCTCATTCAGAATTTTTCCTCTTTCACATAGTATATCACTCGATAAGTATCATTGACAATTAGACTTGTAACGAATTATTTTGTACCAAAAACAGAGAGTATTGAAAGATAAATTTACATATTGGCCGTACTGACCACTTTGAAACAGTCTATCTTATTCAGAATTTTTCGGTCTTTCATTTGGTATATGCCACGATAGCTTTCATTTTCATTTTCATATTTCTCAAGTTATCTTGATCATATCAGAGTAAAAGCTACTTTTGTACTTCGGTCATTATAGCAGCAGTAAAATATTACAGCTCGACATGACCTGAAGTGTGTCTCATTCAGAATTTTTCCTCTTTCACATAGTATATCACTCGATAAGTATCATTGACAATTAGACTTGTAACGAATTATTTTGTACCAAAAACAGAGATTATTGAAAGATAAATTTACATATTGGCCGTACAGACCACTTTGAAACAGTCTATCTTATTCAGAATTTTTCGGTCTTTCATTTGGTATATGCCACGATAGTTTTCATTTTCATTTTGATATTTCTCAAGTTATCTTGATCATATCAGAGTAAAAGCTACTTTTGTACTTCGGTCATTATAGCAGCAGTAAAATATGACAGCTCGACATGACCTGAAGTGTGTCTCATTCAGAATTTTTTCCTCTTTCACATAGTATATCACTCGATAAGTATCATTGACAATTAGACTTGTAACGAATTGTTTTGTACAAAAAACAGAGAGCACTGAAAGATAAATTTACATATTGGCCGTACTGACCACTTTGAAATAGTTTATCTTATTCAGAATTTTTCGCTCTTTCATTTGGTATGTGACACGATAGCTTTCATTTTCATTTTCATATTTCTCAAGTTATCTTGATCATATCAGAGTAAAAGCTACTTTTGTACTTCGGTCATTATAGCAGCAGTGAAATATTACAGCTCGACGTGACCTGAAGTGTGTCTCATGCAGAATTTTTTCCTCTTTCACATAGTATATCACTCGATAAGTATCATTGACAATTAGACTTGTAACGAATATTTTGTACCAAAAATAGAGAGTATTGAAAGATAAATTTGCATATTGGCCGTACTGACCACTTTGAAATAGTCTATCTTATTCAGAATTTTTCGCTCTCTCAATTGGTATATGACACGATAGCTTTCATTTTCATTTTCATATTTCTCAAGTTATCTTGATCATATCAGAGTAAAAGCTACTTTTGTACTTCGGTCATTATAGCAGCAGTAAAATATTACAGCTCGACATGACCTGAAGTGTGTCTCATTCAGAATTTTTCCTCTTTCACATAGTATATCACTCGATAAGTATCATTGACAATTAGACTTGTAACGAATTATTTTGTACCAAAAACAGAGATTATTGAAAGATAAATTTACATATTGGCCGTACTGACCACTTTGAAACAGTCTATCTTATTCAGAATTTTTCGGTCTTTCATTTGGTATATGCCACGATAGTTTTCATTTTCATTTTGATATTTCTCAAGTTATCTTGATCATATCAGAGTAAAAGCTACTTTTGTACTTCGGTCATTATAGCAGCAGTAAAATATGACAGCTCGACATGACCTGAAGTGTGTCTCATTCAGAATTTTTTCCTCTTTCACATAGTATATCACTCGATAAGTATCATTGACAATTAGACTTGTAACGAATTATTTTGTACCAAAAACAGAGATTATTGAAAGATAAATTTACATATTGGCCGTACTGACCACTTTGAAACAGTCTATCTTATTCAGAATTTTTCGGTCTTTCATTTGGTATATGCCACGATAGTTTTCATTTTCATTTTGATATTTCTCAAGTTATCTTGATCATATCAGAGTAAAAGCTACTTTTGTACTTCGGTCATTATAGCAGCAGTAAAATATGACAGCTCGACATGACCTGAAGTGTGTCTCATTCAGAATTTTTTCCTCTTTCACATAGTATATCACTCGATAAGTATCATTGACAATTAGACTTGTAACGAATATTTTGTACCAAAAATAGAGAGTATTGAAAGATAAATTTGCATATTGGCCGTACTGACCACTTTGAAACAGTCTATCTTATTCAGAATTTTTCGCTCTTTCATTTGGTATATGACACGATAGGTTTCATTTTCATTTTCATATTTCTCAAGTTATCTTGATCATATCAGAGTAAAAGCTACTTTTGTACTTCGGTCATTATAGCAGCAGTAAAATATGACAGCTCGACATGACCTGAAGTGTGTCTCATTCAGAATTTTTTCCTCTTTCACATAGTATATCACTCGATAAGTATCATTGACAATTAGACTTGTAACGAATATTTTGTACCAAAAACAGAGAGTATTGAAAGATAAATTTGCATATTGGCCGTACTGACCACTTTGAAATAGTCTATCTTATTCAGAATTTTTCGCTCTTTCATTTGGTATATGACACGATAGGTTTCATTTTCATTTTGATATTTCTCAAGTTATCTTGATCATATCAGAGTAAAAGCTACTTTTGTACTTCTGTCATTATAGCAGCAGTAAAATATTACAGCTCGACATGACCTGAAGTGTGTCTCATTCAGAATTTTTTCCTCTTTCACATGGTATATCACTCGATAAGTATCATTGACAATTAGACTTGTAACGAATTATTTTGTACCAAAACAGAGAGTATTGAAAGATAAATTTGCATATTGGCCGTACTGACCACTTTGAAATAGTCTATCTTATTCAGAATTTTTCGCTCTTTCATTTGGTATATGACACGATAGGTTTCATTTTCATTTTCATATTTCTCAAGTTATCTTGATCATATCAGAGTAAAAGCTACTTTTGTACTTCGGTCATTATAGCAGCAGTAAAATATTACAGCTCGACATGACCTGAAGTGTGTCTCATTCAGAATTTTTCCTCTTTCACATAGTATATCACTCGATAAGTATCATTGACAATTAGACTTGTAACGAATTATTTTGTACCAAAAACAGAGAGTATTGAAAGATAAATTTACATATTGGCCGTACTGACCACTTTGAAACAGTCTATCTTATTCAGAATTTTTCGGTCTTTCATTTGGTATATGCCACGATAGTTTTCATTTTCATTTTGATATTTCTCAAGTTATCTTGATCATATCAGAGTAAAAGCTACTTTTGTACTTCGGTCATTATAGCAGCAGTAAAATATGACAGCTCGACATGACCTGAAGTGTGTCTCATTCAGAATTTTTCCTCTTTCACATAGTATATCACTCGATAAGTATCATTGACAATTAGACTTGTAACGAATTGTTTTGTACCAAAACAGAGAGTATTGAAAGATAAATTTGCATATTGGCCGTACTGACCACTTTGAAATAGTCTATCTTATTCAGAATTTTTCGCTCTTTCATTTGGTATATGACACGATAGGTTTCATTTTCATTTTCATATTTCTCAAGTTATCTTGATCATATCAGAGTAAAAGCTACTTTTGTACTTCGGTCATTATAGCAGCAGTAAAATATTACAGCTCGACATGACCTGAAGTGTGTCTCATTCAGAATTTTTTCCTCTTTCACATAGTATATCACTCGATAAGTATCATTGACAATTAGACTTGTAACGAATATTTTGTACCAAAAACAGAGAGTATTGAAAGATAAATTTGCATATTGGCCGTACTGACCACTTTGAAATAGTCTATCTTATTCAGAATTTTTCGCTCTTTCATTTGGTATATGACACGATAGGTTTCATTTTCATTTTGATATTTCTCAAGTTATCTTGATCATATCAGAGTAAAAGCTACTTTTGTACTTCGGTCATTATAGCAGCAGTAAAATATGACAGCTCGACATGACCTGAAGTGTGTCTCATTCAGAATTTTTCCTCTTTCACATAGTATATCACTCGATAAGTATCATTGACAATTAGACTTGTAACGAATTGTTTTGTACCAAAACAGAGAGTATTGAAAGATAAATTTGCATATTGGCCGTACTGACCACTTTGAAATAGTCTATCTTATTCAGAATTTTTCGCTCTTTCATTTGGTATATGCCACGATAGGTTTCATTTTCATTTTCATATTTCTCAAGTTATCTTGATCATATCAGAGTAAAAGCTACTTTTGTACTTCGGTCATTATAGCAGCAGTAAAATATTACAGCTCGACATGACCTGAAGTGTGTCTCATGCAGAATTTTTTCCTCTTTCACATAGTATATCACTCGATAAGTATCATTGACAATTAGACTTGTAACGAATTGTTTTGTACCAAAACAGAGAGTATTGAAAGATAAATTTGCATATTGGCCGTACTGACCACTTTGAAATAGTCTATCTTATTCAGAATTTTTCGCTCTTTCATTTGGTATATGACACGATAGGTTTCATTTTCATTTTCATATTTCTCAAGTTATCTTGATCATATCAGAGTAAAAGCTACTTTTGTACTTCGGTCATTATAGCAGCAGTAAAATATTACAGCTCGACATGACCTGAAGTGTGTCTCATGCAGAATTTTTTCCTCTTTCACATAGTATATCACTCGATAAGTATCATTGACAATTAGACTTGTAACGAATTATTTTGTACCAAAACAAAGAGTATTGAAAGATAAATTTGCATATTGGCCGTACTGACCACTTTGAAATAGTCTATCTTATTCAGAATTTTTCGCTCTTTCATTTGGTATATGACACGATAGGTTTCATTTTCATTTTCATATTTCTCAAGTTATCTTGATCATATCAGAGTAAAAGCTACTTTTGTACTTCGGTCATTATAGCAGCAGTAACATATTACAGCTCGACATGACCTGAAGTGTGTCTCATTCAGAAATTTTTCCTCTTTCAGATAGTGTATCACACGCTGAGTATCATTGACAATTTGACTTGTAACGAATTGTTTTGTACCAAAACAGAGAGTATTGAAAGATAATTTTGCATATTGGCCGTACTGACCACTTTGAAATAGTCTATCTTATTCAGAATTTTTCGCTCTTTCATTTGGTATATGACACGATAGGTTTCATTTTCATTTTCATATTTCTCAAGTTATCTTGATCATATCAGAGTAAAAGCTACTTTTGTACTTCGGTCATTATAGCAGCAGTAAAATATTACAGCTCGACATGACCTGAAGTGTGTCTCATTCAGAATTTTTCCTCTTTCACATAGTATATCACTCGATAAGTATCATTGACAATTAGACTTGTAACGAATTGTTTTGTACCAAAACAGAGAGTATTGAAAGATAAATTTGCATATTGGCCGTACTGACCACTTTGAAATAGTCTATCTTATTCAGAATTTTTCGCTCTTTCATTTGGTATATGACACGATAGGTTTCATTTTCATTTTCATATTTCTCAAGTTATCTTGATCATATCAGAGTAAAAGCTACTTTTGTACTTCGGTCATTATAGCAGCAGTAACATATTACAGCTCGACATGACCTGAAGTGTGTCTCATTCAGAAATTTTTCCTCTTTCAGATAGTGTATCACACGCTGAGTATCATTGACAATTTGACTTGTAACGAATTGTTTTGTACCAAAACAGAGAGTATTGAAAGATAATTTTGCATATTGGCCGTACTGACCACTTTGAAATAGTCTATCTTATTCAGAATTTTTCGCTCTTTCATTTGGTATATGACACGATAGGTTTCATTTTCATTTTCATATTTCTCAAGTTATCTTGATCATATCAGAGTAAAAGCTACTTTTGTACTTCGGTCATTATAGCAGCAGTAAAATATTACAGCTCGACATGACCTGAAGTGTGTCTCATTCAGAATTTTTCCTCTTTCACATAGTATATCACTCGATAAGTATCATTGACAATTAGACTTGTAACGAATTGTTTTGTACCAAAACAGAGAGTATTGAAAGATAAATTTGCATATTGGCCGTACTGACCACTTTGAAATAGTCTATCTTATTCAGAATTTTTCGCTCTTTCATTTGGTATATGACACGATAGGTTTCATTTTCATTTTCATATTTCTCAAGTTATCTTGATCATATCAGAGTAAAAGCTACTTTTGTACTTCGGTCATTATAGCAGCAGTAAAATATTACAGCTCGACATGACCTGAAGTGTGTCTCATGCAGAATTTTTTCCTCTTTCACATAGTATATCACTCGATAAGTATCATTGACAATTAGACTTGTAACGAATTATTTTGTACCAAAACAAAGAGTATTGAAAGATAAATTTGCATATTGGCCGTACTGACCACTTTGAAATAGTCTATCTTATTCAGAATTTTTCGCTCTTTCATTTGGTATATGACACGATAGGTTTCATTTTCATTTTCATATTTCTCAAGTTATCTTGATCATATCAGAGTAAAAGCTACTTTTGTACTTCGGTCATTATAGCAGCAGTAAAATATTACAGCTCGACATGACCTGAAGTGTGTCTCATTCAGAATTTTTCCTCTTTCACATAGTATATCACTCGATAAGTATCATTGACAATTAGACTTGTAACGAATTGTTTTGTACCAAAACAGAGAGTATTGAAAGATAAATTTGCATATTGGCCGTACTGACCACTTTGAAATAGTCTATCTTATTCAGAATTTTTCGCTCTTTCATTTGGTATATGACACGATAGGTTTCATTTTCATTTTCATATTTCTCAAGTTATCTTGATCATATCAGAGTAAAAGCTACTTTTGTACTTCGGTCATTATAGCAGCAGTAAAATATTACAGCTCGACATGACCTGAAGTGTGTCTCATGCAGAATTTTTTCCTCTTTCACATAGTATATCACTCGATAAGTATCATTGACAATTAGACTTGTAACGAATTATTTTGTACCAAAACAAAGAGTATTGAAAGATAAATTTGCATATTGGCCGTACTGACCACTTTGAAATAGTCTATCTTATTCAGAATTTTTCGCTCTTTCATTTGGTATATGACACGATAGGTTTCATTTTCATTTTCATATTTCTCAAGTTATCTTGATCATATCAGAGTAAAAGCTACTTTTGTACTTCGGTCATTATAGCAGCAGTAACATATTACAGCTCGACATGACCTGAAGTGTGTCTCATTCAGAAATTTTTCCTCTTTCAGATAGTGTATCACACGCTGAGTATCATTGACAATTTGACTTGTAACGAATTGTTTTGTACCAAAACAGAGAGTATTGAAAGATAATTTTGCATATTGGCCGTACTGACCACTTTGAAATAGTCTATCTTATTCAGAATTTTTCGCTCTTTCATTTGGTATATGACACGATAGGTTTCATTTTCATTTTCATATTTCTCAAGTTATCTTGATCATATCAGAGTAAAAGCTACTTTTGTACTTCGGTCATTATAGCAGCAGTAAAATATTACAGCTCGACATGACCTGAAGTGTGTCTCATTCAGAATTTTTCCTCTTTCACATAGTATATCACTCGATAAGTATCATTGACAATTAGACTTGTAACGAATTATTTTGTACCAAAAACAGAGAGTATTGAAAGATAAATTTACATATTGGCCGTACTGACCACTTTGAAACAGTCTATCTTATTCAGAATTTTTCGGTCTTTCATTTGGTATATGCCACGATTGTTTTCATTTTCATTTTGATATTTCTCAAGTTATCTTGATCATATCAGAGTAAAAGCTACTTTTGTACTTCGGTCATTATAGCAGCAGTAAAATATGACAGCTCGACATGACCTGAAGTGTGTCTCATTCAGAATTTTTTCCTCTTTCACATAGTATATCACTCGATAAGTATCATTAACAATTAGACTTGTAACGAATTGTTTTGTACAAAAAACAGAGAGCACTGAAAGATAAATTTACATATTGGCCGTACTGACCACTTTGAAATAGTTTATCTTATTCAGAATTTTTCGCTCTCTCATTTGGTATATGACACGATAGCTTTCATTTTCATTTTCATATTTCTCAAGTTATCTTGATCATATCAGAGTAAAAGCTACTTTTGTACGTCGGTCATTATAGCAGCAGTAAAATATTACAGCTCGACATGACCTGAAGTGTGTCTCATGCAGAATTTTTTCCTCTTTCACATAGTATATCACTCGATAAGTATCATTGACAATTACACTTGTAACGAATTATTTTGTACCAAAACAGAGAGTATTGAAAGATAAATTTGCATATTGGCCGTACTGACCACTTTGAAATAGTCTATCTTATTCAGAATTTTTCGCTCTTTCATTTGGTATATGACACGATAGGTTTCATTTTCATTTTCATATTTCTCAAGTTATCTTGATCATATCAGAGTAAAAGCTACTTTTGTACTTCGGTCATTATAGCAGCAGTAACATATTACAGCTCGACATGACCTGAAGTGTGTCTCATTCAGAAATTTTTCCTCTTTCACATAGTATATCACTCGATAAGTATCATTGACAATTAGACTTGTAACGAATTGTTTTGTACAAAAAACAGAGAGCACTGAAAGATAAATTTACATATTGGCCGTACTGACCACTTTGAAATAGTTTATCTTATTCAGAATTTTTCGCTCTTTCATTTTGTATGTGACACGATAGCTTTCATTTTCATTTTCATATTTCTCAAGTTATCTTGATCATATCAGAGTAAAAGCTACTTTTGTACTTCGGTCATTATAGCAGCAGTAAAATATTACAGCTCGACATGACCTGAAGTGTGTCTCATGCAGAATTTTTTCCTCTTTCACATAGTATATCACTCGATAAGTATCATTGACAATTAGACTTGTAACGAATTATTTTGTACCAAAACAGAGAGTATTGAAAGATAAATTTGCATATTGGCCGTACTGACCACTTTGAAATAGTCTATCTTATTCAGAATTTTTCGCTCTTTCATTTGGTATATGACACGATAGGTTTCATTTTCATTTTCATATTTCTCAAGTTATCTTGATCATATCAGAGTAAAAGCTACTTTTGTACTTCGGTCATTATAGCAGCAGTAAAATATTACAGCTCGACATGACCTGAAGTGTGTCTCATTCAGAATTTTTCCTCTTTCACATAGTATATCACTCGATAAGTATCATTGACAATTAGACTTGTAATGAATTATTTTGTACCAAAAACAGAGAGTATTGAAAGATAAATTTACATATTGGCCGTACTGACCACTTTGAAACAGTCTATCTTATTCAGAATTTTTCGGTCTTTCATTTGGTATATGCCACGATAGTTTTCATTTTCATTTTGATATTTCTCAAGTTATCTTGATCATATCAGAGTAAAAGCTACTTTTGTACTTCGGTCATTATAGCAGCAGTAAAATATGACAGCTCGACATGACCTGAAGTGTGTCTCATTCAGAATTTTTTCCTCTTTCACATAGTATATCACTCGATAAGTATCATTGACAATTAGACTTGTAACGAATATTTTGTACCAAAAATAGAGAGTATTGAAAGGTAAATTTGCATATTGGCCGTACTGACCACTTTGAAACAGTCTATCTTATTCAGAATTTTTCGGTCTTTCATTTGGTATATGCCACGATAGTTTTCATTTTCATTTTGATATTTCTCAAGTTATCTTGATCATATCAGAGTAAAAGCTACTTTTGTACTTCGGTCATTATAGCAGCAGTAAAATATGACAGCTCGACATGACCTGAAGTGTGTCTCATTCAGAATTTTTTCCTCTTTCACATAGTATATCACTCGATAAGTATCATTGACAGTGTGACTTGTAACGAATATTTTGTACCAAAAATAGAGAGTATTGAAAGATAAATTTGCATATTGGCCGTACTGACCACTTTGAAATAGTCTATCTTATTCAGAATTTTTCGCTCTCTCATTTGGTATATGACACGATAGCTTTCATTTTCATTTTCATATTTCTCAAGTTATCTTGATCATATCAGAGTAAAAGCTACTTTTGTACTTCGGTCATTATAGCAGCAGTAAAATATTACAGCTCGACATGACCTGAAGTGTGTCTCATGCAGAATTTTTTCCTCTTTCACATAGTATATCACTCGATAAGTATCATTGACAATTAGACTTGTAACGAATTATTTTGTACCAAAACAGAGAGTATTGAAAGATAAATTTGCATATTGGCCGTACTGACCACTTTGAAATAGTCTATCTTATTCAGAATTTTTCGCTCTTTCATTTGGTATATGACACGATAGGTTTCATTTTCATTTTCATATTTCTCAAGTTATCTTGATCATATCAGAGTAAAAGCTACTTTTGTACTTCGGTCATTATAGCAGCAGTAAAATATTACAGCTCGACATGACCTGAAGTGTGTCTCATTCAGAATTTTTCCTCTTTCACATAGTATATCACTCGATAAGTATCATTGACAATTAGACTTGTAATGAATTATTTTGTACCAAAAACAGAGAGTATTGAAAGATAAATTTACATATTGGCCGTACTGACCACTTTGAAACAGTCTATCTTATTCAGAATTTTTCGGTCTTTCATTTGGTATATGCCACGATAGTTTTCATTTTCATTTTGATATTTCTCAAGTTATCTTGATCATATCAGAGTAAAAGCTACTTTTGTACTTCGGTCATTATAGCAGCAGTAAAATATGACAGCTCGACATGACCTGAAGTGTGTCTCATTCAGAATTTTTTCCTCTTTCACATAGTATATCACTCGATAAGTATCATTGACAGTGTGACTTGTAACGAATATTTTGTACCAAAAATAGAGAGTATTGAAAGATAAATTTGCATATTGGCCGTACTGACCACTTTGAAATAGTCTATCTTATTCAGAATTTTTCGCTCTCTCATTTGGTATATGACACGATAGCTTTCATTTTCATTTTCATATTTCTCAAGTTATCTTGATCATATCAGAGTAAAAGCTACTTTTGTACTTCGGTCATTATAGCAGCAGTAAAATATTACAGCTCGACATGACCTGAAGTGTGTCTCATGCAGAATTTTTTCCTCTTTCACATAGTATATCACTCGATAAGTATCATTGACAATTAGACTTGTAACGAATTATTTTGTACCAAAACAGAGAGTATTGAAAGATAAATTTGCATATTGGCCGTACTGACCACTTTGAAATAGTCTATCTTATTCAGAATTTTTCGCTCTTTCATTTGGTATATGACACGATAGGTTTCATTTTCATTTTCATATTTCTCAAGTTATCTTGATCATATCAGAGTAAAAGCTACTTTTGTACTTCGGTCATTATAGCAGCAGTAAAATATTACAGCTCGACATGACCTGAAGTGTGTCTCATTCAGAATTTTTCCTCTTTCACATAGTATATCACTCGATAAGTATCATTGACAATTAGACTTGTAATGAATTATTTTGTACCAAAAACAGAGAGTATTGAAAGATAAATTTACATATTGGCCGTACTGACCACTTTGAAACAGTCTATCTTATTCAGAATTTTTCGGTCTTTCATTTGGTATATGCCACGATAGTTTTCATTTTCATTTTGATATTTCTCAAGTTATCTTGATCATATCAGAGTAAAAGCTACTTTTGTACTTCGGTCATTATAGCAGCAGTAAAATATGACAGCTCGACATGACCTGAAGTGTGTCTCATTCAGAATTTTTTCCTCTTTCACATAGTATATCACTCGATAAGTATCATTGACAATTAGACTTGTAACGAATATTTTGTACCAAAAATAGAGAGTATTGAAAGGTAAATTTGCATATTGGCCGTACTGACCACTTTGAAACAGTCTATCTTATTCAGAATTTTTCGGTCTTTCATTTGGTATATGCCACGATAGTTTTCATTTTCATTTTGATATTTCTCAAGTTATCTTGATCATATCAGAGTAAAAGCTACTTTTGTACTTCGGTCATTATAGCAGCAGTAAAATATGACAGCTCGACATGACCTGAAGTGTGTCTCATTCAGAATTTTTTCCTCTTTCACATAGTATATCACTCGATAAGTATCATTGACAATTAGACTTGTAACGAATATTTTGTACCAAAAATAGAGAGTATTGAAAGATAAATTTGCATATTGGCCGTACTGACCACTTTGAAATAGTTTCGCTTATTCAGAATTTTTCGCTCTTTCATTTGGTATATGACACGATAGGTTTCATTTTCATTTTCATATTTCTCAAGTTATCTTGATCATATCAGTGTAAAAGCTACTTTTGTACTTCGGTCATTATAGCAGCAGTAAAATATTACAGCTCGACATGACCTGAAGTGTGTCTCATTCAGAATTTTTCCTCTTTCACATAGTATATCACTCGATAAGTATCATTGACAATTAGACTTGTAACGAATTATTTTGTACCAAAAACAGAGATTATTGAAAGATAAATTTACATATTGGCCGTACTGACCACTTTGAAACAGTCTATCTTATTCAGAATTTTTCGGTCTTTCATTTGGTATATGCCACGATAGTTTTCATTTTCATTTTGATATTTCTCAAGTTATCTTGATCATATCAGAGTAAAAGCTACTTTTGTACTTCGGTCATTATAGCAGCAGTAAAATATGACAGCTCGACATGACCTGAAGTGTGTCTCATTCAGAATTTTTTCCTCTTTCACATAGTATATCACTCGATAAGTATCATTGACAATTAGACTTGTAACGAATATTTTGTACCAAAAATAGAGAGTATTGAAAGATAAATTTGCATATTGGCCGTACTGACCACTTTGAAACAGTCTATCTTATTCAGAATTTTTCGGTCTTTCATTTGGTATATGCCACGATAGTTTTCATTTTCATTTTGATATTTCTCAAGTTATCTTGATCATATCAGAGTAAAAGCTACTTTTGTACTTCGGTCATTATAGCAGCAGTAAAATATGACAGCTCGACATGACCTGAAGTGTGTCTCATTCAGAATTTTTTCCTCTTTCACATAGTATATCACTCGATAAGTATCATTGACAATTAGACTTGTAACGAATATTTTGTACCAAAAATAGAGAGTATTGAAAGATAAATTTGCATATTGGCCGTACTGACCACTTTGAAACAGTCTATCTTATTCAGAATTTTTCGCTCTTTCATTTGGTATATGACACGATAGGTTTCATTTTCATTTTCATATTTCTCAAGTTATCTTGATCATATCAGAGTAAAAGCTACTTTTGTACTTCGGTCATTATAGCAGCAGTAAAATATTACAGCTCGACATGACCTGAAGTGTGTCTCATTCAGAATTTTTTCCTCTTTCACATAGTATATTACTCGATAAGTATCATTGACAATTAGACTTGTTACGAATTATTATGTACCAAAAACAGAGAGTATTGAAAGATAAATTTGCATATTGGCCGTACTGACCACTTTGATATAGTCTATCTTATTCAGAATTTTTCGCTCTTTCATTTGGTATATGACACGATAGGTTTCATTTTCATTTTCATATTTCTCAAGTTATCTTGATCATATCAGAGTAAAAGCTACTTTTGTACTTCGGTCATTATAGCAGCAGTAAAATATTACAGCTCTACATGACCTGAAGTGTGTCTCATTCAGAATTTTTTCCTCTTTCACATAGTATATCACTCGATAAGTATCATTGACAATTAGACTTGTAACGAATATTTTGTACCAAAAATAGAGAGTATTGAAAGATAAATTTGCATATTGGCCGTACTGACCACTTTGAAACAGTCTATCTTATTCAGAATTTTTCGCTCTTTCATTTGGTATATGACACGATAGGTTTCATTTTCATTTTCATATTTCTCAAGTTATCTTGATCATATCAGAGTAAAAGCTACTTTTGTACTTCGGTCATTATAGCAGCAGTAAAATATTACAGCTCGACATGACCTGAAGTGTGTCTCATTCAGAATTTTTTCCTCTTTCACATAGTATATTACTCGATAAGTATCATTGACAATTAGACTTGTTACGAATTATTATGTACCAAAAACAGAGAGTATTGAAAGATAAATTTGCATATTGGCCGTACTGACCACTTTGATATAGTCTATCTTATTCAGAATTTTTCGCTCTTTCATTTGGTATATGACACGATAGGTTTCATTTTCATTTTCATATTTCTCAAGTTATCTTGATCATATCAGAGTAAAAGCTACTTTTGTACTTCGGTCATTATAGCAGCAGTAAAATATTACAGCTCTACATGACCTGAAGTGTGTCTCATTCAGAATTTTTCCTCTTTCACATAGTATATCACTCGATAAGTATCATTGACAATTAGACTTGTAACGAATATTTTGTACCAAAAACAGAGAGTATTGAAAGATAAATTTGCATATTGGCCGTACTGACCACTTTGAAATAGTCTATCTTATTCAGAATTTTTCGCTCTTTCATTTGGTATATGACACGATAGGTTTCATTTTCATTTTGATATTTCTCAAGTTATCTTGATCATATCAGAGTAAAAGCTACTTTTGTACTTCGGTCATTATAGCAGCAGTAAAATATTACAGCTCGACATGACCTGAAGTGTGTCTCATTCAGAATTTTTTCCTCTTTCACATAGTATATTACTCGATAAGTATCATTGACAATTAGACTTGTAACGAATTATTTTGTACCAAAAACAGAGATTATTGAAAGATAAATTTACATATTGGCCGTACTGACCACTTTGAAATAGTCTATCTTATTCAGAATTTTTCGCTCTTTCATTTGGTATATGACACGATAGGTTTCATTTTCATTTTGATATTTCTCAAGTTATCTTGATCATATCAGAGTAAAAGCTACTTTTGTACTTCGGTCATTATAGCAGCAGTAAAATATTACAGCTCGACATGACCTGAAGTGTGTCTCATTCAGAATTTTTCCTCTTTCACATAGTATATCACTCGATAAGTATCATTGACAATTAGACTTGTAACGAATTATTTTGTACCAAAAACAGAGATTATTGAAAGATAAATTTACATATTGGCCGTACTGACCACTTTGAAACAGTCTATCTTATTCAGAATTTTTCGGTCTTTCATTTGGTATATGCCACGATAGTTTTCATTTTCATTTTGATATTTCTCAAGTTATCTTGATCATATCAGAGTAAAAGCTACTTTTGTACTTCGGTCATTATAGCAGCAGTAAAATATGACAGCTCGACATGACCTGAAGTGTGTCTCATTCAGAATTTTTTCCTCTTTCACATAGTATATCACTCGATAAGTATCATTGACAATTAGACTTGTAACGAATATTTTGTACCAAAAATAGAGAGTATTGAAAGATAAATTTGCATATTGGCCGTACTGACCACTTTGAAACAGTCTATCTTATTCAGAATTTTTCGCTCTTTCATTTGGTATATGACACGATAGGTTTCATTTTCATTTTGATATTTCTCAAGTTATCTTGATCATATCAGAGTAAAAGCTACTTTTGTACTTCGGTCATTATAGCAGCAGTAAAATATTACAGCTCGACATGACCTGAAGTGTGTCTCATTCAGAATTTTTTCCTCTTTCACATAGTATATTACTCGATAAGTATCATTGACAATTAGACTTGTAACGAATTATTTTGTACCAAAAACAGAGATTATTGAAAGATAAATTTACATATTGGCCGTACTGACCACTTTGAAATAGTCTATCTTATTCAGAATTTTTCGCTCTTTCATTTGGTATATGACACGATAGGTTTCATTTTCATTTTGATATTTCTCAAGTTATCTTGATCATATCAGAGTAAAAGCTACTTTTGTACTTCGGTCATTATAGCAGCAGTAAAATATTACAGCTCGACATGACCTGAAGTGTGTCTCATTCAGAATTTTTCCTCTTTCACATAGTATATCACTCGATAAGTATCATTGACAATTAGACTTGTAACGAATTATTTTGTACCAAAAACAGAGATTATTGAAAGATAAATTTACATATTGGCCGTACTGACCACTTTGAAACAGTCTATCTTATTCAGAATTTTTCGGTCTTTCATTTGGTATATGCCACGATAGTTTTCATTTTCATTTTGATATTTCTCAAGTTATCTTGATCATATCAGAGTAAAAGCTACTTTTGTACTTCGGTCATTATAGCAGCAGTAAAATATGACAGCTCGACATGACCTGAAGTGTGTCTCATTCAGAATTTTTTCCTCTTTCACATAGTATATCACTCGATAAGTATCATTGACAATTAGACTTGTAACGAATATTTTGTACCAAAAATAGAGAGTATTGAAAGATAAATTTGCATATTGGCCGTACTGACCACTTTGAAACAGTCTATCTTATTCAGAATTTTTCGCTCTTTCATTTGGTATATGACACGATAGGTTTCATTTTCATTTTGATATTTCTCAAGTTATCTTGATCATATCAGAGTAAAAGCTACTTTTGTACTTCGGTCATTATAGCAGCAGTAAAATATTACAGCTCGACATGACCTGAAGTGTGTCTCATTCAGAATTTTTTCCTCTTTCACATAGTATATTACTCGATAAGTATCATTGACAATTAGACTTGTAACGAATTATTTTGTACCAAAAACAGAGATTATTGAAAGATAAATTTACATATTGGCCGTACTGACCACTTTGAAATAGTCTATCTTATTCAGAATTTTTCGCTCTTTCATTTGGTATATGACACGATAGGTTTCATTTTCATTTTGATATTTCTCAAGTTATCTTGATCATATCAGAGTAAAAGCTACTTTTGTACTTCGGTCATTATAGCAGCAGTAAAATATTACAGCTCGACATGACCTGAAGTGTGTCTCATTCAGAATTTTTCCTCTTTCACATAGTATATCACTCGATAAGTATCATTGACAATTAGACTTGTAACGAATTATTTTGTACCAAAAACAGAGATTATTGAAAGATAAATTTACATATTGGCCGTACTGACCACTTTGAAACAGTCTATCTTATTCAGAATTTTTCGGTCTTTCATTTGGTATATGCCACGATAGTTTTCATTTTCATTTTGATATTTCTCAAGTTATCTTGATCATATCAGAGTAAAAGCTACTTTTGTACTTCGGTCATTATAGCAGCAGTAAAATATGACAGCTCGACATGACCTGAAGTGTGTCTCATTCAGAATATTTTCCTCTTTCACATAGTATATCACTCGATAAGTATCATTGACAATTAGACTTGTAACGAATATTTTGTACCAAAAATAGAGAGTATTGAAAGATAAATTTGCATATTGGCCGTACTGACCACTTTGAAACAGTCTATCTTATTCAGAATTTTTCGCTCTTTCATTTGGTATATGACACGATAGGTTTCATTTTCATTTTCATATTTCTCAAGTTATCTTGATCATATCAGAGTAAAAGCTACTTTTGTACTTCGGTCATTATAGCAGCAGTAAAATATTACAGCTCGACATGACCTGAAGTGTGTCTCATTCAGAATTTTTTCCTCTTTCACATAGTATATTACTCGATAAGTATCATTGACAATTAGACTTGTTACGAATTATTATGTACCAAAAACAGAGAGTATTGAAAGATAAATTTGCATATTGGCCGTACTGACCACTTTGATATAGTCTATCTTATTCAGAATTTTTCGCTCTTTCATTTGGTATATGACACGATAGGTTTCATTTTCATTTTCATATTTCTCAAGTTATCTTGATCATATCAGAGTAAAAGCTACTTTTGTACTTCGGTCATTATAGCAGCAGTAAAATATTACAGCTCTACATGACCTGAAGTGTGTCTCATTCAGAATTTTTCCTCTTTCACATAGTATATCACTCGATAAGTATCATTGACAATTAGACTTGTAACGAATTGTTTTGTACCAAAACAGAGAGTATTGAAAGATAAATTTGCATATTGGCCGTACTGACCACTTTGAAATAGTCTATCTTATTCAGAATTTTTCGCTCTTTCATTTGGTATATGACACGATAGGTTTCATTTTCATTTTGATATTTCTCAAGTTATCTTGATCATATCAGAGTAAAAGCTACTTTTGTACTTCGGTCATTATAGCAGCAGTAAAATATTACAGCTCGACATGACCTGAAGTGTGTCTCATTCAGAATTTTTTCCTCTTTCACATAGTATATTACTCGATAAGTATCATTGACAATTAGACTTGTAACGAATTATTTTGTACCAAAAACAGAGATTATTGAAAGATAAATTTACATATTGGCCGTACTGACCACTTTGAAATAGTCTATCTTATTCAGAATTTTTCGCTCTTTCATTTGGTATATGACACGATAGGTTTCATTTTCATTTTGATATTTCTCAAGTTATCTTGATCATATCAGAGTAAAAGCTACTTTTGTACTTCGGTCATTATAGCAGCAGTAAAATATTACAGCTCGACATGACCTGAAGTGTGTCTCATTCAGAATTTTTCCTCTTTCACATAGTATATCACTCGATAAGTATCATTGACAATTAGACTTGTAACGAATTATTTTGTACCAAAAACAGAGATTATTGAAAGATAAATTTACATATTGGCCGTACTGACCACTTTGAAACAGTCTATCTTATTCAGAATTTTTCGGTCTTTCATTTGGTATATGCCACGATAGTTTTCATTTTCATTTTGATATTTCTCAAGTTATCTTGATCATATCAGAGTAAAAGCTACTTTTGTACTTCGGTCATTATAGCAGCAGTAAAATATGACAGCTCGACATGACCTGAAGTGTGTCTCATTCAGAATTTTTTCCTCTTTCACATAGTATATCACTCGATAAGTATCATTGACAATTAGACTTGTAACGAATATTTTGTACCAAAAATAGAGAGTATTGAAAGATAAATTTGCATATTGGCCGTACTGACCACTTTGAAACAGTCTATCTTATTCAGAATTTTTCGCTCTTTCATTTGGTATATGACACGATAGGTTTCATTTTCATTTTCATATTTCTCAAGTTATCTTGATCATATCAGAGTAAAAGCTACTTTTGTACTTCGGTCATTATAGCAGCAGTAAAATATTACAGCTCGACATGACCTGAAGTGTGTCTCATTCAGAATTTTTTCCTCTTTCACATAGTATATTACTCGATAAGTATCATTGACAATTAGACTTGTTACGAATTATTATGTACCAAAAACAGAGAGTATTGAAAGATAAATTTGCATATTGGCCGTACTGACCACTTTGATATAGTCTATCTTATTCAGAATTTTTCGCTCTTTCATTTGGTATATGACACGATAGGTTTCATTTTCATTTTCATATTTCTCAAGTTATCTTGATCATATCAGAGTAAAAGCTACTTTTGTACTTCGGTCATTATAGCAGCAGTAAAATATTACAGCTCTACATGACCTGAAGTGTGTCTCATTCAGAATTTTTCCTCTTTCACATAGTATATCACTCGATAAGTATCATTGACAATTAGACTTGTAACGAATATTTTGTACCAAAAACAGAGAGTATTGAAAGATAAATTTGCATATTGGCCGTACTGACCACTTTGAAATAGTCTATCTTATTCAGAATTTTTCGCTCTTTCATTTGGTATATGACACGATAGGTTTCATTTTCATTTTGATATTTCTCAAGTTATCTTGATCATATCAGAGTAAAAGCTACTTTTGTACTTCGGTCATTATAGCAGCAGTAAAATATTACAGCTCGACATGACCTGAAGTGTGTCTCATTCAGAATTTTTTCCTCTTTCACATAGTATATTACTCGATAAGTATCATTGACAATTAGACTTGTAACGAATTATTTTGTACCAAAAACAGAGAGTATTGAAAGATAAATTTGCATATTTGCCGTACTGACCACTTTGATATAGTCTATCTTATTCAGAATTTTTCGCTCTTTCATTTGGTATATGACACGATAGGTTTCATTTTCATTTTCATATTTCGAAAGTTATCTTGATCATATCAGAGTAAAAGCTACTTTTGTACTTCGGTCATTATAGCAGCAGTAAAATATTACAGCTCGACATGACCTGAAGTGTGTCTCATTCAGAATTTTTTCCTCTTTCACATAGTATATTACTCGATAAGTATCATTGACAATTAGACTTGTAACGAATTATTTTGTACCAAAAACAGAGAGTATTGAAAGATAAATTTGCATATTTGCCGTACTGACCACTTTGAAATAGTTTCGCTTATTCAGAATTTTTCGCTCTTTCATTTGGTATATGACACGATAGGTTTCATTTTCATTTTCATATTTCGAAAGTTATCTTGATCATATCAGAGTAAAAGCTACTTTTGTACTTCGGTCATTATAGCAGCAGTAAAATATTACAGCTCGACATGACCTGAAGTGTGTCTCATTCAGAATTTTTTCCTCTTTCACATAGTATATTACTCGATAAGTATCATTGACAATTAGACTTGTAACGAATTATTTTGTACCAAAAACAGAGAGTATTGAAAGATAAATTTGCATATTTGCCGTACTGACCACTTTGATATAGTCTATCTTATTCAGAATTTTTCGCTCTTTCATTTGGTATATGACACGATAGGTTTCATTTTCATTTTCATATTTCGAAAGTTATCTTGATCATATCAGAGTAAAAGCTACTTTTGTACTTCGGTCATTATAGCAGCAGTAAACTATTACAGCTCGAGATGACCTGAAGTGTGTCTCATTCAGAATTTTTTCCTCTTTCAGATAGTGTATCACTCGCTGAGTATCATTGACAATTTGACTTGTAACGAATTGTTTTGTACAAAAAACAGAGAGCACTGAAAGATAAATTTACATATTGGCCGTACTGACCACTTTGAAATAGTTTATCTTATTCAGAATTTTTCGCTCTCTCATTTGGTATATGACACGATAGCTTTCATTTTCATTTTCATATTTCTCAAGTTATCTTGATCATATCAGAGTAAAAGCTACTTTTGTACTTCGGTCATTATAGCAGCAGTAAAATATTACAGCTCGACATGACCTGAACTGTGTCTCATTCAGAATTTTTCCTCTTTCACATAGTATATCACTCGATAAGTATCATTGACAATTAGACTTGTAACGAATATTTTGTACCAAAAACAGAGAGTATTGAAAGATAAATTTGCATATTGGCCGTACTGACCACTTTGAAATAGTCTATCTTATTCAGAATTTTTCGCTCTTTCATTTGGTATATGACACGATAGGTTTCATTTTCATTTTGATATTTCTCAAGTTATCTTGATCATATCAGAGTAAAAGCTACTTTTGTACTTCGGTCATTATAGCAGCAGTAAAATATTACAGCTCGACATGACCTGAAGTGTGTCTCATTCAGAATTTTTTCCTCTTTCACATAGTATATTACTCGATAAGTATCATTGACAATTAGACTTGTAACGAATTATTATGTACCAAAAACAGAGAGTATTGAAAGATAAATTTGCATATTGGCCGTACTGACCACTTTGATATAGTCTATCTTATTCAGAATTTTTCGCTCTTTCATTTGGTATATGACACGATAGGTTTCATTTTCAGTTTCATATTTCGAAAGTTATCTTGATCATATCAGAGTAAAAGCTACTTTTGTACTTCGGTCATTATAGCAGCAGTAAACTATTACAGCTCGAGATGACCTGAAGTGTGTCTCATTCAGAATTTTTTCCTCTTTCAGATAGTGTATCACTCGCTGAGTATCATTGACAATTTGACTTGTAACGAATTGTTTTGTACAAAAAACAGAGAGCACTGAAAGATAAATTTACATATTGGCCGTACTGACCACTTTGAAATAGTTTATCTTATTCAGAATTTTTCGCTCTTTCATTTGGTATATGACACGATAGCTTTCATTTTCATTTTCATATTTCTCAAGTTATCTTGATCATATCAGAGTAAAAGCTACTTTTGTACTTCGGTCATTATAGCAGCAGTAAACTATTACAGCTCGAGATGACCTGAAGTGTGTCTCATTCAGAATTTTTTCCTCTTTCAGATAGTGTATCACTCGCTGAGTATCATTGACAATTTGACTTGTAACGAATTGTTTTGTACAAAAAACAGAGAGCACTGAAAGATAAATTTACATATTGGCCGTACTGACCACTTTGAAATAGTTTATCTTATTCAGAATTTTTCGCTCTCTCATTTGGTATATGACACGATAGCTTTCATTTTCATTTTCATATTTCTCAAGTTATCTTGATCATATCAGAGTAAAAGCTACTTTTGTACTTCGGTCATTATAGCAGCAGTAAAATATTACAGCTCGACATGACCTGAACTGTGTCTCATTCAGAATTTTTCCTCTTTCACATAGTATATCACTCGATAAGTATCATTGACAATTAGACTTGTAACGAATATTTTGTACCAAAAACAGAGAGTATTGAAAGATAAATTTGCATATTGGCCGTACTGACCACTTTGAAATAGTCTATCTTATTCAGAATTTTTCGCTCTTTCATTTGGTATATGACACGATAGGTTTCATTTTCATTTTGATATTTCTCAAGTTATCTTGATCATATCAGAGTAAAAGCTACTTTTGTACTTCGGTCATTATAGCAGCAGTAAAATATTACAGCTCGACATGACCAGAAGTGTGTCTCATTCAGAATTTTTTCCTCTTTCACATAGTATATTACTCGATAAGTATCATTGACAATTAAACTTGTAACGAATTATTATGTACCAAAAACAGAGAGTATTGAAAGATAAATTTGCATATTGGCTGTACTGACCACTTTGATATAGTCTATCTTATTCAGAATTTTTCGCTCTTTCATTTGGTATATGACACGATAGGTTTCATTTTCATTTTCATATTTCTCAAGTTATCTTGATCATATCAGAGTAAAAGCTACTTTTGTACTTCGGTCATTATAGCAGCAGTAAAATATTACAGCTCGACATGACCTGAACTGTGTCTCATTCAGAATTTTTCCTCTTTCACATAGTATATCACTCGATAAGTATCATTGACAATTAGACTTGTAACGAATATTTTGTACCAAAAACAGAGAGTATTGAAAGATAAATTTGCATATTGGCCGTACTGACCACTTTGAAATAGTCTATCTTATTCAGAATTTTTCGCTCTTTCATTTGGTATATGACACGATAGGTTTCATTTTCATTTTGATATTTCTCAAGTTATCTTGATCATATCAGAGTAAAAGCTACTTTTGTACTTCGGTCATTATAGCAGCAGTAAAATATTACAGCTCGACATGACCAGAAGTGTGTCTCATTCAGAATTTTTTCCTCTTTCACATAGTATATTACTCGATAAGTATCATTGACAATTAAACTTGTAACGAATTATTATGTACCAAAAACAGAGAGTATTGAAAGATAAATTTGCATATTGGCCGTACTGACCACTTTGATATAGTCTATCTTATTCAGAATTTTTCGCTCTTTCATTTGGTATATGACACGATAGGTTTCATTTTCATTTTCATATTTCTCAAGTTATCTTGATCATATCAGAGTAAAAGCTACTTTTGTACTTCGGTCATTATAGCAGCAGTAAACTATTACAGCTCGAGATGACCTGAAGTGTGTCTCATTCAGAATTTTTTCCTCTTTCAGATAGTGTATCACTCGCTGAGTATCATTGACAATTTGACTTGTAACGAATTGTTTTGTACAAAAAACAGAGAGCACTGAAAGATAAATTTACATATTGGCCGTACTGACCACTTTGAAATAGTTTATCTTATTCAGAATTTTTCGCTCTCTCATTTGGTATATGACATGATAGCTTTCATTTTCATTTTCATATTTCTCAAGTTATCTTGATCATATCAGAGTAAAAGCTACTTTTGTACTTCGGTCATTATAGCAGCAGTAAAATATTACAGCTCGACATGACCTGAACTGTGTCTCATTCAGAATTTTTCCTCTTTCACATAGTATATCACTCGATAAGTATCATTGACAATTAGACTTGTAACGAATATTTTGTACCAAAAACAGAGAGTATTGAAAGATAAATTTGCATATTGGCCGTACTGACCACTTTGAAATAGTCTATCTTATTCAGAATTTTTCGCTCTTTCATTTGGTATATGACACGATAGGTTTCATTTTCATTTTGATATTTCTCAAGTTATCTTGATCATATCAGAGTAAAAGCTACTTTTGTACTTCGGTCATTATAGCAGCAGTAAAATATTACAGCTCGACATGACCAGAAGTGTGTCTCATTCAGAATTTTTTCCTCTTTCACATAGTATATTACTCGATAAGTATCATTGACAATTAAACTTGTAACGAATTATTATGTACCAAAAACAGAGAGTATTGAAAGATAAATTTGCATATTGGCCGTACTGACCACTTTGATATAGTCTATCTTATTCAGAATTTTTCGCTCTTTCATTTGGTATATGACACGATAGGTTTCATTTTCAGTTTCATATTTCGAAAGTTATCTTGATCATATCAGAGTAAAAGCTACTTTTGTACTTCGGTCATTATAGCAGCAGTAAACTATTACAGCTCGAGATGACCTGAAGTGTGTCTCATTCAGAATTTTTTCCTCTTTCAGATATTGTATCACTCGCTGAGTATCATTGACAATTTGACTTGTAACGAATTGTTTTGTACAAAAAACAGAGAGCACTGAAAGATAAATTTACATATTGGCCGTACTGACCACTTTGAAATAGTTTATCTTATTCAGAATTTTTCGCTCTCTCATTTGGTATATGACACGATAGCTTTCATTTTCATTTTCATATTTCTCAAGTTATCTTGATCATATCAGAGTAAAAGCTACTTTTGTACTTCGGTCATTATAGCAGCAGTAAAATATTACAGCTCGACATGACCTGAAGTGTGTCTCATTCAGAATTTTTCCTCTTTCACATAGTATATCACTCGATAAGTATCATTGACAATTAGACTTGTAACGAATATTTTGTACCAAAAACAGAGAGTATTGAAAGATAAATTTGCATATTGGCCGTACTGACCACTTTGAAATAGTCTATCTTATTCAGAATTTTTCGCTCTTTCATTTGGTATATGACACGATAGGTTTCATTTTCATTTTCATATTTCTCAAGTTATCTTGATCATATCAGAGTAAAAGCTACTTTTGTACTTCGGTCATTATAGCAGCAGTAAAATATTACAGCTCGACATGACCTGAAGTGTGTCTCATTCAGAATTTTTTCCTCTTTCACATAGTATATCACTCGATAAGTATCATTGACAATTAGACTTGTAACGAATTATTTTGTACCAAAACAGAGAGTATTGAAAGATAAATTTGCATATTGGCCGTACTGACCACTTTGAAATAGTCTATCTTATTCAGAATTTTTCGCTCTTTCATTTGGTATATGACACGATAGGTTTCATTTTCATTTTCATATTTCGAAAGTTATCTTGATCATATCAGAGTAAAAGCTACTTTTGTACTTCGGTCATTATAGCAGCAGTAAAATATTACAGCTCGACATGACCTGAAGTGTGTCTCATTCAGAATTTTTCCTCTTTCACATAGTATATCACTCGATAAGTATCATTGACAATTAGACTTGTAACGAATATTTTGTACCAAAAACAGAGAGTATTGAAAGATAAATTTGCATATTGGCCGTACTGACCACTTTGAAATAGTCTATCTTATTCAGAATTTTTCGCTCTTTCATTTGGTATATGACACGATAGGTTTCATTTTCATTTTCATATTTCTCAAGTTATCTTGATCATATCAGAGTAAAAACTACTTTTGTACTTCGGTCATTATAGCAGCAGTAAAATATTACAGCTCGACATGACCTGAAGTGTGTCTCATTCAGAATTTTTCCTCTTTCACATAGTATATCACTCGATAAGTATCATTGACAATTAGACTTGTAACGAATATTTTGTACCAAAACAGAGAGTATTGAAAGATAAATTTGCATATTGGCCGTACTGACCACTTTGAAATAGTCTATCTTATTCAGAATTTTTCGCTCTTTCATTTGGTATATGACACGATAGGTTTCATTTTCATTTTCATATTTCTCAAGTTATCTTGATCATATCAGAGTAAAAGCTACTTTTGTACTTCGGTCATTATAGCAGCAGTAAAATATTACAGCTCGACATGACCTGAAGTGTGTCTCATTCAGAATTTTTCCTCTTTCACATAGTATATCACTCGATAAGTATCATTGACAATTAGACTTGTAACGAATATTTTGTACCAAAAACAGAGAGTATTGAAAGATAAATTTGCATATTGGCCGTACTGACCACTTTGAAATAGTCTATCTTATTCAGAATTTTTCGCTCTTTCATTTGGTATATGACACGATAGGTTTCATTTTCATTTTCATATTTCTCAAGTTATCTTGATCATATCAGAGTAAAAGCTACTTTTGTACTTCGGTCATTATAGCAGCAGTAAAATATTACAGCTCGACATGACCTGAAGTGTGTCTCATTCAGAATTTTTTCCTCTTTCACATAGTATATCACTCGATAAGTATCATTGACAATTAGACTTGTAACGAATTATTTTGTACCAAAACAGAGAGTATTGAAAGATAAATTTGCATATTGGCCGTACTGACCACTTTGAAATAGTCTATCTTATTCAGAATTTTTCGCTCTTTCATTTGGTATATGACACGATAGGTTTCATTTTCATTTTCATATTTCGAAAGTTATCTTGATCATATCAGAGTAAAAGCTACTTTTGTACTTCGGTCATTATAGCAGCAGTAAACTATTACAGCTCGAGATGACCTGAAGTGTGTCTCATTCAGAATTTTTTCCTCTTTCAGATAGTGTATCACTCGCTGAGTATCATTGACAATTTGACTTGTAACGAATTGTTTTGTACAAAAAACAGAGAGCACTGAAAGATAAATTTACATATTGGCCGTACTGACCACTTTGAAATAGTTTATCTTATTCAGAATTTTTCGCTCTCTCATTTGGTATATGACACGATAGGTTTCATTTTCATTTTCATATTTCTCAAGTTATCTTGATCATATCAGAGTAAAAACTACTTTTGTACTTCGGTCATTATAGCAGCAGTAAAATATTACAGCTCGACATGACCTGAAGTGTGTCTCATTCAGAATTTTTCCTCTTTCACATAGTATATCACTCGATAAGTATCATTGACAATTAGACTTGTAACGAATATTTTGTACCAAAAACAGAGAGTATTGAAAGATAAATTTGCATATTGGCCGTACTGACCACTTTGAAATAGTCTATCTTATTCAGAATTTTTCGCTCTTTCATTTGGTATATGACACGATAGGTTTCATTTTCATTTTGATATTTCTCAAGTTATCTTGATCATATCAGAGTAAAAGCTACTTTTGTACTTCGGTCATTATAGCAGCAGTAAAATATTACAGCTCGACATGACCTGAAGTGTGTCTCATTCAGAATTTTTCCTCTTTCACATAGTATATCACTCGATAAGTATCATTGACAATTAGACTTGTAACGAATATTTTGTACCAAAAACAGAGAGTATTGAAAGATAAATTTGCATATTGGCCGTACTGACCACTTTGAAATAGTCTATCTTATTCAGAATTTTTCGCTCTTTCATTTGGTATATGACACGATAGGTTTCATTTTCATTTTGATATTTCTCAAGTTATCTTGATCATATCAGAGTAAAAGCTACTTTTGTACTTCGGTCATTATAGCAGCAGTAAAATATTACAGCTCGACATGACCTGAAGTGTGTCTCATTCAGAATTTTTTCCTCTTTCACATAGTATATTACTCGATAAGTATCATTGACAATTAGACTTGTAACGAATTATTATGTACCAAAACAGAGAGTATTGAAAGATAAATTTGCATATTGGCCGTACTGACCACTTTGATATAGTCTATCTTATTCAGAATTTTTCGCTCTTTCATTTGGTATATGACACGATAGGTTTCATTTTCATTTTCATATTTCTCAAGTTATCTTGATCATATCAGAGTAAAAGCTACTTTTGTACTTCGGTCATTATAGCAGCAGTAAAATATTACAGCTCGACATGACCTGAAGTGTGTCTCATTCAGAATTTTTCCTCTTTCACATAGTATATCACTCGATAAGTATCATTGACAATTAGACTTGTAACGAATTATTATGTACCAAAACAGAGAGTATTGAAAGATAAATTTGCATATTGGCCGTACTGACCACTTTGATATAGTCTATCTTATTCAGAATTTTTCGCTCTTTCATTTGGTATATGACACGATAGGTTTCATTTTCATTTTCATATTTCTCAAGTTATCTTGATCATATCAGAGTAAAAGCTACTTTTGTACTTCGGTCATTATAGCAGCAGTAAAATATTACAGCTCGACATGACCTGAAGTGTGTCTCATTCAGAATTTTTTCCTCTTTCACATAGTATATCACTCGATAAGTATCATTGACAATTAGACTTGTAACGAATTATTTTGTACCAAAACAGAGAGTATTGAAAGATAAATTTGCATATTGGCCGTACTGACCACTTTGAAATAGTCTATCTTATTCAGAATTTTTCGCTCTTTCATTTGGTATATGACACGATAGGTTTCATTTTCATTTTCATATTTCTCAAGTTATCTTGATCATATCAGAGTAAAAGCTACTTTTGTACTTCGGTCATTATAGCAGCAGTAAAATATTACAGCTCGACATGACCTGAAGTGTGTCTCATTCAGAATTTTTCCTCTTTCACATAGTATATCACTCGATAAGTATCATTGACAATTAGACTTGTAACGAATATTTTGTACCAAAAACAGAGAGTATTGAAAGATAAATTTGCATATTGGCCGTACTGACCACTTTGAAATAGTCTATCTTATTCAGAATTTTTCGCTCTTTCATTTGGTATATGACACG
This sequence comes from Parapristionchus giblindavisi, assembly GCA_943737045.1. Classification (NCBI taxonomy): domain Eukaryota; kingdom Metazoa; phylum Nematoda; class Chromadorea; order Rhabditida; family Diplogasteridae; genus Parapristionchus; species Parapristionchus giblindavisi. Next base: position 278,086 of record CALSFV010000261.1, read on the forward strand.
ATAGGTTTCATTTTCATTTTGATATTTCTCAAGTTATCTTGATCATATCAGAGTAAAAGCTACTTTTGTACTTCGGTCATTATAGCAGCAGTAAAATATTACAGCTCGACATGACCTGAAGTGTGTCTCATTCAGAATTTTTTCCTCTTTCACATAGTATATTACTCGATAAGTATCATTGACAATTAGACTTGTAACGAATTATTATGTACCAAAACAGAGAGTATTGAAAGATAAATTTGCATATTGGCCGTACTGACCACTTTGATATAGTCTATCTTATTCAGAATTTTTCGCTCTTTCATTTGGTATATGACACGATAGGTTTCATTTTCATTTTCATATTTCTCAAGTTATCTTGATCATATCAGAGTAAAAGCTACTTTTGTACTTCGGTCATTATAGCAGCAGTAAAATATTACAGCTCGACATGACCTGAAGTGTGTCTCATTCAGAATTTTTCCTCTTTCACATAGTATATCACTCGATAAGTATCATTGACAATTAGACTTGTAACGAATATTTTGTACCAAAAACAGAGAGTATTGAAAGATAAATTTGCATATTGGCCGTACTGACCACTTTGAAATAGTCTATCTTATTCAGAATTTTTCGCTCTTTCATTTGGTATATGACACGATAGGTTTCATTTTCATTTTCATATTTCTCAAGTTATCTTGATCATATCAGAGTAAAAGCTACTTTTGTACTTCGGTCATTATAGCAGCAGTAAAATATTACAGCTCGACATGAACTGAAGTGTGTCTCATTCAGAATTTTTTCCTCTTTCACATAGTATATCACTCGATAAGTATCATTGACAATTAGACTTGTAACGAATTATTTTGTACCAAAACAGAGAGTATTGAAAGATAAATTTGCATATTGGCCGTACTGACCACTTTGAAATAGTCCATCTTATTCAGAATTTTTCGCTCTTTCATTTGGTATATGACACGATAGGTTTCATTTTCATTTTCATATTTCTCAAGTTATCTTGATCATATCAGAGTAAAAGCTACTTTTGTACTTCGGTCATTATAGCAGCAGTAAAATATTACAGCTCGACATGACCTGAAGTGTGTCTCATTCAGAATTTTTCCTCTTTCACATAGTATATCACTCGATAAGTATCATTGACAATTAGACTTGTAACGAATATTTTGTACCAAAAACAGAGAGTATTGAAAGATAAATTTGCATATTGGCCGTACTGACCACTTTGAAATAGTCCATCTTATTCAGAATTTTTCGCTCTTTCATTTGGTATATGACACGATAGCTTTCATTTTCATTTTCATATTTCTCAAGTTATCTTGATCATATCAGAGTAAAAGCTACTTTTGTACTTCGGTCATTATAGCAGCAGTAAAATATTACAGCTCGACATGACCTGAAGTGTGTCTCATTCAGAATTTTTCCTCTTTCACATAGTATATCACTCGATAAGTATCATTGACAATTAGACTTGTAACGAATATTTTGTACCAAAAACAGAGAGTATTGAAAGATAAATTTGCATATTGGCCGTACTGACCACTTTGAAATAGTCTATCTTATTCAGAATTTTTCGCTCTTTCATTTGGTATATGACACGATAGGTTTCATTTTCATTTTCATATTTCTCAAGTTATCTTGATCATATCAGAGTAAAAACTACTTTTATACTTCGGTCATTATAGCAGCAGTAAAATATTACAGCTCGACATGACCTGAAGTGTGTCTCATTCAGAATTTTTCCTCTTTCACATAGTATACCACTCGATAAGTATCATTGACAATTAGACTTGTAACGAATATTTTGTACCAAAAACAGAGAGTATTGAAAGATAAATTTGCATATTGGCCGTACTGACCACTTTGAAATAGTCTATCTTATTCAGAATTTTTCGCTCTTTCATTTGGTATATGACACGATAGGTTTCATTTTCATTTTCATATTTCTCAAGTTATCTTGATCATATCAGAGTAAAAGCTACTTTTGTACTTCGGTCATTATAGCAGCAGTAAAATATTACAGCTCGACATGACCTGAAGTGTGTCTCATTCAGAATTTTTCCTCTTTCACATAGTATATCACTCGATAAGTATCATTGACAATTAGACTTGTAACGAATATTTTGTACCAAAAACAGAGAGTATTGAAAGATAAATTTGCATATTGGCCGTACTGACCACTTTGAAATAGTCTATCTTATTCAGAATTTTTCGCTCTTTCATTTGGTATATGACACGATAGGTTTCATTTTCATTTTCATATTTCTCAAGTTATCTTGATCATATCAGAGTAAAAGCTACTTTTGTACTTCGGTCATTATAGCAGCAGTAAAATATTACAGCTCGACATGACCTGAAGTGTGTCTCATTCAGAATTTTTTCCTCTTTCACATAGTATATCACTCGATAAGTATCATTGACAATTAGACTTGTAACGAATTATTTTGTACCAAAACAGAGAGTATTGAAAGATAAATTTGCATATTGGCCGTACTGACCACTTTGAAATAGTCTATCTTATTCAGAATTTTTCGCTCTTTCATTTGGTATATGACACGATAGGTTTCATTTTCATTTTCATATTTCGAAAGTTATCTTGATCATATCAGAGTAAAAGCTACTTTTGTACTTCGGTCATTATAGCAGCAGTAAACTATTACAGCTCGAGATGACCTGAAGTGTGTCTCATTCAGAATTTTTTCCTCTTTCAGATAGTGTATCAGTCGCTGAGTATCATTGACAATTTGACTTGTAACGAATTGTTTTGTACAAAAAACAGAGAGCACTGAAAGATAAATTTACATATTGGCCGTACTGACCACTTTGAAATAGTTTATCTTATTCAGAATTTTTCGCTCTCTCATTTGGTATATGACACGATAGCTTTCATTTTCATTTTCATATTTCTCAAGTTATCTTGATCATATCAGAGTAAAAGCTACTTTTGTACTTCGGTCATTATAGCAGCAGTAAAATATTACAGCTCGACATGACCTGAAGTGTGTCTCATTCAGAATTTTTCCTCTTTCACATAGTATATCACTCGATAAGTATCATTGACAATTAGACTTGTAACGAATATTTTGTACCAAAAACAGAGAGTATTGAAAGATAAATTTGCATATTGGCCGTACTGACCACTTTGAAATAGTCTATCTTATTCAGAATTTTTCGCTCTTTCATTTGGTATATGACACGATAGGTTTCATTTTCATTTTCATATTTCTCAAGTTATCTTGATCATATCAGAGTAAAAACTACTTTTATACTTCGGTCATTATAGCAGCAGTAAAATATTACAGCTCGACATGACCTGAAGTGTGTCTCATTCAGAATTTTTCCTCTTTCACATAGTATACCACTCGATAAGTATCATTGACAATTAGACTTGTAACGAATATTTTGTACCAAAAACAGAGAGTATTGAAAGATAAATTTGCATATTGGCCGTACTGACCACTTTGAAATAGTCTATCTTATTCAGAATTTTTCGCTCTTTCATTTGGTATATGACACGATAGGTTTCATTTTCATTTTCATATTTCTCAAGTTATCTTGATCATATCAGAGTAAAAGCTACTTTTGTACTTCGATCATTATAGCAGCAGTAAAATATTACAGCTCGACATGACCTGAAGTGTGTCTCATTCAGAATTTTTCCTCTTTCACATAGTATATCACTCGATAAGTATCATTGACAATTAGACTTGTAACGAATATTTTGTACCAAAAACAGAGAGTATTGAAAGATAAATTTGCATATTGGCCGTACTGACCACTTTGAAATAGTCTATCTTATTCAGAATTTTTCGCTCTTTCATTTGGTATATGACACGATAGGTTTCATTTTCATTTTCATATTTCTCAAGTTATCTTGATCATATCAGAGTAAAAGCTACTTTTGTACTTCGGTCATTATAGCAGCAGTAAAATATTACAGCTCGACATGACCTGAAGTGTGTCTCATTCAGAATTTTTCCTCTTTCACATAGTATATCACTCGATAAGTATCATTGACAATTAGACTTGTAACGAATATTTTGTACCAAAAACAGAGAGTATTGAAAGATAAATTTGCATATTGGCCGTACTGACCACTTTGAAATAGTCTATCTTATTCAGAATTTTTCGCTCTTTCATTTGGTATATGACACGATAGGTTTCATTTTCATTTTCATATTTCTCAAGTTATCTTGATCATATCAGAGTAAAAGCTACTTTTGTACTTCGGTCATTATAGCAGCAGTAAAATATTACAGCTCGACATGACCTGAAGTGTGTCTCATTCAGAATTTTTCCTCTTTCACATAGTATATCACTCGATAAGTATCATTGACAATTAGACTTGTAACGAATATTTTGTACCAAAAACAGAGAGTATTGAAAGATAAATTTGCATATTGGCCGTACTGACCACTTTGAAATAGTCTATCTTATTCAGAATTTTTCGCTCTTTCATTTGGTATATGACACGATAGGTTTCATTTTCATTTTCATATTTCTCAAGTTATCTTGATCATATCAGAGTAAAAGCTACTTTTGTACTTCGGTCATTATAGCAGCAGTAAAATATTACAGCTCGACATGACCTGAAGTGTGTCTCATTCAGAATTTTTTCCTCTTTCACATAGTATATCACTCGATAAGTATCATTGACAATTAGACTTGTAACGAATTATTTTGTACCAAAACAGAGAGTATTGAAAGATAAATTTGCATATTGGCCGTACTGACCACTTTGAAATAGTCTATCTTATTCAGAATTTTTCGCTCTTTCATTTGGTATATGACACGATAGGTTTCATTTTCATTTTCATATTTCGAAAGTTATCTTGATCATATCAGAGTAAAAGCTACTTTTGTACTTCGGTCATTATAGCAGCAGTAAACTATTACAGCTCGAGATGACCTGAAGTGTGTCTCATTCAGAATTTTTTCCTCTTTCAGATAGTGTATCAGTCGCTGAGTATCATTGACAATTTGACTTGTAACGAATTGTTTTGTACAAAAAACAGAGAGCACTGAAAGATAAATTTACATATTGGCCGTACTGACCACTTTGAAATAGTTTATCTTATTCAGAATTTTTCGCTCTCTCATTTGGTATATGACACGATAGCTTTCATTTTCATTTTCATATTTCTCAAGTTATCTTGATCATATCAGAGTAAAAGCTACTTTTGTACTTCGGTCATTATAGCAGCAGTAAAATATTACAGCTCGACATGACCTGAAGTGTGTCTCATTCAGAATTTTTCCTCTTTCACATAGTATATCACTCGATAAGTATCATTGACAATTAGACTTGTAACGAATATTTTGTACCAAAAACAGAGAGTATTGAAAGATAAATTTGCATATTGGCCGTACTGACCACTTTGAAATAGTCTATCTTATTCAGAATTTTTCGCTCTTTCATTTGGTATATGACACGATAGGTTTCATTTTCATTTTCATATTTCTCAAGTTATCTTGATCATATCAGAGTAAAAACTACTTTTATACTTCGGTCATTATAGCAGCAGTAAAATATTACAGCTCGACATGACCTGAAGTGTGTCTCATTCAGAATTTTTCCTCTTTCACATAGTATACCACTCGATAAGTATCATTGACAATTAGACTTGTAACGAATATTTTGTACCAAAAACAGAGAGTATTGAAAGATAAATTTGCATATTGGCCGTACTGACCACTTTGAAATAGTCTATCTTATTCAGAATTTTTCGCTCTTTCATTTGGTATATGACACGATAGGTTTCATTTTCATTTTCATATTTCTCAAGTTATCTTGATCATATCAGAGTAAAAGCTACTTTTGTACTTCGATCATTATAGCAGCAGTAAAATATTACAGCTCGACATGACCTGAAGTGTGTCTCATTCAGAATTTTTCCTCTTTCACATAGTATATCACTCGATAAGTATCATTGACAATTAGACTTGTAACGAATATTTTGTACCAAAAACAGAGAGTATTGAAAGATAAATTTGCATATTGGCCGTACTGACCACTTTGAAATAGTCTATCTTATTCAGAATTTTTCGCTCTTTCATTTGGTATATGACACGATAGGTTTCATTTTCATTTTCATATTTCTCAAGTTATCTTGATCATATCAGAGTAAAAGCTACTTTTGTACTTCGGTCATTATAGCAGCAGTAAAATATTACAGCTCGACATGACCTGAAGTGTGTCTCATTCAGAATTTTTCCTCTTTCACATAGTATATCACTCGATAAGTATCATTGACAATTAGACTTGTAACGAATATTTTGTACCAAAAACAGAGAGTATTGAAAGATAAATTTGCATATTGGCCGTACTGACCACTTTGAAATAGTCTATCTTATTCAGAATTTTTCGCTCTTTCATTTGGTATATGACACGATAGGTTTCATTTTCATTTTCATATTTCTCAAGTTATCTTGATCATATCAGAGTAAAAGCTACTTTTGTACTTCGGTCATTATAGCAGCAGTAAAATATTACAGCTCGACATGACCTGAAGTGTGTCTCATTCAGAATTTTTTCCTCTTTCACATAGTATATCACTCGATAAGTATCATTGACAATTAGACTTGTAACGAATTATTTTGTACCAAAACAGAGAGTATTGAAAGATAAATTTGCATATTGGCCGTACTGACCACTTTGAAATAATCTATCTTATTCAGAATTTTTCGCTCTTTCATTTGGTATATGACACGATAGGTTTCATTTTCATTTTCATATCTCGAAAGTTATCTTGATCATATCAGAGTAAAAGCTACTTTTGTACTTCGGTCATTATAGCAGCAGTAAACTATTACAGCTCGAGATGACCTGAAGTGTGTCTCATTCAGAATTTTTTCCTCTTTCAGATAGTGTATCACTCGCTGAGTATCATTGACAATTTGACTTGTAACGAATTGTTTTGTACAAAAAACAGAGAGCACTGAAAGATAAATTTACATATTGGCCGTACTGACCACTTTGAAATAGTTTATCTTATTCAGAATTTTTCGCTCTCTCATTTGGTATATGACACGATAGGTTTCATTTTCATTTTCATATTTCTCAAGTTATCTTGATCATATCAGAGTAAAAACTACTTTTGTACTTCGGTCATTATAGCAGCAGTAAAATATTACAGCTCGACATGACCTGAAGTGTGTCTCATTCAGAATTTTTCCTCTTTCACATAGTATATCACTCGATAAGTATCATTGACAATTAGACTTGTAACGAATATTTTGTACCAAAAACAGAGAGTATTGAAAGATAAATTTGCATATTGGCCGTACTGACCACTTTGAAATAGTCTATCTTATTCAGAATTTTTCGCTCTTTCATTTGGTATATGACACGATAGGTTTCATTTTCATTTTGATATTTCTCAAGTTATCTTGATCATATCAGAGTAAAAACTACTTTTGTACTTCGGTCATTATAGCAGCAGTAAAATATTACAGCTCGACATGACCTGAAGTGTGTCTCATTCAGAATTTTTCCTCTTTCACATAGTATATCACTCGATAAGTATCATTGACAATTAGACTTGTAACGAATATTTTGTACCAAAAACAGAGAGTATTGAAAGATAAATTTGCATATTGGCCGTACTGACCACTTTGAAATAGTCTATCTTATTCAGAATTTTTCGCTCTTTCATTTGGTATATGACACGATAGGTTTCATTTTCATTTTGATATTTCTCAAGTTATCTTGATCATATCAGAGTAAAAGCTACTTTTGTACTTCGGTCATTATAGCAGCAGTAAAATATTACAGCTCGACATGACCTGAAGTGTGTCTCATTCAGAATTTTTCCTCTTTCACATAGTATATCACTCGATAAGTATCATTGACAATTAGACTTGTAACGAATATTTTGTACCAAAAACAGAGAGTATTGAAAGATAAATTTGCATATTGGCCGTACTGACCACTTTGAAATAGTCTATCTTATTCAGAATTTTTCGCTCTTTCATTTGGTATATGACACGATAGGTTTCATTTTCATTTTGATATTTCTCAAGTTATCTTGATCATATCAGAGTAAAAGCTACTTTTGTACTTCGGTCATTATAGCAGCAGTAAAATATTACAGCTCGACATGACCTGAAGTGTGTCTCATTCAGAATTTTTCCTCTTTCACATAGTATATCACTCGATAAGTATCATTGACAATTAGACTTGTAACGAATATTTTGTACCAAAAACAGAGAGTATTGAAAGATAAATTTGCATATTGGCCGTACTGACCACTTTGAAATAGTCTATCTTATTCAGAATTTTTCGCTCTTTCATTTGGTATATGACACGATAGGTTTCATTTTCATTTTGATATTTCTCAAGTTATCTTGATCATATCAGAGTAAAAGCTACTTTTGTACTTCGGTCATTATAGCAGCAGTAAAATATTACAGCTCGACATGACCTGAAGTGTGTCTCATTCAGAATTTTTCCTCTTTCACATAGTATATCACTCGATAAGTATCATTGACAATTAGACTTGTAACGAATATTTTGTACCAAAAACAGAGAGTATTGAAAGATAAATTTGCATATTGGCCGTACTGACCACTTTGAAATAGTCTATCTTATTCAGAATTTTTCGCTCTTTCATTTGGTATATGACACGATAGGTTTCATTTTCATTTTGATATTTCTCAAGTTATCTTGATCATATCAGAGTAAAAGCTACTTTTGTACTTCGGTCATTATAGCAGCAGTAAAATATTACAGCTCGACATGACCTGAAGTGTGTCTCATTCAGAATTTTTTCCTCTTTCACATAGTATATTACTCGATAAGTATCATTGACAATTAGACTTGTAACGAATTATTATGTACCAAAACAGAGAGTATTGAAAGATAAATTTGCATATTGGCCGTACTGACCACTTTGATATAGTCTATCTTATTCAGAATTTTTCGCTCTTTCATTTGGTATATGACACGATAGGTTTCATTTTCATTTTCATATTTCTCAAGTTATCTTGATCATATAAGAAGGGTAAAGATAAGCAGTTGTTGTAATATTGACTTGACACTTTTTCTGCCACATTAGACAACGTCAAATGTGGCAAATTTTTGTGCCATATTTTACGTGTGAATTATTGGCATTTTTATAAAAATATTTTATCTCCAAATTTGAACAGTGAAAATATGGCAGAGAAGCCTAATTAGAAATGGCACAATAGACGAATGAAAATTTGGCAATTACAATCGTGGAGTAAGGTCGACAAATATTACGCAAGAATTAATGGCAGTTTTCTACATTTTCAAATGTGACAAATAATCGAGGAGCATAAATGGCATGCCAGAAAATCACTTGTAAAAAGTGGCAACAAATATTGGAAATATTTTTGCCAGAATTGCAAGTGTCATATATGTCAGCATTCGACGTGGCACAAATGATCGGTGCAAAATTGGCATTTTCTTTTTCGATTTTTCTTGCCAGATTTGACACTGGCGAAATAGGCAAAAAGTTCATGCCGAATCCGACATAATATACACTTTCAATTCTGGCATGCCATATTTGACGCCGTCAAATATGGGTCAGATTTGACGGTGTAAAATATGGGTCAGATTTGACGCTGTAAAAAATGGCATGCCATATTTGACGTCGTAAAAAATGGCATGCCATATTTGACGGCGTAAAATTTGACCCATATTCGACGGCGTCAAATATGGCATGCCATATTTTACACCGTCAAATTTGACCCATATTTTACTCCGTCAAATATGGCATGCCATTTTTTACGACGTCAAATATGGCATGCCATTTTTTACAGCGTCAAATATGACAAATACAAATACGTTTCAAAATCGATAGCAATAAATCAACATAAACATAGGTAACAGGAAACTATACAAATTAGTAATTAAAGTGGACAAGAGAGAAACGATTATTGTAAGTGTTAGTCTTCTAAATGATGATATGGTAAGTACAGTAATACATAAAAATGAATAATGGATTATTCTACTAATTATAGGAGGAGATGAAAAACAACAAGGGAAACAATATTCTTCCTTTAAGCAAAATAAAAAACAAAACGAGAAGGAGAATAAACTTAAAGTTTAGCACGTTGTCATCCTTTTCACTTTTATTGATTAATCCGTCCACAACAAGGTTCATCTTCTTTATAGTACTCAACAAGAGTGAGAGATGATGTCGTTTGATTGGCGAATCCTGCAGGTGAACATCTTATGAGTGTGGTCATGCGAGTGCATACAGTGTAGGCAACAAGTCTCCGGCCACTTTTACATTTTTTTAATAACTTTTGATCCAGGAAAGCAATCAAGCTTATCTTTTCAGTCAATGTACAGAATTTATTAAGGAATACAACCATAGCAATAGTGTAAAAACTTTTGTGAACATCTCTAACATGCATTGGTGCTTTGCAAATAAGAGATTTCATCAATAGAAGCCCAGGGATGAGAGCAGTGAGAGAGAAAGCACAATAGCGCGCACCGAGTAGACCTCAGCATAACTTTTGCTACGGGTCTGAAAGGAATCGGAACTAAACCAAAATAAGGGAAATAAATATATGATACATTGCAAAGCTGCTTGCGCAGGAACCAAAATTATAGATGACCTGCCCTCTGAAAGGTAGTGTCTCAAAATCGGTCATCCCAACAAAAAAAATTATTTTATGCCCAAGGGCAAATGACGAGCTATGACTACCGTAATCTGGGGATAAAACATTTCTCGCTGCTAGCATCATTTCAGCACTTAGAACGGGCCGCTATCATATCTAGAAGCTGAGTTATAAATTTTGGGGTCAAAGTTGCGACCCTGCTAAAGCTTGAAATCGGTGGGCATACACATTGAAACTTCAATTTTGAATCCACAAATTTGGAATTTTTTATATATAACTGTAGAATTGTCACTAGCCCATTTGCAAACATAGTTATGTAAATGTACACATTGGAACTGATTATAAGGAACTCAAATTTTGAATACGCAAATTTGTAACTATGAATTTGTAACCAGAAATTTGTAACCAGAAATTTGCAACCAAACATTTGTAACCAAAACTTTGCAACCAGGAATTTGGAACCAAGAATTTGGAACCAAAAATTTGTAACCATCATATTTGAACCGAGGAAGTAAAACCATCATTGTTTTGGTTAACGAAATTGCACTCAACGAATCTGATAAACTTAGAAACCTCATTTATTTAGGCTCATTAATAACAACAAGGAACTAAATCAATAGAAAGATCAATAGCCAATAGAATAGAATCAATAATAATCAATACTCAATAGAATGATCAATATAAACAATAGAATATTAAAGGTGGTGTCCGGGCAATATTTTCGTGAACAAACTGTGAAGACAGAAAGATAGCAAAAGATATTCTGCTTACCTCACATAAATTAGTTTATGCTAATTTAGCTTATTGATCGCTACAATCATGAATGAATCCATGCTTGATGTACAGGCAAAGGCGCGAAATTTTGAAAATAGGAAAATTCAGCAATAGGTTTCGAACCCGCGACGTTACGCTTACTAGTGAGCACTGTTACCACTGCGCTATGGGATTGATGAATGGTCGTGCTAATTTCTTGCATATAAGTTGTCTCTTGCATAATAGATATGTTATACATTTGCATAGACATTCGAGGGCCTCCATCTTTAAGGTCTATAAATAACAATAAATTACTTCTTGACCACTAACTAAATCCTACTTTTTCTTGTAGACGAATCCACCATGGAAATACTTCGCCTGAGCACTGCCACGGGTCATTTTAGTCGATAGAAAGCAATAGACAGAATGAAATGATCCAGTGCACTCGAACGAAAGGACATATGCTAATTTAAACATGTAAATTTGTTGACTCAAAGAGAAATATTCGCGCTGTTTGCGCGACTGTGGATCATCAATTTAGCTTCCCAAACCGAGGGAGTTTATTCCCTCGCTCCAAATATGATGGTTCCAAATTCTTGGTTCAAAATTCCTGGTTACAAAGTTTTGGTTACAAATGTTTGGTTACAAATTTCTGGTTACAATTTCATAGTTACAAATTTGCGTATTCAAAATTAGAGTTCCTTATAATCAGTTCCAATGTGTACATTTACATAACTATGTTTGCAAATGTGCTGGTGACAATTCTACAGTTCTATTTTTTCGTTTTCAATTTGCCAGTTTCAAAGTGTTGAGTTCCAATTTTTAAGTTACAAAGTGTATGCCCACCCTTGAAACCGGAATCGACGCCATTCCGGATTGTGTGACTGTGCAGCCCTAGTGGGTGTCTCCACTCTCACAATGTTTCAGAAGAACAGGACTTTTCACAAAAGTAATAAATTTTTTTCAAAAAAGTGTGCTTCGATTGCATCATCACCACGCAACAGTGAATTAATGTAATATCACCAACACATCATGGTTGTATTCCTTAATATATTCTGTATATTGACTGAAAAGATCAGCTTGATTGCTTTCCTGGATCAAAAGTTATAAAAAATGTAAAAGTTGCCGGAGACTTGTTGCCTACACTGTACATCTTCTAAATACATGGCTCGAAAAACTTAGCAAAAATTGTGACTGATAGAGGTGCAAGAACCTGTTGTTTTCTGGTGGTAGCATGGAGAAATTGAATGCGCTATGGAGGAAATTGTTTCATGATGGTTACATCAATTTTATATTCATCGGCTACAATTGCTTCGCGTGTCAACTCATTTGCAGGATCGACCCACTATATATTGCATAAGAGTCGAACAATGGTCGGCACAGGCCAAAAATGTTGATACCCTCAAAACTAGTGCATAGGGGTTTTAGACCTCGCTGATGAAGATGTGCATAGTAATTTTGGCCCCAGTGGTTCCGCAACGCCTGGGCGGGATTACGGCAAGATCACGTTTTCAAGCCGTTCTCGGTCCATGGCTGTGCTAGAGGTATGAAAATTGGACTCCTGGGCCAGAATTCGATGGCGATGATGGCTGTCTACTTCATTTGTTTTGAAAATTTTTCAAAAGTTAGAAAACTGCAACTTATGATGGAGACTAGCGAGTACGACAGTTCGAACCGGCATGACGAGATCATTCTAATGATTTATTTTGAGCCCTTATCTCCGTTGAGAAAGGTTTCATAGTTTCGATATAGTGATCAGTTACCCTCCGAAACACCCTCTCAATTCCGCGCGCTCTGTCGTACTCTCGAGAGTGACGAGATAGTGTGCGGAAATGAGACATTGCGAGGGAGCGCGCGCCAGATCACTATATCACCACTATGAAAGCTTTCTCAACGGATATAAGAGTTCAAAATATATCATTGGAATACTCTCGTCACGCCGGATCGAACTGTCATACTCGCTAGGGCCGCAACCGTCTCCATCAAAAGTTCCATTTTATGAATTTGGAATATTTTCAAAACAAACAAAGTAGACAGCAGTCATCGCCATCGAATTCTGCACTAGGAGCCCAATTTTCATACCTCTAGCTCAACCATTGAAAGAGAACGGATTGAAAACGTGATCTTACCGTAATAAAAAATCCTGTGAGGGCTCCGAAAACATACCTTTTCGGTGCCCTCGCCGTTTTTTAATATTATGGGTATAATTTCGAAATATTGTGGGTCGTTTTGGAAAATTTGCTATTTTTCGCTTAAAAATCTACATTTTTAGCTTCGTTTTGCGTCAAGTGAACCGAAAATGAGCCATATATAGAGGGGGGTCAATCCTCGCAAATGAATGCTAAGAAAATCTATGACGCTATTTAAAAATTCTTTTGCCGCTATGTCAGCCATCCGTGGTTGATAAAACATTGCTATGTATTAAAAAGTGCGGAAGATTAACCAACCGTTAGACCGTTGCAACATCCGAAACAGCAGCAGATATCTCCATTGAACAGCTCTCTAGCACACTTAATCATAACAAATTATTTTCCATATACTCACTTTAATCTCTGTGAAATATGTGTCATGTGCATTTATTATACAAATGTAGACATATGTGAACGACGACTACCGTATCCCGCATTTTTGCGAACCAGCTAAATCGATATTGATATCGTAGCCAAGAATAGCGCATGCATATGCGAATGATCACCATATCAGCGGACAACAACGGGATACTAGAATAAAAATCGTTTACAATCAAAACCGCTACCGTAGTTACAGCCCCATACAGAAAAGTAGAAATAGCATATTTCACAGAACTCAGCAAAATAACAACGCAAAGTGGTGGTGGAACACGTCAGCTACGGTGCTTGAGCGCCCCGTATACCACTAGATACAGTACCGTACAAAAGTATACCAAAAAAGTAAATTTTGCAGTGTAGCTTTGCTTGAACGCGACCAATCAGCCTAATTTTTTGATATGTTGTCCACACACAGGTCTTATCATCATATTGTAGGGTAAAGAGCGACGTTTCTAAAAAATCAGAAAAAAAATTAATGAATTTACTCATGTCAGCGATTTTCACGTTTTTTGAACTACTTCATCTTACTTTTTGTACTTGTTTGCATTGTGTTGAACAACTGTTTTAGGTTTTCAGGAGATAGGTGGACTAAAGAACTATCAGTCTATCGGATTGACAAGCCATTGCTAGATGCCGAGCCATGAGCGGTCAACATGGCTGAGCAGCACAAGACGAAGGTCGAGACCATTTTCTGCTCTGCGAATCGTCCTATTCAGTCGACAAGCTCTGGAAGGAATCCTCTGATGACGCCGAAGATCGGCACAGCCATCACAAGAATCAGCAAGGTTGTCCCTCTAAAGTCAGAAATTAAAACATTCGGTTCAGTTTGTCGCAAAATCTTTTCTGCATAAGGGCTCTACAGATCTCGTGCGGAACCGTCAAAAAGCTACTGCGCATCGTTGGACACTTCGGGCGATGCCCCGTGGAAAATTCGATGATCTCGACGAAGAATCGGCAGTGGCTGTTTCAGTGGTCGCGCGCCCACCACCACTGGGCTCCACATAAGTGGAGCCAGGTGCTATTGTCCTACCAGAGCACGCTTCTGATGCTCGGAACAGACGGAATTGCCCATCTGAGGGGCCCTATGGGGTCAAGATTCGATGTAAAGTACCATGTTCCCACTATGAAGCATGGGGGTGGTTCCGTGATGGTGTCCAAGAGGGCGATATCTGCTCTCTGCGTATGGTTGAGGACATTATGAGTAAGGAGAAGTACATAGAAGTCCTGACGAAGATGATGCTGACGTATGGGCGCTCGAACATAATTTGGGGCTGAGAATTCCAGGAATGAAACTGTCCGAAGCTAACTTTGCGACCGCTTCATGACAGCGGATTTTCGGGAGTTAGCTTTGCTGATTCATGTAATAATTCTGTCGATCTTCGACATTGTCAGGGGAGGCCTACCAGAGCTTTTCGACCGAATAGGACGATTCGCAGAGCAGGAAATGGTCTCGACCTTTGTCTTGTGCTGCTCAGCCAGGTCGACTGCTCATGGCTCGGCATCTAGCAATGGTCCATTAAATTTTTCTGATTTTTGTAGAAACGTCGCTGTTTACCCTACAATACGATGATATGACCTGTGTGTGCACAACTTATAAAAAAATAGGCTGATTGATCGCGTACAAACAAAGTTACACAGAAAAATGCACTTTGTTTTATTAAATAGTGCAACCATTAGAGAAAATTTTCATGTTATTGATTATTACCTACGATGATGAAATAATAATAATAATAATAATAATAATAATAATATTTATTTATGTGGTGACAATGGCGGAAAACAAATACAAATAGGGTGAAATCTATAGTGCACATAAAATACTATGTCGCAACTGTGGCAACATAAGACAATAGAGTGATAGATTACAAATTGGACAGATTCAACGAAGATTTAACAGTTCAACGAAGATTTAACAGTTCGATTTTATCATTGTTGAAATGCCGAGGTGCGATCGTAAAAATAGGTCTATTCTCACGTAGATTTTTTTCTGTTATCCCAATTTTTTGTGTTGAAAGGACAACTATCGCTGAATGTTTTAAGCCATTAACCACGTTGCTTGCATATCGCTCCGAGGAATTAGCCAATTTCGCCTGACCCATCAAAATTTCATAAAAATGTCATAACTCAGTCTGTAGTTGAGCTACGATCTTCAGATTCAACAAGTATTATCACATGGTCATAGGGCATCACCATGCCTATTTGGAAGGATTCCGCTGCTTGAAGTGAAAATTCGAAAAAAAAAATCCAATACCATAATTTGGGCATACGGTATTTCCCAGCCGGTTTTTCTTAAAATCTAAAAATTTGGTATGATGTGCGTAAACATCTACTTAACACATCTATAAAGTGGCGAGATTACAGGAGTTCAATTACGACGTTGCCCATAAAAATACCATATGAAGTCGAAGTGGAATTTCGCGAGAAAAGAGATAGATAAAAAAGGTGGAATGTCCAATAGTGGAACAAAATTGGGGATACTTGTAGGAAATGTGCTTATTAAACACTTGGTTCAAAATTCGATCGAAATTGATGTGAAATAGTGTGTCATTGACCCGTAATAATTCTCCATAGCGAACGAAATTAGGTTCCGTCCACTTTGACTGTCGATAGTATTTTTATGGGCAAAGTCGTAATTGAACTCCTGTAATCTCGCCACTTTGTAGATGTGTTAGGTAGATGTTTACGCACATCATACCAAATTTTTAGATTTTACGAAAAACCGGCTGGGAAATACCGTATGCCCAAATTATGGAATGCGATTTTTTTCGAATTTTCACTTCAAGCAGCGGAATCCTTCCAAAATTGGCATGGTGATTCCCTATGACCATGTGATAATACTTGTTGAATTGGAGGCCCGTAGCTCAACCACAGACTGAGTTATGACATTTTTACGAAATTTTCATGGGTCAGGCGAAATTGGCTAATTCCTCGGAGCGATGTGCAAGCAACGTGGTTAATGGCTTAAAACATTCAGCGATAGTTGTCCTTTCCACACAGAAAAATTGGGCTAACAGAAAAAATCTACGTGAGAATAGACCTTTTACGATCGCACCTCGGCATTTCAAGAATGATAAAATCATTTCATCATCGTAGGTAATAATCAATAACTTGAAAATTTTCTGTAATGGTTACACTATTTAATAAAACAAACCGGGGGCCGATCGGTCAAGTACGAAGAAAGTTATAGCGATTCAAATTTTGGGGCCGGACTTTTGCACGGTACTGTCCATGATCTTTTTGCATTTACTGGTTTTATTACAGCCTATTCCATATGCTAATCAACTATCGATTTACACCGTACCCAAGAATAGCGCATGCATATGCGAATGATCACCATATCAGCGGAGAACAACCGGAAACATGAATAAAAATCGTTTACAATCAAAACCGCATAGCTACCGTACTTACAGCCATAGATCGAATAGCTATGGTATCGGTTTTCAAAATCCGGTCAGGTTTTTCGATTTTTGTGAAATTATGGCTCAAAATCCGGTCAGGTTTTTCGATTTTTGGTAAGTATGGCTCGAAATCCGGTCAGGCTTGGTACTTTGTAACATACTTTTCGACCTATGCTTACAGCTTGAACAGATACCCCACAATGGAGAAATCTATATTCAAATTTGCGGGAGATCCCTATACGGAAAAGTAGAACTAGAATATTTCATAGAAAGCAGCAAAAAAAAAACAACGCAAAGTGGTGGTGGAACACGGCAGCTACGGTGTTTGAGCGCCCCGTATACCACTAGGCCATCAAAAGATAGATTTTTGCTAAGGAACCTATATACCTATAAATGATCTCTTTGCATTTAATGGTTTTATTATGAGAAAGATCAGAAGACAGCCTATTCCATATGCTAATCAACTATCGATTCGCCACTATCGATTGGATAGAAGACGAGTCGCTTCCTATCCAGTCCATATTTTCTCTTTCACTGTGTACTGGCGTATTCAAAAACTACCGTATGCATAGTCCATCAATTTGTTATTGAACAAAATTTCACGTTCGAACATTTTCGATATTTCAATCAATATTTGTATGCGATAATTTCCCTTTAAAATATGCATTATAATCATGAAATAATACTAAAAATATGCATCACTCTAGATTTGTGTTCAATTAACAAATAATTGTATAAAATCTCATACCGTATCCTCATCCTACTCCCATCGAAATGTTCGTTCGGAAGATGCCCTGGTCGCCAGCGGTTCCAGAATCTCTTTACACTCCTGTAAACAGATTAACGTAACGATCAAAAGTAATCGATAACATAGAATGACGATTGCACTACCCTTCACAAGTAATCGATAATCGTATAATTAAAGTACCTCCAAGAGATCGTTGTGTACTGCGTACAGTGCGTACTGATTCTTCTTCAGCGCATGAAATGCTCCGTGATCTGTAGTTAATCGATTTATGGTAACCATGATCTTCAATCTTCTATAGAAACCACGATTGATAATTGATTTTTACCTGAGGTAGATCCAGTTCTAGCAGTGCGTACTCCGCAACGTAGTCGTTTCGGATACGGCGGAAAGCCGCCTCCTGCTTTTATCCGCCATCATCGATCGTACGGTAGGTCACTATCACCTGAGAGCATCAATCGATAATCAATCAGAAATTGACGTGAAACCGGTAATAATATTTGTGTTCTCTAGAACTTCACATCAGGGTTTTCCAAACTTTAAGTGTACTTATAAACTGCCAATTAACGTTTACCTTAAGTAGACTACAAGTCAAGATCAGTCGTAAGTTCACTTAAAGTGGTGTGATATACTGTAATGCATTTGACAAACTTTTTTCACTTGTAGCTTACCTAAAGCAAACTTTAGGTGAGCGGCGTAGTTCAATAATACTTTAAATTTTGAAAAAAAACAGAGGCTGGTCGGCCATGGCATAGGTCGAATATCTACGTTACATATTTTCATAATGTGGATTCATTTTCAAACAAAATTCCCAAATGCGGCCAGGCTTCGTAGTTTGAAACGTACTTTTCGATCTATGGGCCATGACCTCTTTTTTTTCTTCAATACCATCACATTTTCACACGATAATTACACATTTAAAAAAGTGATCGAGAGTAAAGGTACAAAAGAAACAATCAATTCCTAGAGTCCTCATTCACGTTTGAAAGCACCCATATATCAAAGAAAAAATCACTCTACCTAAGCATTCTTCTTCATTTTCCCTTCGGCGGAAGCCGGGTTGGTCCCTCGTCCTCCTCAACGTGACGAAGAGCCTTCGCTGCCGATTCTGCGTAATCGATCAATAAAACCCCAATATCGATTGATTACTGTAGATTACACTGAGAGCAAACTTACCTGGCAAATCGTTACCCCGATACACTTTCCTGGCAAACGATTACCCCAAATGGTGAATTATTCAACGGCTGAATTCACCATTTGGGGTAATCGTTTGCCAGGAAAGTGTATCGGGGTAACGATTTGCCAGGTAAGTTTGCTCTCAGTGTACTGACTTAAATATATCTCACATTTAACAGCATAATTAATAATATTACTGTAATATGGCTATTCTTTAATAAGCCCAAAGCTAATTTACGATGAAGATGTAAGATTCATCTAGTGAGAAAAAAACAGTAATCAATTATTATTTGGCAGTTTTACAAACTATAGTAAAACGTTCGTCATCTTTTTCTATTACAATCAATACTTTGACTCCACTGTAGCCTATCGGTAATTGGGCAAACCTTGATCATGATGACACTTCATTTGCCGTGGTTGGCCCTATCGGCGTCTACGGTCGTATCATGGGCGGCCGAACCGAAGCCTTGCGCATAACTAGAACAGGAAAACAATCGATTTTGAATATATCTACTATAAGCGTGAATATAAACAGATTCACGTAACCGTGAAAATAGTGAATATATCTATTCTTCAGTAAATATACTGTAACTATCGATTCAAAGTATGAATTTCAAACCTCATAACTACAATTGCAAATTACTCGATATATAATTTTCAGTTTTTGAGTACAGGTCCCTGCCATCGTAAACTAGTCAGTTTATTGATTGTAATGGATTTATTGTAATAATTAATTGCAAGATTACCAACGAAGACGTTGGCTCCGGTTTGTTCGGGCTTCTTGCACTGAAGGCAGGGCGTGAGAAGTCCAGTACATCTTCTTTCTCGTCATCTTTCTTGTTCTGGAATCAGAATCGATTAACCGCACAGTTTAAACTAATCATAACAGAAAAGAATATGATATGTCCGTTAAATAACGTTTCTGTTTTTGTTTCAATATAAGTTCCAAGCATTGGAAATATGGCATAGAATTACACATAAGCAAAGCAGAATGAATCTCCCATGGGCTCTATAGCTACGTTATAGATTATACAGCAGTACAGAAATAATTAAACAAGTAAAAGAATAAAATCAAAATCTACTTCGAGAACCTTTTCATTCGTCAGTTCGCGATAGCAATTGTGCATCATACTGTACTGAAAACCCTCAAACTTCCCGCCTAAAACACGGTCGTCAGCTATGGTCTTTGTTTTTTTTTAAATTTTCGTATATTGTTTTGTTCGTTTTCTTAAAATCTTCTCTGTTTTCTGCTTCTCTGTTTTCTTTGATTAGCTATTTTATACCCATTCATGCTGTTTTACTTATGTGTAATTCTATGCCATATTTACAATTAGGGTTGGCAATAACAAATCATTGCGGGCCCGCAAAGACTACTTTATTCCTACCTGGCCACTTTTTGTGATCGGTCGTTATTCTGTTCTCTTCACTTTCCTTCGCTCTCTCGTTTACTTGAGAGAACAAAAATCATTGCGGGCCCGCAATCATTAGCAATAAGAGTCAAGGCCATTGCGGGCCCGCAACCCCCGAATAGCCTACTCTATTTACAATGCTTGGAACTTATGTTGAAACAAAAAACAGAAACGTTATTTAACGGACATAGCATATTCTTTTCTGTTATGAATAGTTTAAACTGTGCGGTTAATCGATTCTGATTCCAGAACAAGAAAGATGGCGAGAAAGAAGATGAACTGAACTTCTCCGCCCTGCCTTCAGTGCAAGAAGCCCGAACAAACCGGAGCCAACGTCTTCGTTGGTAATCTTGCAATTAATTATTACAATAAATCCATTACAATCAATAAACTGACTAGTTTACGATGGCAGGGACCTGTACTCAAAAACTGAAAATTATATATCGAGTAATTTGCAATTGTAGTTATGAGGTTTGAAATTCATACTTTGAATCGATAGTTACAGTATATTTACTGCAGAATAGATATATTCACTATTTTCACGGTTACGTGAATCTGTTTATATTCACGCTTATAGTAGTTATATTCAAAATCGATTGTTTCCCTGTTCTAGTTATGCGCAAGGCTTCGGTTCGGCCGCCCATGATACGACCGTAGACGCCGATATTGCCAACCACGGCAAATGAAGTGTCATCATGATCAAGGTTTGCCCAATTACCGATAGGCTACAGTGGAGTCAAAGTATTGATTGTAATAGAAAAAGATGACGAACGTTTTACTATAGTTTGTAAAACTGCCAAATAATAATTGATTACTGTTTTTTTCTCACTAGGTGAATCTTACATCTTCATCGTAAATTAGCTTTGGGCTTATTAAAGAATAGCCATATTACAGTAATATTATTAATTATGCTGTTAAATGTGAGATATATTTAAGTCAGTAATCTACAGTAATCAATCGATATTGGGGTTTTATTGATCGATTACGCAGAATCGGCAGCGAAGGCTCTTCGTCACGTTGAGGAGGACGAGGGACCAACCCGGCTTCCGCCGAAGGGAAAATGAAGAAGAATGCTAAGGTAGAGTGATTTTTTTCTTTAATATTTGAGGACCTTCAAAGGTGAATGAAGACTCTAGGGATTCTTGTTTCTTGTGTGCCTTTACTCTTTATCACTTTTTAATGTGTATTTATCGGGTGAAAATGTGATGATATAAAAACAGGCGAAGTGGTGTAGTGGTCTATGGCGTGCCCCATCATTCCATCTGTCCTGGTGTCGATTCCCGGTAATTTCACCGCCTCCGCCCCACCAAGGCGCCCGAAAGGGGAATTGGTAGTGACGATCACGCGGGAAAGTACGTCCGAAGCAGGGGTGTGCGAGAAAAAAATTTCTCGAATAAGCTTTCTCGATTTATTTTTTCGAGAAATCCGACAAATTCGAGAAAAATCGAGAAAAAATATGTAAGAGTAAGAGCAATTTGACTCTTAATGGGAATTTATTTAACACATCTTTTAATGTTCATAGAAGTTTAAATCTATTTTAATTATTATTTTTTTTCTCGAATTTCTCGAATAAAAATCGAGAAATTTTCTCGAAAAAAATCGAGAAACGAGAAATGCAGACCCCTGGTCCAAAGAAGAGATTAGGCCCTCCGGGCTGAATTGGCCTTGAAAGATTACTGGCCTAGCAGTGATCACCCGCAGGACTTCGTGTGCCTTGAATAACGAGATGTGCCTTTACCTTTACCTTATTGAAACACGAAAGAAAGAGGTCATAGCCCATAGGTCGAAAAGTACGTTTAAAACTACGAAGCCTGGCCGCATTTGGGAATTTTGTTTGAAAATGAATACACGTTACACTAATGAATACTCGTCAAATTGAAGGAATAAAAAATGACCCTCACCGAGAGACAATTGTAGGAAAAATAAAACAAATTATTTTTATGTTTTTTAAAAAAAAATTCTGGGTTTTGGATCGGAATGACACTTGGTGTAATTGACCTGCATATTATTGTACATCGTCGTATACACATATCAAACTAATCCGTAAACTTTGAAATTTTGATGCCACTTTGTCGAACTTACGTTATTTAGCGAGGGTGCAGATATGACGAACCCAAACTCCGTCTGCGAGCTCATGCCACCCCATACTACAGCTGTACACAATTTGGGCGCGATCGGTTAATATCACTTTTTGGGCAAGTGCCAAGAGAATGTCACTTGAGCCAGATAGTCTATCTTAAAGTTTGCTTTTAGTAAGCTTTAATTGGCAGTTTATAAATACACTTAAAGTTTGGAAAAACCCGAGGTGTATTATTACCGGTTTCACGCAAATTACTGATTGATTATCGATTGATGCTCTCAGGTGATAGTGACCTACCGTACGATCGATGATGGCGGATAAAAGCAGGAGGCGGCTTTCCGCCGTATCCGAAACGACTACGTTGCGGAGTACGCACTGCTAGAACTGGATCTACCTCAGGTAAAAATCAATTATCAATCGTGGTTTCTATAGAAGATTGAAGATCATGGTTACCATAAATCGATTAACTACAGATCACGGAGCATTTCATGCGCTGAAGAAGAATCAGTACGCACTGTACGCAGTACACAACGATCTCTTGGAGGTACTTTAATTATACGATTATCGATTACTTGTGAAGGGTAGTGCAATCGTCATTCTATGTTATCGATTACTTTTGATCGTTACGTTAATCTGTTTACAGGAGTGTAAAGAGATTCTGGAACCGCTGGCGACCAGGGCATCTTCCGAACGAACATTTCGATGGGAGTAGGATGAGGATACGGTATGAGATTTTATAGAATTATTTGTTAATTGAACACTAATCTAGAGGGATGCATATTTTTAGTATTATTTCATCATTATAATACACATTTTAAAGGGAGATTATCGCATACAAATATTGATTGAAATATTGAAAATGTTCGAACTTGAAATTTGGTCCAATAACAAATTGATTAACTATGCATACGGTAGTTTTTTGAATATCGCGATTGATATCCGCGATGGGGTAGTGCCAGTACACAGTGAAAGAGAAAATATGGACTGGATAGGAAGCGACTCGTCTTCTATCCAATCGATAGTGGCAAATCGATAGTTGATTATCATATGAAATAGGCTGTCGTCTGATCTGTCTCATAATAAAACCAGTAAATGCATAGAGATCATGTAGGTATTAGGGTGGTGAAAATGATTCATGATTATTCGTCCACTTTAGCGGTCTAGAATGAGTATTCACGAGAGATACATTTACGTCCGCTTTCTCGGCGAATGAGTTGTTAGAGGAGAGGTCAATGCAAATGAGACAAAAAAGCGAGTCGAATGCGAGTCAGACCGCTTTCTCAACCCTCCTTTCACCAAATTTTCTTGACTCACTTCTACTCGCCCAAAGCGAATATTCACAGGAGAGACCGGTCAACTGCCACTTGGAATGAATACTCGCAAGGGGAGCCACTCATTATACCTACTAGGTATAGAGGCTCCTTACAAGGGAAGTATGGTGCGCCGGTCCAGGAATTCGGAATGGGACATATACCATTCGATAGGTCTCCAAGATAGAAGACTTCCATGTTAAGGATTTTGGCAACGTACTCCTGGGGTGGGGAGTAATTTGCATATATATCTTTTTTTCGCCCTACAATAAGATCCAGTCTCTGTAAGATCGAGAGCAAGCAGTGGTGGCCGGATGGATAAGAGGATTGTCTATATATAGTAGCAGCCAAAAGTATTCGTACCCATATTTAGCAATGTCATAACTTTTGACTCAGATGAGCACTCAGGCTCATGTTTTGGCAGGATACTATAGTACTAGAGTGCATCATGTCCTACTCTCCTTGTTAGGATTCGTCGTCTTGTTATTGTGTAGCGATCCTGGAACCTCTCTGTACTTACTCATCAGCGATTATTTCCACAGCGGGATTTTTCCGAGACTTGTCGTTAACAGTGTATGAACAACATTTACTGAAGAGTAGAATCCGCTATGCGATCCATTCGAGCTAATTCATTCCTCCGCGAAATTCAAAATTTCCGACACCCCTGAATTTGGGAAAAAATGTCATAACTTTGTGTTCAGTGTTGTTGTAGGCTCAAATTTTTTTAGAGATAATTGTCCATGAGTGATACAAAACCAGGGCGAGTATGAGCTTGATCGGTTGAATTTTGAGAAATTTCGAAAATTAATTTTTATCATTTTTCGAGGTACAGGAAGTACCTGCCTAGGTTACTTTATATTCTGTTTAGCAGGCAGATGTCTTCTATATATAGTAGACCACAGTTTACTATTGTTTCATGAAATATCGAGATCTTCGAGAGAAGTTATAGTTGGGGAAAAGAGGTAGAAAACAGTTAGAATTTTTTTCACGATATTTTCGAAATTCTTAGAATTTGTCCGATTAAGCTCAGACATTGCCACAACAATTATCATGAAGAGGAAAGAAGATTCATATAATAGAATGGCTATCGATGCTCTTTTAGTCCCTGAAAAAAATCAATTTACTTCATAGAAAATCGTGTCCTAACTATTTTCTACCTCTTTCCTCCAACTATAACTTCTCTCGAAGAACTCGATATTTCATGAAACAATAGTATACTGTCGTCTACTATATATAGAAGACATATGGCTGTTAAACAGAATGGAAATTAACCTAGGCAGGTACTTCCTGTACCTCGAAAAATGAGAAAAATTAATTTTCGAAATTTCTCAAAATTCGACTGATCGGACTCATACTCGGTCAGTCTTTGTATCACTCATGGGCTATCGCCTCTGCCAACTTTGGAGCCTCCAGCTTCACTAAACACAGAGTTATGACATTTTTTCCCAAATTCAGGGGTGTCGGAAATTTTGATTTTCGCGGAGGAATGAATTAGCTCGAATGGATCGCATAGCGGATTCTACTCCTCAGTAAATATTGTTCATACACTGTTAACGACAAGTCTCGGAAAATCCCGCTGAGGAAATAATCACTGATGAGTAAGTACAGAGAGGTTCCAGGATCGCTACACAATAACAAGACGACGATTCCTAACAACGAGAGTAGGACATGATAGACTCTAGTACTATAGTGTCCTGCCAAAACATGAGCCTGAGTGCTCATCTGAGTCAAAAGTTATGACATTGCTAAATATGAGTACGAATACTTTTGGCTGCTACTGTATCTTTTGCTCGCAAGTTCGATTTCTACACAAGTTCACTACTTTTGCTATTTTTCCATGTATGAAAATCTTACAAAAATCATTTTAAAAATCAATCAACAATACATATTTTACATGACTATATGAAAATTACTATGAAAATTACAATTTATAATGTAATGGTGATTATAATGATTGTGACTATAATGATGAATATAATTATAGTTATATTGATTATATTGATATGATTTTAATTTATAAAATGAAAATCGAATTCATTATTTTCAATTGTTTTTTTTGTAACATTTTTCCCGTACGTACAGTGGACTGGCGGTCGTTAAAGATAGAGACCTGCTAATATTTTCGTTAATACATTACGAAAACGATTCATTCTTGATTGTAGTGCCCCTAACGCTCGATTTACAGTAATTAGGGTAATTACGATAATCTTTCTTGGACCAACGGTAAAAATCAATTATCTCAATTCGATGAGTTCTCGGTATAGATTCATATATCACAAGTATCCTTGTGAGGATTTGTACAGCGCTGGATTCGGGTACATATTTTGATGACATATTTGAAGGAGTATGTTTGAATGTGTGCCTTGAATAACGGATTGCAAATTTACTTTTACTTTTCCAGTGCGTTAGGAGCGCTATTATCAAGAATGAATCGCTTTTATAATATATTTACGAACATATTCGCAGGCCTCCATCTTTAACGACCGCCAGTCCTCTCCAAGTACGGGAAAATGTTACAAAAAAACAACAATAGAAAATAATGAATTCGTTTTTCATGTTAAGAGACCGGCTCGGTAAGACTCGAGCATGGTCCGGACATTCGCGAGGACTTTCGATCTGGGCCTCAATACTTTCATCATAGACACATACCGGGGGGAGACCGATGAAAGTTATAGTGAAAATGCCCTTGGGCTCAAACCCGGCTCACATATGTCGCATAAAATAAAAAATTGAAAAATTCATAACTTTTCAAGCGTGATAGCTAGCACTTTTATTTCTTTTTATTGGTGAATAACATGTCATGCACTCTTATAAACACAGCTGAACAGCAATATCTTATCGTTTTGAATATGTTTTTTCGTGTCTGATTTTCAGATTTTTTTCCTTCTATCCTCGTTGAAGAGATACTGCAAGAAAATTCATAGTGCATATTGTAGCCCTGACGATTATGTACATGGTGGTCATATTCCCTTGGCCAGCCAGTTTGTCATAAGCCTCGAGAATTGCAACTGAATGTGAGATATGTGTAAATTGCAAAAATCGAAAATTAAATTTCTTGAAATTCGCAAGAGCAAGAGTTAGCTTTATAATGTCATTTTACTCGTAGTGATGCGCGTACATAGGAAAAATATAGAAATAGACTTGGACTACATTTTTTAAAAAATTAGAAAAATAATAATTTTATTTTTATTTTTTCAACTCCCACATTCAGTCGACCGTCAAGGCAAGTTGATTCATAGGGCGGATGGTGGCTCTTGCATGTGTGTTTGCAGAAACGACTGCAACGTGAAGAATCGTCGTTTCGCAGATCTCGAATTTATTTTTTTAATTATCAAACTTGAATATTTATATGTTTCTTTCATATAAATCGGTTGGAAGGTGGCGTATGGGAACCAAAGTTGTACCATTGCTATCAGTAGGAGTGTACTGTACTGCACTACTGTAACCGTCAGGAATCACGAACTAACTTTTTTTTCAGTCGACCCCCGATTCTCAACCATGACCCGGGGTTCATGGTTGAGAATGGCTGAGGTCGAAAAAATCATGATGATCCCAGACCAAATACTATTTGGCATTATATCAATAGTGGGCCAACTTTTATTTTTATGGATACCATTACTCGAATTACCGTAATCTAGCTACCGTATCCTACAATAATGTGGTGAGATTCTCGGAAAATTCAGGTGCGTGCATTACTATTACGGTAATTCGAGATATGGTATCCATAAAAATAAAAGATGGCCCATTATTGATATAATGCCAAATAGTATTTGGTCTGGGATCATCATGAATTTTTCGACCTCAGCCATTCTCAACCATGAACCCGGGGTCATGGTTGAAAATAATGGGTCGACTGAAAAAAAGATCAGTTCGCGATTCCTGATGATTATGGTATTCAAGTACAGTTCACTCCCACTGATCAAAATGGTACGGCTTTGGTTGCCATACGCCACCTTCCAACCGATTTATGTGAAAGAAACATATAAATATTCAAGTTTGATAATTAAAAAAATAAATTCGAGATCTGCGAAACGACGATTCTTCACGTTGCAGTCGTTTCTGCAAACACACATGCAAGAGCCACCATCCGCCCTATGAATCAACTTGCCTTGACGGTCGACTGAATGTGGGAGTTGAAAAAATAAAAATAAAATTATTATTTTTCTAATTTTTTAAAAAATGTAGTCCAAGTCTATTTCTATATTTTTCCTATGTACGCGCATCACTACGAGTAAAATGACATTATAAAGCTAACTCTTGCTCTTGCGAATTTCAAGAAATTTAATTTTCGATTTTTGCAATTTACACATATCTCACATTCAGTTGCAATTCTCGAGGCTTATGACAAACTGGCTGGCCAAGGGAATATGACCACCATGTACATAATCGTCAGGGCTACAATATGCACTATGAATTTTCTTGCAGTATCTCTTCAACGAGGATAGAAGGAAAAAAATCTGAAAATCAGACACGAAAAAACATATTCAAAACGATAAGATATTGCTGTTCAGCTGTGTTTATAAGAGTGCATGACATGTTATTCACCAATAAAAAGAAATAAAAGTGCTAGCTATCACGCTTGAAAAGTTATGAATTTTTCAATTTTTTATTTTATGCGACATATGTGAGCCGGGTTTGAGCCCAAGGGCATTTTCACTATAACTTTCATCGGTCTCCCCCCGGTATGTGTCCATGATGAAAGTATTGAGGCCCAGATCGAAAGTCCTCGCGAATGTCCGGCAGGGGGTCAAAATGCTCGAGTCTTACCGAGCCGGTCTCTTAAACTATCATAAATTATAATCATAATCATTATTCCATTATAAATTGTAATTTTATCATCATTTTCATATGCTAATGCAAAATATTGTTGATTGATTTTTAAAATGATTTTTGTAAGAATTTCAAATATGGACAAATAGCAAAAGCAGTTGAACTTGTGTGGGAATCGAACTTGCGAGCAAAAGATATATAGACAATCCTCTTATCCATCCGGCCACCACTGCTTGCTCTCGATCTTACAGAGACTGGATCTTATTGTAGGGCGAAAAAAAGATATATATGCAAATTACTCCCCACCCCAGGAGTACGTTGCCAAAATCCTTAACATGGGAATCTTCTATTTTAGAGACCTATTGAATGGTTTATGTCCCATTCCGAAGTCCGGGACAAGCGCGCCATACTTCCCTTTTTAGCAAAAATCTATCTTTTGATGGCCTAGTGGTATACGGCGCGCTCAAACACCATAGCTGATGTGTTCCACCACCACTTTGCGTTGTTATTTTTGCTGATTTCTATGAGACATTCTAGTTCAACTTTTCCGTATGGGGATCTCGCGAATTTGAACATAGAATTCTCCAAGGGGGGGGATATTCGAGCTGTAAGTATGGTAGCTATGCGGTTTTGATTATACACAATTTTAATCAAGTATCCGGTTGTTGTCCGCTGATACGGTGATCATTCTCACATGCATGCGTTTTTCTTGGATAAGGTATCAGTGTCTATTTAGCTGGCGCGCAAATTTGCGGGATACGGTAGTCGTTCACATATGTCTACATTTGCATAATGCATATGCATATGGCACATATTTCACAGAGATTAAAGTGAGTATTTGGAAAATAATTTGTTATGATTAAGTGTGCAAGAGAGCTGTTCAATGGAGATATCTGCTGCTGTTTCGGATGTTGCAACGGTCTAACGGTTGGTTAATCTTCCGCACTTTTTAATACATAGCAATGTTTTATCAACCACGGATGGCTGACATAGCGGCAAAAGAATTTTTAAATAGCGTCATAGATTTTCTTAGCATTCATTTGCGAGGATTGACCCCCTCTATATATGGCTCATTTTCGGTTCACAAAAAAAAACGAAGCTAAAAATGTCGATTTTTAAGCGAAAAATAGCAAATTTTCCAAAACGACCCACAATATTTCGAAATTATACCCATAATATTAAAAAACGGCGAGGGCACCGAAAAGGTATGTTTTCGGAGCCCTCACAGGATTTTTTTATTACGGTAAGATCACGTTTTCAATCCGTTCTCTTTCAATGGTTGAGCTAGAGGTATGAAAATTGGGCTCCTAGTGCAGAATTCGATGGCGATGACTGCTGTCTACTTTGTTTGTTTTGAAAATATTCCAAATTCATAAAATGGAACTTTTGATGGAGACGGTTGCGGCCCTAGCGAGTATGACGGTTCGATCCGGCGTGACGAGAGTATTCCAATGATATATTTTGAACTCTTATATCCGTTGAGAAAGCTTTCATAGTGGTGATATAGTGATCTGGCGCGCGCTCCCTCGCACTGTCTCATTTCCGCACACTATCTCGTCACTCTCGAGAGTACGAGAGAGCGCGCGGAATTGAGAGGGTGTTTCGGAGGGTAACTGATCACTATATCGAAACTATGAAACCTTTCTCAACGGAGATAAGGGCTCAAAATAAATCATTAAAATGATCTCGTCATGCCGGTTCGAACTGTCGTACTCGCTAGTCTCCATCATAAGTTGCAGTTTTCTAACTTTTGGAAAATTTTCAAAACAAATGAAGTAGACAGCCATCATCGCCATCGAATTCTGGCCCAGGAGTCCAATTTTCATACCTCTAGCACAGCCATGGACCGAGAACGGCTTGAAAACGTGATCTCGCCGTAATCCCGCCCAGGCGTTGCGGAACCACTGGGGCCAAAATTACTATGCACATCTTCATCAGCGAGGTCTAAAACCCCTATACACTAGTTTTGAGGGTATCAACAATTTTGGCCTGTGCCGACCATTGTTCGACTCTTATGCAATATATAGTGGGTCGATCCTGGAAATGAGTTGACACGCGAAGCAATTGTAGCCGATGAATATAAAATTGATGTAACCATCATGAAACAATTTCCTCCATAGCGCATTCAATTTCTCCATGCTACCACCAGAAAACAACAGGTTCTTGCACCTCTATCAGTCACAATTTTTGCTAAGTTTTTCGAGCATGTATTTAGAAGATGTATGCACTCGCATGACCACACTCATAAGATGTTCACTTGCAGGATTCGTCAATCAAGCGACATCATCTCTCACTCTTGTTGAGTACTATAAAGAAGATGAACCTTGTTGTGGACGGATTAATCAATAAAAGTGAAAAGGATGACAACGTGCTAAACTTTAAGTTTATTCTCCTTCTCGTTTTGTTTTTTTTTTGCTTAAAGGAAGAATATTGTTTCCCTTGTTGTTTTTCACCTCCACCTATAATTAGTAGAATAATCCATTATTCATTTTTATGTATTACTGTACTTACCATATCATCATTTAGAAGACTAACACTTACAATAATCGTTTCTCTCTTGTCCACGGTAATTACTAATTTGTATAGTTTCCTGTTACCTCTGTTTATGTTGAATTATTGCTATCGAT
This sequence comes from Parapristionchus giblindavisi, assembly GCA_943737045.1. Classification (NCBI taxonomy): domain Eukaryota; kingdom Metazoa; phylum Nematoda; class Chromadorea; order Rhabditida; family Diplogasteridae; genus Parapristionchus; species Parapristionchus giblindavisi. Next base: position 309,508 of record CALSFV010000261.1, read on the forward strand.
TTTGAAACGTATTTGTATTTGTCTTATTTAACGCCGTCAATAATGGCATGCCATATTTGACGCCGTCAAATATGGGTCAGATTTGACGGTGTAAAATATGGGTCAGATTTGACACTGTAAAAAATGGCATGCCATATTTGACGTCGTAAAAAATGGCATGCCATATTTGACGCTGTAAAAAATGGCATGCCATATTTTACGCCGTCAAATATGGGTCAGATTTGACGGTGTAAAATATGGGTCAGATTTGACACTGTAAAAAATGGCATGCCATATTTTACGCCGTCAAATATGGGTCAGATTTGACGGTGTAAAATATGGGTCAGATTTGACACTGTAAAAAATGGCATGCCATATTTGACGTCGTAAAAAATGGCATGCCATATTTGACGCTGTAAAAAATGGCATGCCATATTTTACGCCGTCAAATATGGGTCAGATTTGACGGTGTAAAATATGGGTCAGATTTGACGCTGTAAAAAATGGCATGCCATATTTGACGGCGTAAAATATGGGTCAAATTTGACGGTGTAAAATATGGCATGCCATATTTGACGCCGTCGAATATGGGTCAAATTTTACGCCGTCAAATATGGGTCAAATTTCACGCCGTCAAATCTGGCATGCCAGAATTGAAAGTGTCTAATATTTCCGGTCTCTACGTTGCCATTTTTGCAACCGTCAAATATGGCAACAACTAAATTCGAAAAAATTGCCATTTTTTCACATAGCATTTTTGTCTTAGAAAACGAGTGACAAATATGACACCTGCAATTCTGGCATTTCATCTCATTTTCCATCCTGCCACTTTTGCTCCTCTCCATTATGGTTCAAATTATTTCTGCCTAATTTTACGAAGTCATTTATGGCATTTATTTCGTTAAATTATCTGCCAAATTTGCACCTTGATTTTATGGCTAATTGTTTTGTTGTCACATTTGCCAAATTATCACGTTGCAAATTTGGCTCTCTCCATTTTTTCCAGTTGTTTCTCTGTCAGAAGTTTTATGTACATATAATAAAGCGTCAAATTTGGCATTTCTCCGGCTCTTCACATCTGACAAATTTGCAGGAAGAAATTATGCCATGCCACATTTGACGTCGTCAAATGTGGCAAAAAAAATGACAAGTCAATATTACAACAACTGCTTATCTTTACCCTTCTTATATCAGAGTAAAAGCTACTTTTGTACTTCGGTCATTATAGCAGCAGTAAAATATTACAGCTCGACATGACCTGAAGTGTGTCTCATTCAGAATTTTTCCTCTTTCACATAGTATATCACTCGATAAGTATCATTGACAATTAGACTTGTAACGAATATTTTGTACCAAAAACAGAGAGTATTGAAAGATAAATTTGCATATTGGCCGTACTGACCACTTTGAAATAGTCTATCTTATTCAGAATTTTTCGCTCTTTCATTTGGTATATGACACGATAGGTTTCATTTTCATTTTCATATTTCTCAAGTTATCTTGATCATATCAGAGTAAAAGCTACTTTTGTACTTCGGTCATTATAGCAGCAGTAAAATATTACAGCTCGACATGACCTGAAGTGTGTCTCATTCAGAATTTTTTCCTCTTTCACATAGTATATCACTCGATAAGTATCATTGACAATTAGACTTGTAACGAATTATTTTGTACCAAAACAGAGAGTATTGAAAGATAAATTTGCATATTGGCCGTACTGACCACTTTGAAATAGTCTATCTTATTCAGAATTTTTCGCTCTCTCATTTGGTATATGACACGATAGCTTTCATTTTCATTTTCATATTTCTCAAGTTATCTTGATCATATCAGAGTAAAAGCTACTTTTGTACTTCGGTCATTATAGCAGCAGTAAAATATTACAGCTCGACATGACCTGAAGTGTGTCTCATTCAGAATTTTTCCTCTTTCACATAGTATATCACTCGATAAGTATCATTGACAATTAGACTTGTAACGAATATTTTGTACCAAAAACAGAGAGTATTGAAAGATAAATTTGCATATTGGCCGTACTGACCACTTTGAAATAGTCTATCTTATTCAGAATTTTTCGCTCTTTCATTTGGTATATGACACGATAGGTTTCATTTTCATTTTCATATTTCTCAAGTTATCTTGATCATATCAGAGTAAAAACTACTTTTGTACTTCGGTCATTATAGCAGCAGTAAAATATTACAGCTCGACATGACCTGAAGTGTGTCTCATTCAGAATTTTTCCTCTTTCACATAGTATATCACTCGATAAGTATCATTGACAATTAGACTTGTAACGAATATTTTGTACCAAAAACAGAGAGTATTGAAAGATAAATTTGCATATTGGCCGTACTGACCACTTTGAAATAGTCTATCTTATTCAGAATTTTTCGCTCTTTCATTTGGTATATGACACGATAGGTTTCATTTTCATTTTCATATTTCTCAAGTTATCTTGATCATATCAGAGTAAAAGCTACTTTTGTACTTCGGTCATTATAGCAGCAGTAAAATATTACAGCTCGACATGACCTGAAGTGTGTCTCATTCAGAATTTTTCCTCTTTCACATAGTATATCACTCGATAAGTATCATTGACAATTAGACTTGTAACGAATATTTTGTACCAAAAACAGAGAGTATTGAAAGATAAATTTGCATATTGGCCGTACTGACCACTTTGAAATAGTCTATCTTATTCAGAATTTTTCGCTCTTTCATTTGGTATATGACACGATAGGTTTCATTTTCATTTTCATATTTCTCAAGTTATCTTGATCATATCAGAGTAAAAGCTACTTTTGTACTTCGGTCATTATAGCAGCAGTAAAATATTACAGCTCGACATGACCTGAAGTGTGTCTCATTCAGAATTTTTTCCTCTTTCACATAGTATATCACTCGATAAGTATCATTGACAATTAGACTTGTAACGAATTATTTTGTACCAAAACAGAGAGTATTGAAAGATAAATTTGCATATTGGCCGTACTGACCACTTTGAAATAGTCTATCTTATTCAGAATTTTTCGCTCTTTCATTTGGTATATGACACGATAGGTTTCATTTTCATTTTCATATTTCGAAAGTTATCTTGATCATATCAGAGTAAAAGCTACTTTTGTACTTCGGTCATTATAGCAGCAGTAAACTATTACAGCTCGAGATGACCTGAAGTGTGTCTCATTCAGAATTTTTTCCTCTTTCAGATAGTGTATCACTCGCTGAGTATCATTGACAATTTGACTTGTAACGAATTGTTTTGTACAAAAAACAGAGAGCACTGAAAGATAAATTTACATATTGGCCGTACTGACCACTTTGAAATAGTTTATCTTATTCAGAATTTTTCGCTCTCTCATTTGGTATATGACACGATAGGTTTCATTTTCATTTTCATATTTCTCAAGTTATCTTGATCATATCAGAGTAAAAACTACTTTTGTACTTCGGTCATTATAGCAGCAGTAAAATATTACAGCTCGACATGACCTGAAGTGTGTCTCATTCAGAATTTTTCCTCTTTCACATAGTATATCACTCGATAAGTATCATTGACAATTAGACTTGTAACGAATATTTTGTACCAAAAACAGAGAGTATTGAAAGATAAATTTGCATATTGGCCGTACTGACCACTTTGAAATAGTCTATCTTATTCAGAATTTTTCGCTCTTTCATTTGGTATATGACACGATAGGTTTCATTTTCATTTTGATATTTCTCAAGTTATCTTGATCATATCAGAGTAAAAGCTACTTTTGTACTTCGGTCATTATAGCAGCAGTAAAATATTACAGCTCGACATGACCTGAAGTGTGTCTCATTCAGAATTTTTCCTCTTTCACATAGTATATCACTCGATAAGTATCATTGACAATTAGACTTGTAACGAATATTTTGTACCAAAAACAGAGAGTATTGAAAGATAAATTTGCATATTGGCCGTACTGACCACTTTGAAATAGTCTATCTTATTCAGAATTTTTCGCTCTTTCATTTGGTATATGACACGATAGGTTTCATTTTCATTTTGATATTTCTCAAGTTATCTTGATCATATCAGAGTAAAAGCTACTTTTGTACTTCGGTCATTATAGCAGCAGTAAAATATTACAGCTCGACATGACCTGAAGTGTGTCTCATTCAGAATTTTTCCTCTTTCACATAGTATATCACTCGATAAGTATCATTGACAATTAGACTTGTAACGAATATTTTGTACCAAAAACAGAGAGTATTGAAAGATAAATTTGCATATTGGCCGTACTGACCACTTTGAAATAGTCTATCTTATTCAGAATTTTTCGCTCTTTCATTTGGTATATGACACGATAGGTTTCATTTTCATTTTGATATTTCTCAAGTTATCTTGATCATATCAGAGTAAAAGCTACTTTTGTACTTCGGTCATTATAGCAGCAGTAAAATATTACAGCTCGACATGACCTGAAGTGTGTCTCATTCAGAATTTTTCCTCTTTCACATAGTATATCACTCGATAAGTATCATTGACAATTAGACTTGTAACGAATATTTTGTACCAAAAACAGAGAGTATTGAAAGATAAATTTGCATATTGGCCGTACTGACCACTTTGAAATAGTCTATCTTATTCAGAATTTTTCGCTCTTTCATTTGGTATATGACACGATAGGTTTCATTTTCATTTTCATATTTCTCAAGTTATCTTGATCATATCAGAGTAAAAACTACTTTTGTACTTCGGTCATTATAGCAGCAGTAAAATATTACAGCTCGACATGACCTGAAGTGTGTCTCATTCAGAATTTTTCCTCTTTCACATAGTATATCACTCGATAAGTATCATTGACAATTAGACTTGTAACGAATATTTTGTACCAAAAACAGAGAGTATTGAAAGATAAATTTGCATATTGGCCGTACTGACCACTTTGAAATAGTCTATCTTATTCAGAATTTTTCGCTCTTTCATTTGGTATATGACACGATAGGTTTCATTTTCATTTTCATATTTCTCAAGTTATCTTGATCATATCAGAGTAAAAGCTACTTTTGTACTTCGGTCATTATAGCAGCAGTAAAATATTACAGCTCGACATGACCTGAAGTGTGTCTCATTCAGAATTTTTCCTCTTTCACATAGTATATCACTCGATAAGTATCATTGACAATTAGACTTGTAACGAATATTTTGTACCAAAAACAGAGAGTATTGAAAGATAAATTTGCATATTGGCCGTACTGACCACTTTGAAATAGTTTCGCTTATTCAGAATTTTTCGCTCTTTCATTTGGTATATGACACGATAGGTTTCATTTTCATTTTCATATTTCTCAAGTTATCTTGATCATATCAGAGTAAAAGCTACTTTTGTACTTCGGTCATTATAGCAGCAGTAAACTATTACAGCTCGAGATGACCTGAAGTGTGTCTCATTCAGACTTTTTTCCTCTTTCAGATAGTGTATCACTCGCTGAGTATCATTGACAATTTGACTTGTAACGAATTGTTTTGTACAAAAAACAGAGAGCACTGAAAGATAAATTTACATATTGGCCGTACTGACCACTTTGAAATAGTTTATCTTATTCAGAATTTTTCGCTCTCTCATTTGGTATATGACACGATAGGTTTCATTTTCATTTTCATATTTCTCAAGTTATCTTGATCATATCAGAGTAAAAACTACTTTTGTACTTCGGTCATTATAGCAGCAGTAAAATATTACAGCTCGACATGACCTGAAGTGTGTCTCATTCAGAATTTTTCCTCTTTCACATAGTATATCACTCGATAAGTATCATTGACAATTAGACTTGTAACGAATATTTTGTACCAAAAACAGAGAGTATTGAAAGATAAATTTGCATATTGGCCGTACTGACCACTTTGAAATAGTCTATCTTATTCAGAATTTTTCGCTCTTTCATTTGGTATATGACACGATAGGTTTCATTTTCATTTTGATATTTCTCAAGTTATCTTGATCATATCAGAGTAAAAGCTACTTTTGTACTTCGGTCATTATAGCAGCAGTAAAATATTACAGCTCGACATGACCTGAAGTGTGTCTCATTCAGAATTTTTCCTCTTTCACATAGTATATCACTCGATAAGTATCATTGACAATTAGACTTGTAACGAATATTTTGTACCAAAAACAGAGAGTATTGAAAGATAAATTTGCATATTGGCCGTACTGACCACTTTGAAATAGTCTATCTTATTCAGAATTTTTCGCTCTTTCATTTGGTATATGACACGATAGGTTTCATTTTCATTTTGATATTTCTCAAGTTATCTTGATCATATCAGAGTAAAAGCTACTTTTGTACTTCGGTCATTATAGCAGCAGTAAAATATTACAGCTCGACATGACCTGAAGTGTGTCTCATTCAGAATTTTTTCCTCTTTCACATAGTATATTACTCGATAAGTATCATTGACAATTAGACTTGTAACGAATTATTATGTACCAAAACAGAGAGTATTGAAAGATAAATTTGCATATTGGCCGTACTGACCACTTTGATATAGTCTATCTTATTCAGAATTTTTCGCTCTTTCATTTGGTATATGACACGATAGGTTTCATTTTCATTTTCATATTTCTCAAGTTATCTTGATCATATCAGAGTAAAAGCTACTTTTGTACTTCGGTCATTATAGCAGCAGTAAAATATTACAGCTCGACATGACCTGAAGTGTGTCTCATTCAGAATTTTTCCTCTTTCACATAGTATATCACTCGATAAGTATCATTGACAATTAGACTTGTAACAAATATTTTGTACCAAAAACAGAGAGTATTGAAAGATAAATTTGCATATTGGCCGTACTGACCACTTTGAAATAGTCTATCTTATTCAGAATTTTTCGCTCTTTCATTTGGTATATGACACGATAGGTTTCATTTTCATTTTGATATTTCTCAAGTTATCTTGATCATATCAGAGTAAAAGCTACTTTTGTACTTCGGTCATTATAGCAGCAGTAAAATATTACAGCTCGACATGACCTGAAGTGTGTCTCATTCAGAATTTTTCCTCTTTCACATAGTATATCACTCGATAAGTATCATTGACAATTAGACTTGTAACGAATATTTTGTACCAAAAACAGAGAGTATTGAAAGATAAATTTGCATATTGGCCGTACTGACCACTTTGAAATAGTCTATCTTATTCAGAATTTTTCGCTCTTTCATTTGGTATATGACACGATAGGTTTCATTTTCATTTTGATATTTCTCAAGTTATCTTGATCATATCAGAGTAAAAGCTACTTTTGTACTTCGGTAATTATAGCAGCAGTAAAATATTACAGCTCGACATGACCTGAAGTGTGTCTCATTCAGAATTTTTTCCTCTTTCACATAGTATATCACTCGATAAGTATCATTGACAATTAGACTTGTAACGAATATTTTGTACCAAAAACAGAGAGTATTGAAAGATAAATTTGCATATTGGCCGTACTGACCACTTTGAAATAGTCTATCTTATTCAGAATTTTTCGCTCTTTCATTTGGTATATGACACGATAGGTTTCATTTTCATTTTCATATTTCTCAAGTTATCTTGATCATATCAGAGTAAAAGCTACTTTTGTACTTCGGTCATTATAGCAGCAGTAAAATATTACAGCTCGACATGACCTGAAGTGTGTCTCATTCAGAATTTTTCCTCTTTCACATAGTATATCACTCGATAAGTATCATTGACAATTAGACTTGTAACGAATATTTTGTACCAAAAACAGAGAGTATTGAAAGATAAATTTGCATATTGGCCGTACTGACCACTTTGAAATAGTCTATCTTATTCAGAATTTTTCGCTCTTTCATTTGGTATATGACACGATAGGTTTCATTTTCATTTTCATATTTCTCAAGTTATCTTGATCATATCAGAGTAAAAGCTACTTTTGTACTTCGGTCATTATAGCAGCAGTAAAATATTACAGCTCGACATGACCTGAAGTGTGTCTCATTCAGAATTTTTCCTCTTTCACATAGTATATCACTCGATAAGTATCATTGACAATTAGACTTGTAACGAATATTTTGTACCAAAAACAGAGAGTATTGAAAGATAAATTTGCATATTGGCCGTACTGACCACTTTGAAATAGTCTATCTTATTCAGAATTTTTCGCTCTTTCATTTGGTATATGACACGATAGGTTTCATTTTCATTTTGATATTTCTCAAGTTATCTTGATCATATCAGAGTAAAAGCTACTTTTGTACTTCGGTAATTATAGCAGCAGTAAAATATTACAGCTCGACATGACCTGAAGTGTGTCTCATTCAGAATTTTTTCCTCTTTCACATAGTATATCACTCGATAAGTATCATTGACAATTAGACTTGTAACGAATATTTTGTACCAAAAACAGAGAGTATTGAAAGATAAATTTGCATATTGGCCGTACTGACCACTTTGAAATAGTCTATCTTATTCAGAATTTTTCGCTCTTTCATTTGGTATATGACACGATAGGTTTCATTTTCATTTTCATATTTCTCAAGTTATCTTGATCATATCAGAGTAAAAGCTACTTTTGTACTTCGGTCATTATAGCAGCAGTAAAATATTACAGCTCGACATGACCTGAAGTGTGTCTCATTCAGAATTTTTCCTCTTTCACATAGTATATCACTCGATAAGTATCATTGACAATTAGACTTGTAACGAATATTTTGTACCAAAAACAGAGAGTATTGAAAGATAAATTTGCATATTGGCCGTACTGACCACTTTGAAATAGTCTATCTTATTCAGAATTTTTCGCTCTTTCATTTGGTATATGACACGATAGGTTTCATTTTCATTTTCATATTTCTCAAGTTATCTTGATCATATCAGAGTAAAAGCTACTTTTGTACTTCGGTCATTATAGCAGCAGTAAACTATTACAGCTCGAGATGACCTGAAGTGTGTCTCATTCAGACTTTTTTCCTCTTTCAGATAGTGTATCACTCGCTGAGTATCATTGACAATTTGACTTGTAACGAATTGTTTTGTACAAAAAACAGAGAGCACTGAAAGATATATTTACATATTGGCCGTACTGACCACTTTGAAATAGTTTATCTTATTCAGAATTTTTCGCTCTCTCATTTGGTATATGACACGATAGGTTTCATTTTCATTTTCATATTTCTCAAGTTATCTTGATCATATCAGAGTAAAAACTACTTTTGTACTTCGGTCATTATAGCAGCAGTAAAATATTACAGCTCGACATGACCTGAAGTGTGTCTCATTCAGAATTTTTCCTCTTTCACATAGTATATCACTCGATAAGTATCATTGACAATTAGACTTGTAACGAATATTTTGTACCAAAAACAGAGAGTATTGAAAGATAAATTTGCATATTGGCCGTACTGACCACTTTGAAATAGTCTATCTTATTCAGAATTTTTCGCTCTTTCATTTGGTATATGACACGATAGGTTTCATTTTCATTTTGATATTTCTCAAGTTATCTTGATCATATCAGAGTAAAAGCTACTTTTGTACTTCGGTCATTATAGCAGCAGTAAAATATTACAGCTCGACATGACCTGAAGTGTGTCTCATTCAGAATTTTTCCTCTTTCACATAGTATATCACTCGATAAGTATCATTGACAATTAGACTTGTAACGAATATTTTGTACCAAAAACAGAGAGTATTGAAAGATAAATTTGCATATTGGCCGTACTGACCACTTTGAAATAGTCTATCTTATTCAGAATTTTTCGCTCTTTCATTTGGTATATGACACGATAGGTTTCATTTTCATTTTGATATTTCTCAAGTTATCTTGATCATATCAGAGTAAAAGCTACTTTTGTACTTCGGTCATTATAGCAGCAGTAAAATATTACAGCTCGACATGACCTGAAGTGTGTCTCATTCAGAATTTTTTCCTCTTTCACATAGTATATTACTCGATAAGTATCATTGACAATTAGACTTGTAACGAATTATTATGTACCAAAAACAGAGAGTATTGAAAGATAAATTTGCATATTGGCCGTACTGACCACTTTGATATAGTCTATCTTATTCAGAATTTTTCGCTCTTTCATTTGGTATATGACACGATAGGTTTCATTTTCATTTTGATATTTCTCAAGTTATCTTGATCATATCAGAGTAAAAGCTACTTTTGTACTTCGGTCATTATAGCAGCAGTAAAATATTACAGCTCGACATGACCTGAAGTGTGTCTCATTCAGAATTTTTTCCTCTTTCACATAGTATATCACTCGATAAGTATCATTGACAATTAGACTTGTAACGAATATTTTGTACCAAAAACAGAGAGTATTGAAAGATAAATTTGCATATTGGCCGTACTGACCACTTTGAAATAGTCTATCTTATTCAGAATTTTTCGCTCTTTCATTTGGTATATGACACGATAGGTTTCATTTTCATTTTGATATTTCTCAAGTTATCTTGATCATATCAGAGTAAAAGCTACTTTTGTACTTCGGTCATTATAGCAGCAGTAAAATATTACAGCTCGACATGACCTGGGGTCCGTCCAATCTGTCAAAAAAGATGCGAAGAAAGTTGCGAAGAAAGTTCGCAACTTTCGACGCAACTTTCGACGCAAGTTTTCTCTAAATCTCTCGAAATACACACTCTCTAGTACTCTCTAACAACTTTCGATCGAAAGTTGCGTCGAAAGTTGCGACGAAAAGATGCGTCGAAAGATGCGAACTTTCTTGCGAGGTCGGTTAGAGCAGGCGAGAGAGTGTGCATTTGAAGAGGAGCAGAAAAAGTAAACGGAGCTTTACATAAAGTTGCGTCGAAAGTTGAATTTACAAAAGTGCTAGTTTGATGGTTAAATTGCTATTGCTCAACTCTCGATGAAAGTGTGTTCAATGCTTTATATATATTTTTTGTGAAAACACTTATCATTTACACGAAAACTGTACAAGAAATCGTGTGTATTCTCAGACACTCATTCGAATCTTCGAGAACGCTGGTGCTCCGCTCGCTGTGTGGGGGGCGGGGCTACTGCACAAGCGTGCGCGATCTCTCCCTCGCGAGCGCGCGACTTTACCATTTCACTGTTCTTTCACTCGTTCTCTCCGCTCTTTCCGTTCTTTCCGCTTTCCGAACGCTTTTATCAGTAACAGAATGACTTTAGGTCATGGAAGGATGGCTCGCGTGTTTCCTTCTGCTTTCCCACCTCGAGGTGAGATCCAAATCATCGAAGTTGCGGTAAGTGTTACTCTTGATTTTGTGCCTAAAGTTAACCTTAGCGAAGCTAATTTACGCAAGTCTTCAATTCAGAAGACTAAGCGTTAGCAGAAGGAGGAGGAGGCGAGAAAGCAGATGATTCCTATCTATCCCATCCACATCCACGCCCTCTATTACTCCGTATACACGGAACTATAGTAAAGTGTTTGCGGTCTGCACTCCCACAGCGTCGCTTCCTGCTGGTTTGTTGTTATCCTTTCTTTTCTTCCTTGCCTTATTATTCAATCCTCCTTTAATCTTCATCGCACTGTTATTCAACATCTAAAACAACTTGTTATTGAACTTTCATTTGCAGTCTTTCCCCATGCGCGTTGCCGCCTGAAGCTGCTCAAGATGGAGCGCATCAAGGACTATACTATCTGCTCATGGAGCAAGAGTTTATCTAGAAGCCCCAGGAGGAGCGACAGGAAGAGGAACGCGCCAAGGTTGTCACTATCTCTATTGCGATGTTACATTTGCTGGCACTACTTCAGAATAGGGTACCAGTACACCGGGCAAGTCCAAAAGGACATGAAAAATGAAATTAACACAAAGGAAAGGACGATTATATTAGGCAATTATATTATTATTTTGGACTGGTACCCTATTCTGAAGTAGTGCCCATTTGCTTTACGTGATGTAACGACGGAGACGTCCACGCAAACTTTGCACAGTTTATATTTCGAACGAAATTTTGGCATAAATAAATGTGCAATTTATAACATTTACATTACATGTGTGCTAAAATCACGTTCGAAATTTACATTCCGTTGTTAGGTTGTTACCGCATATATGCGCTTTACACTACAAATCTTGATTCTTAATTTCACGTGTATTTGTCATCATTCTTATTCCTGAGATTCAACGATATTGATGAAATGTGCTTTAATCATAACACGAGGAAGAGAATCATTTTCTTTTGAAACTCTGACTTGGACATTTAAAGCTAATTTCGTAATTAATATTGATTTTCTCTAGGTGGATGAGCTCCTTGGCAATCAGATGACTGTTGTTTCCCTTGAGGAGATCAACGATGACCATCACGCTATCGTCAGTACCAACGTCGGCAGCGAACACTATGTCAACATTCTCTCCTTTGTGGACAAGGAACAGTAAGTGTCGTTTATCGATTTATTTCTTATTGATCACCTCTTCACAATGCTCTCACGTCTCGTAGACAGAGAACAAAACAAGTGTATGTTGTGAAGATGATATGCAAAATAGGTCGAAAAGTTATGTTTAAACAATGAAGCCCGGCCGTATTTTGAAAATCTGACGTGGCTTTTCAACCTATGCTATGGATGATGAAGGATCGAGAGAGCGTAGACAGAGTGGAGAGTCAAATTAGCTCGGGGTGTATATTTAAAAGTACTGAATTTACTATTTGAACTTCCACTCGTGGGCGTGTTGTTTCTTTATTTATCTTGCCTATTTGTATCTCAGACTTCTTCCTGGGCGATCCGTTATGATTATGATAACAACTTCCTGTTGGTCTCCGTGATGAAATTGGAGAAGGCACCGCAGGAGACGTACGCCGATGTGGCCGGTCTCGACCAGCAGATTCAGGTTTCGTGATTGCTATTTCACTCTAATTATTTAAGATAATAATAATGATGTGGTTCATGAATGCACTGCATTGAATGTTATCGTTGTTGTCGCTGTTTGTTCAAAATAAAAAATATTCATTATTTTAATTTAACTTTGCTTACAGGAGATCAAGGAGGCCGTCGAGCTGCCGCTCACTCATCCCGAGTACTACGAGGAGATGGACATCAAGCCGCCCAAGGGTAAGAATGCAGTGCCCAATCCTATTCCCTTGTGACATAGTCGAGACGGGTTTGCATCGTTCATTGTCTCATTGCAGGTGTGATCTTGTACGTCTGTCCCGATACGGGCAAGACCCTGCTAGCCAAGGCGGTGGCCAATCAGACCCCGTTCACCTTCATCAGAATCGTCAGGTCCGAACTTATCCAGAAGGTACGTTTATGGGAGTAGTCACGCACACTTATATTCATATTTATTGCTCATTTATTATTTTTCCGAATTATAAGAATTTCACTGAAAAATCCCCTTGTAAATAATTCAGTTTCTTATATCTTGTTCTGTGTAATGAATTGAAGATACCTTTGATGAAAGATGGAACTGACCATTTTGATTACGGTATTTTGATTTCTATTGATTGTCCATAATTACAGTACCTTAGTGACGGTCCCAAGATGGTTCGTGAGCTGTTCCGTGTCGCTGAAGAGCACGCCCCGGTAAGATACAGTAATCACCTTATTCTCGATGATCAATAGATACTTATCATTATAAGGTTATCGATCTTTGGCTCTACGCCGGATTATTTACACAAATCTTATGAGTTTGCTCCTTGATTGATTGATTGATAGGTGGATCAGCGCAGCTGAGGCACCAATCGATCATGGATATGGATATGGGTGCAATGACAGAGGAATAACAATTGGAATTGGTACTCAGAATGAGTACGTTTACTGTTAAAATACTCGTATGTATGTTAGAGTGAATTTGAATATGATTGATCCATGGTAAGATGTGATTTCCATTGAAAATATCGATTATTAGGGTGCAACTTTTGAAACCACTTTTGACGATCCCCCAGTTAACACAACTTTCCTTCACAACTGGTGCTTCCCTTGTGAAACCAAAATAGAACATAGCAGAATGGAGGGTAGATTCCATAGCCCAAAATTCAAAGCATTTTGGAATAGTTGTGAAGGAAATGTAACTAATTTATTTTTTGAAAAGCATGGAAAAATAGGAGAATTTCCAGTATTATCTCCTACTTGTCTCGTTTTCTCTTGTTTTGACGGTATAGTGGGTTAAACCTCGTATTGCGAGGGCATGAAAATGTATGTATAGCAATTATAATACTTATGAAACGTGAAACTAAATGGTTGCAGTTACAAATCGGCACCGTGATACCCGAGCATCTGTTGATGAAGAAGAATGGCCGCCGTGGCTGCCGCCAATACCGCCCGCGTCATGTTTGTTTTCTAATTGTTTCTTTTGTCATCAATTAGTTTGTGGGATGATGTAGATAGAGAGAGGGTACGGTACTCGGCTTTCATACTGTAGGATGGCAAAGTATCGTACTCAGCTAGGATACTGTAGATAGAGAAAGGGTACGGTACTCGGCTTTCATACTGTAGGATGGCAAAGTATCGTACTCAGCTAGGATACTGTAGATAGAGAGAGGGTACGGTACTCGGCTTTCATACTGTAGGATGGCAAAGTATCGTACTCAGCTAGGATACTATAGATAGAGAGAGGGTACGGTACTCGGCTGGTATACTATAGGCTGATCGGGTGCGGTAACCGACAAGCTTCCTTTAAATGGTACTGGAGTAAAAGCAGAGTTCGGTGGGAATAAATCAGTGGCTGTAAAAGGATTCATAGAATGTGATACGGTATTCAGTATACAATCGACCGTCTATACCTAAACGAACATGTAATTCAATTAATTTCTTCATAATGAAACAAATTATTTATTTTCTTCGATATATTAGTATTCATTCAGGAACATCGAACCAATCGATCTCGTGTCGAGAGAGAAAGAGATTGGAAAAGGAGGAGGAAGAAGAATGATTGTAACCAAGGATGAGAAGATGATAATCGATTGGAGGGAACCATCATTCCACTGCTATTGGTATTACAACTAATATTCAAATTGTGATTCTTTGTATCATCCTTTTAATTTTGTTTCAAATCATAAGAGTGTGTGAGCTTCCTATATCTACATAGGCTAACTCTCATTTATTGTATCAATTGAAGTTTTTCCCATTTGAATGTATCTTTGATCCGTTTCACCGAATATGTACAAAAAAATTGTCATTAATTGCCTTGTTTCCCCCTTCCATCTCTCAATCTACTGTACATTCTTTAATTGTACTTGGTCGTGTAATAAAGACGTTGCAGTGAATTTGAGTCATCTATTGTCGCAAAACATATATGGATTTATATGAGCAATTTCCATTTCTAATTTTGTTTGTTTGAAAAGAACGAGTGAGAAAGCACCCCATTAATAGGAGTTTCATAGTGCCCTACGACTCTGCGCTATCTCCCTTGCACTCTCTCACTTTTACTCTATCTCTCATCTCTACCCCCAATGCCCTCGGAACGCTGTGCTCGATCTGTCCTACCTCGATCAATCTGACCCAACGAACAGGTTACGGTAGGATACGGTAGTTTGAGACACGTAGCAATTTTATTCGACCAAATAGTTCTTATTCTGACAATAGTTACTCAATCTGACCCAGCTCAGCTAATCTGACCCAATGGACTGGGTTACTGTAGGATACGGTAGGTAGATTATGGTAGAATATGGTGTGTGTTGACTTATGGGTTAACGGTATTTGATAGTACCGCCGGAGCTCCGCCCACCATCTGCTAGTTTAGTCACACACCAAACCCGTCTGGGGTATGCCGAACTCTTTATTACAAGTATATAAGCCCATTTACCCAGGGAGGGGTGAGAGGACTTGCGACGAAAGTTGCGAGGAAAGTTCGCATCTTTCTTCTGAACTCTCGCTAGAAAGATGCGAACTTTCTTCTGAACTTTCGATCGAAAGTGACAGATTGGACGGACCCCTGAAGTGTGTCTCATTCAGAATTTTTCCTCTTTCACATAGTATATCACTCGATAAGTATCATTGACAATTAGACTTGTAACGAATATTTTGTACCAAAAACAGAGAGTATTGAAAGATAAATTTGCATATTGGCCGTACTGACCACTTTGAAATAGTCTATCTTATTCAGAATTTTTCGCTCTTTCATTTGGTATATGACACGATAGGTTTCATTTTCATTTTGATATTTCTCAAGTTATCTTGATCATATCAGAGTAAAAGCTACTTTTGTACTTCGGTCATTATAGCAGCAGTAAAATATTACAGCTCGACATGACCTGAAGTGTGTCTCATTCAGAATTTTTTCCTCTTTCACATAGTATATTACTCGATAAGTATCATTGACAATTAGACTTGTAACGAATTATTATGTACCAAAAACAGAGAGTATTGAAAGATAAATTTGCATATTGGCCGTACTGACCACTTTGATATAGTCTATCTTATTCAGAATTTTTCGCTCTTTCATTTGGTATATGACACGATAGGTTTCATTTTCATTTTCATATTTCTCAAGTTATCTTGATCATATCAGAGTAAAAGCTACTTTTGTACTTCGGTCATTATAGCAGCAGTAAAATATTACAGCTCGACATGACCTGAAGTGTGTCTCATTCAGAATTTTTTCCTCTTTCACATAGTATATTACTCGATAAGTATCATTGACAATTAGACTTGTAACGAATTATTTTGTACCAAAAACAGAGAGTATTGAAAGATAAATTTACATATTGGCCGTACTGACCACTTTGAAATAGTTTCTCTTATTCAGAATTTTTCGCTCTTTCATTTGGTATATGACACGATAGGTTTCATTTTGATATTTAAATATTTCTCAAGTTATCTTTATCATATCAGAGTAAAAGCTACTTTTGTACTTCGGTCATTATAGCAGCAGTAAAATATTACAGCTCGACATGACCTGAAGTGTGTCTCATTCAGAATTTTTTCCTCTTTCACATAGTATATTACTCGATAAGTATCATTGACAATTAGACTTGTAACGAATTATTTTGTACCAAAAACAGAGAGTATGAAAGATAAATTTACATATTGGCCGTACTGACCACTTTGAAATAGTTTCTCTTATTCAGAATTTTTCGCTCTTTCATTTGGTATATGACACGATAGGTTTCATTTTCATTTTCATATTTCTCAAGTTATCTTGATCATATCAGAGTAAAAGCTACTTTTGTACTTCGGTCATTATAGCAGCAGTAAAATATCACAGCTCGACATGACCTGGGGTCCGTCCAATCTGTCACTTTCGATCGAAAGTTCAGAAGAAAGTTCGCAACTTTCTAGCGAGAGTTCAGCAGAAAGATGCGAACTTTCCTCGCAACTTTCGTCGCAAGTTCTCTTACTCCTCTCTAGGTAAAGGGGCTTATATACTTGTAATAAAGAGTTCGGCAAACCCCAGACGGGTTTGGTGTCAAACTAAACTAACGGACGGTGGGCGGAGCTCCGCCGGTACTGCCAACTACCGTTAACTCATAAGCCAACACACCATATTCTACCATAATCTACCTACCGTAGCCTACAGTAACCCAGTCCAGTCGGTCAGATTGATTGCGCTGGGTCAGATTTTGTAAAGAAACGCGATAATAAGCAGTGTGTTCGCGAATATGATTATGGTCTATCGTAAACTACCGTAACCCGTTTTCTGTCAGATTAAGTGCGGTGTGTCAAATTTTTATCGCACCACATACAACGTCCGTTTGAACATATTATTGCAATGTGACAGATTTTACAGGCAATCCAATTGTGTCATTTCATAAATTTATGTATTATTTTCATTTTTATTTTCACATGTCTGAACAAGGACAGAATAGACAAATATATTTATACAAGTTATTTGTAAAACAATTTACAAACTTCAATAATAAAAATGGAATTTAAAGACTTTTTTTCACAAGATGCCCTAATTGATATAAATATATATTTGCGATGAAAAAAACAAATAACGGATGAAACACAATATAACAACATCTATCTTACAATTCGTACAAATGAAGAATAAAATTGAAAGGTGGTTGTCAGGATGTGGATGAATTGAGGGATACGGTAGACACAAGAAGAGGATCATCACTCTGACCACCAGCACATCGAGGACATTATAGGGCAACGTTGACGTACGCTCGACTGTAAAGACCAAAGATCAAAAGTCAAGATCAAAAATCGTAAATGTGAATGAAACATAACGATCATTCTTTGAGCCGAATTTTTGTTCTTCCTACTACGTAAGACACTCCAAGGCAAGAAATATCGTTTACCGCTAATCAATAAATTGATCGTATTCAAACAACAATTTCGTATACCGTACCTCACATGAATACAGTCATCTTCTGCACACCATCCATGGAACCGCCTGTTGAAGATGCTCTTCTGGTCTGCAATGAGAATAATCATTTAACTATATCCAAATACAATGGTTTCCCAATTACCACTGTGACAACAACAATCCAAAAACAATTGTTTAGCTCCTACTTCACGATCAAACAGTATCCGCTACCGTACGTTGTATATATTTATCCAGTCAATCCAAGGACTAATGCTCTAGGCAAAAGTATCTCTCCCTGACATTTTTCCGAAACCTAATCACATTCCACACTACAGATAACACCGTAACAACTATAAAAAATATTTAGCCAACCTACATATAATCAACACTTAGACCCTACTTATCGTTAGATCCCAGTCCAACGCATAAATAACTGGATATAAATGGACAACAAAAATCGATAATCTCACGATAGATTCTCGCACAGCGACAGATTCTCCGTGAGACGTCGTTGATCCTCTGCCGCGACGGCGCTGCCCGCACTGATGGAGCTAACGTCGACTGCAATCAGCAATAGTTGATATTCATCACATAGCATGGTCTCTAGGTTCTTCAACCACAGAACTGTTTCTACACTATTGTAACAGGTCCGAAACGCATATTCACAGGGTACGAAAACCACAGGGATATTGATGACACTATATGTTTTGTCAACACTAATAAAAATTTGAATAGTTTTAAATAAATAAAGATTAATCATGACCAACCCGCTCATCACTGTCCTTGTTCTCCTTCGCTTCCACAGACGCGGCTACAGCCACGTCGTATAAAACTCGTACTGCAGCGCTGCCGCCGAAGAATCTCCACCGCTGGCTTCTTTACGGCCTGTAAGCATACAAGAAAGATCAAAGATCAATTTAATGAGAAAGTAACTGGGTCCTAGTTCAAGAGTGACAGAAAAAAAGGATGAATAAGGCTTAAATCCCTTTACCTCCCCTCTTTTTACCCCACACGCTCTCATTTATTTGAAATGTTGTCACATCTTTTGATCTATGATAACACGGATCTCATGTAAGCATGAAAGAAGCCATGCGACCGTTTTAATTTTTTTTTCTCCGATTTGGATAATACTTGTTTCATTAATCACAATGAGGGAAAGGAGAAGGCCTAACACTTGTTTTCGCCAAATTTGCCTTTTTATAGATTTTTTAAATCTAAAACTTTGGGGAGCCAAATCTCACTCAAATTTTGACCTGCAGCGAGTATTTTTCCCCAATCGACTGAACTAATATTAAAGTTAGTCAGCAAAATGTGAGATATGGCCCCATAAGTTGCAAAAAATCGATAAAAAATGTAAATTTGACGAAAACAAGTGGTTAGGCCTTCTCTTTCCCTCATAATGATTAATGAAACAAGTATCATCCAAATCGGTGAGATAAAATTTAAAACGGTCGCAAAAGGGTCTCATTTTCCTACATTTTTACAGGAGATCCGTGATAAGTAAATAAACACTCTCTCAAACACATTTATTTTCGTAAAATCGTTAATATAAGACAGAAAACCGTATTCTCACCTTCGGACTAGCAATCGGGGACGGGACCACTGGCGGACACAACAGTAGTGGCGACGGTGTTCCGTGCCAATGGAATAGCATCGGCGTCGCGTTTTCCACTGGCCGCGGCGCCCTCGAGTGTGTCACGCGACTCCAGCTGGCCAGAGTTCCACACAGAAGTGCTTCTGGGGACCAATTCGGTCTCACGCTGCAAATACTCGCTCAATATTTTGCGGATTTGCATTTAAAATCGTTATATTATTATCACAATTAAACATCGATGTTGCCCAATCATTTTCGCATTAATAATGACATTAATATTATTATAATATAAATACCTTGTCATCATCGCCTCCGCGCTTGCTGCGCTGGGTCTCGTTTCCAATACAGGCATAGCAGTTTCTTCTTGCGAGCGGCACGTTTACTTACTCGGCCCGAAAACAGAATAAGCTTTTAAAATTAAAATTAATGACTGATCAGTTCCATGCATTTCTTATTCTTATCTTCATCATATATTCGATCTCCTCCAGTCCCTTCCTCCATCCTCACATTTTTGTAAGATTGATCTTTCACTTTTACAACTACAACTATTTATTTATTTATTGTTTGTTCATTACATGTTTACCTATTATGGTGAATAAATTATTATTATTATTGTTAATCAACAGCCCGTGTTCCACCATCAACACAAACATTGAACTGTTTTAGAAACGATAGGAGAATTTTCGTCATCGTTCTTCCTATACAAACAATACCTGCATCTTGGCCTGCTTCTTCTGAATGATCCGATCCGCGCGGTCCTTCTCCCGTCGCACCTTCAGCTCGTCCGCTTCGCGCCACGCCTTTTCTTCCGCAGCCGCTACTATTTCTTGCTCAGCACCTGTGAAAGCAATAGACATTATTAATTATTTCATTCGCTGAAAACTCTTTTTTTGCTCACACCGTTGAGAGGCCAAATCTCGCGGGGTACACCGCGAGGGGTCAACACCATGGTGTGGAAGAGACGATGTGCCTCGCGCCACACGGAGCCCGCCGTCTTCCACCTCGTGGGGTGGACATCAAATCTCGCGGGGCACACCGTCTTCCCACCCCGCGGGGCACACCGTCTAGAGCCACAGCTCGCGTGGTACACTGTCTAAGAGTTCTGCACCGCGGTGTACCTCAAGGCGTACACCACGGGATTGAACGGTCCCGCGAGTAAAAAAATACCGGAGAATATAGAAAAAAAATACATTGCTCAAAACTACCGTAATATAAATGACTATACCTCCTCAAACTCCGAGTGTTCGCCCGCGGTCGACGGATGATTGACGATGACAATGACCCGACCGTCAACCAGGTCTAAGAACGTCAGTCTGTTCACGCTTTCCTGCAATCAAACAATATGTTAATCGACAATCGTACACTTACAGTAGTCTTGAGCGTTGAAATATCCGGGCCGGTAGTTCAATAAACGCAAAAGAATTTCGAACAGACAATAATTTGACCATTGGTATTTACTGAAAGCATAGTGCACTACTCTCACTGCAACCATAAACGATGCTTATTGAACAACCATCACAACTACGTACTGTAATAAACCAAACCTACCGTACCCTCACAAACCCCCTCCCGCCCACATCTACCGTACCTCTTCGCTCTCATCTTCTCCCTGTTCCCTCTGGTACTTTCTGTTCGTGTTTCTGCTTGATCGACACGACTGGCGACTTTAGCCGATTCGATGACCTGTAAAATTGATAATGTAACCAATTTAAATAATAACGATAATAATAAACAAAAAGGTAAAGGCATTTCCAACTGTCATTCCGAATAGCCACGTATGTGGGAAACTGTAAGGTGTGTGTGCCCAGTGTTAGAGCATACGGGCACAATCGCCGGTTGATAGCCATACTACCTTTCAGGATACCCCAGTATAAAATGGACCAGGCACGGTGAGCCTGGGTGGGGGTTGGGCGGAAACGGGGATTGAACACCATATATTTTCGGTACCCTCGCCATTTATTTTATATAGAGGGTCAATTCTCGAAATAGGGTGGGTTGATTCACAAAATTCGTTATTTTCGCTTAAAAATCGTCATTTTTAGCATAATTTTTTTATCAAGTGCCCTAAAATGGCCTTATATAGTGGGTCAATCCTCGCACTGCGAGGGTATGGCAATGTATGATTGAACACACGGCCTCGCTAGACTGGCTGTGGTAACAAACAACTACCACACAAAGTAATCCTCCTGACTCGGTCGGCGCTAAATCACCAAAATTGTAAAAAATGTCATTTCGAGAAGAAAAGAATAATTATTGATTATTAATTTCGACTGAACCTTCTTGCTCGATGGCTTCTCAAGAAGGGGCTGTACAGGTGCAGCAGTATCATCTCTTCTATCCTCGCCTCATCCCGTTGATCATCCTACAAGAGAAATATAATAATTTATGAAAGTTGATTGCTGATAGTCAACCCGGTGGAAGCAGTTTTTAACCTCGTTGCATGCACGTCGGATAAGTGCAACAACACAATTAGTATGAAGCCACTGGTTGAACATGAGAAATAATACGCTCACCCTCTCATTCCTCCTCCTGTTTTCGTATCACGACTGCACAGGTCGCTCGTAACCTCTGCGCCCGCTGCGAGTATCGTAGCCGCCAGAACCGCCGAGACTGCGCCACGCTGCAAATGACACGATTATAACTAATCAATCAATCAATAACACACGACCAGAGGCCGTAACGTTAACAAATGGTTGACAAACGGTGATAGCTACTCGCTGCAAATGAAACGGAATTACAAAGCAATCAATCAATAACAAGCAACAAAGAGATGGACGTTGGCAAATGGTTTGTCAACATATGTTACGTCACAAGCATAGGATGAGGATCTTTGGCAAATGGGTTCCATCTACGCTTGTGGCGTACTTGTACTGAGAACATTGATATAATAAATAGTAATAATAGAAATAATAAAACTACCTTACGACTGTAAGCTGCCGGATGACGGCATATTTAACACAAAGATGCTTCTTGATAAGTAATTGTAGAGAAGAGCACACAGAGGTATTATCGGCATGAGCACCGCAAGTGCCTCCTTGTTTAGGTTGTCGACGTGCTTGACGCTCCGAGCGGTCTTGGTGGGGAGAGTGGATACGTGTGCTGGTCGTCGCGAACCCATCTTCAGTTACCTAAATTCATTCTGTTACAGATAAATGAGATCGGAAAGCGGAAAGAACGAAAAGAGCAGAGAGAACGAGTGAAAGAACAGTGCGCGCGCAGTGAAATGGTAAAGTCGCGCGCTCGCGAGGGAGAGATCGCGCACGCTTGTGCAGTAGCCCCGCCCCCACACAGCGAGCGGAGCACCAGCGTTCTCGAAGATTCGAATGAGTGTCTGAGAATACACACGATTTTTTGTGCAGTTTTCGTGTACATAATAAGTGTTTTCACAAACAATATTTATAAAGTATTGAACACACTTTCATCGAGAGTTGAGCAATAACAATTTAACCATCACACTATCACTTTTGTAAATTAAACTTTCGACGCAACTTTATGTAAAGCACCGTTTACTTTTTCTGCTCCTCTTCAAATGCACACTCTCTCGCCTGCTCTAACCGACCTCGCAAGAAAGTTCGCATCTTTCGACGCATCTTTTCGTCGCAACTTTCGACGCAACTTTCGATCGAAAGTTGTTAGAGAGTATTAGAGAGTGTGTATTTCGAGAGATTTAGAGAAAACTTGCGTCGAAAGTTGCGTCGAAAGTTGCGAACTTTCTTCGCATCTTTCTTCGCATCTTTTTTGACAGATTGGACGGACCCCTGAAGTGTGTCTCATTCAGAATTTTTTCCTCTTTCACATAGTATATTACTCGATAAGTATCATTGACAATTAGATAAGTATCATTGACAAATAGACTTGTAACGAATTATTTTGTACCAAAAACAGAGAGTATTGAAAGATAAATTTACATATTGGCCGTACTGATCACTTTGAAATAGTTTCTCTTATTCAGAATTTTTCGCTCTTTCATTTGGTATATGACACGATAGGTTTCATTTTCATTTTGATATTTCTCAAGTTATCTTGATCATATCAGAGTAAAAGCTACTTTTGTACTTCGGTCATTATAGCAGAGAATGGAGCGTTGGATGATCGGCTATACCTTACTTGATCATGTCTCCAATGAGCGGCTGCGAGATTCTACTAGAGTGCGGGATTTTGTCCGCACTGCTCAGATGAGGAAATGGTCTTGGTTATACAAAATTGCGAAGGACGACTGCTGGAAGTGGAGCCGATCTGTAATCGAATGGTTCCCACGAAGGAAAAGAAGAAAGGGCCGGCCCATCACGCGATGGAGCGATTCCTTCAGCAACGCAATCGGTGTCAACTTTCTCAGCGAGGCGAGGAGTAAGAAGTGGAGCGCTATGCATATCAGAGCTCTCATCCCTTGACCTCTAGATAAATGTGTTCAAATCGTAAAAAAAATCGTAATTAATATATAATTTATGTTTTCAATACATTGGATATTGTGCCAGCAAACTTTGATTAGTTAGTTGTTCGTGGGTAGTGGGAAGTAGGGTTGGCAATAACGCTCACGCATTGCGGGCCCGCAATGCTATATAAATCATTGCGGGCCCGCAATGACTACTTTATTCCTATCTGGCCACTTTTTGAGATCGGTCGTTCTTCTGTTCTCTTCATTGTCCTTCGCTCTCTTGTTTGCTTGAGAGAACAGAAATCATTGCGGACCCACAATGCCATTGCGGGCCCGCAATGATTTTACGCCGCATTGCGGGCCCGCAATCACTAGCAATGAAAAGTCAATTCATTGCGGGCCCGCAACCCCCGAATAGCCAACTCTAGTGGGAAGCATATATGCACACTGAGCGAGGAAACCGTAGAGATCGTGTTTTAGGAAAGGTGTGAAACTCGGAATCGCCGTGTTAGGCTCCGTGAAGTTCTTTCTTATTGTCTGATTTATTGTTAGTCTTCTTGATTCTTGATTGTGAGCGGTTCGTCTCTCATTCGTCTCTTCTTCTCTCACCGAATCAAGATCTACATCGCAAAAGGATCCCTTCCCAGAAGACACTTGGCAAGTCAGGGATGGTACGCCTACAATAAAAGCTACTATGGACGAAGTTTGAACGAGATCTTCGTGGGTTGCTTCATTTCTAAATTATTATATTTCTGAATTCTCACACCACGCTATTCAAAAAGGTCAAAGAGTAGAGGCGTCTTGGATACTGAACAAGTGCCTCAATAGCGGATCATAAGGAGTTGAAAGAAGAATAATTGAAAGAAAGAAGATCCCCTTTTATGACACTTCAGATTCAGTGGAAACACTGCTTAGTTAATCTTGATAAAGTGTATTACTGTTACTGTTCTTGATCGTGCTCTATCATCGTACATCGAAAATTCATTGGATCATGAATCGCCAGAAGCACTCTGAGCCACTCTGGTGATTCAACGGCGATTATGGCCGAATGAGGCATTTTCGTGCTCTCTCTTTCTTTTCATTATTTTTCTTTCACTCTAATCTAGTTAGTCCGCGAGAATCGCATTTTTATATTGTGTTATTCACAAAATCATCATGTTTATTAATTAATAAGTCGTTCCGATGAAAACATTTTGGGGGGCTACCGATTTCCCGGTTCCGGTTCTGTGATATCATCGGAACGATTTATTAATAAATAAAAATGATGATTTTGTGAAAAAACACAATATAAAAATGCAATTCTCGCGGACTAACTAGATTAGAGTGAAAGAAAAATAATGAAAAGAAAGAGAGAGCACGAAAATGCCTCATTCGGCCATAATCGCCGTTGAATCACCAGAGTGGCTCAGAGTGCTTCTGGCGATTCATGATCCAATGAATTTTCGATGTACGATGATAGAGCACGATCAAGAACAGTAACAGTAATACACTTTATCAAGATTAACTAAGCAGTGTTTCCACTGAATCTGAAGTGTCATAAAAGGGGATCTTCTTTCTTTCAATTATTCTTCTTTCAACTCCTTATGATCCGCTATTGAGGCACTTGTTCAGTATCCAAGACGCCTCTACTCTTTGACCTTTTTGAATAGCGTGGTGTGAGAATTCAGAAATATAATAATTTAGAAATGAAGCAACCCACGAAGATCTCGTTCAAACTTCGTCCATAGTAGCTTTTATTGTAGGCGTACCATCCCTGACTTGCCAAGTGTCTTCTGGGAAGGGATCCTTTTGCGATGTAGATCTTGATTCGGTGAGAGAAGAAGAGACGAACGAGAGACGAACCGCTCACAATCAAGAATCAAGAAGACTAACAATAAATCAGACAATAAGAAAGAACTTCACGGAGCCTAACACGGCGATTCCGAGTTTCACACCTTTCCTAAAACACGATCTCTACGGTTTCCTCGCTCAGTGTGCATATATGCTTCCCACTAGAGTTGGCTATTCGGGGGTTGCGGGCCCGCAATGAATTGACTTTTCATTGCTAGTGATTGCGGGCCCGCAATGCGGCGTAAAATCATTGCGGGCCCGCAATGGCATTGTGGGTCCGCAATGATTTCTGTTCTCTCAAGCAAACAAGAGAGCGAAGGACAATGAAGAGAACAGAAGAACGACCGATCACAAAAAGTGGCCACATAGGAATAAAGTAGTCATTGCGGGCCCGCAATGATTTATATAGCATTGCGGGCCCGCAATGCGTGAGCGTTATTGCCAACCCTACTTCCCACTACCCACGAACAACTAACTAATCAAAGTTTGCTGGCACAATATCCAATGTATTGAAAACATAAATTATATATTAATTACGATTTTTTTTACGATTTGAACACATTTATCTAGAGGTCAAGGGATGAGAGCTCTGATATGCATAGCGCTCCACTTCTTACTCCTCGCCTCGCTGAGAAAGTTGACACCGATTGCGTTGCTGAAGGAATCGCTCCATCGCGTGATGGGCCGGCCCTTTCTTCTTTTCCTTATAACCAAGACCATTTCCTCATCTGAGCAGTGCGGACAAAATCCCGCACTCTAGTAGAATCTCGCAGCCGCTCATTGGAGACATGATCAAGTAAGGTATAGCCGATCATCCAACGCTCCATTCTACGTTGAGCCACCGACAATCGATTAATTTGTGATTTGGTCAGAGCCCATATATTATATTATATAATACATTAATAATTCAATCTATATAAAAATTTCTGATTTCAGATTTAATGCGCATGCAAAACCAAAAATAGTAAAGTATTATTAGCGTAATTGACCAATTACGTGCTTTGCGTGCAGTAGTAACAACAAAGGATCGTGTGCCTGCCAACTTGGCACTTTCGCGTTTCACAGGTCTGCCAAAAACACTACCACGCCGCATATCATTCAATAATTTGTAGCAATATAGATCGGCATAAAACAACACCTAATAAGTATTATACAAGTGCGCTGCTTCATCACACCAGTCTACAATCTCCGGTATTTTCTGCTCGCGGGGCACACCGTTGAGAGGCCAAATCTCGCGGGGTACATCGCGAGGAGCACGAGTGAGAAGCAAGATTCAAGTTGAACAGACTTATCGAACATATACAGTATCGTCCAAAAGTAATGGGACACTTTTTCTTTTTTTTTATATCTTTTGAACCAGGAAAGCAATCAAGCTGATCTCTTGAGTCAATGTAGAAAATTTATCAAGGAATATTACCATGATGTGTTGGTGTAATTATCTCAGTTAATTTTTGCGTAGTGATGACGCTACCGAAGTACACTTTTTTTTTAAAAATTACATTTCTTTAGTGAAAGGTCCTGTTCTTCGGGAACACTGTGAGAGTGGGGACACCCACTAGGGCTGCACAGTCGCACAATCCGGAATGGCTCCGACTCCGATTTCAAGCTGTGGCAGGGTTGCAACTTTGACCTAAAAAATTTATAACTCGGCTTCTAGATGTGATAACGACCCGTTCTAACAAGGGAACTCTCTCAACTTAATATGGCCATATGACATGGGAATAATTTACCTGAATCAGTTTTCGATGCTGATTACGAATCCGTTATCAAACGTTGCCCAATCGAGCTGAGATTCGAGAAAATCGATCTTGAAATCCGACTATTTGATTCGAAAATTCACAAATTACCTACAATATCCACTAAATTACAGCAGGAGGTGTTTGGATTATTGATAGATGAGTTTATGAACACATTGGGATGGTTTCTATGGGAAGTCTCACGAATTTCCGAATAAACTAGCGAATTTGAATATCGATGTTCTCGAATCTCAGCTCGATTGGGCAACGTTTGAAAACGGATTCGTAATCAGCATCGAAAACTGATTCAGGTAAATTATTCCCATGTCATATGGCCACATTAAGTTGGGATAGTTCCCTTGTAAGCATAATAAGTGTCCAAGAATTATCTTCATTAGATGTAACGGTCCAAACACAGTATTTTATTTTACGGCTCATTATTATCTACCTTATAATATTATCTAATTTTACTTTTAAAGGCACACACCGAACTAATTTGAAACTCTCCGCTCTGGCCACACTCTCTCGATCTCGTTGTCTACGAGAGAGCGTTGTCAGAGCTGACAAGGGAATGCCCTGAAGCCACACTCACCGATCAGGTCCAAATTTTTACTGGAGGTACATCTCATATAGGGATTAGGTTTGGCGATATCAGAAATTGCAAAGCTCTTCTTTGAAATTTTAAAATTTATTTAAAAATGGACAAAAAACAATGAAAACACTTTCAAAATCGATTTTTTGCAATCAAATTTGCATATCTGAATGCGTTAATCTTTCTCAATTTGCATACGATGTTATGGTGCTACTTCTGATAAAGATGTGCACACTGAAAATTTGATCATCGATTTTTTAAAAATAAATTTAAAATTTCAAAGAAGAGCTTTGCAATTTCTGATACCGCCAAACCTCATCCCTATATGAGATGTATCACCAGTAAAAAATTGGACCTGATCGGTGAGTGTGGCTTCAGGGCCTTCCCTTGTGAGAGTAAGTAGCAGTTGAATCTGTGTTTGAACTACACTAGAAAGAACTGCACAAGTTCGAGTCGAAAAATAATATAAAAATTGGGTTCCCAAGATACAGCAAAGAGCGTCGATCTAACAAGGCGATTTCGCGTTTCACCGTTTCACGAATATCATCGAGCGATTAACAAACCCAATCCTTCATCACCATCGCCCCAAAAAGAAACCCCAATAAATCAAATTCTAGTGGAATAAGGCGCGTATATCGTCATAATCATATCGAACACTACAATAATTTTTTTAACTAGCAAAAAGAATTATATTCTGTATTTTCGAATTCCACAGGAGCTCACTCAGTACCAACTGTCGATGTGACCACGATCAATTAAGACGCTCGCACGACCCGAATCAACCGGGTGAAAGATCTACCCATCGCTCTTGTTGTTGAATAAATAAATAACAAATTAATCAATAAAATACATTAACATATCAATCAATAAATCAATAAACCTCACCACGCACGGGATTGGTCGCCAGGAATTCGACAAACGGATCGAATGGCTGACTTCGTTGAGAGAATAATGGGGCCGTTGAGAGAATGATGATGGGAATTAATATCGAACTCGTTTGTAAGGTGATTTATTGTTCTACTGGCATTAGCCTTATTGAAGTTTGCTTGACAATGAGGGGCGATTTTTTCGTTGAGGAACATTTCAAATTTGCATGATGTTACCTTTTTTATATCGCAATTGCAGCCTGGTGTAATGATGTATGAAATATGTTTCACGCATTTCTCATATCCCCTAATCGTTTCCATAATTCGATTTCATTATTAAATTTTTTTGCGGAAAATCAATCAATAATATTAGTGTTGTTTCTTGGTTATGCCGGAGCTTATGAAGAGTTGGGTCATATGGCTTCATCGGTCAGACGCGTTTCATCTTCAACGCCGCAGTCTCGTCCATTGCCTATCTCCACTCACGGTCACCGCCCGTCACCCATCGTGATATCAAGGTACGGTAGTAGTAATATACGGTATCGGCCAACGTACTGTAGCCTGGTGTAGTACGGTGGACAGCGATTGACGGTAGAGGGGTTATATTTACACGATACGCCATAGGTCGAAAAGTATGCTACAAAGTACCAAGCCTGACCGCATTTTGACCGAAAATATCACAAAAATCGAAAAACCTGACTGTATTTTGAAAACCGATAAACTAGCTATTCGACCAATGCAATACGCATTAGTGTGCGATGCTATCCTATGACAGTTACCTGGTTGATGTGCTCCAATACGCATTCAAATTGTGTGATTTGATATTTGGACAATTTAGAATATGTTTTGAAACCTGGATATACTAGGTTAAGATGTGTGTGTGGGCCTGACTCTGGCGTTACTATTTTCCTGAAGCAGTTCGGTGATTGATCATTGATCTTTGATCTTTTGATCGATCGACCATTTTGTCGAATTTTTTGCTAGAACTTCCGTCATCGATGGTTTTCCCGAACGAATGCTGTATTTTCCAAACGATTGGTGCGGAATAGTGGTGTACTCAAAGTTTACAGGTGAGACGAGTAAAATGACACAACAAGCCCATCACTTGGATCAATTTGAAAATTTCGATTTTCACAACCCGGGGTCATGGTCCGAAAATTTCAAAATTTCTCAAGTTTGAAATGTTTTAATTTAT
The DNA here is from genome assembly GCA_943737045.1 of Parapristionchus giblindavisi. Classification (NCBI taxonomy): domain Eukaryota; kingdom Metazoa; phylum Nematoda; class Chromadorea; order Rhabditida; family Diplogasteridae; genus Parapristionchus; species Parapristionchus giblindavisi. Next base: position 339,843 of record CALSFV010000261.1, read on the forward strand.
GGTGCTCATTGTGAAGTACTAATGATGTGAATAATATTCAGCCAATGCTCAATGGCAGATCTCTCCATTCAACCAATTTTTCGAAAATTTTCATTGCGAATGTGTGCAAAAAATCAGAATTGTGTTTGAATCAGTTTCCAACTTGCTTTCTGTAACATTCTGTCTTAGTACTTTACAATGTGCATAATCAATATGAAAATCGTTTAATTTTGAAAATTCAAAAAATTCAATTTGACTGCCTACTTTTTCGGAAAATTTCTGAAATATTGCAGTCTGTCGACTCGAATGCTGCGACAATGAGCAAATGACAATGACAATGTGAAGTTTCATTATGATATAATATATGGCATATATGATAGCAATAATAATAAAAATAATCATTTCTATTATCATTACCATAAAATTAAAACATTTTTCAATAAATACATTAATGTTCACTATCGATTGACTATGAGCACAGGTTGGTGCGCGAATCCACCTGGTGCCGTATGCAAGAACCGTTTTCCGGGAAAATGTGACGTCATTAGCGTAGGCGGAGGCGTTTTCCAAAAATCCTCCGCCTACGCTAATGACGTCACATTTTTCGGGAAAACGGTTTTCCTGTTGTTCTTGCAGGTCACATCGATATCCAGAGAACAAACAAGAAAGTAAAGAGGACTAAAGTGGTCAAATTACGCGCCTAAATACATTACAGCAGATTCTCCCAGTTAAAATGCGGTACGCGGGGTGACCCCGGGTGACTCCTCATGTCTCATCGAATTATTACTCTGTGAATATTGAATATCAGGTGTCGAAGTTATTTTTTGTTGTATTACTCTGTGTCTGAACTATTTTATCACATAAAGTTTGGAATTTAAAAAAATATATAGCTTGATAAAATAAATAATATGGCAAATTACAGTATGACACGATTAGGGCTGCTATGCAGTGTGGAGAATCGTGATAAACTTTTTCCCCTTATTTTTGCGTGTTTTTAAACGTTTTTCTTTGTTCATTTCATTTATACCGACTTTAATACATGAGGAGTCACCCGGGGTCAGCCCGCGTACCTCATTTTAACTGGGGGAATCTGCTGTACTGTATAAAGTAATCCCACCATACACCACCTACCGTACACCTTATACCGTACCTATCTTTGCAGTGACGACCGTCCGCTCTCAAACTTGGCCTGGATCTCGTCGTTCTCGCGGAGACGATACCACGTGACGAGGCGCGACGATATGGCCTGAATAGATGAACATTTTAGCTGATGGAGCTTGCTCTTTCGGACTTCGAGAGAGCTTCGCTTTTAGAGAGACAATCCAATAGAAAAGAAAAACTTTTAGAGACATAATTAAATAGAAAAGATTATTCCTTTATGCTCTACATGACTATTATTTAGCTGATCGTCTGATTACCTGCATCGTGAAGGAGAAACTGAGGCCCACTACAATAGACATCAAGCGAGCACTAGCGGAGTTTCGCTAAATTGAGGTATATAAAGCTTCTAAACTTCCCTGAAAAGATGTTTGAAGGAGGAAATACGTCTCTTGAATATCTCCGCCTTCATAATTCTCTTCACAAGAACCAGGGGGCCAACCCCATCTTCAGGGAAGAAACCCCACAGCATCAAGGATCCTCCCCCATGCTTCACGGTGATCAGTTGGTACTTCACATCATATCCAGTGTCAACGATAAACATGATTTATTTCCACCGTACCAATCATCAGAAACTTGTTTTCGTCTGAGAATAAGGCCTACTTCTTTTGTTAGAGGGTCCAATGCAAGTGCTCTATTGCCCATGAGATCCTTGCTTTGCGATTCTTTTCGGAGATCAGCGGTTTGTTGACAGGGCGACGTCAGAACAGAACCGACCCGCGAAAACGATGTCGTACATTGTCCACGGACACCTCAAACATCTTTTGAGTCAAGTTTAGAATCTTTAGCTATTGTGCGTATAAAATGTACTTGCATAAGAAAATGTCAAATGGTGCTAACGAACGGAAGTCACAATCGAGAGGCGATCGAGATGTGCCTTCTACATCTCGCCCCGCCTCTCGATTGTCTCTCCACTGCCTCTCTCTAACCCGGCTCACCTTCGCCGCGCGCTATACTATATATAAAAGAGATCGGCATAGTTTCTGAACCATGCAAAACAAGAAAGTCTCTTGTGGGAGTGGTTGGCTACTCTCGTACCAACTAAACAAGTGTATTTTATACGGTCAATACCTCAATTTAGCGAAACTCCGCTAGTGCTCGCTTGATGTCCAGTGTAGCGAGCCTCAGTTTCTCCTTCGAGATGCAGGTAATCAGACGATCAGATGTCATGATCGTCTTGCGAGGTCGTACGTTAACCTTCTTCATTGTTTGAGCACGGATTGAAGTTTTGATGACCTTCAGGATAGTCGAAACAGACACTCGGAATGCTGTGACAGGGTGCCTCCGACAGTCCCATCTGACATCCTCGACGAATGGTATCTCGCTCGGATATCGGTAGATTCTTGCTCCCAAGAATCCGTGTCATGCTTTTAAAACGATATGAGCCCGTTTGCGTAAGAGTCGGACAATCAGCAACGGGATCCCGTACAGCAAAAAAATAATTTTATGAGATAATAACATTTTTGAGTACCTCTCGATATGTCAGAATAATAGGCGAACCCTCGTGGTATGCAAATTTTTTTTGAGCTCGGTATGGAGCTCCAAAGATGGTCCTTTTTCAGAGTTTTTCGACTATAGCTGGAGATCCGTTGAAGGAAACAGAAAAGTCACAAGAGCAACCCTTGCTCAATTTGTATGAGGATCATAATGATGATTAGGGGAATATAAAAAAGACGTGTTAGTCAAGAGATGCAAATATTATTTTAATTCAACCAAAAATGTAAGCGGAGACGAATAGGGCGCGTGGATGCGGTCATGATAGACTTGCAAAAAAATTTTTGTGAGAAAAAACCTCCCGCAAAGCAAGTTATGATTTTTTATTTGTGGGGGTCGATTTTAAAATTCGCAAGGACTCCACACAACAAACCCCGATGGGTTCGTTAACTCATCTATCAAACATCAAACCAGCGGTGTAGTGGATAAGGTGTCTGCATTCACTTTTGGCTGTCATGGGTTCGATCCCCCTTGCGGCACATTTCTTTTGCTGATTTTGTTGCCGTAGAAAGATTGACATGTTTAACTGTGATTAGGAAATCGGTAAATAGAACGCACTTTTTTTATCCGCAAGTGTGAACTTTAACAACAAAAGGAGTGAAACAAAGACGAATTTTTTAACGTCATCTCCAGATTCTTCTCCATCCCATGTCGCATCCGAATCCTTGCCAAAGTCGTCCATCTGACGTCATTCAAGAAGATAGGAAGCTAGCTCAAGTCAACATCTCCAAGCTTCAAGCTGCAACAGAGGATAAGATATTCTTCGACGAGGATAGCGAGTTTTATGTAGTTGGACGATGCGACATGGGATGGAGAAGAATCTGGAGATGACGTTAAAAAATTCGTCTTTGTTTCACTCCTTTTGTTGTTAAAGTTCACACTTGCGGATAAAAAAAGTGCGTTCTATTTACCGATTTCCTAATCACAGTTAAACATGTCAATCTTTCTACGGCAACAAAATCAGCAAAAGAAATGTGCCGCAAGGGGGATCGAACCCATGACAGCCAAAAGTGAATGCATACACCTTATCCACTACACCGCTGGTTTGATGTTTGATAGATGAGTTAACGAACCCATCGGGGTTTGTTGTGTGGAGTCCTCGCGAATTTTAAAATCGACCCCCACAAATAAAAAATCATAACTTGCTTTGCGGGAGGTTTTTTCTCACAAAAATTTTTTTGCAAGTCTATCATGACCGCATCCACGCGCCCTATTCGTCTCCGCTCTTACATTTTTGGTTGAATTAAAATAATATTTGCATCTCTTGACTAACACGTCTTTTTTATATTCCCCTAATCATCATTATGATCCTCATAGAAATTGAGCAAGGGTTGCTCTTGTGACTTTTCTGTTTCCTTCAACGGATCTCCAGCTATAGTCGAAAAACTCTGAAAAAGGACAATCTTTGGAGCTCCATACCGAGCTCAAAAAAAATTTGCATACCACGAGGGTTCGCCTATTATTCTGACATATCGAGAGGTACTCAAAAATGTTATTATCTCAAAAAATTATTTTTTTGCTGTACGGGAGACTGTCCGATTCTTACGCAAACGGGCTCATATAACACACATTGGTGGCAAAATAAGTGGGAAAAAATCGAAGAAATCGAAGAAAACGAAAATCTCATTTTTGCGACTTTTGAAAAAATCGAAATAAAATTCACCGGAAGGGCTCTACCGGGATGGTTTATGTGTAAGATACGTAAAACAACACTCTCAAAATTATCCCTGAAAACCTGGACTCGATCGGTTGAGTTTGAAAAAAAGTTATGGCGAAAAAACCAAAAGTCAATATCCTTTTGGCCAGTACTGTAGGTACAAGTCTATCTACTCTATCATATTATTATTGTCATTGTTATTATAACTCTATCTTATTGAATTATTACATTTTATTATGCATAATATCAAATGGAATAGCATTAGGGGCTCGATGGATATCTTTCGCTGGTACTACGATATCGGTGAGAGGATTTTGGGCACGGTGGTAGTTGAAGATGCAACAAGGAAGACTAGACGACAAGCTCACTCGAGGCTATCTTCATCAGTGGCCGTATGCAAGTACAACGGGAAAAGCGTTTTCCGGGAAAATGTGACGTCATTAGCGTAGGCGGAGGAATTTTGGAAAACCCCTTCGCCTACGCTAATGACGTCACATTTTAATGGAAAAAGGTTCTTGCATACGAACACAACATAGGAAGGGGTTTATATAGGGGGATGGGCCATGGAATGACGACGCAAGGAAAATGAGTCATGTGTGTGTCCACACATGACTACCACTTAACTTAACTTACTACTTAGCTTAACTTACTACACGTGACTTATTTGGCTACCCGACAAGCCCCACTATTAAAGTTGAGACAATAATTTGGTGGTTGAGCCAATAATTTCATTCGAAGTGGGGCTATTATTTTAGTCCAAAATTTTAGCTAAACTACTAGCTCAACCACCAAATTATTGACTCAACATTAAAAGTAGGGCTTGTCTTGTAGCCAAATTTTAGGCATCCAAAAATGTTAAATTATTGGTCCCCCTAAAATTGCTGAGTACTCTCATTACTATTATTGATATTATAACTACTGTTATGTTATAAATATTTACTCCGAAATCATGTCCTTCGAAATTTTGCCCCTGAAATGAACACAATCTACGAGCACTATCAGCAGTACTAGAAGCAAGGTTCAAGTTGAAAGACTTATCTAATTCAATTCAATTTATCATTTCAAGCAATAATTGCTAGATGAGGATGGGACGAAAAGCATCATAGGGTGTATTCCACCAGTTGCCAATTGCTCGGTCCAGGTCATCTCTCCATCGTGCTCTAGGCTTTCCAGGCGGCCGATTCCGATTGTAAGGCTGTTGTGGCGCGGCTCCACTGCTCCATATCCATGCTCCTCACTTTGAGTGCCCAGCGCGCTTTCCGTTTCAACGCCTCTTTGTTCCAATCGCGTACCTTCGTGATGTCTCTCACGCGCTCGTTTCTCCAGCGGTCCCTCAGCGTTACTCCCAGCATCTTTCGTTCCATCTTCCTTTGTGTGACGCCCAGCCTTTCCTTGTCGCTTGATCTGAGTGCCCATACCTCGCTCCCGTAGAGTACGGTGGAGGTAATACAGCTTCCAAACAGTCGCCTCCTGGTATCCATCGGAAGAAGGCGAGATGAGAGGAGACGTGACAGCTTTGTCCAAGCAAGCCATCCCAGCCGAATCCGATGCTCTATCTCGTCGGAATGGTCCAAAGGAAGAGCGATTCTCCCTCCGAGGTATGTGGTAGACTCGACAAAGTTGAACGTCAGATTTTGAATTGTAATTGGGGCACGGGTTGTTTTGCACGAAGTAAGTAGGTGGGTCTTTCCTGCATTAACTTCGAGACCTACTCTAATGCAGGCATTCATCAGCTTCCGAAGCATACGTTCCAGTTCCGGTCGGCTCTTCGCGATGAGTGCGATGTCATCAGCGTATTCGAGGTGCGTCAGATTCCGTCCGTCGATGCGTATTCCGTACCTCTCCCAATTTATGTCGTCCATAGCCGAGCGCAATGCGACGTTGAAGAGACGGGGAGACAATGTATCTCCTTGGCGTATCACTTATCTAATAGATATAGACCATCCCCGATGCGTTCTATTGAAGGAATTAATTATTATTATTATGCAGTACATTCGGATGAGGGTTATCACACACGGTGATTCCATGTTGCACAACTTTGCCAAATCTCGCCCGCAAGCGTGTTAGCACAATAACTTTATACGAGGCGATCGAGACACCACAAACTATTATCTAACTTATAACATTATCTAATTGTAATTCAATATTTAAAGGAACATGCCGAGCTAATTTGAAACTCTCCACGTCGGCCATACCCTCTCGATCTCGTTGTCTACGAGACAGCGTTCTCATGACTTTCAAAGCAAGAACGACCGCTCAACATACAAACTCTCTCGAATACAATGGTCTCTCCTTTATCTTGCTTTCGAAGAAAAATGGCTTGGACCAGAATACTGTGCGAGACAGCGTTGTCAGAGCGGTTAGCAAAATTAGCTCGGGGTGAATAAGAACCAGTTGAATTCGCGTTTGAACTACACTAGAAAGACCGTCACAAGTTCGAGACGAAAAGTAATATAAAAAATTGGGTTCCCAAGATACAGCAAAGATCTGACTAGGCGATTTCGCGTTTCACAATTTCGCGAAAACCATTGGGCAATTAACTAATCCAATGCATCTCCTCCAACGGAACCACCCATATATATCAAATGTTAGTGAAACAAGGAATACGTCATCATAATCTATCTCATATTATTATTAGGCACTACGCCGGATGAAAACCGTCGGATGAGAACCTACTGGATGATAACCGGAAGCGACCGTATGAGAACTGAGCGCATGAGAACCTACTGGATGAGAACCGAGCGTATGAGAACCGACTGGATGAGAACCCACCGGATGAGAACCGAGCGTATGAGAACCGACTGGATGAGAACCGACTGGATGAGAACCCACCGGATGAGAACCGAGCGTATGAGAACCGACTGGATGAGAACTGAGCGTATGAGAACCTACCGGATGAGAACTTAGCGATCATTGTATGCCAAATATCGGGTAGATCGGTACCATATTTCAAAATGTGTCGGATGACAACTTAGCGGCCATTTTATGTCAAATTCCGCGCTGATCACGAATATGTCAGTCCGATATTTCAAAATGTGTCGGATGAGAACTTAGCAGCCATTTTATGTCAAATTCCGCGCTGATCACGAATATGTCAATCCGATATTTGAAAATGTGTCGGATGAGAACTTAGCATCCATTTTATGTCAAATTGAATTTCAAGCCAGAAATTGCCCAAACTTTGGATTTTTTAACACCGTGCACAGAGCCCCGCAGGATTTTTTAAACACACATTCTTACTCTACAGAGAAAGGGCTTTCTAATAAGCTATAAATCATTACTTTTCGCCAACTTAGGACGTAAGAGACTCCTTGTTAGCGGCTATTTTATGTCGGATGAGAACTTAGCGGCCATTTTATGCCAAATTTCGAACTTGTAAAATTTTGTACTATTGGGACGCCCCGCCCCTGTCCTATCAGACATATCAGAGCTTGGTGGGCGGAGCTTGGATAGTGCAATATTGTGCAATGATCAGCTCGGAATTTGACATAAAATGGCTGCTAAGTTCTCATCCGGCACATTTTGAAATATCGGACTGACATATTCGTGATCAGCGCGGAAATTGACATAAAATGGCTGCTAAGTTCTCATCCGACACATTTTCAAATATCGGATTGACATATTCGTGATCAGCGCGGAATTTGACATAAAATGGCTGCTAAGTTCTCATCCGACACATTTTGAAATATCGGACTGACATATTCGTGATCAGCGCGGAATATGACATAAAATGGCTGCTAAGTTCTCATCCGACACATTTTGAAATATCGGATTGACATATTCGTGATCAGCGCGGAATTTGACATAAAATGGCTGCTAAGTTCTCATCCGACACATTTTGAAATATCGGACTGACATATTCGTGATCAGCGCGGAATTTGACATAAAATGGCCGCTAAGTTCTCATCCGACACATTTTGAAATATGGTACTGATCTACCCGATATTTGGCATACAATGATCGCTAAGTTCTCATCCGGTAGGTTCTCATACGCTCAGTTCTCATCCAGTCGGTTCTCATACGGTAGGTTCTCGTCCGGTGGGTTCTCATCCAGTCGGTTCTCATCCAGTCGGTTCTCATACGCTCGGTTCTCATCCGGTGGGTTCTCATCCAGTCGGTTCTCATCCAGTCGGTTCTCATACGCTCGGTTCTCATCCGGTGGGTTTTTTTTTTTTTTTTTTTTTTTTTTAATTTATTTATCTTTAACGATAAACAGAGAGGTGAAAAAGAAAGTAAAACAATATTATGGAATGATGCGTGAGATCAAACATTGAATCAAGTGGGGACGACAGTAAATGATAATGATGCAAGAGTGAAATAAATCGTTACAAGGGAAAGATAGATCAGTCTGGGATCGAGAAGTCGATCCTATTTTCGGGTAGTGATAGTAAACGTGCCGCCCTAGCGAAGAAACTGTAGTGCCTATATTGGAACCGTGACCCGGGATTATTGAAATTTATCCCATTTCTGGTTATATAGGTATTGAAATAATGGGATTTCTTGTTCGAAATTTTGAACTTGCCTCTGAGAAGTTTGAGGGAAGTTCTAACGTCTATATTTAGTCTACGTTTTTCTAGCGTTTCCAGTTTAAGTTTTGTATTACGCTCAGGTGCTCCAGGCATATTCTCCCATGTATAACCATAGCAACGTGCGAATACTCTTCTGGTAAAGTAATTCTGAACTTTTTCGAGGATTTTAATATCCTTTTTCTGATAGGGATTAAAGACTGTTGAAGCACTTTCAAGGATGGGGCGAATGTAGATCGAGAATGCTTTGAGGAGAATTTCAGGCTTTTTAGTCCGCAGTGCTCGCATTAGTATGTGGCAAGCAGACTTTGCTTTTATTGAAATAGCTCTGCAATGGTCGGAAAATGTTAAAGTTTTCTGGATAGCAAAACCAAGGTCTTTAACTACTTCCTTTTTATTCAGTATTGCATTTTCGATCATATAGTTCCGTTTTGGGTTCGCTCTTCCAAGATGTAGGGTGGTGCATTTATGAGATGCGAGAGGCAATTGCCAATCATTAGCCCATCTAACTATTTTATCCACTGCTATTTGCAGTGGGACAGGAGGGTCGTCCTTATTAAATGATTTATATATTTTGATGTCATCGGCATATAATCTGGCTACAACATCGTTATTTTGTACTAGTGCCGGTATTTCAGAAGTGAAAATTAAAAATAGTAAGGGTCCAAGTACAGAGCCCTGCGGTACGCCACTACTGACTAGGTGAGAATCGGACAGTTTATCTTTAACTCGAACTTGAAATGATCTATTGGAAAGATAATCAGAGATCCAGTTAATGGTTTTCATTGAAATGCCAGTTGTACTGAGTTTACAAATTAGTTTTGGATGGGATACACTATCAAAGGCTTTTGCGAAGTCAAAATAGATAACATCAACTGTTTTTCCACTGCTAAGTGCGGCAGTCCAATGCTCTAGAACTTCCAGCATCTGTAGTTCTCGTGAACGATTCTTTCTGAATCCGTATTGTTCATCAGGGAATATCTCGAGTGATTCACAGTGAGATATTATGGGCCTACTTAAGATGCGTTCGAATATACGACAGAAAAATGATGTAATCGAAATCGGCCTATAATTGGAAGGGTTGGAGTAGGGTGGGGATTTCTTAACAGGAGTAACTATTGAGTGTTTCCATTTTGAAGGGACTGTCCCTGAATCAAATGAACTTTTGAATATAATCTCTAAGGGCTCGGCAATGGGAACAGCCACTCTCTTTATAAATGAAAGATCAATATTTTCCGGGGTTTTACAGGAAGACTTCTTCCATTTTTCAATAAGTGCACATATTTCGTGCCTACGGAAGGTAGGTTCTTCATAATTGCCATGATTTATAATTTGGGGTGGAGATGGAATGATTCCGTTATCAATAGTGAACACATCAGAAAATGTATTAGCAAGGAGATTTGCCTTGCCAAGATCGGTAAGTATGGCTATTCCATTTTGATCAGTTAGGCCCTCTACTCCTTTTTGAGTATTTGAGCATCTTTTCATATATTTGAAGAACTTATTTTTGTCTTCGCTTTCAATAATTCTTTTTTCTATGGCAACTTGGTAGCGAATTAGCTCTTTTCGGAATTTCTTGTTCAGGGTTTCAAATTTGCTACGGTTACACGGGGTGCTATTTGATATTGATTTTTGCCAAGCAACAAAACGGATTTGTAGTAGGTGTTCTATATGTGGGGGTAAAATACCATGATTAACATTAATCTTACTCCATGGTACGTGTGTGTCAATAGATTTTTGTAGGATTTTAATAAACAGGTCATACATATCATCAACTGAGTTCATAGTGGAAAAGATTCCAGTCCAATCTACATTTGCTAGTTGCATATTAATGATATCATAGTTCGCAGCTTTAAAATTGCGTCTTAGTACCGAGGTCGGCACTGCATGATTGACGGAAATAGTAAAATCAATTGAAAAATGATCTGAAGTGCAAAATGGAGGTCCAACTTTTAAATTTTCGATAAGTCCAGGTTGGTTGCTCAGCAATAAGTCAAGGATGTTACCTTGTTTGTGAGTTTTTTCATACCTTGTTTGTGAGTTTTTTCTCATCCAGTCGGTTCTCATCCAGTTGGTTCTCATCCGGTGTAGTGCCTATTATTATTATAATTATATTTTCTCCCTCTCCCTCTCCCTCTCCCTCTCCCTCTCCCTCTCCCTCTCCCTCTCCCTCTCCCTCTCCCTCTCCCTCTCCCTCTCCCTCTCCCTCTCCCTCTCCCTCTCCCTCTCCCTCTCCCTCTCCCTCTCCCTCTCCCTCTCCCTCTCCCTCTCCCTCTCCCTCTCCCTCTCCCTCTCCCTCTCCCTCGCATCGGGGATGGGATCGGGAATATCTGTTAGATAGTCTTGTGAAGGATGTCCGTCGCCAAGGCGAATCGGTGAGATGTTGGGGGGGGGGGTGGAGGAAGAGTAGGTAGATCTTACGGTAGGTAGATCTTTGAACTTTGATATTTAGACTTTGCTCTTTGGATGTAGTGAATTCATGAAAGATCAGTATACTGTAGGATGATTTTTGGACTTTGGTCTTTAGACTCTTTGGCTGTAGTGAATTCATGAGAGAGCATACTGTAGGTTGATTTTTGGACTTTGGTCTTTGCCTGTAGTGAATTCATGAGAGAGCATACTGTAGGTTGATCTTTGGACTTTCCTCTTTGTCTGTAGCGAATTCATGAGAGAGCATACTGTAGGTTGATCTTTGGACTTTGGCCTTTGCCTGTGGTGAATTCATGAGAGAGCATACGGTAGGTTGATCTTTGGACTTTGGTCTTTGCCTGTAGTGGCTTCTTAAGAGAGCATACTATAGGTTGATCTTTGATCTTTTTTTCTGAAAAGATGTTTGAGGTGTCCGTGAACAATGTACAACATCGTCTTCGTGCTTCGGGTCTCTTGGAACGTCGACATATCAAGAAAGCGCTGATGTCCGAAAAGAATCGCAAAGCATGGATCACATGGGGAAAAGAGCACTGGTATTGGACCCCCTAAGAGTAGAATTAGGTCGTATTCTCAGTCGAAAGCAAGTTTCTGATGATTGCTAAGGTGGGAATATATCATGTTCGTCGTCCGGTTGGCACTAGATTGGATGTGAAGTATCAACTGACAACCGTGAAGCATGGAGGAGAATCGTTGATGTTATGGGGTTGTTTCTCTGAAGATGGGGTTTGACCAATGGTTCATGTGAAGAGAATTATGAAGAAGGAGATATGCTAGAGACACATTTCATTCCTTCAAGCATAGTTTCAGGCAAGTTTAGAAGCTTTAGGCACCTCAATTTAGCGAAACTCCGCTAGGGCTAGCTTGATGTCCATTGTAGTGGGAATCAGTTTCTCCTTCGAGATGTAGGTAATCAGACGATCCGATGTCGTGGTCGACTGGCGAGGTCGTACATTAACCTTCTTCATTGTTTGAGCACGGATTGAAGTTTTGATGACCTTCAGGATAGTCGAAACAGTCACTCGAAACTGCTGTGACAGAGTGCCAGTGACAGTCCCATCTGACGTCCACGACGAATGGATTATCGCTCAGATATCGGTAGATTCTTGCTCCCAAGAATCCGTCTCATGCTTTTAAATCGATAAAACACACATTGCTAGCAAAATTAGTGCAAAAAAATCCGAAGAATGCAATGAAAACGAAAATTTCATTTTTTGACTTTTAATAAAATCGAAATAAAATTTACCGTACATGATCAACCGACGTGTTTTTTGTGTAAGACACGTAAAAACACTCTCAAAATTATCCCTGAAAATCTGGAGTCGATCGTTTGAGTTTGAAAAAAGTTATGGCGAAAAAACCAAATGTTATTCTTTTTTGGCCAGTACTGTAGCCTGAGAGTACAAACAGGAAATTTCTACTGTTTTGTGTAATAAGGGACCGTGACACTCCTAACACCCAAGTATGGACCCCCAGTTCTCATCGCTAGCGCAACGTGTCCGGGGGTGGTCGAATATGATCGAGTCTTACGGAACATGCCCCTTAAACAATTTAATTTATTAAATTTTCGCCCTGAGTAGGACATCTGCATTTTTGGTCCTCAGTGCTCGTAGAACAATATGGCACGCCGTTTTACCTTTCAAAGCAATATTTTTGCAGTGATTGGTGAAGGTTAAAGACTTCTGAATAATGAAACCTAGGTCCCTAACCAGATCCTTTTGGGTCAAATTTAGTGATCCGATTGTGTATGTCTTCCTAGTATTGGCTCTACCAAGATGAAGTGAATTGCATTTATGAGCGGCTAGTGGGAGTTGCCAATCATCTGCCCATTTTGTGATCGCATCTATAGCAGACTGTAGGGGAGCGGATGAATTTGCATCCTCAATGGATTTGAAAATTTTGATATCATCCGCATACATCCTTGCAATTACACCATTATGATTTTGGACGAGGGATGGAATTTCTGAAGTATAGATCAGGAAAAGTTAAGGGCCTAATACTGAACCTTGGGGTACACCGCTAGTGACGGGCAGAGATTCTGACAGTTTATCATGTAAATGCACAAACATGCCCCTTAAACAATTTAATTTATTAAATTTTCCAGCCTTAATAACAAACGTGGATACGGTAATTTCATGTGCTTGCAAAACATGCATTTGTGCATTTTAAGTTATTATTAACTTAATGGCAAAGAGATGGAGTGAGCCGATACGTCATTGCCCTATCAATGTATACAATACGGGCAACATAAGGTGGTATACTTTCCAATATCATATATATCACCCATAGGTGGGCGAGTGAAAACAAATCATTATTGCGCACAGCCTTGCCTTGCAATCGGGGCCTTCCGCATAGCCTTGCATCGCAAAAATTGGAAAATTTTCACTCGAATCTGCGAAAAATAACCATGCGCACAGCCTTGCCTCCCCTTTTCCCCGGTTTGCGCATTGCCTTTCCTCCAGCGTGCCCACCTATGATATCACCTGACCGTGACGTGCACTGTATATACTTTTGTAGACTTTATGTCTATATATGCAAATTTGGGAAGTAAACCACTCACCAGTGTCTCACATGTCCCAAGCAATTCATGTTTTTTTCCTACTGTGTTATGTGGTGTTACATTTTCAAAACGGGCGCACGGCGTGCGCACGTTTCAAAATGTAACACCGTATAGAAAACACACACGCCGTGCGCACGTTTTGAAAATGTAACACCACATTATCCTCACAATCCGGGTAACCGACGTTTCCGAAACTACGGTAGCATTTCTTGTGTCGTGCGCATGACTCGGTTCTAGAATTCGTCTCTGCTTACTTGCTACGTATTCGATTACTCTATCTTTCTCATTCCTTCCTGGTTTCAAATAATTTGAATCCCCTTTCTTGTATCTCTACCCATCTATCTTCATCTCTATTACTCTTCCATCCTCTTCTCTTCGCTCCTCTCTTCCCTTCCCTTGTCAAGCAGGGGAGGAAAGGGGGGGGGGTGATATCCTCTTCCCTCCTCCTCCCCTTCCTTTCCCACCTGTGGGTTTCCGGTCGCACATTCTGCTCATCTAGCGATTCCTTCTTATTGTTTTGTTCCGATTCGTTCTGCTGTTCTTTGGATCTTTGGACTTTGGTCTTTAGAATTTGGATACAGTGGATTCCTGAGGGCATACGGTAGGTTGATCTTTGGACTTTGGTCTTTAGAATTTGGATACAGTGGATTCCTGAGGACATACGGTAGGTTGATCTTTGGACTTTGGTATTTGGCTGTAGTGAATTCATGAGGGAGCATACTGTAGGATGATCTCTGATCTTTTCTTATGGTTCATCTCTGAAAACTATCCATTTGATTCGACATATTGATGAACACGAATTTTGCACATGCATTTTCGGTGCTCTCACAGGATCTCGTTATACATAGTCGTTAGAAAAATCGTTATTTTTTGCATAAATTGCAATTTTCGCGTAAAAATGAGCATTATAATGAGCTTCGATCCTCGGATTATGAGGGTATGAAAAAGTATGGATTTTACCAGGTCATTTTCGTATTCTCTATTCCTTTGATACACTCTCGATTATTGACATTATAGCACCTAATCAATATCCATCGACACATTTATTCTCAGAGTGACTCTCGCCTTCTCTGCTGCTCCACCGCACAACCGCCACGACATCCCGCGTCTGGTGGAGGACCCCGATCCTTCATGGACTATCCCGGTTTGTTCATTGTGTAGCTGCTTGCATATATGTGACTATTGAGAAAATAAACACGTAAATAAAGATGAAAACTATTTGCAATGTAAAATAACAATAAGTAATTCATGTATTATTAGTCATATAGAAGATAAAGGAATGATTTTTTCTATTATTAGTAATAATAAAGATGATTATTATTATGATAAATAATCATTATTATTATTCTCACAGAATACCTTTAATATATGTTATTATGTATATTTCTATGGAGTCGCTTCTCTAAAAGTGGAGCTCTCGAAGTTTGAAAGATCAAGTACACCGCTCACCAGTGTGTCCTATGTCACAAGCAATTCATGTTGTTTCCGACTGGGTTATCCTCAAAATCCGGGTAACCGACGTTTCGTGAACTACGGTAGCCTTTTTGTGTCACGCGCATAAGAGAGCATACGGTAGGTTGTTCTTTGGACTTTGGTCATTGCACTTTAATCTTTTGCTGTAGTGAATTCATGAGATTGCATACTGTAGGTTGATCTTTGGACTTTGGCTGTATTGAATTCATGTGAGCATACTGTAGGTTGGTCTTTGGACTTTGGCCTTTGCCTGTAGTGAATTCATGAGAGAGCATACTGTAGGTTGATCTTTGAGCTTTTCTTATGATTGCCGGACATTCGCCAAGACTTTCGATCTGGCCCTCAATACTTTCATCATAGACACATACCAGGGGGAGACCGATGAAAGTTATAGTGAAAATGCCCTTAGGCTCAAACCCGGCTCACATATGTCACATTAATTTAAAAAATTGAAAAATTGATAACTTTTCAATCGTGATATCTAGCACTTTTATTTATTTTTATTGGTGAATAATATGTCATGCACTCTTATAAACACAGCTGAGCAGTAATTTCATATCGTTCTGAATATGTTTTTTCGTGTCTGATTTTCGGATTTTTCGTCTTCTATCCTCGTTGAACAGATACTGAAGGCAATGACATACATATTGTAGCCCTGACAATTCCGTACATAGTGGTCACATTCCCTTGGCAATCCAAGTTTTCAGAGTCATCGATAATTGCAACCGAATGTGAGATATGTGTAAATTGCAAAAATCAAAAATAAAATTTCTTGAAATTCGCAGGGGTAAGAGTTAGCTTTATAATGTAATTTTACTCGTAGTAATGTGCATACACAGAAAAAAATATACAAATAGACTTAGGCTACATTTTTAAAAATTTTAAAAAAATTAATATTTTATTTTTATTTTTTCAACCCCCAAATTGAGTCGACCGTCAAGGCAAGTTGATTCATAGGACAGATGGTAGCTGATGCATGTAGGTTTGCGAAAACAACTGTCACGAAAAGAATGGTCGTTTCGCAGATCTCGAAATTATTTTTTTAAATTATCAAACTTGAATATTTATATGTTTCTTTAATATAAATCAGTTGGAAGGTAGCGTACTGCATCCAAAGCTGTACCATTTTTATCAGCAGGAGTATACGGTATTGAACTACCGTAATCGCCAGGAATCGGGTACTGATTTTTTTTTCAGTCGACCCATGATTCTCAACCACTAGTAATGCACGCACCTGAATTTTCCGAGAATTTCACCACATTATTATAGGATACGGTAGCTAGATTACGGTAATTCGAGTTATGGTATCCATAAAAATAAAAGTTGGCCCACTGTTGATATAATGCCGAATAGTATTTCGTCTGGGACGATCATGAATTTTTCGACCTCAGCCATTCTCAACCATGAACCCCGGGTCATGGTTGAAAATCTGGGTCGACTGAAAATAAAGTTAGTTCGTGATTCCCGACGGTTACGGTAGTGCAGTACAGTACACTCCTACTGATTACAATGGTACAGCTTTGGTTGCTGTACGGAACCTTCCAACCGATTTATATGAAAGAAACATATAAATTTTCAAGTTTGATGATTGAAAAAATAAATTCTTGATCTGCGAAACGACGATTCTTCATGTGGCAGTTGTTTTCGCAAACGGGCATGCATCAGCCACCATCCGCCCTATGAACCAACTTGACTTGACGGTCGACTCAATGTGCAGTTTGAAAAAAATAAAAATAAAATAACACACTGGTGAGCGGTGTACTTGATCTTTCAAACTTCGAGAGCTCCACTTTTAGAGAAGCGACTCCACAGAAATATACATAATAACATATATTAAAGGTATTCTGTGAGAATAATAATAATGATTATTTATCATAAAGAGAGAGCATACTGTAGGTTGATCTTTGATTCTTTGGTCTTTGGACTTTGCTCTTTCGCTGTAGTGAATTCCTGAGGGAGCAAACGGTAGGTTGATCTTTGATCTTTTACTTTGTTCTTCGGTTGTGGTAAATTCTTGAGAGAGCATACTGTAGGTTGATCTTTGGATTTTGGTCTTTGGCTGTAGTGAATTTCTGCGAGCATACAGTAAGTTGATCTTTGATTCTTTGATCTTTGCACTATGAGCACGCTCTCCGGAAGAGTGCAGCAGTTATACGGTAGTTTGCTTGAAGGGATACTGTAATTTTTATGGTTACGGTAGATTATGAGGGTTGCGGTAGTTTGATGAAGGTGGCTGTGGACTTATGATGGCCATGAAGGACAATCTCTTGAATCAGTTGCTCGTGGGCGACTTTCACTCTAGTGATGCGCATGAAACGAGAAAGTGCCTGGAGGAATGGGACTGGCAATGAGGGATGCCAGAAAGAGTGATAAAGGTTGAGAGAGATAGAATGAGTCTTACAAGGGAATGCCCTGAAGCCACACTCACCGATCAGGTCCAAATTTGTACTGGAGGTACATCTCATATAGGGATGAGGTTTGGCGGTATCAGAAATTGCAAAGCTCTTCTTTGAAATTTTAAAATTTATTTAAAAATGGAGAAAAAACAATGAAAACACTTTCAAAATCGATTTTTTGCAATCAAATTTGCATATCTGAATGCGTAAACCTTTCTCAATTTGCATACGATGCTATGGTGCTACTTCTGATAAAGATATGCACGCTGTAAATTTTATCGTCGATGTTTTAAAAATAATTTTAAAATTTCAAAGAAGAGCTTTGCAATTTCTGATACCGCCAAACCTCATCCATATATGAGATGTATCTTCAGTAAAAAATTGGACCTGATCGGTGAGTGTGGCTTCAGGGGCTTCCCTTGTTAGATTTTCAAAGCTCTCACAGGTTTTTTTATATAGTGGGTCGATTTAGAACAATATTTTTCGCTTAAATTTCAATTAGGCATAGCATCAAGTGACGTACCTACTCTTTCCTGTTTTTTTTTTTAACAATTTGCCTCATCCACTTATATCTCCCTGTATCTCACTTATCACCTTTATTTCTCTCTCCTCTCCACTGTGCCTCTATATGAGAGGAATCGCGAGAAAATCGACCGTTTCGGAGGGTCCGCGGACATAGAAATTTCGACCCCATGAAAAATTCAGATTAGGTACTTTGAACGATGCTCTATGGAACTGCGTTGGCCGAATTTGCATATCTGCTCTCATTTTCGAGTAGCGGCAGGTCAAAGTTGGCAGGTACGGTATTTTTGGCTCGAGTGTGCGTCAGAAAAATGATCATAACTCCGTTCAAAATAATGATAGAAATTTTTTCTAAAAAAGCATCGAAAGAGGAGATCTTGCGCAACATTTCCCAGTTGATGACGTCATTTTTCGACCATGCGCCGGTGCGGGGCGGTCGGTTTTATGAAAAAATGAGGTAACTTTCCCAATCGGAAAAAGTGGAATTTTCTTCTATGCGCGTTTTGTTACACCCATATGTGTCTAAAAATGACCCAAGTTTCAGAGGATTTCAGAAATGGAAAAAAAAATGGCGTTGATTTTAGTAACGCGACCTCGGACCTGTCAAAGGAAAGAACGGCTTATTCCTTTATCAAGAAACAGCAAAGGAGCTTAAATGACTCAAAAACATCCGAAAAAACATTACGAGCTCAAAATACCCATATATGACAGTTATTTGAAACACAAAATCACCAAGTTCCGAAAAATTTGAAAAAAAACCATATTTTGCTTTTCCACGTGGAAAAAACGTTTCAGTAATGTTAATTAATCTTTATAATAATTCTTATAATGTTTTTGACCATTTATGTTTTTGGAAGTGACGGCATACCTGCTCTTAGAGCCGAGATATCCGCCATCGAGATTAACGCGCGCGCCCCAACTCCGCGCGATTGCTCATCATCCGCTCTCTCACTCCCACAAGCTCTTTCGTGAACAGACAGGGAGAGAAAAAAAGGAGAAGAGCGACTAACATCTCGCAACTACACGAAATGGAGATGTTAGAAAACTCTGATCGAACTACGATAAATAAATAAATAAAATAAGAAAAATCATTCGAGACGTCGTAAAGAGGTACCACTCTAAAAACACCGAGCGGGTTCGAACCCCGGTTCGATTCAAATCTTTTGCTGATTTTTACAGACACAGAAAACTTGTTCCACGGTATTTTTTCGTGCTAAGAATGATGAAACAAGTTGTTTTGAGTCATTCTGAGCTGGAAAACGTTCATTTTATGGCAACACATCTCTTTTCAAAGGGTAATAGAGGCGGATGGGAGCGCAACGACCTTCCGCGCTAGCGAAAAAATAGAGTTTTCAAACATCTCCATTTCGTGTAGTTGCCAGATGTTAGTCTCTCTTCTCCTTTTTTTCTCTCCCTGTCTGTTCACGAAAGAGCGTGTGGGAGTGAGAGAGCGGATGATGAGCAATCGCGCGGAGTTGGGGCGCGCGCGTGTATTCTCGATGGCGGATATCTCGGCTCTAAGAGCAGGTAGGCCTTCACTTCCAAAAACATAAATGTTCAAAAACATTATAAGAATTATTATAAAGATTAATTAACATTACTGAAACGTTTTTTCCACGTGGAAAAGAAAAATATGTTTTTTTTCAAATTTTTCGGAACTTGGTGATTTTGTGTTTCAAATAACTATCATATATGGGTATTTTGAGCTCGTAATGTTTTGTCGGATGTTTTTGAGTCATTTAAGCTCCTTTGCTGTTTCTTGATAAAGGAATAAGCCGTTCTTTCCTTTGACAGGTCCGAGGTCGCGTTACTAAAATCAACGCCATTTTTTTCCATTTCTCAAATCCTCTGAAACTTGGGTCATTTTTAGACACATATGGGTGTAACAAAACGCGCATAGAAGAAAATTCCACTTTTTCCGATTAGGAAAGTTACGTCACTTTTTCATATAACCGACCGCCCAGCACCCGTGCATGGTCGAAAAATGACGTCATCAACTGGGAAATGTTGCGCAAGATCTCCTCTTTCGATGCTTTTTTTGAAAAAATTTCTATCATTATTTTGAACGGAGTTATGATAATTTTTCTGACGCACACTCGAGCCAAAAACACCGTACCTGCCAACTTTGACCTACCGCTACTCGAAAATGAGAGCAGATATGCAAATTCGGCCAACGCAGTTCGATAGAGCATCGTTCAAAGTACTTAATCTGAATTTTTCGGGGGGTCGAAATTTCTACGTCCGGGGGGTGGTCGAACCTCTGGCGATTCCTCTCATATATTTATCTTGTTTCTCTACCTATACCTTTTTGTCTTTGTTTAGAAATCATCCTAACAAGTACTTCAAGCAGGGAGGGAAGAGGGGGGGGGGGGCTATCCTCTTTCCTCCTCCTCCTCCCTTCCTTTCTCACCAGTGCGTTTCCAGTAGCACATGTCGATCATCTACCTATTCCTTCTTCTCGTTGGTCTTTAGACTTTGCTCTTTGGCTGTAGTTAATTTATGAGAGACCATGCGGTAGGTTGATCTTTGGAATTTGATCTTTGGACTTTTACCTTTGTCTGTAGTGAATTCTTGAGGACATACGGTAGGTTTATCTTTGGAATTTGGTCTTTAGACTTTGCTCTTTGGCTGTAGTGAATTTATGAGAGACCATACGGTAGGTTAATCTTTGAGCTTTTCTTGTGGATCATCACTAAAAAGTTCTCATTTGATTCGACATATCAACGAATACGTTCTCTTATATTTTATCCATACATTTTCGGCGAACTCACAGGATTTTTTTCTTTTTTTCACGCTTAAATTACAATAAATATGAAACTTATATAGTGGGTAGATCCTCGGATTATGAGGGTATCAAAATGTATAGATTTCGCCAAGTCGTTTTCGTGTTTCGATTCCTCTTTAATATGAAGAGATGCTTTATATCCTTTGATAGAGTAGCCTTTTTTCCTTGATAAACACCTATCCAGATCAATCGATTTTTTAATAATAATAATAATAATAATAATAATAATAATAATAATAATAATAATAATAATAATAATAATAATAATAATAATAATAATAATAATAATAATAATAATAATAATAATAATAATAATAATAATAATAATAATATTTATTCCTCGCAGATCCCGATGTTCTTGATCTCTCTGCACACGGCACTGACGGACGCACGCAAAACGCCCTCGATCGTGTTCCGCAAGGGCGAATTGGACTACGTCGGAGCTGATGATGCTCTTATTCCTGAGGATATACTGTAGGTTGATCTTTGGACTTTGGTCTTTGGATGTAGTGAATTCCTGATGGGCATACTGTAGGTTGATCTTTGGACTTTGGCTTTGATCTTTAGACTTTGGCTGTAGTGAATTCCTGAGCGGCATACTGTAGGTTGATCTCTGAGCTTTTTTTATGATTCGTCACAGGAAAAAATATTTGATCCGGCATTAAGATGAACATTGATTTTTTTACCATGCGTATTCGACGCCTTTTCATGGTTTTTTTGTGGGTCGATTTCAATTTTTTAAAATTTTTAGCTTAAATTGCAATTTTCGCATAAAAATTAGCCTTATATAGTGGGCCGATCCTGAAAATGACCCTTATAATAAGCCTCGGATCACGAGGAAATGAAAATGTACAGTAAATGATTTCATCATGTTGTTTTCGTGTTTCAATCCCTCTTTAATCTCGAAGAGATGCTTCTATACCTTTGATAAATTTTCGGCGATAAATACCTAATCAATATCCATCGACACCTTTATTCCCAGAGTGACACTAGCCTTCTCGACTTCGTCCACTTCACAGCCGCACCGACATCCCGCGTCTGGTGGAGGCCCCCGATCCTTCATGGACTATCCGGGTTTGTTCATTATGAAGACGTACATTTTAATATGTGCAAAGTCTATTGCGAAAATAGATACGCAAATAATTATAAAAACTATTTGCAATGTAAAAGAATAAGATCATGAAGAGGAAAAGAAGAATATACGTGAATTACTAGAAAAATATGTAAGCGTAACGGCTGTTTCGCACCCTGTCGCCATATTAGTCATGAAGAACATAATGTAATGAAGTTTTCTATCGGGTTGTTTCTCTAAAAGTGGGGCTCTCGAAAGCTCCATCGGCTAAAACGGCATCTCTTCAGGCGATATCGTCGCGCCTCGTCAAGTGGTGTCGTCTCCAGGCCAAGTTCGAGAATGGACGATCGCCATCGCCAAGACAGGTACGGTACGGTATGGTAGTATACGGTATAGGGTAGGTGGTGTATGGTGGGATTACGGTATATCTAGGTTCGTGATTTATTGTACAATAAGGAAAACTTAACTTAGGACACATAGTTAAGGCTTATGGCCATCTGTAAAAATATTCGTTTTCACGCGCCCAACTATGTTGGTCGCAACCTGATGAAACTACCTATAATAGGTCAAAATTCGCGAAACTCGATAATGTTTTGAGCACGAAACATGCTTTCACCTAGTGGGCCATAGGTGGATAAGGTGTGAGAAAGGCTGTGCGCAAACCGGGGAAAGGGGAAGGTATGGGTATTTTTGGCGTATTCGACTGGAAATTTTCCAGTTCTCACTGGGCAAGGCTATGCTCACGTACTCGATGTGAAGGCAAGGCTGTGTGCGAAAAATATTCGTTTTCACGCGCCCACCCCTGTGAGTGGGACTAACGGATGGTTGGCAACAAAGACAAAACCCGGTCCTGGTTGTTGTTAATCTATGCATTGGCATGAAGTGGTTATGGCTTTTTTAATGATAAAAATGGTATTAATATTAATTAATTGAAAAATATAATAATTAAGGACAATGTCGAACGGTTGTGTTTAAATGAGTTTTTCGCCTGATATCATAGCCAGTTCTGAACGAGTTTGTGTTCATGGTTTGAGCATGAAACTTGCTTTCACCTAGTTGGACGCACTATAGGGGAAATGGGTTTTTTTTTTAAAATTGTAAACAAATTGTGTTATTATTAATATTATTTATTTATTTATATAAATATTATGCAGATCAAAGGGACCGGAGGTCGTGTGGGTGACGACGCGGATTGTGCTCACGCCACAGGTTTGTAGTCTTTTGTAGTTTGAACTTTGTAGTATTTGTAGTTTGATCGCCATATTTATGTTTAAAAAACGAGCAGTATAATGGCTAATTATTGCACCTTATTAATTTGCCACTTGTTTTTGTCCAATAATATGTATCAAACTGAAGGCCGTACGAGGGCGCCGAGAGACGCCGTGCCCAATTTGGACTGAAACGGACGCTGGTGTACGGCGACGTGTGCATCGTGCTGTTCCATGCGCACATGAGCACGCTCTCCGGAAGAGTGCAGCAGGTATACGGTAGTTTTTTTGTTGAAGAGATACAGTAATTTTTATGGTTACGGTAGTATATGAAGGTTACTGTGACTTATGATGGTTATATGAACCAACCTCGAGGATCAAGATCAGCGCGTAGGCGAAACTTTCCCTAGTCATGCGCATGAAACGAGAAAAAAAAAAATCATTTTCGGCGCTCTTACAGGTTTTTTATATGGTGGGTAGATTTCTAAAAATATTTTTATCTTAAATTGTCATATCCCACTACCCCTGATCAGATCATACACTGGCGGCATTGTCGCATTTATATGCCCTATATTTTCCTCCGACCCACCCGATTTTAATTTCAAGCAGCAATGACCGCCCACGTATGCTTGATCTACCCAGGCAGCGAATAAAGTTTGTGCTGTTTAGTGCTTCTACCCTCTTTTCCTCTAATCAGGAAAAAACTCGAGGGTCTCCTTCTTTAAAATTCTATTTAAAGCAATAGATATTGTATAACAAATCCATAATAGATCGATCGATCGATTTAATAATAATAATAATAATAATAAACATAATAATAATAATAATAATAATAATAATAATAATAATAATAATAATAATAATAATAATAATAATAATAATAATAATAATAATAATAATAATAATAATAATAATAATAATAATAATAATAATAATAATAATAATAATAATAATAATAATAATATTTATTCCTTGCAGATCCCGATGTTCTCGATCTTTCTGTATACGACACTGACGGACGCACGGAAGACGCCCTCGATCGTGTTCCGCAAGGGCGAATTGGACTACGTCGGAGCTGATGATAACCTCATCCCTGAGGATATACGGTAGGTTGATCTTTGGACTTTGATCTTTGGACTTTGGACTTTGGTCTTTGGTCATTGGCTGTAGTGAATTCATGAGGGAACATACTGTAGGTTGATCTTTGGACTTTGGTCTTTGGATGTAGTGAATTCCTGAGGACATACGTTAAGTTGATCTTTGATCTTTGAACTTTGGACTTTGGTCTTTGGTCGTTGGTCTTTGGCTGTAGTGAATTCATGAGGGAACATACTGTAGGTTGATCTTTGGACTTTAGTATTTGGAAGTAGTGAATTCCTGAGGACATACGGTAAGTTGATCTTTGGACTTTGGCTGCAGTGAATTTATGAGAGAGCATACTGTAGGTTGATCTTTGAGCTTTTTTATGGTTCTAAAAAAGTGCCATTTGATCCGTTCCAAATTCGTTCTCTTGGATTTCACCAAGTTATTTTCATGTTTCGATCCCTCTTCATTATCTATGAGATACACTCTCGGTTAATTACATGGTACCACATAATCAATATCCATCGACACATTCATTCCCAGAGTGACATTCGACTTCTCGGCTTCATCCACCGCACAACCGCCACGACATCCCGCGTCTGGTGGAGGACCCCGATCTTTCAGTGACTATCCCGGTTTGTTTACAATAAATTGTGTATATGCTTGCATGTTTGTGAGTATTGAGAAAATTTACATGCAAATAAAGATGAACACTATTTGCAAGGTAAAAAAAACTTTTCTATACATATGTTTTGTTTTTATTATCCCAATTAGTGAAATTTTCAATAAAATCGTCAATTTATTTATCAATTTTGCGGGTGGGTGCACCTAAAATGAAATTTGTTGGCGGGCTGGTCTATCCCAGGGATGATTACTGGATTCGTTCTACCGTATTATTTCTCTTTATTATCTTGTTTTCTTGTTATCGATGTGTCCTGGCGGGGTCACGCACCACCCTGTGCTCATAGTCGATGGATTATGGTGTGCATTAACAAGTCTTCTAGTGACCGCGGCAAAATATTTAAATAATATGGCAATGATAATAATAATAACACTAATAGTAACGACAACAACAACAACAACAATAATACTTATTATTTATTTATTTTATATATTTCAGGCAGCGGGCAGCGTGCTGTTCTATCTGTGCTACCGCACGCATCCCTTCGAGGATTCAGCCAAACTACGTATCATTTACGCCAAGTACTCCATCCCGCCGGATTTTCATCGCAATTTCTCTACATTTCTGGTATCCATACGAAATTTTGCCTAAAAATTATGGGTAGCGACACACGTTTGAGGCGTCGGGAATATTCACAGACTACCACTGCCATTCGTTCGGCCCGATTTTCCACCCGTTGATTTCCTGTTTCGACCGTTTCATATTGGTTTTAATTTATGCTCCTATTCAATCTAGCTGCAAATACCATAAAGAGAAAAAAGCTATGCAATACATGCGGGAAATAGAAGACAACTTATCAGTCAAGTTCGCTTTCCGGTTTCTGAAGTGTTTTTAACTGCATTTTAGATATGATGGCACTGTTAGTGTTCAATCAATGTCTATTGCGAACGCTTTCCCATCCACAGCGTTCCTATTTCGTGAGCGCTTCATGCCAATTATAATTTAATTTGAAAGTTGTTAGTACTGTTTGTGGATAATATGATAATGTTGGATGTTAAATGGCGGGCATTTTCATTTTCAGAATTGGAAATTGGAGCTAGGAAGAATACCGTAGGATAGTTGGCCATTACAACATGCACATCATAGCGCGCAATTCAACTTGAATTCTACCGTATATTCTTTGGTCTATCATGAACTGATTATTCAAGCAAACTTGGATTATTTATTCTATTTTAGTTGCATTTGAGTAGCGGTTTCGCTACAATTTATTTCTTATTCACTTGTTTTATTTGTAGAAGAGACTTTCTTGCTTTGAATGGTTCAGAAACTATGCCGATCTCTTTTATATATCATATAGCGCGCGGCGAAGGTTAGCCGGGTTAGAGAGAGGCAGCGGAGAGACAATCGAGAGGCGGGGCGAGATGTAGAAGGATGCATCTCGCCCGCCTCTCGATTGTGACTTCCGTTCGTTAGCACCGTTTGTGATTTTCTTATGCAAGTACATTTTATACGCACAATATCAATAATACATTTAACATTCATTCTCCTCATGACCAGGTATTCAGTGTGTTGACTTTATCGAACGGTCAATTTCGTTCGAACATAAAAAATACTATTCTTTCGCTGAAATATCAAACCTGGTGATTCCATGTTTTACACTTGTGCAAAAAGTCTCTCTCTCGTAATTGCCTAGCTTCGCGCATGATTCTGTGGAAAACCAATGCTTGATGCGTCAAAGGCATATCTTTCTCAGTAAAAAGATAAATACATTCAATTTTAATTTTTTTTATTATCCTTAAAGACTAAAACTTATTTGCATGTCCAGTCCAGTGTATGTTTCGGCCAATCTCTATCTAGAGCACGGTCAAGAAGACTAAAAAATAAAGCATACGAAAATAAAGAACTTCAGAGACAATACAGATTGTTTCAAATGGAAGATGATCTACAGTAACCCTTGCCTCCATGTATACTACAGTAACCCCTCTCAAATCCAGTACCTTCTTAGTGGCTGCGGGCGATGGATTGATGCCGTTAAAGGCGGATCGCGAGTAGTTCGCCTAAATATTTAAATAATCGGAAAATAAAAATCAATCAATAAAATCTTCCGGCCAGAAAAATCCATACCAATCAATATCATGGTCAGTATACCGTACCTTGTGCTGCTGTTGATGCAGCGGTGTGCTGCCACGAGTAGATGTTGCCGATGACGAGGCTGCTGCAAGTTGGGCATTGTTAAATCATCTTGTCAATTGTCAATGGTGATATGACACGTGTGAGAAATGAGAATGGAAGTTCCACTTGAGAGACGAATTATGTGAAAGAGACAGAAGTGAGAAATGAGATAAGAAACGACCGAATCGGAGAGGGCATAATGTGAGGAATGATCTGAGAAATGCATAATTGAAAATGGAAGACGTGAGAAATGACATTTGAAATGAAAGCGTGGAATGCGACATTTGGGAAAAATGTGATTAGAAAACGATGTTTGGGAAAACAATTAATTAGAAAAAGATGTTCAGGAAAAAACTTTTGTGAAATTACCGATGTAAATGAAATTATAGACATTTATCATCAACAACAACAATTTCCGGTATTTTTTTTCACGTGGCCCACCTGTTCAATCCCGTGGTGTATGCCGTGGAGTACATTGCGGATTAGAACCTTTAGACGGGGTACCCCGCGATCTGTGGCCTCTAGACGTGGTGCCCCGCGAGGTGGAAGACGGCGTGCCCTGTGGGGCGCGAGGCACACCGTCCCTTCACCATGGTGCTCCTCGCGGTGTACTCCGCGTGATTTGGCCTCTCAACGGTGTGCCCCGCAAAAATACCGGAGATCTTAAACAAAAAAATCAAAACTTGTTTCCCGTTGAGGTATTTCCTTGTTGTGAATTTCAGGATTAGGTGTTTCCTCATCGGTATTTTCACAAATGATTTTTCTTTAAAATTGTTTTCTAATTAGAGTTTTCTGAAGTGATATTTCATTAAAAAAATTTCCTATCACATTTTTCCCAAATGTCGCTTTCCACTATTTCATTTTAATTGTGATATCTCACGTCTCCCACTTTCAATTAGACATTTCTCATGTCATTCTTCTTATTCGCACTCTCACAATCGGTCGATTCCATTCTAATTTCTCACACGTGTCATATCACCTTGTCAATGTCAGATGGGGTGGCACTACCAAGACACACTTCCACTGAGTATCAAGACTTATTGTGTCATATCGTTCGCTAAACATGGATCAATCAAATTGAAAAATTATTCAATTTAAGAAGCTCGTGCAACCCGAAAGAACCAGGAGAAAGGTCTACCGCTTCAGGATGAACACTTACTCACAATTATGTACATTCATAATGCGAGGATTGGCCAACTCAAAGTTATTTATCATATCACACACTTTTGGCACTTTCCTGTTTTTTGGCCCGGGGAAAATTTGCATTAAACTCGATATCATTCACCACTAGCCATTTCTTAATTGGTTTCTATTTCTCCATCGCGTGGTCTAAATGTGATGTAAAATGTGTGAAAACCGACCCTGCTATTGCGGAATGCGAAGCCAAAATGAAGAATTGCTCTCTCAATTTTCGTACTCTATCGTTCAAATCCTAATAAAATTTAATACAATTACAAATATCTATAAAAGCCGTCTTCCTCCTTCTTCGTTTCAGTCCAGCGCTCTCCCATTTGGAGGAGAGGGCGGGGAGCATGGGCCCCCATTGGACTGCCCTCCCTAAAAAAAGGGAGGGCATGCTCCCCCTAACAGGGGAGCACTTCTGCAAATGCAGAACTTATGTAAATTACCCCGGGCCAAAAAACAGGAAAGTTCCAGTTATTTATCATATCAGACTTAAAGGTGGTGTCCGGGGAATATTTTCGTGAACAAACTGTGAAGACAGAAAGATAGCAAAAGTTATTCTGCATACCTTACATAAATTAGTTTATGCTAATTTAGCTTATTGATCGCTAGAATCGTGAATGAATCATGCTTGATGTACAGGCAAAGGCGCGAAATTTTGAAAATAAGAAAGTTCGGCAATAGGGTTCGAACCCGCGACGTTGCGCTTACTAGACAGCGCCTTTACCACTACACCAAGGGATGCACGAATGGATGTTCTAATATCTTGCATATCATTTAGCCCTTGAATAGCCGATATGTTATGTATTTGCATAGACATTCGAGGGCCTCCATCTTTAAGTCAGATCGACCCACCATATAAGGCTCCCCTTTTTTATGCAAAAAATAACGATTTTTCTAAATCGATATACAATATTTTTAAAAAATGATGTCTAACGGCCACCATTAAACGAGTGATTAGTCAGAATAGACTAGCGGCAGTTCATCTATTAAGTAAATTATACATCTCAAAGCAATCGATCAATAAATAATCAGCTTACATTATTCGTCATAGCTCCCGCGTCTCCGAACGGATCGGCTGCCGAGGTCGACGTCGTTGAAGATGACGTCATCGAGAAGGGATCAAAGAGCAGCGTAGATGCTGCAGGCTTATTAGAGTGTGCAGTAGGAACGGCAACTGTAAAAATCTTTGTGACCCTAAGGACATAAGTTAAGTCTTAAAGGCAGCTGGCATCCAAAAATTTCGATTCGAAATAGTTAAAATAGTTAATCTCATGTTGATAAGCTCAAAGAACTATTCAGAAATATGTATTTGAAAGTTTGAAAAGACGATCTGGTAAGAAGTTGGATTACTGTAGCCTGCTCCACACCACGGGCGAGGTTTCCGAACTACAGTATGCTAACTCCATCGAAAAGCTCAAAATAGCCCTTTATTGAGTTTTATTCTTCATAATTCCCCACTGCGGATAGAATTATCATAAAAATATTCAATTTCAAGTTGTACCCAAAGAGTTGGTGTGACAATTAGGAAAAGGCTCCCGCTATCTGGAGCAGACTGTAGTTTTCAAACTGCGCCGTTCTCCTTACCAGAGAATTCATATGATATAAGATGTATATATTTCGAAACAGAATTTCAAGCTCTTTTATATGAGATGAACTTGTTTTTCGTTTCCCGGTCCCTTTAAGTATTTAGGGTCACAAAGTCTCCAAGCACTCAATGGAGTTGAAAAGCCATGAAAATGTATACAAAAAATGTAAATAGTCTTTTTTTCGTAAGAGTAATTATGCTCTATTCAAAAGCTGCAAAAAGAAAAGAAAAGAAAAACAGTGATAACTCTCCACCATAGGTAGTTTGACTGGGTGGTTATGAAGACAACATAGCTTACAAATGGCAAAACAGAAACCGAAGAAGTTCAAAGAAGTTTAAGGAGGGCACAAAAATTTTTTAAATTTCATCTACACTTCATTTTTACAGGGGCCATTCCACAATTTTTGAAAACCCTAATATTACACCCCCATGTCGGCGCCCATATATTATAGCAATAATAATAGAAATAATCATTTCTATTATCATTTCCATAAAATTAAAATATTTTCAATAAGTACATTAATGTTCACTATAATCCATCGACTATGAGCACGATAATTAGAGAAAACAAAAAGAAAATAAAGAGGACTAACCACGTGACCTATTCTGATATACCGTATCCCCACCATGCACCACCTTCCGTATACCGTATACTACCATATCATCGATATCTCCTGAAGAGCTGCCGTTTTAGCCGATGGAGCTTTCGAGAGCTTCACTTTTAGATTCTACTCAATAGAAAAGATTATTACTTTATGTTCTAAGTAAAGTAATATACTGCGATAGCGTGCGAAACATCCATTATTTTTAGATAAAACACATAGTTCTAGTAATTCGTGTATATTCCTCTTCCCTTCATCTATTTTTACATTGCAAATAGTTTTCATCTTTATTTGCTTGTTCATTTTCTCAATAATCACATATAATTAAAGGCAGCTGGCATCCAAAAATTTCGATTCGAAATAGTTAAAATAGTTGATCTCATGTTGATAAGCTCAAAGAACTATTCAGAAATATGTATTTGAGTTTGAAAAGACGCTCTGGTAAGAAGTTGGATTACTGTAGCCTGCTCCACACCACTGGCGAGGTTTCCGAACTACAGTATGCTAACTCCATGGAAAAGCTCAAAATAGCCCATTATCGAGTTTTAATCTTCATAATTCCTCACTGCGGATAAAATTATCATCAAACTATTCAATTTCAAGTCGTATCCAAAGAGTTGGTGTGGCAAATTAGGAAAAGGCTCCCGCTATCTGGAGCAGACTGTAGTTTTTTTAACTGCGCCGTCCTCCTTACCAGAGAATTCTTATGATATAAGAGAGGAATCGCCAGAGGTTCGACCACCCCCCGGCGGTAGAAATTTCGACCCCCTGAAAATTTCAGATTAAGTACTTTGAACGATGCTCTATCGAACTGCGTTGGCCGAATTTGCATATCTGCTCTTATTTTCGAGTAGCGGTCGGTCAAAGTTGGCTGGTACGGTATTTTTGGCTCGAGTGTGCGTCAGAAAAATGATCATAACTCCGTTCAAAATAATGATAGAATTTTTTTCAAAAAAAGGATCGAGAGAGGAGAATTTGGGCAACATTTCCCAGTTGATGACGTCATTTGTCGACCATGCGCCGGTGCGGGGTTTTATGAAAAAGTGACGTAACTTTCCTAATCGGAAAAAGTGCACTTTTCTTCTATGCGCGTTTTGTTGCACCCATATGTGTCTAAAAATGACCCAAGTTTCGGAGGATTTGAGAAATGCAAAAAAAAAGCGTTGATTTTAGTGACGCGACCTCGGACCTGTCATAGGAAAGAACGGCTTATTCCTTTATCAAGAAACAGCAAAGGAGCTTAAATGACTCAAAAACATCCGAAAAAAGCATTACGATCTCAAAATACCCATATATGACAGTTATTTGAAACACAAAATCACCTAGTTCCGAAAAATTTGAAAAAAACCATATTTTGCTTTTCCACGTGGAAAAAAACGTCTCAGTAATGTTAATTAATCATTATAATATTTCTTATAATGTTTTTGAACATTTATGTTTTTGGAAGTGAAGGCCTACCTGCTCTTAGAGCCGAGATATCCGCCATCGAGATCACATGCGCGCGCCCCAACTCCGCGCGACTGCTCATCCGCTCTCTCACTCCCACACGCTCTTTCGTGAACAGACAGGGAGAGAAAAAAAGGAGAAGGGAGACTAACATCTGGCAACTACGAAAAATGGAGATGTTAGAAAACTCTGAGCGAACAGAGTTGCATTTGAACAACAAAGAACGAGTGTGAGCCCCCTCCCCCCAAATCTTCCTCGCTCTCTCTCTCTTCAAGGAATGATGAAGTACAATGTCAAAACTAATGTTAGATAAGATACATTTATTAGAGAAATCAGTCACAATTGAAAACAATTAACATTGAAATAACATATTACAAACACATCGGTTGTATCATGTTACTATGTTACTATTACTATTACTATTACTATGTTTAGTAAATCAATTGATCTCTCACCTTCCCCCCATCCCCATCCTCTTTTAATAATTTTATTCTTTCACATATTTTTTTGCACTCGAACACTTTGTACTTGTTGAAACACCCTCGCGATGTACGATAAATAAATAAATAAAATAAGCAAAATCATTCGAGGCGTCGAGGTAAAGAGGTACCGCTCTAAAAACACCGAGCGGGTTCGAACCCCGGTTCGATCCAAATGTTTTGCTGATTTTTACAGACACAGAAAACGTGTTCCAAGGTATTTTTTCGTGATAAGAATGATGAAACAAGTTGTTTTGAGTCATTCTGAGCTGGAAAACGTTCATTTTATGGCAACACATCTCTTCTCAAAAGGAGAGTTGGGGCGCGCGCGTGTGATCTCGATGGCGGATATCTCGGCTCTAAGAGCAGGTAGGCCTTAACTTCCAAAAACATAAATGTTCAAAAACATTATAAGAAATATTATAATGATTAATTAACATTACTGAGACGTTTTTTCCACGTGGAAAAGCAAAATATGGTTTTTTTCAAATTTTTCGGAACTAGGTGATTTTGTGTTTCAAATAACTGTCATATATGGGTATTTTGAGATCGTAATGCTTTTTCGGATGTTTTTGAGTCATTTAAGCTCCTTTGCTGTTTCTTGATAAAGGAATAAGCCGTTCTTTCCTATGACAGGTCCGAGGTCGCGTCACTAAAATCAACGCTTTTTTTTTTGCATTTCTCAAATCCTCCGAAACTTGGGTCATTTTTAGACACATATGGGTGCAACAAAACGCGCATAGAAGAAAAGTGCACTTTTCCGATTAGGAAAGTTACGTCACTTTTTCATAAAACCGACCGCCCCGCACCGGCGCATGGTCGACAAATTACGTCATCAACTGGGAAATGTTGCCCAAATTCTCCTCTCTCGATCCTTTTTTTGAAAAAAATTCTATCATTATTTTGAACGGAGTTATGATCATTTTTCTGACGCACACTCGAGCCAAAAATACCGTACCGGCCAACTTTGACCGACCGCTACTCGAAAATGAGAGCAGATATGCAAATTCGGCCAACGCAGTTCGATAGAGCATCGTTCAAAGTACTTAGTCTGAAATTTTCAGGGGGTCGAAATTTCTACCGCCGCGGACCCTCCGAAACGGTCGATTTTCTCGCGATTCCTCTCATAAGATGTATATATTTCGAAACAGAATTTCAAGCTCTTTTATATGAGATCAACTTGTTTTTCGCTTCCCGGTCCCTTTAAGCATTTACACAATGAACAAATCTGGATAGTCCAGGAAGGATCGGGGGCCTCCACCAGACGCGGGATGTCATGGCGGTTGTGCGGTGGATGAAGCAGAGAAGGCGAGTGTCACTCTGGGAATAAATGTGTCGATGGATATTGATTAGGACTGCCCAAGAAATCATCAAAGGAATAGAAGCATCTCTTCGATAATGAAGAGGGATCGAAACACGAAAACGACTTGGTGGAATCATACATTTTCATATCCTCATAATCGGCCAATTATATAAGGCTAATTTTTATGCGAACGTTAAATTTCAGTGAAAAAATTTTAAAAAAATCGAAATTGACCCACTTTATAAAAAAACCATGAAAAGGCGCCGAACACAGAAGGGTAAAATCCATGTTCATGAGAAGATTTCAGTGATGATCCATAAGAAAAGTTCAAAGATCAACCTACAGTAACTCACAAACATGCAAACATATACACAATTTATTGTAAACAAACCGGAGTAGCAATACTCATGTGATCGATATATCAGTCACTACTAGCAACAATTCGTCACAATCTAATGAATTTAGGATCGGTGAAATTAAGCAAAATGAATCTCCGATCCTAAAGTCATTATTCCCTTGTCAGTCATCCGTTAGATTTGTTTCGAAAACTAAACTCTATCATTAAAGATGGTGGCCCGCGAATGTTCAGATAAATCACTACACCCCTCTTATGCGAATGCAAAGTGATATGCGAAGAGTTAGCGCAGCCTCTCATCTATCCCATAGCGCAATGGTAAACGTTCAGAATCTTTACCCGTTTGACGCAAGTTCGAAACCTATTGCCGAATTTCCTCAATTTTCAAAAAGCGCGCCCTTCCCTGAACCGGGCCTGATGGTTCATTAATGTTTCTAGCGATCAATAGACTAAATTAGCACAAAATAAATAGTGTACTGTACGTAGAATAACTTTTGCTACCTTTCTGTCTTCACAGTTTGTTCAAGAAAATATTCGTGGGACACCACCTTTAATCGTCGCGCCCCCTGCATATAATGCTGCTCCGTGACTCACGTAGCAGCATTATAAGCAAGGGACGTATGTATGAACAACGGAAACCAGGTCGAAATCAGTATTCAACAAGAGCGTCCGTTAAAACGAAAGAAAGGATCACAATACATATAGTTGGTTTTGATGCACCCACAATCAAAAGAGCAAAGACCACCCTTAGCGTTTTCTCACAATGCTTTACAAAATGATTGAAACCAGACTTCAACAAGTTGAATTAACAACCGTGTTTTTATAGAAAAAAATGATTACATTATTTTTTTTCAAATTAGAGCAAAAATGAAATATACCTCCTAGCAGATTCATGGCACCGCGTAGCAGGTTCGCCATTGCGGATGAAGTTCAATCGACAATTTGTCGGTCGAGTATGCTTACCGGTTTGTAAAGTGTATATTAACTGCATTTTTGATATATTTGATGATAGTGTAGGTGAAATTGTGATGCGCTCAGTCGGTATGCGGCGATCTATTTTCCGATCCATAGCGCTCCGGTTTCGAGGACGCTTCATGTCAGCTTTGATTTAATTTAAAACTTCTTTGAACCCTTTGTAGATATTATGATAATGCTGGATGGTTAATGATGGGGATGAGGGCTCGCTCGTTCGCCACTCATCCACCAGTAACTTGGCGGTTTCATGACTCTCATATTAGCTGTAGTGTGAGGATATTTGTCGATACATCGGAAAAATTCTAATATTTTTTATGCGTTACGGATAACGTTGATATCGTGAACAGTGAATTAACTATGTAATTTGTTTGATTAAATATTCATAATTAATTAATCAATCAATTAAGTTAATAATTGTTTAAAATATACATTTAAAAAAATAATTATTCAAATAAATAACATTAATAATGTTAATAATGTAATCCGTATTAATGAAATTGAATTGAATATCACACTTAAAGGGAGCGTTACCTCACTCAATGGTCTCTTCATTGCGCACACTATTTCTCTTTGAGACCATTGAGTGAGATTACGCTCCCTTTAAATGAGATAAGTAATGACGAGATTAGCATCAGCCATAGACATGAAATATTGAAATAATAGAATTCCACAATAATGTAATAATGAAATGTAGTAATAATATCTTCGGTTTCCCGAATTCATTGCATAGTTTTTTCTCTATCCGGCACTACCTCCAAGATTGAATCAGAACATAAATTAAGACATAAATTTTTTAGGCAAAATTTCGTATGTCTACCAGAAAAGTAGAGAAATTGCGATGAAATCGACGGATTTGTCGCCTAATTTTAAGTTTGGGTACTCATAAACTTCAAAATCTTGCGAGCGGGTCTATCCCACGTGATTTTCATGGATCTGGGATGGTCAGGGACCATCAGTGACCGTATGCATGAAAAACGGAAAACCGATTTCCGGGAAAATGTGACGTCATTAGAGTAGGCGGAGGAGTTTCGGAAAACGCTAATTATGTTACATTTTCTCGGAAAACGGTTTTCCGTTGTTCATGCATACGGCCATTGGGTGGAGCGTCCTCAGTCTGCCCTCCGCGCGTCACATGCGGCCCCAGTCACTGACGCCCACACTCACCTCTATCTACTCTTATCGCTGATGACAACTTATCAGTCAGTCATACGCACAACTCGTGTCACTACTGACAACACTAATACGATCCTCCGAGTAATGAGCAGAAATATAAATTTCCCCCACGGCGGTTCAATGAAGAGAAATCCCTAAATTTAACTTTGGCTTGAAGCCTCCCGCATTACAAAAAATCAGCAAAGTTGATCTGCACCGGGCTGGATTCGAATCTACGAGGTTCGGTTCGCTACACAACAGTTCTATCCACTAAGTCATCCCGGCATCTCTGCCGAATCGTAAAACTCGATGATAGGTCTAAAAAAAGCATTCGTATGGCGAGCGCCCAAATATACCGTAGTCAACTTTCGCGCTCGAAGAAGTTAGATGTTTTAGTGCTTATCATCACTCAGTTTGCGATACTTTTTTTTTTCCAGGAAAGAGCCTCTTAGTTACTATCATTGAGCCGCCGTGTCCCCGTGTGTGATTAAATCCATTCTTTCTTCATTTCTAAAAGTGCCATCTGTGGCCGTATGCATGAACAACGGAAAATGTTTTTTTTTTCTGGGAAAATGCGACGTCATTAACGTAGGCGGAGGATTTTTGGAAAACGCCTCCGCCTACGCTAATGACGTGACATTTTCCGGGAAAACGGTTTTTCGTTGTTCCTTTCACGCATCCCTCTCAACGTATCGAAACTTGGATGATTAGATGTGTTCTATGATGGCAGTGTGACATGAATTTACTAGGTTGTCATTGTCCGAGGACGAATGAAGGGTGGCAAACCTTTTGACGGCATAAGCGAGGTCACACCGTAATCAGTTCTCAATTGCCCCTTACCGTACCTGCAACAATATGACCGCACACCATGGTTTCTGCAATAGGCGATGGTACACGAGCAGGGCGAGTGCCGCGAGAGCTGTGTGGGCTGTAAATCACACATGACAGGGTACTTTTAATGATATCTATAAACATTACAAAACGCAATCAATTAAATCGATTAATCAATACTGTCATGTCATTCACCGTATTCTAGTTAAACAATCAATGAATAAATCAATACCACCTGATATCGTACCCCTAATCAATCATCTACCGTTTACAGTAACCTGTTGAACAGTCAGATCTCTGTCAATCAATACTATCCCCTACCGTCGCCTATTCAGTCGATCAATCAATACAATCTACCGTATACCTTGATCTGTTCGGGAGTGAGATCTCTGATCTCATCGTTCCTCCTCATATCGGCTATGGTCTTGTATCCTCATCCGGTTGAACTAGCCGACGAGAATCCCTGACTGATCAGAATATCGTCGAAGGTGTTTTTTTTGTCGTCTGAGCATAAATTATTGATTTATTGATTATTAATTATATTATTAAAGGAATGCGAAACATGGAATTGTTCAAAAGTGACTCTTTCAAACCTCCGGACAATCACTTGTCACAAATTGCCTACCACATTCTTTCAAATGAGTGAAGATCTACAGTAACCCTTGCCTCTATATATACTACAATAACCACTCTAAAATACCGTACCTTCTTAGCGGCTGCGGGCGGTGGATTGATGCCATCAAAGGCGGATCGTGAGTAGTTCGCCTTTGTAGGTAATTTTTATAAAACAAAAATCAATCAATGAAATCTTCCGGGACGAAAAATCATTACCAATCAATATCGTAGTCAGTACACCGCACCTTCTGCTGCTGTTGATGCAGAGGTGCACTGCTGCGAGTAGATGTTGCCGATGACGAGGCTGCTGCAAGTTTCGCATTGTCAAATCATCTTTGTCAAATCGTTTTTGTCAATTATCAATGCCAGAGGGAGTGGCACTACCACCACATACTTCTTTTGAGTATCAAGACTTATGGCGTAATATCGCGAACTACACGAGTATCAATCAAAGGGTCGCAAAAAATTACTCAATTTAAGAAGCCCGTGCAACCCGAAACAACCAGGTGAAAGGTCCACTCATCGCTCCTCTTGTTGTTTATTTAATTTAATTTATCATACATGAAAAAGATGCGACAACATTTGAAGAACATTTAAATGAAAGAATGTGTTGGTCTGATCAGGACGAACACTTATTCCCAATAATACATTTTCATAACCTCGTAATGTGCGGATCGACCTACCAGATAAGGCAAATTGTCAATGCGAAAAATTGCAATTTTAGCGCAAAATAACGATTTTTCTAAATCTACCCACCACATTGAACAAAAACTTCGAGAAAATCGATATTGAAATTCGACTAGTTGATTCGAAAATTCACATCTTATCCACCTTTTCCACTAAACCATGCCAGCAGTTGTTTGGATAGTTAATACATGAGTTCATGAACACATTAGGATGGTTTTTGTTGGAAGCCACATCACTTTCCGAATCAACTAGCCGAATTTCAATATCGATTTTCACGAGGCTCAGCTCGATTGAGCATCGTTTGAAAACGGATTCATAAACAGCATCGAAAACTGATCATAGTCATGCTATTGCCTCATCTCATCTCATATGGCCAGGACAAGTTGACAGCATCAACTTATAAGTAAATTAAACATTTTTAAGATCATAATATACAGTAGCAGCCTATTATTTTGAAAAATCATAACTTTTGACTCAGATGAGCAAATCATAACTTTTGACTCCTACTCCCGTTGTTATGATTCGTCGTCGTAGTATAGTGTAGCGATCCTGGAACCCCTCTATACTTACGCAGCGATAATTATTTCCTCAGTGGGATTTTTCTGTGACTTGGTGTTAACAGTGTATGAACAACATTTACTGAGGGGTAGAATCCGCTCTGCGATCCTTTCGGGTTAATTCATTCCTCTGAGAAAATCGAAATTTCCGACACCCCTGAATTTGGGCAAAAATGTCATAACTTTGTGTTCAGTTTTGCTGTTGGCTCAAAACAGCCAGATGTCTTCAATATATAGTAGATGACAGGTTACTATTGTTTCGAAAAATTTCGAGCTATTCGAAAGAAGTTATAAGTGGAGAAAGGAGGTCGAAAATTGTTAGAATTTTTTTCACGATTTTTCGAAATTCTCAGAATTTGTCCGATAAGGCTGAGACTTTGCCATAACAATTATCATGATGATAGAATATGATAACTGTAATATTATCGCTAGCGATGCTCTTTTGGTCCCACAAAAAATCATTTAAATTTTTGAATGGCCTGAAAAATTCGTACCCTTTCAAATTTCGACCTCCTTTCTCCACTTACAACTTCATTAGAAGAACTCGAATTTTTTCGAAACAATAGTAACTTGTCGTCTACTATATATTGAAGACATCTGGCTGTTGAACAGAATGGAAATTGATATGAGCAGGTACTTCCTATATCTCAAAAAATGTGAAAAATTAATTTTCGAAATTTCTAAAAATTGAACCGATCGGGCTCATACTCGGCCACGTTTCGTATCACTCACGTACTATTATCTCAACAAAGTTTTGAGCCTACAGCGAAGCTGAACACAAAGTTATGACATTTTTGCCCAAATTCAGAGGTGTCGGAAATTTCGATTTTCTCAGAGGAATGAATTAACCCGAAAGGATCGCATAGCGGATTCTACTCCTCAGTAAATGTTGTTCATACACTGTTAACACCAAGTCACAGAATAATCCCACTGAGGAAATATTTATCGCTGCGTAAGTATAGAGGGGTTCCAGGATCGCTACACTATAATACGACGACGAATCATAACAACGGGAGTAGGATATGATGCCCACAAGTACTATAGTATCCTGCCAAAACATGAGCCCGATTGCTCATCTGAGTCAAAAGTTATGATTTTTCAAAATAATAGGCGAATACTTTTGGCTGCTAGTGTAGGACAGAGCATTTAAAATTTTTTTTGCAATTCTTGTCAAGCAAAAAAAAATGACAGAATCATTCTTCACTTTTTTGCGGTTACGGGAAGAGAAAAAAGTCGAGAAGAAAGGGAAGAATGCGTTGCCATTTTTTTGCTTGACAAGAATTGCTGAAATTTTCAAATACGCCGTTCTATATTACATTATCTGACAATGATCAATTAGGATGCTCGCGCAACCCAAAACACCCAGGTGAAAGATCTACTTTGTTGTTGTTCGCCTGATCTGGCAATAAGTCCTATTCATCATCAATAAATCAATAAAATGGATAAATAATCTAATTAACAAATCAATCAATAAATCAATAATCCTCACCAGGTATGGGATTGGTCGCCAGGAATTCGGCAAACGAATCGAAGGGCTGACTTCATTGAGAGAATGATGGGGCTGATGAGTTGCGTTGCATCAAGGATGATGCTACTAATGTCTACAATTAATAATAATTATTATTATCATCATCGAGCTCGCTTATCGCTATAAGATTTAGCATTTGCTCAAAACCCTAGACAATATCAGTCATATTCACCCTGCACATTGACGTTTCAACACTATCAGATATTATAGATCAGAGTGAAACTGAGTGAAACTAATTCATTCACCAGAACCCATAGGTCGAATAGCTAGGTTATCGGTTTTCTAAATGCGGTCACAATCAGGTTTTTTTTTTCTATTTTTGGCAAATTTTGTCTAAAATGCGGTCAGGCTTGGTACTTTGAAACATACTTGTCGACCTATGCCCGAAACAAACGTACTATTTGACGCCGTTGAGGATGGCGCCACGGGCGCGCCAAAGATGTCATCTAGTCCTGTGGCGTACTGCAAATGAGTGTTATCATGCTCAACCATAGATTCTTCATCACCAATGTGGGAAAAATCGGACAGCTTACATAAAATATTCGAAACTTGAAATCACCATGGACCAAGAAAGACAAAGTTTAATTCATTCATCTTCTATTATTCTCTCTTAATAATAAACCAACACTTCCAAGCGACCCTTGAGCAGTCCGCAAAATCCCATCTACAGTGCCCCATCCTACAGTAGTCTCCAATAAATCAAAAAATCAATGATCAGCTCACATTATTCGTCACAGCTCCAGCGTCTCCGAACAGATCAGCGGCAGAGGTCGCGGTTGAAGATGACGTCATCGATAAGGGATCAAAGAGACGACGTCGGTTAAGTCATAAGTCGTTAGAGTCACAAAGGTTCCAAGCACTCAATGGTGTTGAAAAGCCATGTAAAGGTATGGAAAATGTAAATGGTCTTTCTTTTTCGTATGTTTTACATTGTAAATAGTATTCATTTGCTTATCTATTTTCTCAACAGACTTTGCACATATTAAAATATACGTCTACAGAATGTTCAAACCCGGATAGTCCATGAAGGATCGGGGGCCTCCACCAGACGCGGGATGTCGTGGAGGTTGTGTGGTGGATGCAGACGAGAAGGCGAGTGTCACTCTTGGAATAAATGTGTCGATGGATATTGATTGGGTGTTTATCAAAGCAGAAACAGGATTAGATCAAAGGAATAAAAGCATCTCATCGATAATGAAGACGGGTTGAAACACGATAACGACGTGGTAAAATCCAAGAGAACGAATTTGGAATTCGGATCAAATGGCATTTTTTTTAAACCATAAAAAGCTCAAAGATCAGCCTACAGTATGCTCTCTCATAAATTTACCACAGCCAAAGTCCAAAGATCAAAGTTCAAAGATCAACCTACCGTATGTCCTCAGGAATTCACTACAGCCAAAGACCAAAGTCCAAAGATCAATCTACAGTATGCTCCCTCATGAATTCACTACATCCAAAGTCCAAAGCATACGTGGGCAACCTTTGTCGCTGGAAATTAAAACCGGGTGGGTGGGACGCAAAATTTCTTTTTTGAATGCATTTGACAATGTCGCCGACGTGTGTTTGTGTATGTATAGCATGAAATGTGAAATAGCTGCCGCCGAAACAGCGGCAGCTATTTCACATTTCATGCTACATACATACACAAACAATTCTATTAGAGTACATTTGCACAGGTAGAACATCACGCAGCCCGCTGCCTGAAATAAATAATAATTATTGTTGTTGTTGTTGTTGTTATTATGATTATAATCATTGCCAAATAATTTAAATATTTTGCCGATTGGCGGGAAGCAATAGACGCAATAGAATTAATGCCCACTAAAATCCATCGACTATGAGCACAGGTTGGTGCGCGAATTCGCCTGGTTACATCGAGAACGAGAAAACAAGAGAATAAAGAGGACTAATAAAATTTACAAATAAATTGACGATTTTATTGAAAATTTCACTAATTTTACAGTCACCTCCCGTGTTTTTATCACAAAATGTGAGTATCCTCACAAGGGAACCACTTAACCATAAGTCATTTTTCTCTAATTTTGATTTCTTGACGCGAATCTACATGGAATAAGGTTTCCAAAAAGGTAGGTCACAAGAATCACATTCGCGTTTTAAGACCTTTTTTCAGCTTCTGAAAAAAAGCACTAGATTTGCATCTCGCCCGCCTCTTTCGTGCAGCAGAAAAGACTCGCAGAAGAGAGATAGGGCAGACAAGTGGCCGGAGTGGTGTAGTGGTCTGGAGCGCGCACGCTCACTCCGACTTTTGGTGGTTCAATTTCTCAAGCAGTCGATACTTTTTGCCATGTTTTTCGAGGCATTTACATGTTTCAACCTGTTTTGGTATAGCATCTACTGTGCTATTTACATATTTTTTGTCATATACATTGGTTATGGACCTTTTCCCTGTTCGTAATCAGCTGATAGTCGGATATCTTGCTACTCGCTTTGATGTGAAGACAACGACAACTGTATCCCGTGATGATCTCAATCCGGAAGAACGTAGATGGGCTGATCGTGTCTTCTCCATGCTGAAGAGAGCGGAGTCAGGTGAGATCGAAGTTCGTGAGCGACTCGAGATGATACAGGAAGATTTTTTGATTTTTTTAAACTTTGTTCATAATTCGTTTTGGCAGGTATTGAGCCCAAGTGTCGCCCATTCGAGATTTGTTTCCTATGGTTTTTATAAGGGTGGTTTCGTGTCCCTGAAGCCTGCACCATTTCTCACTCCAAAGCAAGTTATGTTTGGTCCCGGCTCCAATAACGATTGTCATTCATGTTTATCAGTTGGTTGTACTATCTGTCCCCGCTGTACCAAGTCGTTTTGTTCTAATTGTTTCTGGAGAAATCTCCATAGATGTTGATTGTTGATCTCTTTTGTTCATGTAGCCCATATACATTGTTACTTTTTCATTTTCGTTGTTGTTTTCCTTGTAGATATTATGTTTAGGCAATAAATTATTGCATAATTGTTATCGTAAAAGAAAATTTTTGATATTTACATGCACAAATCGTGTTTAAACGTCATAGTAAGCAACAGCAAAAATATTTGGTGTTAGCGAGGAATTGAACCACCAAAAGTGGGAGTGAGCGCGCGCGCTCCAGACCACTACACCACTCCGGCCACTTGTCTGCCCTATCAAACTTCTGCGAGTCTTTTCTGCTGCACGAAAGAGGCGGGCGAGATG
Organism: Parapristionchus giblindavisi; assembly: GCA_943737045.1. NCBI lineage: Eukaryota > Metazoa > Nematoda > Chromadorea > Rhabditida > Diplogasteridae > Parapristionchus > Parapristionchus giblindavisi. The sequence continues at coordinate 383,468 of CALSFV010000261.1, forward strand.
CAAATCTAGTGCTTTTTCCAGAAGCCGAAAAAAGGCCTTAAAACGCGAATGTGATTCTTGTGACCTACCTTTTTGGAAACCTTATTCCATGTAGATTCGCGTCAAGAAATCAAAATTAGAGAAAAATGACTTATGGTTAAGTGGTTCCCTTGTCAGGCATTTGAAGGGTCCTGGATCTGTGATGGTACCACAAAAACACCATTATCAATAATGTTCTGGAGAGCGTATAAATATAATCCCTGAATCTACCAACAACACCTGTCCAACATAATACCACCGGCTACAGTACATTGGCCGCTACCGTACTCCCCACAACTACCGTACCTTGGCCGCTACCGTACTCCCCACAACTACCATACCTTGATATAACGATGGGTGACGGGCGGCGATCGTGAGTGGAGATAGGCAATGGATGAGACTGCGTTGAAGATGTTCGCCACCTACAAATTCATATTGTTTATTTAATTAATTATTAAGACATCGGCTCAGTGAGATTCCAGGAAGTGCCGGACATCGACCTCACCGATTTGGCCCAAAAACCTTTTATGCATACCCCTATGGGCCCCCATCACAAAATTGGTATTCATTTGGGCTGGTTTCTTGAAACACAGATGTGGCGGGTTTTCGAATTTTAAAAACTCGATTTTCACCGAAAAAAAAATGGAGCGACCTAGGACCAATGTTGGTGTCGATTAATTATAAGTGTAAATAGACAACAAAAACTGGCTATACGACGGTCCAGAGATCCGATCGCAAACTGATTTTTTACCTCCTCAAAACATTCTAAAATTAATTAAAATTTTAAAACAAAAAAGTGCAGTCCAATTTTTGCCCCATCTTATAGAGCAAAAAAATTCCGTGTCGAATGAGTGAAAAAAATCAAAAATCGAAGGACCCGTCTTTTGAGATAAATGGACCTGAAGTTGACACGAAAATATTTTTGCTTTCAAACCCCCTCATGTTTGTACTCATGTTGAATAGCTCGTCGAGTAGAACAACTTTTATGTTGAACGTTTTGTCTGAAACTCATGTACAAGAGAACTACATGAATTAAGATTTATTGAATCCAAATCATATCGATCGCTTGTATCTTGAGAACAAACGACTTTCGTGGAGTAAGATCAACATGAAAAATGATGTGCTCGACGAGTACTTTAAAATGAGCATGAACTTGGCAAGGATCCGACAACTTTTTTTACGAGACCATTTTCGAGTCCTTATTTTTCAGCATAGGTGACTAAATTTTTTATTCGTGAAACAACAAACTAAGTATGGATTTTTTTATTTCTACAATATAGGCGAAAGCATTTTGTGCACAAAAAATATTTTACCATTGTTTTACTCAAACTTGCCTGAAAAACCGTGTGAATTAAGTAAACTCATGTATTTCTCCTGTGCATGCGTTTCAAACAAAATGCTTTTCAAAATTCGAAAACCCGCCACATCTGTGTTTCAAGAAACCAGCCCAAATGAATACCCATTTTGTGTTAGGGGTCCATAGGGGTATGCATAAAAAAAAAAGCGCGCAACCATTTTTGGGCCAAATCGGTGAGGTCGATGTCCGGGGTCACTGGCACAACCCTCGAATCTTACTGAGCCGGTGTCTTAATATATTAAAATTCTTAATAAAAGCAAGGATCTACTGTCCGCATTATATATTACCAGCCGGTGGCGCGCCTACGGCGCGCGTTATCGACTGCTCTGGTTGCGCGCTAGGTTGAGTTGTGTACTGTTTCTTGGCATTTGTAGAAAATCAGCCGTTTTTTTTGTTGAGAATTTCTTCGTATTTTTGAATCTATCTGAGGTGGATGAGATTTGACGATGACTTCGCAGAATTTTACTCAAATCTGACCAATCGTACTTATTCTGACTGAACCGGGTTACGGTAGTCTACAATAGGCATAATCATATAACTCGAATAATGCTTAGTACGACAATTTTTACTCAAAGCTGACCATCGGTACTTAATCTGACCCACCGAACCGGGTTACGGTAGCTAATGATCATATTCCTTATCCTTTATGTGAGATGAGTGGTGCTACCGTAATCGGTGATCTGCTTGGTTGTGTTACAGTAATATGCACCATGATGTATAACACTAATGTTAACTTTCCTTCCCGTAACTTAATTTACGTTAGCATGACTTAATTTCACTTTGTTTACTTAACTGTACTTAACTTATTCCTTATGGCCTTATTACTTAACTTAATCCTTGGCTTATAACTTAAGTAATGACGACTTGACTTATTAGCTAACTTGGCATGGCTTGGAACCGGCTAAGCCCCACCCACCGCTGATCAGTTCCATCGCGCACCAAACCCGTCTGGTGTGCGCCGAGCACTACATTGAAAGAGAGAGAGAGAGAGAGAAGGGGGCGTGGTCGGGTCAAACAGATGACTATTCTGTTTTATTTATAGTGTATATATTATAGAATCTATAATATTAACTATGTGATGATGATTAAGGAAAGAGATTTCATGTATTGATAGGGTCGATTCGAAAAAAGTAGAAAGATCGTTGGCGGTAACAGGAAAAAGAAGAGATTCGTTCTCCTAGTGCTAATTTGGGCCAAAATCAATCAATATAGTATTTCAAGCAAAGAATTAATGATTGCAACCTGCTCGAGCGTCAGTGACTCAGAGATCGATAACGGAACCACCTGATTAATGATTGATTTTGATTATTGATTGTTTCTTAGATTACCGTCATAATGAACTACAGAAATCATAAATCGATATTGATAATCGATTGGCTTTAGATAACAAACATACTGTACTACTGCACTCATCCACATTGATTATCGATTGGTTCCTCCCAGACTACCGTAGTACCTGAGCACAGTTCAGTCATGAGGATGAACTCCTTCGCTCCGCTCGCCGTCCGTGCCTCGCTGCAGATGGACGTGAAGTACCGTATGATGTGCGGGTGTCTCAGCTGGAACAAAGGAAGATATTATTGATTGATTTTCCGTTTTAAAAATTTTAATAATGAAATCGAATCATGGAAACGGTTAGGGGATATGAGAAATTCGTGAAACATATTTCATACATCAATACACCAGGCTACATTTGCGATATAAAAAGGTAACATAATGCAAATTTCAAATGTTCATCAACGAAAAAAATCGCTCCCTCATACATACCTCAATAAGGTTAACGCAAGGTTACCAATAAATCACTAAAATCAATCAATAAATCACGAAAATCAATCAATACCTGTTTCAGCAGACGCATTTCGTCCTGGATCATTCGTACGGATGCTTCGTCATTGGCCAGCTGCACTTTGAGTGCGTACCAGGCTCCTGACGCGGCGTCCTGACACGTGTATACGGTAGCGAAGCCGCCTGGAACGAGCGAATCAATAAAGGGTAGTATATAAGTCGTATTCTAAATGCAACGGTTTACTTATCACCAAAAAAAAATAAAATTGAAGAGAAATGCGAAATGGGGAACGTGAACTCGCCGGGTTGAGCATGGTTGAATCTTGAACCAAGAAAATCAAAATGTTTAAATGCACATACACATGGATATTTTTTTAAAGAATTTTAAGAATTTTACACGATTGGACTTGTTGATTTAATGTTTCAACTTATCCATAAATCTCTTGAAAAGTATGAGACGTACCTTGCGCGATCTGGCTTCGCACGTGTATCCGCTGTCTACTAACATCCAGCTTCTGGCCGACGAGGGAATGACCACCGTTTCCCCCTCCACCACCGTCGCCTGATAATCAATCAATCAATAAATCAATAACATTAACAGTAATCATACATTTTCATTCCTTCACAGCTTGAGGACCCACTACATACGGTTCGTTTTCTGCATCTACCCACTATATAAGGGTAATTTTTAAGCTAAAAATACAATTTAAGCGAAAAATAACGATTTTACGAAATCGACCCAGTATATATAAAAAACCGGCATAGGGTGATGAAAATGTATGCCTGATAATCAATAAATCAATACCATTAACAATAATCAATCACTAGTAACAATATTCACGTATCAGTCACTACTAGCAATAATAACCAGTTGCAGCGTGCGGCAAACCCCAACCAGGACGTTTTCATTTGAAATTAGCAAAACAGCCGAAGTTGAAAACGGTTTTACACTAAGTTGACTATGGTGAGTATCGTTGTGTACTTCATTTTGCTCAATTTCTCCGTTCCTAAAGTCATTCCCTTATCAGTATCCACCCGCTAGATTTGTTTTTGAAACTAAAATCCATCATTCATCTTTCAGCAGCTTTACAAGCAGGTCGAAACCATGAACGGTGACAAACCGTTTACCGCCAAACGTGACGTCACAGGCGTAGGCGGAGGCGTTTGCCAGAGACTCTTGTGACGTCAAACGGTTTGCCAACGTTCATGGATACGGCACCAGGATTCAAAAATAGCGTATGTTAATATGAAATAAAGGGGTACGCGAAGATCAAGGACAGACAAACAAGCGCGTGCTTTAAAAATGATTGAAACCAGATTTCATCAGGAGGAATTAACAACCTTTTTATAAAATTTTAACAAAAATGAAAAATACCTCCTAACAGATTGATGGCACCGCGTAGAAGGTTCGCCATTGCGGCTGAAATCCATCCAATCGATATATCGATCGAATCCAATAAAATTTCATTCGGAAATTTGCAAATCATGGTCGAATAACCAATCAATAAACTCACAAACCAACACATCAGGTAAGATGAAGTGTTTTATCCGAATGGATGCAGAAACAACGAAAAAGTTCAAAGATCAAAGACCAAAGATCAAGAATCAACAATAACGATGGGAGTAAGGGCATAACGTAACGATGTGTATTTATGTAATATTAAACTCAACGAAAACAAGGAAACAACATGATTTGATTGATCGGCAAACTCAACAATAACAATTCAATCGATCAATCGATAATTCATCTACCGTAACCAATTAATCAATACTCCTTAAAGTGCTGAATCTCGTAGAGTCGAGTGGCACCGTTGGTCGTGCCCACTGCCTTGTAGCCAGACTGCGGTGAGAAATCGATCGACGTAACTCCTGAAAGGAACATGCTATCCGCTGTTGCAAAACGTCAGTGACGACTACACCACAAGATCAATAATCCCACTCAAAACACTATCCTGATCAATCATTCAATTTCCCAAACCCATTATTACGCATTATTTACATAATTAATTAAATTTATTTGAACAGCATTATTTAATTTTACCACCGATATTCATGCAAACATATATTTGTACATTTTAAAGTATTATTAACTTAAATGAGTAATTAATTAAATAATTAAATCATAATCAATTAATTATGAAAAATCAATCGTTCACGATATCAAAGTTAACCGTAACGGATAAAAGAGTTATTTGAACTCGACCGGTGAATGGACAATCGACAAATATACAAACACAACAGCTATTATGAAAGTTATGAAACCGCAAATATGCGGGTGGAAGAGCGGCGAACGAGCGAGCCTTCTTTCTCACCATTTAATATCCAACTATATCATCATCTCTCTTCTCTCTTATCATACTATCTACAAAGAGTACTAAGTAACTTTCAAATTAAATCAAAACTGGCATGAAGCGCTAAACCTGAACGAAACCTGAACGTTATGCGTGGGAAAATGCTCGCAACAGATCTCCGCTTATTGACCGAATACATTACAATTTCACCAACAGTATCATCAGATATATCTAGAATGCAGTTAATATACACTTCAGAAACCGGAAGGCGGACTTGACTGACAAGTTGTCTTCGTATTGTATTGCATAGTTTTTTTTTTCTCTATGTGGACTGCAAGATTGAATTGGAGCATAAATTAAAACCAATATGAAGCGCTCGAAACGATAACGGGTGAAAAATCGGGCCGAGCGAGTGGCAATAGTCTGTGAATATCCCCGACGTCTCAAACGCGTGTCGGTGCCCAGAATTTTTAGGCAAAATTTCGTATGGATACCAGAAAAGTAGAGAAATTGCGATGAAAATCTCTCGCCCAATTTTGCGTGTGGGTACTCATAAACTTCCACGTGATGTTCAGGGATCTGGTATGGTCAGGGACCATCACAGTTGTGGCCGTATGCATAAACAAGGGGAAAACCGTTTTCCGCGAAAATGTTGCGTAATTAGCGTAGACGGAGGACTTTTGGAAACCGACTCCGTTGTTCATTCATGCGGCCATTGGGTGGAGCGTCCCATTCTGCGTCACATCCAACCCCATTCACGCATGCCCACACTCACCTCTGCTCTTATCACTGATGACAACTTATCACTCAGTCAAAAGCACAACTCGAGTCACTACTGACAACACTAATACGATCCACCAACTAATGAGCACAAATATAGATCTCCCCAAGTGTGATTAAATCCATTCTTTCTTCATTTCTATTAGTGTCATTGGTTATACCGATCGAAGCTTGGAGGATTAGTTTAGTTCTATGATGGCAATGTGACATGAATTTACCGGGTTGAGATTGCACGAGGACGAATGAATGGTGGCAAACCGTTTGACGGCAGAAGCGACGTCACAACGTACGCGAAGGTGATTGCAAAAACTCAGCCACTTACGCTTGTGACGTACCCATACGTGGGTAACTTTTGCCGTTGGAAATTAAAATCGGGTGGGTGGGAGGCCAAAACTTCTTGTTTCAATGAATTCTGGCCTAATCGCTGGATAAAATAAATGAAAATGACACCATTCACCAGTCATGATTCATATCTCATCTGTATTTTATCCTTTCGCTGATAACTCGACGGACATCCATCAACCTATATTAATTACATATCTGCTCTCTCTCATTTGTTATGATGGAAATAAAGAATAATAAAATAAAAATCAAATGTCATGCATGCACAGCAGGGTTGGGCGTTAAATCAAAATTTAACGGATCCGTTAAATCCGTTAAAATACCAAAGAAATTGTGGAAATCGACTAATTTCGATATTTCTCCATTTTTAATACTCAATATTAGGAGTAGTAACAGTACATTTCCGAAAACAAAGTAAAATAATCAATATAAAGCATTTCGCAAAAAATGCGAAAACTAAAGAAGAAGAGCCGGTGACGAAAGTGAATTGCTTTCGATGATCAATTCGAATATGTAGTACTTGTATAACGCTATAGTGAGAACAGAGTACTCGAAATATAAATTTTAAAAGCATAGAACTTATACAAATAGCATGTTTTCTACCTTTTTTACTACAAAATATTCAATTTATTTTTAACGGATTTAACGGAAACATTTTAACGGATTCCGTTAAAAATTAATTTAACGGATGAATACCGTTAAATCCGTTAAATCCGTTAAAACCGTTAACGTTAAATCCCAACCCTGATGCACAGTAATAGCACATAAACTGGGAAATGTTAGTAATATCAGTTAAAATGTTTAGGCATGTTTGCGAAGGTTGCCAAAAATACCAACACATTCGAATGTGTCTTCAAGTTTAAACGAGAGTGAAACACGAAACGAACTGGCGCAAAAAGACATCTGGTACTTCGAAACTTGAAGTTTACTACTCGATTACAGTGGTGCACGTAAGCCTTTTCAACAGGCTCCACGCGGCATAGCGCCGCACCACGCCCCACCACGCCTGGGATTTTTCTCGATGAATAAAGAGTTAAAAATTATGTTTATAGTAGCGATCGCTTACCTGTTTGGGAGGCTAAAATATACATAGTAACCAAAATTTTTGATTGTGTCTGAATAGTTTTTCCAAAATTCGTACTTTTGTAATTTTGAAAATTTAAGAGAGACTATCTGGCTCACAAGGGAACCGAGAATGGCGGGGACCATCAGTGCAAAATTCGTTGACATTGGTCGACTAGGACCCCCCCCCCAGGTGGTCACAGAACTGTTTTGAACTGTTTGGATATTTGCTTCCTTGGTACCGAAAATCGATTATGAAAATGTGACGGAAATCTGGGCGCAAGCCCCGTGGAATAGTGTGAAACACTCAAAGAAGACAGTCAGTGTCCTCCGTAGCTAAGTGGTTAGAGTGCGGGTTTAGTTTCTGGAATGTCGTTGGTTCGAATCCCCCCTTCTACAATTTCTTTTGCTGTATTTTTTCTTTGCTTTCCAACAGGCAGTTTCAATTTAAACTTCATCTTCAACAACAACAACAACAACGATAACAACAACTACAAATCAACGATTGAGAAGTACCTTTTCGCATCGGGAGCAGAAAGAACACGGAGCCATCGACAACTGCATCGATAGATGTAGTTGTCGATGTGAATTGATCCTATACTTCCAGCGCTTATTCCCGGAACTGTTCTGGAGAGGGAGAGGGAGAGGGAGAGGGAGAGGGAGAGGGAGAGGGAGAGGGAGAGGGAGAGGGAGAGGGAGAGGGAGAGGGAGAGGGAGAGGGAGAGGGAGAGGGAGAGGGAGAGGGAGAGGGAGAGGGAGAGGGAGAGGGAGAGGGAGAGGGAGAGGGAGAGGGAGAGGGAGAGGGAGAGGGAGAGGGAGAGGGAGAGGGAGGTCAAAGGAGATGGCTTCATCACGTGATGAAGAAAAGCGAGATCCGAGAAGCAGTTCTGCTACAACTGTTTCTGGGTACTTCTCAATTGTTGTTGATTTGTGGTTGTTGTTGTTGTTGAAGATGAAGTTTAAATTGAAACTGCCTGTTGGAAAGCAAAGAAAAAATACAGCAAAAGAAATTGTAGAAGGGGGGATTCGAACCAACGACATTCCAGAAACTAAACCCGCACTCTAACCACTTAGCTACGGAGGACACTGACTGTCTTCTTTGAGTGTTTCACACTATTCCACGGGGCTGGCGCCCAGATTTCCGTCACATTTTCATAATCGATTTTCGGTACCAAGGAAGCAAATATCCAAACAGTTCAAAACAGTTCTGTGACCACCTGGGGGGGGGGGGGTCCTAGTCGACCAATGTCAACGAATTTTGCACTGATGGTCCCCGCCATTCTCGGTTCCCTTGTGAGCCAGATAGTCTCTCTTAAATTTTCAAAATTACAAAAGTACGAATTTTGGAAAAACTATTCAGACACAATCAAAAATTTTGGTTACTATGTATATTTTAGCCTCCCAAACAGGTAAGCGATCGCTACTATAAACATAATTTTTAACTCTTTATTCATCGAGAAAAATCCCAGGCGTGGTGGGGCGTGGTGCGGCGCTATGCCGCGTGGAGCCTGTTGAAAAGGCTTACGTGCACCACTGTAATCGAGTAGTAAACTTCAAGTTTCGAAGTACCAGATGTCTTTTTGCGCCAGTTCGTTTCGTGTTTCACTCTCGTTTAAACTTGAAGACACATTCGAATGTGTTGGTATTTTTGGCAACCTTCGCAAACATGCCTAAACATTTTAACTGATATTACTAACATTTCCCAGTTTATGTGCTATTACTGTGCATCAGGGTTGGGATTTAACGTTAACGGTTTTAACGGATTTAACGGATTTAACGGTATGCATCCGTTAAATTAATTTTTAACGGAATCCGTTAAAATGTTTCCGTTAAATCCGTTAAAAATAAATTGAATATTTTGTAGTAAAAAAGGTAGAAAACATGCTATTTGTATAAGTTCTATGCTTTTAAAATTTATATTTCGAGTACTCTGTTCTCACTATAGCGTTATACAAGTACTACATATTCGAATTGATCATCGAAAGCAATTCACTTTCGTCACCGGCTCTTCTTCTTTAGTTTTCGCATTTTTTGCGAAATGCTTTATATTGATTATTTTACTTTGTTTTCGGAAATGTACTGTTACTACTCCTAATATTGAGTATTAAAAATGGAGAAATATCGAAATTAGTCGATTTCCACAATTTCTTTGGTATTTTAACGGATTTAACGGATCCGTTAAATTTTGATTTAACGCCCAACCCTGCTGTGCATGCATGACATTTGATTTTTATTTTATTATTCTTTATTTCCATCATAACAAATGAGAGAGAGCAGATATGTAATTAATATAGGTTGATGGATGTCCGTCGAGTTATCAGCGAAAGGATAAAATACAGATGAGATATGAATCATGACTGGTGAATGGTGTCATTTTCATTTATTTTATCCAGCGATTAGGCCAGAATTCATTGAAACAAGAAGTTTTGGCCTCCCACCCACCCGATTTTAATTTCCAACGGCAAAAGTTACCCACGTATGGGTACGTCACAAGCGTAAGTGGCTGAGTTTTTGCAATCACCTTCGCGTACGTTGTGACGTCGCTTCTGCCGTCAAACGGTTTGCCACCATTCATTCGTCCTCGTGCAATCTCAACCCGGTAAATTCATGTCACATTGCCATCATAGAACTAAACTAATCCTCCAAGCTTCGATCGGTATAACCAATGACACTAATAGAAATGAAGAAAGAATGGATTTAATCACACTTGGGGAGATCTATATTTGTGCTCATTAGTTGGTGGATCGTATTAGTGTTGTCAGTAGTGACTCGAGTTGTGCTTTTGACTGAGTGATAAGTTGTCATCAGTGATAAGAGCAGAGGTGAGTGTGGGCATGCGTGAATGGGGTTGGATGTGACGCAGAATGGGACGCTCCACCCAATGGCCGCATGAATGAACAACGGAGTCGGTTTCCAAAAGTCCTCCGTCTACGCTAATTACGCAACATTTTCGCGGAAAACGGTTTTCCCCTTGTTTATGCATACGGCCACAACTGTGATGGTCCCTGACCATACCAGATCCCTGAACATCACGTGGAAGTTTATGAGTACCCACACGCAAAATTGGGCGAGAGATTTTCATCGCAATTTCTCTACTTTTCTGGTATCCATACGAAATTTTGCCTAAAAATTCTGGGCACCGACACGCGTTTGAGACGTCGGGGATATTCACAGACTATTGCCACTCGCTCGGCCCGATTTTTCACCCGTTATCGTTTCGAGCGCTTCATATTGGTTTTAATTTATGCTCCAATTCAATCTTGCAGTCCACATAGAGAAAAAAAAAACTATGCAATACAATACGAAGACAACTTGTCAGTCAAGTCCGCCTTCCGGTTTCTGAAGTGTATATTAACTGCATTCTAGATATATCTGATGATACTGTTGGTGAAATTGTAATGTATTCGGTCAATAAGCGGAGATCTGTTGCGAGCATTTTCCCACGCATAACGTTCAGGTTTCGTTCAGGTTTAGCGCTTCATGCCAGTTTTGATTTAATTTGAAAGTTACTTAGTACTCTTTGTAGATAGTATGATAAGAGAGAAGAGAGATGATGATATAGTTGGATATTAAATGGTGAGAAAGAAGGCTCGCTCGTTCGCCGCTCTTCCACCCGCATATTTGCGGTTTCATAACTTTCATAATAGCTGTTGTGTTTGTATATTTGTCGATTGTCCATTCACCGGTCGAGTTCAAAAACTCTTTTATCCGTTACGGTTAACTTTGATATCGTGAACGATTGATTTTTCATAATTAATTGATTATGATTTAATTATTTAATTAATTACTCATTTAAGTTAATAATACTTTAAAATGTACAAATATATGTTTGCATGAATATCGGTGGTAAAATTAAATAATGCTATTCAAATAAATTTAATTAATTATGTAAATAATGCGTAATAATGGGTTTGGGAAATTGAATGATTGATCAGGATAGTGTTTTGAGTGGGATTATTGATCTTGTGGTGTAGTCGTCACTGACGTTTTGCAACAGCGGATAGCATGTTCCTTTCAGGAGTTACGTCGATCGATTTCTCACCGCAGTCTGGCTACAAGGCAGTGGGCACGACCAACGGTGCCACTCGACTCTACGAGATTCAGCACTTTAAGGAGTATTGATTAATTGGTTACGGTAGATGAATTATCGATTGATCGATTGAATTGTTATTGTTGAGTTTGCCGATCAATCAAATCATGTTGTTTCCTTGTTTTCGTTGAGTTTAATATTACATAAATACACATCGTTACGTTAAGCCCTTACTCCCATCGTTATTGTTGATTCTTGATCTTTGGTCTTTGATCTTTGAACTTTTTCGTTGTTTCTGCATCCATTCGGATAAAACACTTCATCTTACCTGATGTGTTGGTTTGTGAGTTTATTGATTGGTTATTCGACCATGATTTGCATATTTCCGAATGAAATTTTATTGGATTCGATCGATATATCGATTGGATGGATTTCAGCCGCAATGGCGAACCTTCTACGCGGTGCCATCAATCTGTTAGGAGGTATTTTTCATTTTTGTTAAAATTTTATAAAAAGGTTGTTAATTCCTCCTGATGAAATCTGGTTTCAATCATTTTTAAAGCACGCGCTTGTTTGTCTGTCCTTGATCTTCGCGTACCCCTTTATTTCATATTAACATACGCTATTGTTGAATCCTGGTGCCGTATCCATGAACGTTGGCAAACCGTTTGACGTCACAAAAGTCTCTGGCAAACGCCTCCGCCTACGCCTGTGACGTCACGTTTGGCGGTAAACGGTATGTCACCGTTCATGGTTTCGACCTGCTTATAAAGCTGCTGAAAGATGAATGATGGATTTTAGTTTCAAAAACAAATCTAGCGGGTGGATACTTATAAGGGAATGACTTTAGGAACGGAGAAATTGAGCAAAATGAAGTACACAACGATACTCGCCATAGTCAACTTAGTGTAAAACCGTTTTCAACTTCGGCGGTTTTGCTAATTTCAAATGAAAACGTCCTGGTTGGGGTTTGCCGCACGCTGCAAACTGATTATTATTGCTAGTAGTGACTGATACGTGAATATTGTTACTAGTGATTGATTATTGTTAATGGTATTGATCTATTGATTATCAGGCATACATTTTCATCACCCTATGCCGGTTTTTTATATATACTGGGTCGATTTCGTAAAATCGTTATTTTTCGCTTAAATTGTATTTTTAGCTTAAAAACTACCCTTATATAGTGGGTAGATGCAGAAAACGAACCGTATATAGTGGGTCGATCCTCAAGCTGTGAAGGAATGAAAATGTATGATTACTGTTAATGTTATTGATTTATTGATTGATTGATTATCAGGCGACGGTGGTGGAGGCGGAAACGGTGGTCATTCCCTCGTCGGCCAGAAGCTGGATGTGAGTAGACAGCGGATACACGTGCGAAGCCAGATCGCGCAAGGTAACATCTCGTACTTTTCAAGTAGTTTATGGATAACTTGAAACATTAAATCAACAAGTTCCTATTCTAATCGTGTAAAATTATTTAAATTCTTTTAAAAAAATATCCATGTGTATGTGCATTTAAACATTTTGATTTTCTTGATTCTTTTTTTTGGTTAGATTCAAGCATGCTCAACCCGGCGAGTCCTCATTTTGCTTTTTTCTTCATTTATATCTTTTTTTGGTGATCACAGTATCTTTACATTTACAACACTACTGTGATAGTACCTATTATTGATTCGCTCGTTCCAGGCGGCTTCGCTATCGTATACACGAGTCAGGACGCCGCGTCAGGAGCCTGGTACGCACTCAAAGTGCAGTTGGCCAATGACGAAGCGTCCGGGATGAAATGCGCCTGCTGAAACAAGTATTGATTGATTTTCCTGATTTATTGATTGATTTTTGTGATTTATTGGTCAACTTGCGTCAACCTTATTGAAGTATTTTCATTTTTAGTTGTGGAAAAAGTGAAATTTGCGTTATGCTACCTTTTTTATATCGCAAGTGCAGTCTGGTGTAATGATGTATGAAATATGTTTCACGTATTTCTCATAGCCCCTGACCGTTTCTTTGATTCGATTTTTCTGTCTCATCCATTGTGATATCAAGGTACGGTAGTTGTGGGGAGAACGGTAGCGGCCAATGTACTGTAGCCTGGTGTAGTACGGTATACAGGGGCTATATTTATACGTTCTCCCGGTCAACTTTGAATATGGTGTGAAACCTGGATATACCTGGAATATCCGTTGTGACTAGGGACTTTCTAATTTGCTATATCAGTTATTGATCATTGGACTTTGATCTTTGATCTTTAATCAGTCTGCTCTCAGGTGGAGAATCTGCTATTCTATTCGATGGGCGTGGTGAAGATATGCGACTTTGGCAGCGCGACGACGCCCGATGACTCGTGGACGACGGCACAACGGAAGAAGCTAGAGGAAGATGTGAGTTGATCCTTGATCTTTGATCTTTGATCTCTAGTCTTTTATCTATTGTCTTTGATCTTTCGATGGGGGCGAAGGTTAATGACATAACATGAACCGCTCTCTCGTAGACAAAGAAAGCGAGAGAGCATTGCCAGAGCGGAGAGTCTGCGTCTGATGACTGTGATGTGTCTTTGCGTGTATGCAATGATCAATGGCGTTGCGTTCCTTTTCGGCGCAAAAAAAACGAAAAATAAACAATTTCAGCGAAATAATATCAGTTTATAATACTTACGGGACAGTTTATAGTTCTGAAAATTTTCGTTGAACAAAATTTATGATTTTTTAGTGATTCGATTTCACACATTTTCATACCCTCACAGTGTGAGGATAGACCCACTATATACGGCGCATTTTCATCATACATTTTCATACCCTCACAGTGTGAGGATTGACCCACTATATACGGGTCATTTTCAGGGTGACCCACTATATAAAGTTAATTTTTATGTGAAAGAATACAATTTAAGCGAAAAATAATAATTTTTCTAAATCGACCCACTATATAAAAATAATTCGGTGAGGGCACCGAAAATGTATGATTTTCATTGGCGACACACTAAACTTTTTTTTATAAGAAATATTACAATTTATAACGATTTTTTCTAAATTTACCCATTATATAAAAATAATTCGGTGAGGGTACCGAAAATGTATGTTTCTCTATTATAGAATTACAAAAGTTTTGCACACACCGCGCCAAATGCCGATATAGTAAACTTCTCCACCGTTGAGAAAAATGCACTATAAATTTTCGGAAGGTTTTTTCGAACGTTTTTTCAATGCATATAATTTTATTTTTATGGAAAGTCCTGTGAAATGATGAGGAAACGCCATAAAATTCGATAAAACTAGAGAAAATGGTATGTCGCGCGAAGAAGTGGGCGGAGTCTGAATATTGCGCGGTAAATTGCGGAATTTGTATTGTTCGGACAGTTTTAATTCTATAATACCTCTTTGTCATTGTTTACAAGTCATTCTAACAAGTCATTCAAGCTGGAGAGGGAAAGAGGGTTCTACTCTGGTATTTTGAAACTTAAAGTCTACTTAAATTACGTCACAGACTTTAAGTAGACTTTAAGTAAACTTAAAGTGAAAGAACATTTGACGAAATGCATTACAGTATACTACACCACTTTAAGTAGACTTACGTTTCACTTTAAGTTTACTTAAAGTCTACTTAAAGTGGGAAAGTTTAAGTAGACTTTAAGTGGCAAAATACCAGAGTATCCTCTTTCCTCCTCCCTTCCCTTCCCTTCCTTTCCCACCAGAGGGTTTCATGTCGCACATGTTGATTATCTCCCGATTCTATCTTCTCGTTTTGTTGCTGCACTTTGACATAGCGAAAAAAATGTCACCCACGTATCATAAGGCATTCCTGCCCGGTTTTAGCGCCAGACCCATCCGTTTTATCCAAACTTCACTCAAAAATGAAAACGATTTAGCCAAAATTAATTCAAAAAGGAAATGTTTGCGTCCCACCCACCCGGTTTCTCGCTACAAAGGCCACGTATGCTTCTACCCTCTTTTCCTCTTCTAACCCAATCAGGAAAAAACTTTTTTTTGTTTTCAGATTCGGCGGATATGCTAATTTCAAATAAAAACGTCCTGGTTAGGGTTTCTCGTACACTGCAAACATGTTATTATTGGTAGTAGTGATTGATGCATAAATATTGTAACCATTGATTGATTATTGTTAAAGTTGTTGATAGACGTAGCGGCCGAAACACCATAGGGCACAATATCAGCTAGCTTATTTATTTTAAAATTTACATTTAAAGTGCATGCATACTTTTTCTTGTACATCTATTAATATTATCAATTTAATTGATTGATTGATTATCAGACGACGGTGGTGGAGGGGGAAACGGTCACCATTCCCTCGTCGGCCAGAAGCTGGATGTGAGTGGACAGCGAATACACGTGCGAAGCCAGATCGCGCAAGGTACGTCCCATACTTTTCAAGAGATTTATGGATAAGTTAAAACATTAAATCAACAAGTAACTATTCTAATCGTGTAAAATTATTTATATTCTTTAAAAAAATATCCATGTGTATGTGCATTTAAACATTTTGATTTTCTTGATTCAAGATTCAACCATGCTCAACCCGGCGAGTTCACGTTCCTCATTTCGCTTTTCTCTTCATTTATATCTTGTTTGGTGATCACAGTATCTTTACATTTACAACACTGCTGTGATAGTACACTTTATTGATTCGCTCGTTCCAGGCGGCTTCGCTACCGTATACACATGTCAGGACGCCGCGTCAGGAGCCTGGTACGCGCTCAAAGTGCAGCTGGCCAATGACGAAGCGTCCGTACGAATGATCCAGGACGAAATGCGTCTGCTGAAACAGGTATTGATTGATTTTCGTGATTTATTGATTGATTTTAGTGATTTATTGGTAACCTTGCGTTAACCTTATTGAAGTATGTATGAGGGAGCGATTTTTTTCGTTGAGGAACATTTGAAATTTGCATTATGTTACCTTTTTATATCGCAAATGTAGCCTGGTGTATTGATGTATGAAATATGTTTCACGAATTTCTCATATCCCCTAACCGTTTCCATGATTCGATTTCATTATTAAATTTTTTAAAACGGAACATCAATCAATAATATCTTCCTTTGTTCCAGCTGAGACACCCGCACATCATACGGTACTTCACGTCCATCTGCAGCGAGGCACGGACGGCGAGCGGAGCGAAGGAGTTCATCCTCATGATTGAACTGTGCCCCGGAACTACGGTAGTCTGGGAGGAACCAATCGATAATCAATGTGGACGAGTGCAGTAGCACAGTATGATTGTTATCTAAAGCCAATCGATTATCAATATCGATTTATGATTTCTGTAGTTCATTATGACGGTTATCTAAGAAACAATCAATAATCAAAATCAATCAAGAATCAGGTGGATCCGTTATCGATCTCTGACTAGGGAATGGTTCGTAATGGGTACGAAATTACGGTGAGTGACTACCATGGCGATAATAAGCATGGCCGACTTAGTAAGAATCAACTTTCAAAGTCTGCTATTTATCGATTTTGAAAAACCCGGCGCATTTACGTCGCACGGCTGAAAATGATTGTCCCACCCTTCAATGGGGAAGGGAGGGACAATCACTGTCAAAGACGGAAGAGTGAACTCTCTATCCAAACCGAGCTGTTGTATATTGGTAAGTGCGCGTGGTCATTACTTTTTGCACATGAGTTCGATTCCACCGAGAACATTTTATGACTGTGTAATAATTTAACAATGAATGCGGATGTTTCAATGGAAATAAAGTCCACAATTTCTATTTATTTTGGTTTTTGCTACTTTTTTCGCTATCTTTAATTTGTAATCGATGTGATTATATTGTTTTCAAGAGCACACGATGTTTGCAAGTTGGTGTGTTGTAGTTTCATCGATCAGTTGATAGTTCTTCCCTCCATTTATTGATTTTTTTCAGGAGTTTGATGACTTATCTTGATCTACACAGTTTTTTATTCTGCTTAAATGGGTGTTTCTGCAATGGTAGTTTCTGGCTTTTTGGCACAAAAGTTTGGAAATGTTCTGCAGTCGCCAGTAGACATACATGTAATAATACAGTAATATTTAATTTGTTGAACACTTATGTAGATGTTTTCTATGAATTCCATAAAGTTGTTACTAGTATCTGATTTTCTACAGATTCGCAACGAAGAAGAGATAACAAAAAAACACCGAAAAAGTAGCAAAAACCGAAATAAATAGAAATTGTGGACTTTATTTCCATTGAAACATCCGCATTCATTGTTAAATTATTACACAGTCATAAAATGTTCTCGGTGGAATCGAACTCATGTGCAAAAAGTAATGACCACGCGCACTTACCAATATACCACACAATCATTTTCAGCCGTGCGACGTAAATGCGCCGGATTTTTCAAAATCGATAAATAGCAGACTTTGAAAGTTGATTCTTACTAAGTCGGCCATGCTTATTATCGCCATGGTAGTCACTCACCGTAATTTCGTACCCTTTACGAACCATTCCCTAGTGAGTCACTGACGCTCGAGCAGGTAGGCAATCATTAATTCTTTGCTTGAAATACTATATTGAATGATTTTGGCCCAAAATTGGCACTAGGAGAACGAATCTCTTCTTTTTCCTGTTACCGCCAACGATCTTTCTACTTTTTTCGAATCGACCCTATCAATACATGAAATCTCTTTCCTTAATCATCATCACATAGTTAATATTATAGATTCTATAATATATAATGCGGACAGTAGTTCCTTGCTTTTATTAAGAATTTTAACATATTAAGGCACCGGCTCAGTAAGATTCGAGGGTTATGCCAGTGACCCCGGACATCGACCTCACCGATTTGGCCCAAAATTTTTTTATGCATACCCCTATGGGCCCTTAACACAAAATGGGTATTTATTTAGGCTGGTTTCTTGAAACACAGATGTGACGGGTTTTCGAATTTTGAAAACTCGATTTTCACCGAAAAAAAATGGAGCGACGTATCTTAATGTCGATTAATTATAAGTATCGCAAACTGATTTTCGATCGCAAACTGATTTTTTTACCTCCTCAAAACATTCTAAAATTAATTAAAATTTCAAAAGAAAAAAAGTGCACTCCAGTTTTTGCCTCATCTTATAGAGCAAAAAAATCCGCGTCGAATAAGGGAAAAAAAATAAAAAATCGAAGTCTTTTGAGATAAATGGACCTGAAGTTGACCCGAAAATATTATTTCTTTCAAACCCCCTGATGTTTGTAATCATATTGAAGAGCTCGTCGAGTAGAACAACTTTCATGTTAAGCATTTTGTTCGAAACGCATGCACAAGAGAAATACATGAGTTTACTTAATTCACACGGTTTTTCAGGCAAGTTTGAGTAAAACAATAGTAAAATATTTTTTGTGCACAAAATGCTTTCGCCTATATTGTAGAAATAAAAAATCCATACTTAGTTTGTTGTTTCACGAATAAAAAATTTAGTCACCTACAGTACTGGCCAATATTCTATCATATTTTGGTTTTTCAGCCATAACTTTTTTTCGCAGCCAACCGTTTCTCTTCATTTTTTAGTATGTTTGTATAGATGGTACTGTAATATAGTAGTACCTTTTTTATCCATATTGGATCACAAACAACGGAATAGTGATCAATTTTCGAAAAAGGACAATTTTCAGCGAATTCAGCACCTGGGCATATCGGCCATTGACGGCTCCGGGGCAACTTGGATTCAGTTCTACGTGTGGAATCTGTATGCGGCAATGACTGAGTGAAAGTATCAAGGCATTGGGTTGATCAGGGTGTCGAAGGTGGATGCGAGAATCGCAGCAGAAGTGCGCTGAACCTGCTAAGACTTCTCGGCAGCGTTCTTTTCCTTTTATATCTCCGCAGCACGCTCCAACTACTCCCATATGTGCAGGATGTTGTTCAGGTTGTATGATTGACTATGTTCGTCCATCTCCCGGACCCTACTACCGCGAAACTAGGCGGCAATATGGGGCGGACCTGTGCTTGATATCGTTATTCCGCACCAAAACGAAGCCGCTGCGGCGCGTTTCGCGGACCCAGGGCAGTATCGTCTTCTCCTAGTTGTTCTCGTAGCTGTAGTGATCGAGAATTCTATACATACGAAACAGGGGACTCGTTTCGCGGCGGGAGAAGCATCCCCAGGCAAGGTAGCAGCCACCACCGTAGTTGACCGTCGGGCATTGATACTTGAAACCGAAGAGAAAGCCGGTAGGACGACGAAACCACTTCGTACTATTGCTACGAAAGAGATTGTACTCGCTATCATCGATCCTTGCCCCTGATGGCCACTGCTCGCGGGTCCAGTGCAGATGGTCGCTGGCCATTATCACCCGTGCTTTTCGATTCTTGCCTGGGGATACTTCTCCCGCCGCGGATTGACACGACTTCGTTTTGGTGCGGAATAACGATCTCAAGCACAGGTCCGCCCCATATTGCCGCCTAGTTTCGCGGTAGTAGGGTCCGGGAGATGGACGAACATAGTCAATCATACAACCTGAACATCATCCTGCACATATGGGAGTAGTTGGAGCGTGCTGCGGAGATATAAAAGGAAAAGAACGTTGCCGAGAAGTCTGAGCAGGTTCAGCGCACTTCTGCTGCGATTCTCGCATCCACCTTCGACACCCTGATCAACCCAATGCCTTGATACCTTCACTCATTCAATGCCGCATACAGATTCCACACGTAGAACTGAATCCAAGTTGCCCCGGAGCCGTCAATGGCCGATATGCCCAGGTGCTGAATTCGCTGAAAATTGTCATTTTTCGAAAATTGATCACTATTCCGTTGTTTGTGATCCAATATGGATAAAAAAGGTACTACTATATCACAGTACCATCTATACAAACATACTAAAAAATGAAGAGAAACGGTTGACTGCGAAAAAAGTTATGGTTGAAAAACCAAAATATGATAGAATATTGGCCAGCACTGTATGCTGAAAAATAAGGACTCGAAAATGGTCTCGTAAAAAAAGTTGTCGGATCCTTGCCAAGTTCATGCTCATTTTAAAGTACTCGTAGAGCACATCATTTTTCATGTTGATCTTACTCCATGAAAGTCGTTTGTTCTCAAGATACAAGCGATCGATATGATTTGGATTCAATAAATCTTAATTCATGTATTTCTCTTGTACATGAGTTTCAGACAAAACGTTCAACATGAAAGTTGTTCTACTCGACGAGCTCTTCAACATGATTACAAACATGAGGGGGTTTGAAAGCAAAAATATTTTCGTGTCAACTTCAGGTCCATTTATCTCAAAAGACGGGTCCTTCGATTTTTGATTTTTTTTTCACTCATTCGACACGGAAGTTTTTTGCTCTATAAGATGGGGCAAAAATTGGACTGCACTTTTTTGTTTTAAAATTTTAATTAATTTTAGAATGTTTCGAGGAGGTAAAAAATCAGTTTGCGATCGAATCTCCGGACCGTCGTCTAGCCAGTTTTTGTTTTTATTTATACTTATAATTAATCGACACCAACATTGGTCCTAGGTCGCCCCATTTTTTTTTCGGTGAAAATCGAGTTTTTAAAATTCGAAAACCCGCCACATCTGTGTTTCAAGAAACCAGCCCAAATGAATACCAATTTTGTGATGGGGGCCCATAGGGGTATGCATAAAAGGTTTTTCTGCCAAATCGGTGAGGTCGATGTCCGGCACTTCCTGGAATCTCACTGAGCCGATGTCTTAATAATTAATTAAATAAACAATATGAATTTGTAGGTGGCGAACATCTTCAACGCAGTCTCATCCATTGCCTATCTCCACTCACGATCGCCGCCCGTCACCCATCGTTATATCAAGGTACGGTAGTTGTGGGGAGTACGGTAGCGGCCAAGGTACGGTAGTTGTGGGGAGTACGGTAGCGGCCAAGGTACGGTAGTTGTGGGGAGTACGGTAGCGGCCAATGTACTGTAGCCGGTGGTATTATGTTGGACAGGTGTTGTTGGTAGATTCAGGGATTATATTTATACGCTCTCCAGAACATTATTGATAATGGTGTTTTTGTGGTACCATCACAGATCCAGGACCCTTCAAATGCCTGAGGATACTCACATTTTGTGATAAAAACACGGGAGGTGACTGTAAAATTAGTGAAATTTTCAATAAAATCGTCAATTTATTTGTAAATTTTATTAGTCCTCTTTATTCTCTTGTTTTCTCGTTCTCGATGTAACCAGGCGAATTCGCGCACCAACCTGTGCTCATAGTCGATGGATTTTAGTGGGCATTAATTCTATTGCTAAGTCTATTGCTTCCCGCCAATCGGCAAAATATTTACATTATTTGGCAATGATTATAATCATAATAACAACAACAACAACAACAACAATAATTATTATTATTTATTTCAGGCAGCGGGCTGCGTGATGTTCTACCTGTGCAAATGTACTCTAATAGAATTGTTTGTGTATGTATGTAGCATGAAATGTGAAATAGCTGCCGCTGTTTCGGCGGCAGCTATTTCACATTTCATGCTATACATACACAAACACACATCGGGTGACATTGTCAAATGCATTCAAAAAAGAAATTTTGCGTCCCACCCACCCGGTTTTAATTTCCAGCGACAAAGGTTGCCCACGTATGCTTTGGACTTTGGCTGTAGTGAATTCCTGAGGACATACGGTAGGTTGATCTTTGAACTTTGATCTTTGGACTTTGGCTGTGGTGAATTTATGAGAGAGCATACTGTAGACTGATCTTTGAGCTTTTTATGGTTTTTAAAAAAATGCCATTTGATCCGAATTCCAAATTCGTTCTCTTGGATTTTACCACGTCGTTGTCGTGTTTCAACCCGTCTTCATTATCGAAGAGATGCTTCTATTCCTTTGATGAATGTCTCGTTTCTGCTTTGATAAACAAAATCAATATCCATCGTCACATTTATTCCCAGAGTGACACTCGCCTTCTCGTCTGCATCCACCACACAACCGCCACGACATCCCACGTCTGGTGGATGCCCCCGATCCTTCATGGACTATCCGGGTTTGAACATTCTGTAGACGTATATTTTAATATGTGCAAAGTCTGTTGAGAAAATAGATAAGCAAATGAATACTATTTGCAATGTAAAAACATACGAAAAAGAAAGACCATTTACATTTTTCCATACCTTTTCATGGCTTTTCAACACCATTGAGTGCTTGGAACCTTTGGGAGATCTAACGTCTTTTGACTTAACCGACGTCGTCTCTTTGATCCCTTATCGATGACGTCATCTTCAACCGCGACCTCTGCCGCTGATCTGTTCGGAGACTTTGGAGCTGTGACGAATAATGTGAGCTGATCATTGATTTTTTTGATTTATTGGAGACTACTGTAGGATGGGGCACTGTAGATGGGATTTTGTGGACTGCTCAAGGGTCGCTTGGAAGTGTTGGTTTATTATTAAGAGAGAATAATAGAAGATGAATGAATTAAACTTTGTCTTTCTTGGTCCATGGTGATTTCAAGTTTCGAATATTTTATATAAGGTGACCGATTTTTCCCACATTGGTGATGAAGAATCTATGGTTGAGCATGATAACACTCATTTGCAGTACGCCACAGGACTAGATGACATCTTTGGCGCGCCCGTGGCGCCATCCTCAACGGCGTCAGATAGTACGTTTGTTTCGGGCATAGGTCGACAAGTATGTTGCAAAGTACCAAGCCTGACCGCATTTTAGACAAAATTTGCCAAAAATAGAAAAAAAAAACCTGATTGTGACCGCATTTAGAAAACCGATAACCTAGCTATTCGACCTATGGGTTCTGGTGAATGAATTAGTTTCACTCAGTTTCACTCTGATCTATCTGATAGTGTTGAAACGTCAATGTGCAGGGTGAATATGACTGATATTGATGTGTCGACATGCTCAGCATGAAACAATACAGGTTTGTAAATCAAAGAGAATAGATCACATAACATCTCTATTCTCTTTGATTTGCAAACCATCAAGGATGATGCTACTAATGTCTACAATTAATAATAATTATTATTAATTGTAGACATTAGTAGCATCATTCTTGATGCAACGCAACTCATCAGCCCCATCATTCTCTCAATGAAGTCAGCCCTTCGATTCGTTTGCCGAATTCCTGGCGACCAATCCCATACCTGGTAAGGATTATTGATTTATTGATTGATTTGTTAATTAGATTATTTATCCATTTTATTGATTTATTGATGATGAATAGGACTTATTGCCAGATCAGGCGAACAACAACAAAGTAGATCTTTCACCTGGGTGTTTTGGGTTGCGCGAGCAAGAGCTCGAAATTTTTCGAAACAATAGTAACCTGTCATCTACTATATATTGAAGACATCTGTCTGTTGAACAGAATGTAAATTGATATGAGCAGGTACTTCCTATATCTCAAAAAATGTGAAAAATATATTTTCGAAATTTCACAAAATTCAACCGATCGAGCTCATACTCGACCAGGTTTTGTATCACTCATGTACAGGGTGCGCCAAAATTACCCGAACTGATTTCACCATTATGATTCCCAGGCCCCCAATGCAAATGCGCAACCCCTATTGCAGCATCATGACGAGGGATCATTGACCACTCCCTATTCAAGGTTTCAAGTCAGTTAGTCAAGTCGTCTAGTAATGGGGAAGTCAAGTCGACTGCCACCCCTCATTCTCAAGTGTACAAGGTAGATTGTCATAGTTCACCAGCTCGGCTTTCACGAGTCGGCTGTATCCGATACCGGTATCGTGTACCAGGATCTTGGTACTGACAAGGAACGTCCGGGCAGAGGTAGATCGATTTCAGTTTCCACCGCTACAAACCGAGATCCCATCCGAAAGATGGTGTTTCGAAATCACAAGTTTACGATCTGGAGACTCGATATCTCGAACACTTCCATTCTTCGTCTCCTCAGGTCTCAGCTGACTTTTCTCCCTTACAAGTACAGTAAACTGTTAGAACCGAATGATCGACAGATCAAGCTCCGCTGAGAACGGTGACCTCAACTTTTTATGCGTTGTGCCAGGTCCGCGCATGAAATCAGCACGATGTTGAGCGAAGATAATATCTCACCTTCAAAGACAACCTGAATATCGAGAACAACAGAATCATTGCCTCTGATCTTAAAGAATCCTACAAGACGGCTGGGGTCATGGGTCATATCAGTCTTCCACAATACGCCAAGGTTTTAGCTGCTGTTTGCCCAACTGGAAAGTCCATTCTTGTTTTGCCACTTCATGCGTCTAGATCAATAAGGCATATTATACCAAGCACATCATCGAAGACGCGCTTCTACTCCGATACCATACCCACTTCGGTCAGGACCACTAGACCTTTCGGCAAGATTCTGTCGTCAATGACATGACAAAGTTGACCCAGTCGTGGTTTTTCACCCATGATCTCGACAAAATCCATCACACTGAATTACTTCCGAACTCCCCCAATCTCAACCTCCTCGACTGCAGCGCTTGGAGGTGTTGTAGGCCAAGATGTCCTCTATCAAGCACCAGACCCTCGACTCCCTCAGTGCTCCCCTTCTCAAGGCATGGGTCGAACTCGATGACAATTACTTGCGGGAATCGACAGTCGCATATGAGAAGAGACTCAAGGCTTGTGTCAGAGCTAAAAGAGGCGACGGCGAGATTCGCTAGTACACTACTGCTGCCCATATTCTTGATAAGCTTTACCATGAATCATATACTCAAGTCACATTCCCAAGGGGAGAATCATATGGAGACAACAGTTCGGGTAATTATGGCGCACCCTGTACAATTATCTCTGCAAAGTTTTGAGCCTACAGCAAAACTGAACACAAAGTTATGACATTTTTGCCCAAATTCAGGGGTGTCGGAAATTTCGATTTTCTCAGAGGAATGAATTAACCCGAAAGGATCGCAGAGCGGATTCTACCCCTCAGTAAATGTTGTTCATACACTGTTAACACCAAGTCACAGAAAAAATCCCACTGACAAGGGGATGGTCGCAACTGGTCCTGGCCATATGAGATGGCAATAACATGACTAGGATTAGTTTTCGATGCTGATTACGAATCCGTATTCAGAAAATGCCTAATCGACCTCTGTTCCGAGAAAATCGGTATTGAAATTTGGTTTGTTAATTCGAAAAGTCGTGTAGTTTCCTTCACAAACTATCTGGATTGCAACGGTAAGATTCGGCAATGTAAGGTAAACTATTGCGAGAGTTTATAGATGAGTTTACCAGCCCTCCCGGACGGTTTGCGCAGGAAACCACTCAAATTTCCGAATTAAAATATCTATTTCCTCGAAAATCAGGTCGATTAGGCACTTTCTGAAAACGGATTCGTAATCAGCATCGAAAACTAATCCTAGTCATGTTATTGCCATCTCATACGGCCAGGACCATTTGCGACCATCCCCTTGTGAGGAAATAATTATCGCTGCGTAAGTATAGAGGGGTTCCAGGATCGCTACACTATACTACGACGACGAATCATAACAACGGGAGTAGGATATGATGTCCACAAGTACTATAGTATCCTGCCAAAACATGAGCCCGATTGCTCATCTGAGTCAAAAGTTATGATTTTTCAAAATAATAGGCGAATACTTTTGGCTGCTACTGTATATTATGATCTTAAAAATGTTTAATTTACTTATACGTTGATGCTGCCAACTTGTCCTGGCCATATGAGATGAGATGAGGCAATAGCATGACTATGATCAGTTTTCGATGCTGTTTATGAATCCGTTTTCAAACGATGCTCAATCGAGCTGAGCCTCGTGAAAATCGATATTGAAATTCGGCTAGTTGATTCGGAAAGTGATGTGGCTTCCAACAAAAACCATCCTAACGTGTTCATGAACTCATGTATCAACTATCCAAACAACTGCTGGCATGGTTCAGTGGAAAAGGTGGATAAGATGTGAATTTTCGAATCAACTAGACGAATTTCAATATCGATGTTCTCGAATTTTTTGTTTAATGTTGTGGGTGGATTTACAAAAATCGTTATTTTGCGCCAAAATTGCAATTTTTCGCATTGACAATTTGCCTTATCTGGTAGGTCGATCCGCACATTACGAGGTTATGAAAATGTATAATTGTGAATAAGTGTTCGTCCTGATCAGACCAACACATTCTTTCATTTAAATGTTCTTCAAATGTTGTCGCATCTTTTTGATGTATGATAAATTAAATTAAATAAACAACAAGGAGCGATGGGTGGGCCTTTCACCTGGTTGTTTCGGGTTGCACGTGCTTGTTAAATTAAGTAATTTTTTGCGATTTGACAAAGACTATTTGACAAAAATGTCTCTATAATTTCTAAACGGAGATAACGGCTAAAATGACCATGCCAATCTTCGTCAGCGGGCTCGATAACCACTATACACAAGTGATATAGTACGGAGCTGAGTAAATACAATTTTCATAGAATTTTCGTCAACCGTTTATCTGCCTGACCAGTTTAGTCACGAAGTTTAGTCTTTAAATTGTAAATTGTTTTTTAAATGATATGTGAATGTAAAATTAAAAAACAATTAAATCTTACCTTTTGATTATATTTAAATCGCATTTTCCCTAACAGCGGAGGGGCGGTTGTGGGGGCATGGCACAATGTTTCAAAATCATCCTAGGCGACTCATATTTGATGGCTGGAGTCCCTAGGGGCTGTATACGCTTCAGACAAAAATTGACCCCAATCCAGTGTTTCGGCCCTGGTCCTAGACACTGGACCAGCCCATGTGGGTTGGTCCTCATCAGTAGGATGACTCTCACAGGAAATTTTATATCACTTGCTGTCACATTTATTTAATGTAAGATAAATAAATAAATAAATTCATTAGCGCCCGAAATTAGCTTATTACTGTTAAAAATAAGTTAATTAGTTATTTAAATAGGTTGGCGGAAATATTTTATATTTTCCATGAATATTTTCGTGAATATACTCCCCAATTTAATTCATTTAATTCAATTCATTATTATATAAATATACTACGTGTTCTCATTATTGTTATTTTCGTGCGTTGTCTTCGGTCGTTTTGTCTATCGTCACTTTGTCTCTCGTTTAATCTTTAATCTATACCTGTTGTCCATTCCCTATGATTCATTTTCTGATTTTGAATCTCCCGCTCTGGTCACGCTCTCGAACTCTCTTTGCTTACAAGAAAGCCTGGCCATCGTGAAAAATGAAAAAAAAAAGAAAATATTGTAGATTTTCGTTTAAATAATTTAAAATCCACTTCAGCTTCAGAGGCCCGTCGTCACGGTTTTCAAAGATGAGCTGAGTAGATTCAATATGCATCTCGTCGAGCAAGGCATTTTCATGCCTGCTTCCCTGCTGTTGACAATAAATTTGCTGTGACAAAGTATTAGGTTGAGACAGAAAGATATGTGCCAATGTATTTAAGTCTTATATTCGTAACTCATAAGTATTGTATGCTACGATCTAGTAATCGTAGCCTTCTTTCTTACCTCCTGACTTTATCATATTGTTTAAACATTTAATTATGAATCTTAAAATACCCCCCGAGGTCAGATAAATTTATTATTATTATAGTAAAAGTTATCCTACATACCATACATAATTTTTTAATGCTAAATCAGCTTATTGATCACAAGAATCATGAATGAATCATCCTTGATGTTTCAGGCAAAGGTGCGAAATTTTGTAAATTGTAATGTTCTTCAATAGGTTTCTAACCCTTGACGTTACGCTAACTGTTGAGCACTTTTACCACCGCTCTACGGGATTGATGAATGGTCGTGCTAATATCTTGCAATATCAAATGTACCTTGCATAACAGATATGCTATGCATTTGCATAGGCATTCGAGAGCCTCCTTCTTTAATGGGATCTTTAATCGTATTGTCTAATTAATGTAATTTGACTTTACTAAGAAATGAAATAATAACAAATAACATCCTTTATTTAAACAGTTCAGATATACCGGAAAAGAGAGAACAAGATGAAATTATGAATGTATTATAATAATGATAAAAGATAATTGTGACCAATTAGACCATTAGAATGTGGATAATTGTTCCTGAAAAAAATAAAATCACACAAATTTTTGTTTAAATGAGCTTGCAATTATTTATCAGTAAAAATGAAATAAAACTAACTCTTGTCAATCTAATAGCTGTATCAATCGAATCAATAATAACATTAGCAGATTGAATGAAGGTATCACTCAATTCATCAACTGTCGATTTCAGTTCGTTTGCTTCCTAAATTAGGTTATTTATTTTGTAAATGAGAATTTTAATTACATACTTCCAGTGTGAAAATGGTATCTGCAGCATTGAAAAGCTGCTCACGAAGTTGCACAATCGACATTTTCTGAATCTCGCATAGTTGTCATATACCTTGTTTTAATTAATAAATTACCTTTATAAGATCCTTTTGTAAATCAATAAATAATTCGCACTTGGATATTATTTCCTCTTTTTTCGATTCTATTTCTTCTTTCTTCATTCTAACATATT
This sequence comes from Parapristionchus giblindavisi, assembly GCA_943737045.1. Taxonomy (NCBI): domain Eukaryota; kingdom Metazoa; phylum Nematoda; class Chromadorea; order Rhabditida; family Diplogasteridae; genus Parapristionchus; species Parapristionchus giblindavisi. The sequence goes on from CALSFV010000261.1 coordinate 412,515, forward strand.
CTCGTGATTTAGTACGGAGCTGAGTAAATACAATTTTCATAGAATTTTCGTCACCCGTTTATCTGCCTGACCAGTTTAGTCACGAAGTTTAGTCTTTAAATTGTAAATTGTTTTTTTAAATGATATGTGAATGTAAAATTAAAAACAATTAAATCTTACCTTTTGATTATATTTAACAGTTGGATGGCCAATGTGAGGTTCTTCATAAGAACAACTCCCACAGATAGGTTTATCGTACTGAAAATATTTTATATTACACTAAACGATAGTAAAATAAATATTACTTTCTTACCTCTATACACCTTGGCTCAGTACAAATTCTAATTTGGGAAGTTTGAACATTCTGAAAAAAAATAAATTCTCGATTGAAAAGAGAACAAAGAAATATATGGAAAATTGTGCACACCTCCTTACAATGGAAGCACCCAGAAACGGTACCATACTTAGATTCATTATTCTTCAGTTCAGCAAGTTCTGCAAACATTTTTTTAAAATTTAATTTTGAAGCTCAAATCTCACTGAGCGCATGCCGGTTGGTTGGGAAAAATTGTCCATCAACTATTTTATTTATTCTTCGGCAATTTGGGCAAGAGTAGCTGTAATCAATATTGTTTAAATTGTGAATTTGATTCCTGAAACATACCAATCATCTTTTTTGATTGCTTCAATACATTTTTTGCAGAATGTGTGACCACAGTGAAGTGTATGAGGAATTCGGATATGTGCATCTTTAAAAATACAAAATAATCGATACTAAACAATTAGTTAAGCAAATTTAGTTTAAGTTAAATGGAAGATAAACTAACCAAACTTCTCCGTACATATTTCACATGATTGGAAGTCCTCAAGCTCGGAATACAAAGCACTTTCGCTTTTATTTATGACATCAGGCTTTATCTTTAAGGAACCAGAAAAGGTGTAGGGACAGAAAGAATGGCGAAGGAAAATACGATGGACTTACAATATATTTATCTGGTAAGCGAGTGGAATAAATGTGAGTTGAAAATTGGATTTTCCCGTAACTATTTTCAATCGCACTGTACATCTGCACATTCAAAACGCCACTTGTGTCAATTCCAATAATAATCGAATCACATTTGAAACTGAACAATCACATTAATTTTATATAATTATAACATCTTCTACTTACTTTGTTTCCACAATTTCATATGATAGATCATTTATATTCACTGATACAAGTTTCTTATCACATGACATATAAAAGATCCAATTATTGAATACCACTGATCTTACATACATCTGAAGACATCCTAATATATGAATAAAATAGCGATTAAACCTCACCTTTGGTAAACCCTTCTTCTCCAAAAACATATCTGACTTAGATTGATAGCAACGTATAATGGCTTCATCATTAACGAAATTATTTTTTATACCAATTAACAAGCTCCTTGAAATACATTTATTAAATATTTTATTTCTGATTATTTTTGAAACGTAGTAAATATAACTTACTGATATATATGAACTGATTCAAATGCCATTACATCTTTAATAGAAACAAACTCCATTCCTTTACTTGATCGATAATCTTCATTGAATGAAAATGCGAATGATACATTCGGAAGCTCAACTCTTTCAATAAAATAGTTCGAACAGTAACCTTTATAAACTGATTTATTTTTCGAACCCTGTAAAGTGTATTTATTGCAGCATCGGGATTAACATTGAAGTATGTAAATACGAACAGTTTCCTTCTTTACTTGTATGGAGTCCGTGATCATGATCCTTTCGTTTAATAGTTCAGCTTTTTTGATTATATCGTCCTGTTTAATTAATTTGAAATGACAAAACGGATGTAAATAAAACTCACGTTTCGGAAGAAATAAGCATTCTCAATGATTCCGAATCCTCCGGAGTACTTACAATCAGATTCCTTTTCTGCACGCTTCGTTCTGAATTTTACATATTAGCGCTACAGGTCACATATATGAGTTACAGATTTTGTAAGCTATTTCGTTATAAAATATCTTTATTGCTCTTTGAAATATCAATAAACGATAACGAACCCTTTGATCCATGTGATGATTTTTTTATCATTATCTGCAGACGAATGGTGAACAAACTCATCTAAATTGCTCATTACAATAACTACATTATTCATAGATTGGTCGTACCGTTAGAAATTTGATAGAAATATCCGCCTCGGTCTACCGAGTATTTATCACGCTTTACAAATTCCATGAAAAAGCTGTAATTAAAGAAATATATCATAAATAAATATATTTATATTTTATTGAAAGACACGAATAATATTCGAAAAACAATGGGGGGAATGAGAATATTGCATTATTATTATGAATGGTTTTGGCGTCTTGCCATAGGTTATAAATCCTAATCTGACCTAGCTAGGACATATAGTGAATGTGATGGAGGGGGGGGGGCAGAGAGAAGAATGAGGGCGACGGGAGAGGAGATGTTCTCTCAACCCATGGTTTGATTCAAGACCTTGGTGGGATGTGATCGTTCTTTGAGCGGAGCAGAGATTGTAGAGTTATGAGAGAGGCCAGAGACAGAAATACGAGTGATCTATCCCTGTTTACCAATCGTTCTTTCCCTCGATTCCCAGTATCTTTCCCGCCATTTTCTGTCTCATGCCAGGTCAAAGTTTCTCGTTCTCTTGTTCTCCTTCTATCCCTTCTTTCTCTATTTTTCTACCTTTCTTTCCTGATTAGCTATTGGTTATGGTTTATTTCGGTCGTCTTTTGCATACCATTGTTTAGTTGCATATGAACATCAATTATCATAACTAGTTTTTTCTCATTATTGTTCATTTCATCATATTCATCGGTCGACTTCTTTCAATCTTCTCCACGTTAGACCCATGTAAAGTTGATCTTTGATCTTTAAATTTTCGTTCACTATCTCAAAACACATGTGATTGTTGTTCGAGTGCAGATCTCGGAGTGAGGGTCGTCAAATCGCATAAAAATCTACACAAATGTCAAATGTACGGTACATGCACCATTATTCTAGACTCATTTCCTTAAATTTGTATACAGAATCGTGGATAAAAAGCAGCACATGCTTTCACAAAATTTATAAATCCACTATGCTGTTACTTTATAAAGATGCGATTTGTCACACGATTCTTTGTGGTCCTGCTACCCGCAATGCACGTAATTGCACGTACGAGAGAACGTTGCCTGAACGGAGAGTAAAATTAGCTCGTGGTGTGTCATTAAACTTCGCCCCCGCCCCCCCCCCCCCCACTAAAGGTCAAAGACTAGAGATCAAAGATCAAAGATCAACTGACATCTTCCTCTAACTTCGTCCGTTGTAAAAAAATCATGCGAACGCGCCGAAAATTTATTATTATTTTTATTATTATATTATTATTAAAAAATCGATCGATCTATTATGGATTTGTTAAACTACTGCTTTAATCTGTAATGTAGTCTGTCTGTAATCTCTCTGCAATTTGAGATTTATTCTTCAAATGACGTTAACCTTATTGAAGTATGTATGAGGGGGCGATTTTTTCGTCGAGGAACATTTGAAATTTGCACTGTTACCTTTTTATATCGCAAGTGCAGCCAGGTGTTATGCTGTATGAAATCTGTTTCACGCATTTCTCATATCAACCGACCGTTTCCATGATTCGAAGGTAGAAAAGCATGTTACAAAGTACCTAGCTATTCGACCTACATATGCGATACGCATTAGTGTGCGATGCTGTACTATGACAGTAAGCTGGTTGATGTGCTCCGATACGCAATCATATTGTGTGATTTGATATTTGGACGACTTAGAATATGCTGTGAAAGCTGGATATACTAGGTTAAGATGTGTGTGTGCCAAGATGTGTGCCCCCCTATTTCCTGTAGCAGTTCGGTGATTCATCATTGATCTTTGATATTTAATCTTTTAACTTTTAACTTTGATCTTTATTCTTTGAACTTTGATCTTTAATCTGTCCGCTCGTCTACTGTTCCATTCGAAGGGCGTGGTGAATTTGTGCAACTTTGGTAGCGCGACGACGAAACAGAAGTCGCCCGATGATTCGTGGACGGCGGTACAACGGACGAAGTTAGAGGAAGATGTCAGTTGATCTTTGATCTTTGATCTCTAGTCTTTGACCTTTAGTGGGGGGGGGGGGGGGGCGAAGTTTAATGACACACCACGAGCTAATTTTACTCTCCGTTCAGGCAACGTTCTCTCGTACGTGCATTGCGGGTAGCAGGACCACAAAGAATCGTGTGCCCTACAACTTGACGATTTCGTGTTTAACAGGTCTGCCAAACACTACCCTGCCGATTTTCCATTCAATGGATCCTTACGCCTCTCTGTATCAAACACCACCTAATAAGTACAAGTCTTCTACTTCACGTATATCTACTCTAGACGTAGCGGCCGAAACAGGCACTAGGTCGAATGAGAACCGATGAATAATAACCGACTGGATGATAACCATTTGCATACAGTGTCTATTCATTAGCGCTTGTATCTAATATGCAAATGGTTATCATCCAGTCGGTTATCATTCCTCTGTTCTCATTCGACCTAGTGCCCGAAACACCATAAAACACATCATTATCTACTTTATAATATTATCTATTAATTGTGCACCGAAAGGCAGACCACGAACTGATTTCAAACTCTCCGCTCTGGCCATACTCTCTCTCTCTCTCTCTTGCTCTATGAGAGAGCGTTGCCAGAGCGGAGAGTAAAATTTGATCGGCACAGCGTTCTCATGACTTTCAAAGCAAGAACGACCGCTCAACATACAAACTCTCTCGAATACAATGGTCTCTCCTTTGTCTTGCTTTCGAAGAAAAATGGCTTGGACCAGAATACTGTGTCGGAGAGTAAGCAAAAGAGCGCTGTTCTAACAAGGCGATGTCGCGTTTTAAAGTTTCGCGAAAAACTTAAGACAATTAACAAACTCAATCCTTCATTAACTCCGAGAACCCCAAAAAATCAAATTTTCGCCAAACAAGAGTATATCGTCATAATCCATCTCGTATAGAACACTCCAATCGCCAGACACCGTACGCATCAGCGTTGGAAAAATCTCTCTCTCCCTCTCCCTCCCCTTCCCCCCACCCACCCCTATGTCTATGATACTGGTCATCAGTAACACAAACAATACAACCATAGCCATTACTGTATGCAATAACAGTGACCATCCGCTCTCTTCTATCCCCTTCCTAAACCTTTCCCCTCTCTCTCCTCCCTCCCCCCCCTCTCTCTCTCTCCCCCCCCTTCCTCACCCCCCATCGCTCTACCTTTCTCTTCCTCTCCATCCCCCCTCTCCCCTCCTCCGTCCATCTTCCCTTCCCCACAGGCCATGAAGGGTCAACATCATCTTCCTCTCCATAGGGACGATTCAGAATGATCGATTTTTGGGAAATTTTGGCTCGAAATGCCGTTAGGCTTGGTACTTTGTAACATACTTTTCGACCTATGCATATATTTCTAATAATTCACGTATATTCTTCTTTTCCTCTTCATAATCGTATTCTTTTACCTTGCAAATAGTTCTCATCTTTATTTGCATGTTCATTTTCTCAATAGTCACATATATGCAAGCAGCTACACAATGAACAATCCCGGATAGTCCATGAAGGATCGAGGGCCTCCACCAGACGCGGGTTGTCGTGGAGACTGTGTGGTGGATGAGATAGAGAAAGCCAGTGCCACTCAGCGAATATATGTGACGATGGATATTGATTAGGTGGAATCATCTCAGAAACAAAATTGTATCAAAGGAATGGACAATGAAGAGGGGTTGAAACACGAAAATGACTTGATGAAATCATATACATTTTCATATCCGCATGATCCGAGGATTATTATAAGGCTCAATTTCAGGATCGGCCCACTATATAAGGCTCATTTTTATGCGAAATGTTTCTAAAATCGACCTACAATGTTTAAAAAAATCATGTGAGAGCGCCCAAAATGTATAATGGCTGCCATTAAACGAATGATTAGTCAGAATAGAGTGGCTACAGTTAGACTAGCAATAAGAATTATATTCTATATTTTTTGAATCATACGGGAGCGCAGTACTATCTGTCGATGTGACCACGATCAACTAAGATGTTGGCGCAACCCGAATCAACCGGGTGAAAGATCTACTCTGTTGTTGTTCGCCTGATGAGGCAATAAGGCTTATTCATCGTCTATTAATCAATAAAATAGATAAATAATCTAATTAGCAAATAAATCAATAAATCAATAAACTTCACCAGGCACGGATTGGTCGCCAGGAATTCGGCGAACGGATCGAAGGGTTGACTTCGTTGAGAGAATGATGGGGCTGATAAGTTGCGTTGCATAGACGATGATGCACTGATGTCTACAATTTTATTATTATTATTATTATTATTATTATTATTGTTATTATCGACCTCACTTATAGCCATATTGTTTTGCATTTGCTCAAATGCCTAGACAATATTCACCCGGCACATTGACGTTTCAACACTATAAGATAGATCAGAATCTGAGTGAAAATCAGTTTGATTTCATCTTTGTATCCCAAAAAAACGTACTATACATCGTTGCGTGATTGACGGTAGTATTCGCGGATGTCACTCCTCCTCCAATAAAGTCTCCCAGTAGATCTCCTCACGTCGAATGGCTATCTGAGGTGGTGATGTGGCGCCAAAACCAAACAGATCTATTGATCCAAGTGATGGGCTTCTTGTGTCATTTTACTCGACTCACCTCTAAACTTTGAGCAGACTACAATTCCGCACCAATCGTTTGGAAAATACAGCATTTGTTCGGGAAAACCATCGATGACGGAACTTCGATCGAAAAATTCGAGAACTGGGTCTATCGTGAAGAACCCAGTTTTAAGTGAAATCAATGCAGAATTGCTTAGGCTACAATACCTGGTCGAAAAACTCTGGAGCAAACTACAACAAGGGATGATTTGTCCAAAAAAACCAAAATTTTGAGTCAAAAAAGAGGTTTAGGAATCAACGCACATACGATGCTAATAGTGAATAATCAAGGTCTGTGCACCCTAGACGCATCGCAAATGATATTTGGAATTTATCTCAACAATTTGAGAAATTATGATTTTTAAACGTTTTTGCACTTAAATTAATTTTTCTTATAGCCTGAGGGCACAAACAGGAAATTTCTGCTGTTTTGTGCAATAAGGGCCGGTGACACTCCTAACACCCTAGTATCGACCCCCAGTTCTCATTGCTAGCGCTCGCGTCCGGGGGGTGGTCAGTATGATCGAGTCTTACGGAGCATGCCTCTTAATCACTTATAAATCAATCAACGTCTCCAAACGACCCTTGCGCAGCTCACAAAATTCCATATATAACCTGACCGTAGTCCCAAAAAATCCAATCAACAGCACCAGCCTACCGTAGTTTCAACAAAATCCCATCTACAGTACCTCCCTTCCTACCATAGTTTCCAATAAATCAATAATCAGCTCACATTATTCGTCATAGCTCCAGCGCCTCCGAACAGATCAGCGTCCGAAGTCGACGTCGTTGAAGATGACGTCGTCGAGAAGGGATCAAAGAGCAGCGTCGATGACGTCGTAGTGGCTGTAGGCTTATTAGAGTGTGCAGTAGGAGCAATATCTGTAATGATCTCTGTGACACTAAGGATTTAAGTTAAGTCTTAAGTGTGTAGGGTCACAAAGGGCCCGCAATGCTATTGTGATTTATGTTCTCTCAAATAAACGAGAGAGCGAAGGAAAGTGAAGAGAACAGAATAACGACCGATCACAAAAAGCGGCCAGATAGGAATAAAGTAGTCTTTGCGGGCCCGGGCCCGCAATGCTATTGCGGGCCCGCAATGATTTTACAGAGCATTGCGCGCCCGCAATGATTTTACAGAGCATTGCGGGCCCGCAATGATTTTACAGAGCATTGCGGGCCCGCAATGCGTGTGCGTTATTGCCAACCCTAGTTGCAAGCACTGGTTGCTGTCGCTGCTAAACAGCAGTGACATCGGACGGAGGTTGAGGCTGAAATAGCAGTGATGATAATAACCCCCCCCCCTCGCCTTAACATAATGCACACAATTTTTTATCACTTGTTGTCACATTTATTCAATGTATGATAAATTAAATTAAATTAAATAATAATACATGGGCAGGGTACATGGTGCTCGATTCTACAGAGGGGCATCCGAACAGAAAATTGTAAGAAAGGGTTAATTTTACTGGGGTCCAAAAAGTTAAATTTCATCTAAACTTTACAGGGCTATTCCACAATTTTTGAAAAACCCTAATTTTACCCCCATGTCGGCGCCCGTATATGATAACAATAATAATAGAAATAATTATTTCTATTATCATTGCCACAAAATATATTTTATTATTCCGAATAATTGCTAATCAATAAATATTCAACCAATATCCGGATAAGCTATTAGTGACCAGTGAAATCCATTGACTATGAGCACAGGCTGGTGCGCGAATCTGCCTAGTCACATCGATAAGTGGAGAAAACAAAAAAGCATAGGGCTAATACGAACCACGTGACCTATTCTGATATACCGTAATCCCACCATACACCACCTACCGCATACCCTCATAACGTGCATGTCTTGGCGCTGGCGGCCGTCCGCTCTCAAACTTGGAGTGGATTTCGTTAAGCTCTCGCGGAGACGACGCCACGTGACGAGGCGCGACGATATCGCCTGAAGAGCTAGAGTTTTATGGCGCGTTAAAATGTGGTGGAAACCCGAAAAAACGACTTTCCGAGTGTTAAAATGTACCCTGGAAAACCGAAAATGGAAAGTCGATATTTGAATTCGCGGGCGCGAATAAGGTGCGGGAATTCAAATTTACACTCGCGACTGCGAGTTTCCGATGTCAAAAGAAGACGAAAAGTGAAAGAAAATGAAATTCCGGATTTACTTCGCTATTTTAAACATAGAAATTGGCAGTCGGAAAGTCGGAATTTGAATTCCCGCACATTATTCGCGCCCGCGAATTCAAATATCGACTTTCCATTTACGGTTTTCCAGGGTACATTTTAACACTCGGAAAGTCGCTTTTTTCGGTTTTCTACCACATTTTAACGCGCCATTAGCTGATGGAGCTTGCTCTTTCAGACATCGATAGCTCCACTTTTAAAGAGATAACTCAATAGTGAACGTTCCTTTATGTTCTACATGACTAATATATGGCGAAAATATATGCACGCATATCGTACATGTAAAAAACATTGTATCATGAACGGCGTGAATAGATCTGAACGGATCAGGCCGATCAAACGCTAACCAAATTGCCAAAAAAAGCACCGATATCGTAGTATCAGCGACGGATATCCATCGAGCCCCTAATGCTATTCCATTTGCTGTTGTTCATAATAAGATGTAATAAGAATAATTCAATAAGAATAAGATTTATAATAATAATAATAATAATAATAATAATAATAATAATAATAATAATAATAATAATAATAATAATAATAATAATAATAATAATAATAATAATAATAATAATAATAATAATAATGAAAAAAAACGTTACATTTGGCTTACGTCGCCGTCAATTTTGTAGTGTGTTGGGTCTCAAGTGGAAACCCTGATAGTCCATGAAATTACTGTAAAAGGTTAAGGTAGTCAATCATTATTGATCGATGGTACGGTAGCTTCTTATCGTACCCCCATTGTCAGGGTTTTCCACTTGGGACTCAACGCACTCCAAAATTGACGTCGACGCGCGTAAGCCAAATGTAACTTTTTTTACGTGACGGCGCAGGCGAGTCAGGCAAATGTAACGAGGCATTAATGATAAAGTTGGAGGGGAGGGGAGGGTATGACGATAATAATAATATGATATTGTAGAATGATGTGATGAAGCGGCGCACTTGTACTTATTAGATGTTGTTTTATGCCGAACACTCTTCAAACATTGAATGAAAATCGGCATGATAGTGCTTTTGGCAGACCTGTGAAACAGGAAATCGCCAAGTTGGAGGGCACGCGATTCTTTGATGCTCCTGCCACCCGGCAAAGCTCGTAATAGGTGATTTAAGTTAATAATACATTACTATTTTTGGTTTGCATGCGCATTAAATGTAAAATTAGATAATATTATTTAATGTGAATTAGTAATGTATTGCATTTTTAATATATTGCATATTGTGCCAGCAAACAAGTTGGGTGTGATGTTTATAACTTTTGTGCATCGAGTCAGGAAGCGAAGAGATGATCGATTTTGGGAAAGCTGTGGAACTCGGAATCGCCTTGTCTCTCCCGACGTCCGAGTGATTTTTTTGTGTGCTATTAGCCTTCTTGATTGTGCTCTAGATAGAGTGTGGCCGAAACATACATTCAACTGGAAATGAAAAAAAAGTTTTTTTCTAGGAATAAGTATTATAAAAGTATTTTTTAAATAAATTTTAAAATGTATTTATCTTCTCGCTGGGAAAGATTCGCTTTGAAGCACAAAGAATGCAGGCATTGATTGATTAGGTTTCTGCTTCGCCCTTCTGGAATCGATTGAGTTAAACAATTACGAGAGAGAAATTTAGCACAAGTATGAAACATGGATTCACCAAGTTTGATAATTCAGCGGAAGAGTATTTTTTTAATATTCGAACGAACCATAGAAGTTTAAATAAGGCGGCCCACACACTGAATAGTTGGTCATGAGGAGCATATGGGATATATTATTGTTAATTAATTAATTAATTAAAATTAATTGATTAATCAATTTATTGATTGATTAAATGATCAGGTGAAGAAGTATTTCCGTCTGGCGGCCATCGTCGTTCATCCTGACAAGCAGACGGGTCTACTCCATGCTGCGTTGACCAAGGTATGGACTTAGGACTTAGCAGTTGTACTTAAGACTTAGATGTTAGGACTTATCACTTAGCAGTTAGGGTTCTCCATAAGGTTCCCGAACGTATTGTCTTGATCTATCTCTTCTCTTGACGTATTGTAAAGGAGACCTTAGTTCTTAGGGTCGTCCTTAAGATCCTTAAAGTGACCTTAGTTCTTAGGGTCGTCCTTAAGATCCTTAAAGTGACCTTAGTTCTTAGGGTCGTCCTTAAGATCCTTAAAGTGACCTTAGTTCTTAGGGTCGTCCTTAAGATCCTTAAGGTCATCGTAACTTATTCACTTAAGACACCGGCTCAGTAAGATTCGAGGGTTGAGCCGGTGACCCCGGACATCGACCTCACCGATTTGGCTCAAAAATTTTTTGTGGATACCCCCATGGGCCCCCATCACAAAATGGGTATTCATTTGGGCTGGTTCCTTGAAACACAGATGTGGCGCGTTTTCGAAATTTGAAAACTCGATTTTCACCGAAAAAAAATGGAGCGACCTAGGACCAATGTTAGTGTCGATTAATTATAAGTATAAATAGACAACAAAAACTGGCTATACGACGGTCCGGAGATCCGATCGCAAACTGATTTTTTTACCTCCTTAAAATATTCTAAAATTAATTAAAATTTTAAAACAAAAAAGTGCAGTCCAATCTTTGTCTCATCTTATAGAGCAAAAAATTCCGCGTCGAATGAGCGAAAAAAATTAAAAATCGAAAGATACCTATTTTGAGAAAAATGGACCTGAAGATGACCCGAAAATATTTTTGTTTTCGAAACCCCTCATGTGTGTACTCATATTGAAGAGCTCGTCGAGTAGAACAACTTTCATGTTGAACGTTTTGTCTGAAACTCATGTACAAGAGAATTACATGAATTAAGATTAACTGGATCCTAATCGTTTAGATTGCTTGTATCTTGAGAACAAACGACCTTCATAGAATACGTCCAACATGGGAAATGATTTACTCGTCGAGTTCTTTAAAATGAGTATAAACATGGCAAGGTTTCGACAACTTTTTTTTCTTGACCACTTTAGAGGCCATGTTTTTCAGAATAGGGGCCAACAATTTTTTTTCGTGAAACAACAAATTAAGTATGGATTTTTGAGGTCTACAATATAGGCGTAATCAATTTGTGCACAAAAAATATTTTTCTTTCGTTTAACTCAAAATTGGGTGAACAACCGTGCGAATAAATAAAACTCATGTAATTCTCTTGTACACGAGTTTCAGACAAAACGTTCAACATGAAAGTTGTTATACTCGACGAGCTCTTCAATATGAGTACAAACATGAGGGGTTATGAAAACAAAAATATTTTCGGGTCATCTTCAGGTCCATTTTTCTCAAAATAGGTATCTTTCGATTTTTCATTTTTTTCGCTCATTCGACGCGGAATTTTTTTCTCTATAAGATGCGGCAAAATTTGGACTGCACTTTTTTGTTTAAAAAAAAATTATTTTCGTTTTACTCAAAATTAGCAGGAAAACGTGTGAAACTCTCTTGTACATGAGTTTCAGACATGACGTTCAACATGAAAGTTGTTCTACTCGACGAGCTCTTCAATATGAGTACACACATGAGGGGTTTCGAAAACAAAAATATTTTCCGGTCATCTTCAGGTCCATTTTTCTCAAAATAGGTATCTTTCGATTTTTCATTTTTTTCGCTCATTCGACGTGGAATTTTTTTCTCTATAAGATGCGGCAAAATTTGGACTGCACTTTTTTGTTAAAAAAAAAATTATTTTCGTTTTACTCAAAATTAGCAGGAAAACGTGTGAAACTCTCTTGTACATGAGTTTCAGACATGACGTTCAACATGAAAGTTGTTCTACTCGACGAGCTCTTCAATATGAGTACACACATGAGGGGTTTCGAAAACAAAAATATTTTCCGGTCATCTTCAGGTCCATTTTTCTCAAAATAGGTATCTTTCGATTTTTCATTTTTTTCGCTCATTCGACGTGGAATTTTTTTCTCTATAAGATGCGGCAAAATTTGGACTGCACTTTTTTGTTAAAAAAAAAATTATTTTCGTTTTACTCAAAATTAGCAGGAAAACGTGTGAAACTCTCTTGTACATGAGTTTCAGACATGACGTTCAACATGAAAGTTGTTCTACTCGACGAGCTCTTCAATATGAGTACAAACATGAGGGGTTTCGAAAACAAAAATATTTTCCGGTCATCTTCAGGTCCATTTTTCTCAAAATAGGTATCTTTCGATTTTTCAATTTTTTCGCTCATTCGACGCGGAATTTTTTGCTCTATAAGATGAGATAAAAAATGGACTGCACTTTTTTGTTTTAAAATTTTAATTAATTTTAGAATGTTTTAAGGAGGTAAAAAAATCAGTTTGCGATCGGATCTCCGGACCGTCGTATAGCCAGTTTTTGTTGTCTATTTATACTTATAATTAATCGACACTAACATTGGTCCTAGGTCGCTCCATTTTTTTTCGGTGAAAATCGAGTTTTCAAATTTCGAAAACCCGCCACATCTGTGTTTCAAGGAACCAGCCCAAATGAATACCCATTTTGTGATGGGGGCCCATGGGGGTATCCATAAAAACATTTTGGGCAAAATCGGTGAGGTCGATGTCCGGCACTTCCTGGAATCTCACTGAGCCGGTGTCTTAAGGCGATCATGATCGAGTTGAACGACGCGTGGAACGCCTTTGAGGAAGCAGGATCACCCTCGTTGACGTAGAGAGACAATGGCAAATGGAGAGAGCGCCAGAGACGCAGAGACAGAGAGCGAGAGAGTATGGGAAATGAGGAGAGTGTGTCAGAGAAGCAGAGGACGTGGTCTCTTCTATGGTCTTCGCTCTCTCGTCGAGTCGTTCTGTCGTCACTTATGATGGGAGCCTATGAATCAGATGATTCTCTACCTCTCCTTATTCTCTCCCTCTCCCTCGTTTCCCTTACAATTAGTCTATCTATCTATGTTATAATCTCGCAGGGTTGTGAACCATTTTTATTTTATCCTCGTCTTTTTTCTTCCTTTTCTCCCTATTCCTTCTTGTATTGTCTATCATCACTCAATCATTTCACTCGTTCGTATGACTTATAATTGGTTCTTAAAGGGAGCATGTCAGCGGTCTCTTCGCCTCCTTACACAGACTGCATGATTTTAAGGCCAGAAACTCAACTCTAAAACACATTCCTCTTCTTTTGGGTTCAAAGAACAATTACATAAATATATAAATCAGAATACTGTATATCCGATGAGAGAGGCCCAGAGGTGATGAAGAGACTGTTGGACTGACTTTTGTCTGTGTATTCTTTCTTTTCTTTCCGTATCTCTCACGCACTCTCAATTCCATTATATCTTACCGTGATTTCACAGTGGTTTCTATAGAGTATTCGCGTTTTTTGGATCAGAGATTCTATTTCCTGGCTGCGTTGCAGAATATTTATATATCATAAAAATAATTATATATTTATTATAAATATGCAAATGCGTCAGATCCCAGACCATTAAGTGCGTGTGTGGGTACTCATTTTTTGTGATAAAAACACTGGTGGTGACTGCAAAATTAGTGAAATTTTTAATAAAATCGTCAATTTATTTGTCAATTTTGCGGGTGGGTACACCAAAAATGCAATTTGTTGGCGGGCTGGTCTATCCCATACGTTAAAAACTGATCATTACTGGATTCGTTCGACCGTATTAGTCCACTTTATTTCCGTTTTGTTGTTTTCTCTGGTTATCGATGTGACCAGGCGGGGTCACGCACCACCCTGTGCTCATAGTCGATGGATTATGGTGTGCATTAATAAGTCTTCTAGTTAACTCGGCAAAATATTTAAATAATATGGCAATGATAATAATAATAACACTAATAGTAACAACAACAACAACAACAACAATAATAATAATACTTATTTATTTTTTATTTACTTCAGGCAGCGGGCTGCGTGCTCTTCTATCTGTGCACGCATCCCTTCGAGGATTCAGCCAAACTGCGTATCATTTAGGCCAAGTACGCCTTCCCGCCGCATGACCAAAGTTACCTGCCAGGGTTGGGCGGAAAAATTTTCCGTTACCGATTTTTCACCGGTTTTACCGGTCTGTGACCGCAAAATTTACCGACCGGTAAATTTTACGATTTCTCAACGGTAATTATCGAAATTTGCACTAGATATTCTGGGTATCTCTTGGTAATATTATGTTTGAAATCTCGAGAAATTGACCATATCCGAATGTAATATTATAATACGTCTCAACAGACTACAGAAGATTTATTGTAACCATAAATAACTCTTTTCAAATTTAATAACACAGTAAAAGAAATGAAATTCTTTTGTTATAACTAACAAGGGAATGGTCTCAGTTTGGCCTGACCTTATGAGACGTCAATAGTGTAATTAAAATTAGTTATATATGCCGATCGCAAATCCGTTTTTAGACAGTGCCTAATCGACCTGATCTTCGAGAAAATCGATCTTAAAATTTGGCTTTCTGGGCTGGCTGGTCGATTCGAAAGTTTGCATGGTCTCCTACACTAAACTATCCCGATGGGATCATTAGCTCATCTATCAGATATCAAGACATCGACTTCCGTAGTGTAGTGGATAAGGTGTCCACGTGCACTTTTGATTGCCACGGGTTCGATTCCCTTTGAAGCAATTTTCTTTTGCTGATTTTTTTCGTCTCGAAAGATTGAAATATTTTATAGTGATTATGAAAACCTGTAAAGAAAATAGGAAAGTAGGTCGTTGTCTCGATAGTTGATAGATGAGTTAACGAACCCATCTGGATATTTTAGTGTATGATACAGCATGAACTTACGAAACAGCCCAGAAAGCCAAATTTCAATATCGATTTTCTCGAAGCTCAGGTCGATTAGGCACTGTCTAAAAACGGTTTTGCGATCAGCATACATAACTAATTTTAGTCACACTATTGACATCTCATAAGGTCAGGCCTAATTGAGACCATTCCCTTGTAAGTAAGAGCAAATCAGCCTTTTGCCATTCAGATATGTATATGTAGATTCAGGCACGATGTCGCAGATCTGGTGGCATGAATAAACGTAGAGACAACACTTTTTGCAATTTTGTTTTGCGATTTTACAAGGATTTTAAGAGTTTTACCGTTCTTACCGTTTTACCGATTTTTTACCGGTATTTCAGACCGGTAAATTACCGTAACCGAATTATTTACCGGTCACCCTTTACCGCCCAACCCTGTTTCCTGCCCTTCCGACCGCGCATTGGTGAGATGTTGACCTCTGATCTTTAATCCAATGCTCAATGATCATGCGGTCAACAACTATCACTCTGGTATTTCAAAACTTGGTTGCGAATTTAAAAAAAATCGAACGAAGAATCAAAGCGAAATTGTTTGTGGGTACTAGGAAGGAATCAATAGACAGGAATGTCTCTTCAAGTTTAAACAAGAGTGAAACACGAAACGAACTGTACACTTTAAGTTTTTAAAT
Organism: Parapristionchus giblindavisi; assembly: GCA_943737045.1. NCBI lineage: Eukaryota > Metazoa > Nematoda > Chromadorea > Rhabditida > Diplogasteridae > Parapristionchus > Parapristionchus giblindavisi. The sequence goes on from CALSFV010000261.1 coordinate 428,760, forward strand.
GCCATAGCATTTACCATTGCCTCTAGAAGTAGCGATAGTTATCGTTGCTTTATGTTGTTTCAGATTATAATATCTATATCACTAATATGTACCGTGACAGCTATATGTGTATTACAGAATGTTCTCTACGTCCGCTACGGAACTCCTGGAGCGTATTGGCGCCCTCGCTGCTGCCCTTCAGGGTGCGTTCTATCGATTGATATAGGCAGACTGTGCCTGGTATGGGAGAGACAGAGTAATTATTGGGATATTTGTCAGAGAAACGGCAGTGTCCTCACCCTGCACGAACGTTGGCAAAACTTCGTGCAGGGTGAGAACTCAGCCTAGTGGGGGGGGGACATCGATCCGACCATCCTTACTGGCGCAGAACCTGCTCATCAATGGCCATCAACCGCGGGCGGCCCGGCGCCTCCAGGTGGGGAATTATCGATTTTGAGATTTTATTGATTCATTTTATTGATTGATCATTTTCCTTCATCATAGTCACATCACGTTATTTATTTATTTATTTATTTGTTTTTTTTTGTTGGTTTATTTATTTATTTATTTATCGCACACCACAAGCGGGATAGTAGTACTCGTGGATTGTTTTATATGTGGCAAGAACAATAGGAGAATTAGAGAAAAGTTGTTTCTATGTTGAGAGCACGAAACATGCATTCACCTAGTGGGGTGTGGAACGGGACACAAAACCCCGATTCCTGGTAGTTGTAAATCTTAGACGCTAGCGTTGATATGTAGTGATAGTGAGTTATGTGAATGATGTAATGCGTAATAATGGGCTTGGGATATTGATTGATTGATACTGTTTTGAGTGGGATTATTGATTTTGTAGTATGGTTGTTACTGACGTATTGCAATAGCGGCTGTAAAACATTAGTTTATTGATTGATTTATTGAAATATAGATTGAATAATCACAGATGAATTCTCTGCGCGCGATGCACGTGCCGACGGGAACGATGATGACTGATCTACCCGCCCGATTCGAGAAGGTTCTTATCGATTTTTTTCACTTTTCAGTTATCGATTGATTACGTTGTTTTGAGTAATTATTAGTTAATTTATCGAAGACATGATCATAATACAAGGGGGAGGTCGAATATCTCTACCTTTTACTTGATAGTTTTATTGTTACAATTATTAAATACGTGCATGCATATCACTCCTGTACATTGATTTACTTACTAAATTAATTTTGAAAATGTGGCCTTGTTTATAAAAAATCCAAGTTGCGGCTAGCCTTCATAGTTTGTAGCGTACTTTTCGACGTATGTAGGGCGGTACTGTAACAATAATAATAATAATATTGAATGAATGGTTCCATACGACTATCTGTATAAGGGGGAAGTTAAGAGAGATCGAAAAAAGAATTATCGATGTATTCTCGTCATACCGTATCAGAGCGTGTTCCGTTCAGGAGTGACGTCGATAGATTTCTCGCCACAATCTGGCTACATGGCAGTGGGCACGACCAATGGCGCCACTCGACTCAACACTTTAAGAGACCGGCTCGGTAAAAATTCACTATACCCCGGAAATTTCCCCTAGTAAAAGGATTCAGGTCTCCATGCTTTCATGGTGGAAGGTGGCCTGGCTCCTATTTGCAAAAGTGTTGTGAGTCTCCAACGCGGCAAAATTCCAAAGTCGAAAAAATGGCAAACTTCGAAAAATCATATTTTGCGAATGAAACCAGTTAGCCTCGATATTGTTTCACGGTATAGTTGGCCATCTCAAAAGTGCGTAGAAACACTAGGAACATCGAATTATGGACGTCTACAAACACGTTTTTCAGCATTTCCGCGAGATTTTCACCCAGTCAAAATCAATAGACCGTAACTTCCTATAGCACATAAAATAGCCCACACGATTCTGCACTAATAAAACATAATTTCAAACGAATCGAGATTTTCTCAGTATTTAAAAAAAATCAAAATGTGCTTTTTGGGGCTGTTTTTTCGCCCCCAGACCACTTTCTTGGAGGGAATTGGATATGTTCTGTGTATCATGCGACATTCTGAGATGGGCTGAGCAAGAATCCACTGAAACCCAAACGGCTGGCGCGCTCCTGGAAAAGTCGATTTCCATGACCTTCATGGGTTCATGGTCCGAAAATCTCGAAATTTTTCATGACTGGAAATGCTTCTTTCTTGTGGTCATCATGAAGCATGCTCAGTGTGAATTACTACGAAATAGTTTTCATCGTTTCATCGATCTGTTCAAATTTTGCAGAAAAAAATTTGTTCGGAAAAATATGTAAATAATCGTAAATAATTCAAATCTCATCCACTTCATCTGAGATCACGACAATGATGTACTCAGCCCATCTCAGAATGTCGCATGATACGCAGAACATATCCAATTCCCTCCAAGAAAGTGGTCTGGGGGCGAAAAAACAGCCCCAAAAAGCACATTTTGATTTTTTTTAAATACTGAGAAAATCTCGATTCGTTTGAAATTGTGTTTTATTAGTGCAGAATCGTGTGCGCTATTTTATGTGCTATAGGAAGTTACGGTCTATTGATTTTGACTGGGTGAAAATCTCGCGGAAATGCTGAAAAACGTGTTTGTCGACGTCCACAATTCGATGTTCCTAGTGTTTCTACGCACTTTTGAGATGGCCAACTATACCGTGAAACAATATCGAGGCTAACTTGTTTCATTCGCAAAATATGATTTTTCGAAGTTTGCCATTTTTTCGACTTTGGAATTTTGCCGTTGACCGCGTTGGAGACCGAATGCCTCAATCACTACACTTTTGTAAATAGGAGCCAGGCCACCTTCCACCATGAAAGCATGGGGGGCCTGAATCCTTTTGCTAGGGGAAATTTCCGGGGAATCCTCAAAATGGTAAATAATTACGGAGCTTGTCTCTTAAGGAGTATTGATTGATTGGTTGATTACGACAGATGAATTATCGATTGATCGATTGAATTGTTATTGTTTGCCGAACAACCTAATACTGTTGTTTCCTTTTTTTTCGTTGAGTTTACTATTACATAAATACACCTCGTTACGTTATGCTCTTACATACATCGTTATTGTTGATTCTTGATCTTTGATCTTTGAACTATTTCGTTGTTTCTGCATCCATTCGGATAAAACACTTCCTCATACCTAATGTGTTTGTTCGTTATTGATTGGTTATTCGAGAATAATTTGCATATTTCGAAATGTGTAATTGTATTCAATCGATATATGTATCGATTGGGTGGATTTCAGCCGCATTGGCGAACCTGCTGCGTGGTGCCATGAATCTGTTAGGAGGTCAATATTTCTTTTTTATTCTAATTTTATAAAAAGGTTGTTAATTCCTCCTGGTGAAGTCTGGTTTCAATCATTTTTAAAGCACGCGCTTCTTTGTCTCTCCTTAATCTTCGCATAACCTTCCATTTCTCTAATCTCTGTTTCATTTTCTTTTCTTTGATTATGCCATCGTTACAATTCTAAAATGACTGTGATATTACCTATTATTGATTCGCTCGTTCCAAGCGGCTTCGCAACCGTATACACTTGTCAGGACGCCGCGTCATTAGCCTGGTACGCGCTGGCTAATCACGAAGCGTCCGAATGATCCAGGACGAAATGCGTCTGCTGAAACAGGTATTGATTGATTTTCGTGATTTATTGATTGATTTTAGTGATTTATTGGTAACCTTGCGTTAACCTTATTGAAGTATGTATGAGGGAGCGTTTTTCGTTGAGGAACATTCGAAATTTGCATTATGTTACCTTTTTATATCGCAATTGCAGCCTGGTGTAATGATGTATGAAATATGTTTCACGCATTTCTCATATCCCCTAATCGTTTCCAAGATTTCAATATTACAATATTTTGCGAAAAATCAATCAATAATATCTTCCTTTGTTCCAGCTGAGACACCCGCACATCATACGGTACTTCACGTCCATCTGCAGCGAGGCACGGACGGCGAGCGGAGCGAAGGAGTTCATCATCATGAGTGAACTGTAGTCTGGGAGGAAGTAATCGATAATCTATGTAGATGAGTGCAGTTATACAGTACCAATCGAAAATCGATATCGCTTTATGCTCCGGCTTTGCAGGGTAGTATTGTAGCAAGTAGCGTACGAAAAAGTAACTTACTTTGAGTTACTGTTTCGCTATTTCATGAGCATATAGAGAAAAAGTAAATAAAAAGTAAGTTACTTTTCGCGCTACTTACTAATACTGCAAAACCGAAGTGATTGCAATAGTTCAGTACAACAGTTATATAATATAGAAATCACTTACTGTAGTTCATTATGACGGTGATCTAAGAAAGAATCGATAATCAAAATCAATCAATCAATAATCAGGTGGATCCGTTATCGATCTGATCACGAGTGGCCAGTCACTGACGCTCGCACAGGTACGTAGTCATTTATTCTCGGCTTGAAAGATTCTATTGATTGATTTTTAGCTAAAAATTAGCACTCGGAGAACTAATCTCTTTTTTGTCCTGTTATCAAACACGATATTTTTCTACTTGTTTCGAATCGTCCCTATCAATACTACCAAAACCAATTGCAAATCATTCTATTTCATTCTCATCATTCTAATTTCCTTAATCTTTATCATTTATTGAATTGTATAGAGTATAGTGCATCTTTGCAAGAATATTAAAAGGCGTTCTCGCTAAGACGGCAAGTAAAGTGGCACAGTTGGTGAAAATCGTTTCTATGCGCTCAAACTTCACAGATGGAGTGCCTAGGGGTGGGATAGACTTCAGCCAAAAAATTGGACTCCAAATGTGATCTTTGATTTTTGATCTCGCGAAAAATAAAGTTGAGATCATATCTTGTTATATACCATTCGAAAGAGCGCAAAAAGTTATGCTAGAATGTAAATTTTCAGAGCTCTAGGTCTAGTATAGCTCCCGTAATGTGCGAAAGCCCAAATTTTTTGGACGTTTTCAATATTTAAAAAAATAAATCAGCACTTTACAATAATCTCCGGGGAATTTCACTGACGCTATCTTGTAGCAAATTTAATGTAGAATTTAATAAAAATTAATTGAGAAAAATCGATTATGTCTAAACATCACTTTTAAGCCAACGCTATCGCCCGATCGAGTTCATTATTATGGGGTGGGTTCGAATCCCGCCAGAGATTAGAGAAATGGAAGGTTATGCGAACAGTGGCCGTAACGTTGGCAAACCATTTGGTGAGAATCGTGATGTCACAAGCATATGGGGATGAGGGGGGTGGGATTCCTAACAAACGCCTCCGCCTACGCTTGCGACGTCATGCGTGCCGGCAAATGGTCTGGCAACGTTCATGGATACCTAGATATATTATACATACGGTCATGTGGTGTTACATTTTCAAAACGTGCGCACGCCGCACGCCAATCAATAAATCAATCAATCAATCGATATTCCTCACCAAAGTTCCGTAAAAACAAAGGTTCAATTTCAATCTATCAACAAATAGCTATCAGTATGCCAAATATCACATTACACTAATTATTAACGTTGCTGTTGTTGTTCTGATCAGGATGAACAATTATTCCCAATAATACATTTTCGTAACCTCGAAATGTGAGGATCGACCCACTATATAAGGCTCATTTTATATGTTTTCATTTTATATGTTTATATTTTATATTTATATTTTATATGCAATTTAAGCGAAAAATAACGATTTTTCTAAATCTACCAACAGTATTTTTTTTAAAATCATGTGAGAGCGCCCAAAATGTATAATGGCTGCCACTAAACCACTGATCAGTGATCTAATCGATTAGTCAGAATGGAGTAGCTGCAGTTAGGCTAGCAATAAGAATTATATTCTATATTTTCGAATTCCAAAGCTTCAGCACTATCTGTCGAGTTGACCATGATCAATTAAGATGCTCGCGCAACCCGAATCAGCCGGGTGAAAGTCTGTTGTTGCTCGTCTGATCAGGCAATAAGACTTATTCGTCATCAATAAATCATCATCATCATCATCATCATTATTATTATTATTATTATTATTATTATTATTATTATTATTATTATTATTATTATTATTATTATTATTATTATTATTATTATTATTATTATTATTATTATTATTATTATTATTATTATTATTATTATTATTATTATTATTATTATTATTCTTTAAAAAATCGACCACTTTAGTATGGATTTGTTAAGTAGTCTGTCTGTAATTTGTGATTTATTGGTCAATTGGCGTCAACCTTATTGAAGAATGTATGAGGGTGTGATTTTTCGTCGAGGAACATTTGCATTATGTTACCTTTTTATATCGCAAGTGCAGCCTGGTGTAATGATTTATGAAATAGGTTTCACGCATTTCTCATATCCCCTAATCGTTTCCTCGATTTCATTAATACAATATTTTGCGTAAAACCAATCAATAATATCTTCATCTGTTCCAGCTGAGACACCCGCACATCATACGGTACTTCACGTCTATCTGCAGCGAGGCACGGACGGCGAGCGGAGCGAAGGAGTTCATCCTCATGACTGAACTGTGCTCAGGTACAACGCTAGTCTGGGAGGATTCTATTGATTGATTTTGAGTCGAATAGCTACGTTACAGAATTTGAAAATCCGGCCAGGTTTCGTAGTTCGTTACGTACTTTTCGACTTATGGGAGGAATCAATCGATAATCGGTATAGATGAGTACAGAATGATGGTTGTCTAAAAAGCAATCGAAAATGTATATGGATTTAACATTACACTAGTACAGTATGATGGTTATATAGCATAAGAATCAATTGGTAATCGATTTCGATCGATGATTACTCCATATGTCGAAAAGTACGTTATAAACTATGAAGCCTGACCGCATTTTGAGCTGAAACATCCCGAAAAATAAAAAAACCTGGCGGCATTTTGAAAAAGTGTAACATTCGACCTACTCTTGTACATTATGACTGTTATCTAAGAAACAATCAATAGGTGGATCCGTTATCGATCTGATCACGAGTGGCCAGCCACTACACTCGCGCAGGTAGGCGATCATTAATTCTTTATTTGAAAGTTTTCTATAGATTGATTTGGCCCACAATTGGCACTAGGAGAACGAATATTTTCTGTTTTCCTATTACCGCACACGATATCTTTTTACTTGTTTCGAATCGACCCTATCAATACATGAAATCTCTTTCCTTAATCTTCATCACATAGTTAATTTTATAGATTCTACAATATATAATTACGGCAGTTGTTCATTGCTGTGATAAAGAATACTGAAAAATAAATAAATAGATAAATAATAGGAATTTATAGGTCGCGAACATCTTCGCAGTCTCATCCATTGCCTATGCGGGAAACTCTTATCGATTTATTGATTTTCTGGACCAATTATCGATCCGATCCGATAATTGGTCCAGAAAATCAATAAATCGATAATTGTATGGCGTGGCTGTTCGACATTGACTTCGTTCAAGTATTTGGGACCTATACGTTAGCGATAGTATTGAATTTTGCCGTTCACACTTGCTCATTGTACATGCCTGAAACGCGAATGCGACTGGTTGAGTGGCTTTGAACGGGGAAAGTGGCCAGCCACCTTGCACAACGAAAAGCTGAACTTCAATCTATATCTTAACTTTATCGATTGATATTCATAATTATCGATTGATTTTTCATCGATTCGTACTGATATCGATTGTTTAGGAATATCTGATCAAGTGTGATCTGGAAACGCGTGAGTACAAGCAGTTGCGACTGCCTAAATGTAAGGGAGATTATTGATGTATTGATTAGTTTATTGATTGATTTTTTATTTGATTTGATTAATTAATTTACTGTGCAATTCTCTCTAGAATTCCAATGAAATTTATTTAATTAATTATGTTTGCGTGGTAGATGAGGGGATATTGTACTCCGTTGATATCGTAATCCTTAGGTGCAGGTACGGTAGGCTAGGAAATCGATTGATCTTTGATCTTTATAGCGTGATCTTTGATGAATCCATTAGTTATTTTTATCAATTAGGTAATCCTCTCGTTCGCTCTTCCTACCAGTTCGTTTCGTGTTTCACTTTCGATTCAAGTTGTTGAGTCATTCTCGTTTGTTGTTTCTCCTTGTTGATTACGCAGCCATGCCTAAACATTCCTCATTGTCTATCATGCACAATCCGATTGATTTTATCATGCTCCGTAGTATTTTGGCATTTCACACAGAGAAACAAGTGTAACCCACAGCACGTAACAATTGTGACGTGTTATATTTAACACTTTTTGGGTGTTAAAATATATTAGCTCAAAAAGTGTTAACTGTAACACTTCACAGGTCTTTTGTAGCAAGTAAACCAATTTCGCCGTCATTTACATTTATTTTATCCGTGAACGGTGTCAAACCGTTTGCCGCGACAAACTTCACAAGCTTAAGAGTAGGAGTTTTGGCAAACGCCTACCCCTACGCTTTTGTCGCCACGTTTGGTTTGACACCGTTCATGGGTACGACAGTAATATTCAACCGGAGGGTATTCTAAAACAAAAATAAAGGCTAGACCATTATCCGTATAGTTGGTTTTTTTCCAAAAAAAAAGCGTATCTATTACCGCTCGTAGCTTTTTCTCTCAATACTTTTGGAAATGAGTGAAACCAGAATTCGCCTTGGATCGCATTAGTGTTGTCAGAGTGACTCGAGTTGTGCGTTTGACACTGACTGACAAGTTGTCATCAGTGATAAGAACAGGGTGGTGAGTGATTGAGGTTTGATGTGACGCGTGGAGGGCAGAATGTGGACGCTCCACCCAATGCCAGCTGCAGGAACAGCGAAAAGCCGTTTTCCGGGAAGAATTTTGGAAAACGCCTCCGCCTACGCTAATTACGTCGCACTTTCCCGGAGATCGGTTTTCCGTTGTTCATACATAAGGCCACAACTGTGATGGTCCCATACCAGATCACTGAACATCACGTGGGATAGACCCGCTCGCAAGATTTTGAAGTTTATGAGTACCCAAACTCAAAACTATGCGTCAAATCCGTCGATTTCATCGCAACTTCTCTACTTTTCTGGAATACATACGAAATTTTGCCTAAAAAAATTATGTCTTAATTTATGTTCCAATTCAATTTTACAGGTAGTACCGGATAGAGAAAAAACTATGCAATGAATTCTGGAAACCGAAGATATACTACATTGCATTATTACATTATGGCGGCATTGCATTATTTCAATATTTCATGTCTATGGATGATGCTAATCTCGTCATTACTCATCTCATTTAAGTGTGATATTCAATTAAATTTCATTAATACGGTTTACATTATTAACATTATTAATGTTATTTATTTGAACAATATTTTTTTAAAACGTATATTTTAAACAATTATTAACTTAATTGATTAATTAATTAATTATGAATATTTAATCAAACAAATTACATAGTTAATTCATTGTTCACGATATCAACGTTATCCGTAACGCATAAAAAATATTAGAATATTTCCGATGAATCGACAAATATCCTCACACTACAGCTAATATGAGAGTCATGAAACCGCCAAGTTACTGGTGGATGAGTGGCGAACGAGCGAGCCCTCATCCCCAGCATTAACCATCCAGCATTATCATAATATCTACAAAGGGTTCAAATAAGTTTTAAATTAAATCAAAGCTGACATGAAGCGTCCTCGAAAGCGGAGCGCTATGGATCGGAAAATAGATCGCCGCACACCGACTGAGCGCATTCCAATCACCTACACTATCATTCGGGAAGCCAACTTTGAACTCAAACATCTCGGTTCAGGTGCATTTCTGTGAAAAACTACTAAGAGGGAAACCCCCGCTATTTTTCCGTGCTCTGAGGTAATGAAAGTGCTTCCGAACAGCGCTACACTATGGGCCAAATCACTCAAAACCTGCCGATTCGGCGCGGCAAAGCCTGAAACATGTTATGTAACTTTTCGAGGGCTACAAAATGAGTGGTTTACGAAAAGAATACGTCCATGGAGACTTGTGGATCATCCACATGGAAATTTCCTGATGATTTGAAATCATTTTCGCCACCCAAAATCTCTCGTTTTACACACTCTCTCGCATATTCCTTTTCATTCCATTCCATTCCATTCTACACCGCACGGTCTCGAGCGCGCGGTGCGGAATGAAACATATCGTTTTCTGCCTTTGTCTTCCCTGTATTTCTTTCACTTTCCGGCGAGAGAGTGTGTGAAACGAGAGATTGTGGTTGGGCGAAAATGACTTCAAATCATCAGGAAATTTCAAAGGGGATGATCCACACGTCTCCATTGACGTATTCTTTTCGTAAACCACTCATTTTGTAGCCCTCGAAAAGTTACATAACATATTTCAGGCTTTGCCGCGCCGAATCGGCAGGTTTTGAGTTGTTTGGCCCATAGTGTAGCGCTGTTCGGAAGCACTTTCATTACCTCTGGTTTGTTTAGATTGATAGAGCACGGAAAAATAGCGGGGGTTTCCCTCTTGGTAGTTTTTCATAGAAATGCACCAGAACCGAGATATTTGCGTTCAAAGTTGGGTTCCCGGATGACCGACCCGGTGTAGGGAGCCCCAGAATGATATTTACACAATGGGACTTTGGGGGGTGGTAGGGCATGCCTAAACAAGAATAAAACTGGGGAGAACTCGTTGTTTGATTTTTCTCCATTCCGGTCGTTAGCTCGATTCTCTCGTGACAGGCGTGAAAAAAATAATGTTTTCATTTTTTTTCCTAGAAAAACACGGTTGTAAATTCCACTTGTTGAAGTCTGGTTTCAATCATTTTGTAAAGCATTGTGAGAAAACGCTAAGGGTGGTTTTTGCTGGTTTGGTTTTCAGTGCATCAAAGCCAACTATATGGATTGTGACTGGAGGGTCTAGCCTTTATTTCGTTTTAACGGGCGCTCTTGTTGAATCCTGGTTTCGGACCTCTTGTAATGCTGCTGCAACATGGCGCGCGACGATGAAAGATGGATATAACAAGGGAATATTGACTTTAGGATCGGAGAAGACGGGATTTCATTTTGCTTAACTTCTCCTATCCTGAAATTATTTCTTCGTGACGAATTATTGCTAGTAGTGATTGATATATCGATCACATGAGTATGGCTATCATACTCGTGAAAACGAATTCTTTTTGCACACAGCCTTGCCTTCCCTTGCGGGGCCTTGCGCATAGCTTTTCAAAAATTTGAAAATTTTCAGTCAAATCAGCAAAAAAATGGCCATGCGCATAGCCATACAATTCCCCGGTTTGCGTTTACAGTTTGACACTCTTTATACAGCGCCGGAAAGTCAGTGCCAACTTTTTGTTTTTGTTATATTTAGTGAACCAAGCGTGCTATGGGGCCGCTCTCGCGAGTTCTTAAGGGAAATTTATCGAGGAATCCGGCTCTGATATTGTAGACTCATGAAAATTTCTCGTTATTGCGTAATGATGACGCAATCGAAGTCCACTTTTTTGAAAAATCATAACTCCGAGGAAAATTTTTTTCCAGCCTACCGTTCTTCTATAAATTTGAGATCTTCGTGTCGGCTACTCAGAAAAATTTTTTTAGGTTGTTGCGATTTTTTTCAACCGCAGTGCCCTTGATACAAAATGGCGGCTGCAAACACATATCTCAGCTCCAAGGCATGCTAGAGACTCGTTCTTGGGATCAAAATGAGCCTTATGATGTCCCAAATATACCCTGAAAGTTTGGTCTTGATCGGACCACAATTGCCTTCAGTACACCAAAAAGTCATTTTTTTCCCGATGACCTCACTTTGAGGGCCTACAATTATGAGAGTGATTTTTCTAAAAATGTGGTTCTTGTGCTAAATATGCCAAATCCATCCCAGAAGTCATCCTCACACTTTGGTGAAAACAGCTTGCTTCCCTTCTTCAAGGCAAACGACAAGCGAGAATGCGCTCATTTCGGAGACGCATCTACAGCCCCTTCCCTCCCTCCCCTTCTCTCTCGCTTGTAAGGGGAGGGGCGCGCGCACGCGCAGTGAGTGCGTGCGGGAAAGACTGATGTGACACCGAGTGGTTGCAAGATGGGTTCTCCCAAACTTGTAGACTTATTCTATGATGGATTTGGCACGTTATAGCATAAGAACCACATTTTTAGAAAAATCACTCACATACTTGTAGGCCCTCACAGTGATGTCATCGGAAAAAATGACTGTTTGGTGTACTGAAGGCAATTGTGGTCCGATGAAGACCAAACTTTCAGGGTATATTTGGGACATTATAAGGATCATTTTGATCCCAAAAACGAGTCTCTAGCAAGTCTTGGAGCTGAGATTTGAGTTTGCAGCCGCCATCTTGCAGCAAGGCCGCTGCGGTTGAAAAAATCGCAGCAACCTAAAAAAATTTTCTGAGTAGCCGATACGGAGATCTCAAACTTATAGAAGAACGGTAGGCTGGAATAAAAATTTCCTCGGAGTTATGATTTTTCAAAAAAAGTGCACTTCGATTGTGTCATCATTACGGAATAATGAAAATTTTTCATGAGTTCTCAATATCAGGGCCGGATTCCTCGATAAATTTTGCACAAGAACTCGCGAGAGCGGCCTGATAGCACGCTTGGTTCACAAAATATATAACTCCTCCTCTTAATCTCCCTCTCCTCTGTCTTTCTCCACCCCTACGTCTATGACACTGGTCATCAGTAGCATCTACTCACACACAATACAACCATAGTCGTCCTAGTGTAAACAATAACAGTGACCATCCGATCTTGGCTTTCATTCCTCATCCCCTCCTCTCTCTCCTCTCTCCCTTTTGCCCGCTCTCTCCCTCACCGCATCATCCCCTCCTCTCTCTCCTCTCTCCCTTTTGCCCGCTCTCTCCCTCACCGCATCATCCCCTCCTCTCTCTCCTCTCTCCCTTTTGCCCGCTCTCTCCCTCACCGCATCATCCCCTCCTCTCTCTCCTCTCTCCCTTTTGCCCGCTCTCTCCCTCAACGCATCATCCCCTCCTCTCTCTCCTCTCTCCCTTTTGCCCACTCTCTCCCTCACTCCATCATCCCCTCCTCTCTCTCCTCTCTCCCTTTTGCCCGCTCTCTCCCTCAACGCATCATCCCCTCCTCTCTCCCCTCTCTCCCTTTTGCCCACGCTCTCCCTCACTCCATCATCCCCTCCTCTCTCTCCTCTCTCCCTTTTGCCCGCTCTCTCCCTCACCGCATCATCCCCTCCTCTCTCTCCTCTCTCCCTTTTGCCCACTCTCTCCCTCATTCCATCATCCACTCCTCTCTCTCCTCTCTCCCTTTTGCCCGCTCTCTCCCTCACCGCATCATCCCCTCCTCTCTCTCCTCTCTCCCTTTTGCCCGCTCTCTCCCTCACTCCATCATCCCCTCCTCTTTCGCCATTCTTTATCTCTCTCCCACCGAGCAATGAAAGAGACCGAAACCTTTGTCGACGATCTCTTCAACGCTCTACGCTCTTTCATTGTTAGAGAACATAGAAATAGTGTGCGCAATGAAGAGAACCCTTAAGAAGAAACCTAACTACTAGGTGATAAGCCCTAACAGCTAAGTGATAAGTCTTAGTTGCTAACAATAAGTCCTAAGTCATAATTGGTAAGTCCTAACTTCTAAGGTCTAAGTACTCCGTATCTTGGCCAACTCACAAGGAGTCTCATAGGCCTTAAGTCGGCGAAAAGCGACGGTTCATAGCTTATTAGAAACCCCTTTCTCTGTAGATTAAGAAGGTGTGCTTAAAAATCCTGAACTGCTCTGTACCCGGAGTAACAAAAATTCAAAGTTTGGGCAATTTTTGTAACGAAATTGTCGTCTAATGACCATGCAATTGCCGTGCAATAATGTGGTAGTTCTGCTCGCTACCTCTCCGAGCTAGTGATGGTGCAGTGGTAAAGATTCCGCGTACAATTTTTGCGCTGCGGGTTCGATCCCCGCCGAGGCGACTTGTTTTGCACGATTTTTACATTTGAATTTTTACGTTTTTAAAAATAATTTTCCAATGTGCTTACTGATATTCATGCATCCAATCTGTCCTAAAGATGGCAGTGTTGATTGAAAGATTCAACGTATTTCAGAAATCTCTCGATAAAACAAAGAACAACCATACATTTTCGCTACCCTCGCCGTTTATTTTTATATAGTGGGTCAATTCTCGAAATAGGGTGGGCTGATTTACAAAATTCGTTTCCTCCTTTTTTTTGCTAATGTTTATGCTATTTCCTATACCTAACAATTTGATATAGGCTTCGGCATGGGCACCGACTGTAGCTCCTTCGATCCGGCCAAAAAAGAAAAGCAGGAAAAAATTATTTTAAAAAAACATAAAAATTCAAGTGTAAAAATCGTGCAATACAAGTCGCGACGGCGGGGATCGAACCCTCCGCGCAAAAGTTGTACGCGGAATCTTTACCACTGCGCCATCACTAGCTCGGAGAGGTAGCGAGCAGAACTACCACATTATTGCACGGCAATTGCATGGTCATTAGACGACATTTTCGTTACAAAAATTTCCCAAACTTTGAATTTTTGTTACTCCTTGTACAGAGCCGTTCAGGATTTTTTAAGCACACCTTCTTAATCTACAGGGAAAGGGCTTTCTAATAAGCTATGAACCGTCGCTTTTCGCCGACTTAAGGCCTATGAGACTCCTTGTCAGCATGGGGCAGACCCGTCTGTTTGTCAGGATGAACGACGATGGCAGCCAGACGGAAGTACTTCTTCACCTGATCATTCAATAAATAAATAAGTAAATACATTTATTATCAATAATATATTTCATATTCTCCTCATGACCAGCTGTGTTGACGGTATTTCTCTAACGGTCTATGGTTCGTTGGAATATATAAAAAAACATTACTCTTTCGACGAAATAACAACCTTGGTGAATCCATGTTTTGCACTTGTGCAAAAACTCTTTTTGCTTACAACTAGATCGATTTTAGCTCGATCCCGCAAAATTGGATTATAAATTGACAGTATTCTTGAGAATTTCACTATTTATAGGGCACGCACACGCGTTTTTGTCTCAAAATGTGGGTCTGCATGGTAATCACTGGTCTGCATGCTTGATCCTTCAAAAACATATCTTTCACAGAAGAAGATAAAAAAATATTTTAATTACTATTATATTTTCTTTAATCAGAAATCATCAGTCTTTCGACATTTTCGAAATGAATGGGGGTTCAACACAATCTACGAGCACTATCAGCTCCTACTAGAAGCAATGTTCAAGTTGAAAAGACTTATCTAACAGATATACCCTATTCCCGATGGGTTCTGTTGAAGGAAATAAGCATTATTGTTAATAATATTATCATTATTCGGATTATTATTATTATTCATTATCATTGAACATTCGGATGAGGGTTATCAATTTATTTTATTTTATTTATTTATCGTACACCGCAAGGGTGTTTCAACAAGTGTTCGAGTGCAAAAAAAAGATGTGAAAGAACAAAATTATTTAAAAGAGAGGTGGATTGGGATGGGGATGGGGGGGAAGGTGAGAGATCAATTGATCACGCCTTCTGCTACAGTCAGGAAGAGTAAAGAGGGAGGAGCCTCATGTGCGGTGGAGCGGCCGCAAATCCAATTTATGAGGCCGTTTGCGTAAGAGTCGGGCAAATCTGGAGGGGGCTTGGCACAGACCAAAAATTTCGATACCCTCAAAACTTGTGCATAGGGGTTATCGACCACGCTGATGAAGATGGGCATAGTCATTTTGGCCCCAGTGGTCCCGCAATGCCCGGGTGGGATTACGGTAAAATCACCTTTTCAAGCCGTTCTCGGTCTATGGTTGAGCTAGATGGATGAAAATTGGGCGCCTGGTGCAGAATTCAATGGCAATGACGGCTGTCTACTTCATTTGTTTTGAAATTTTTACAAAAAGCACGTATAGTGCAACTTTTGATGGAGATGTTTGCGCCCCTGACGAGTACCACCGTTCGAACCGGAGTGACGAGAGGATTCCAACGATGTATTTTGAGCTCATATCTCCGTTGGAAGGTCAATATTGCTTCGATATAGTGATCTGCATCTGAAAGCAGTCTCCCTCCCTAACATGTTTAACTTGTCTGACAAGGAGTCTCTTTCAGCTTAAGGTGGCGAAAAGTGACGATTTATAGCTCATTCGAAAGTCCTTTCTCTGTAGAATATGAATGTATGTTTAAAAAATCCGAAACGGCTCTGTACGTGGATTTCAAAAAAATCCAAATTTTGAGCAATTTCAACCTTGAAATTCCTGTGTAATGGCAGTTGAATTCCCGTACAATGATGGGCTACTTCTCCGCGCTCTCCCTCCGAGCTAGTGGTGGCGCAGTGGTAAAGATGTCGCTTACAATTTTTGCGCTGCGGGTTCGATCCCCACCGATGCGACATGTTTTGCACGATTTTTACACTTGTTTTTTATGATCTTTTTTTAAAAATAATACATAACACATAAAAAAATTTTGTACAGTTTCAAAAAATAACTTATTCCTATCATGTCTTACGATCCTAGTGCCAACTATCATCCGTACATTATTAAATAACAGAGAATTCATTTATTACAATGTGGAATACAAACAGTTAAATTTTAAATTTGTAAATTAATTAATAAATTTGCGAAATTTTTTAAAAAATATCATAAAAAACAAGTGTAAAATCGTGCAAAACATGTCGCATCGGCGGGGATCGAACCCGCAGCGCAAAAATTGTAAGCGACATCTCTACCACTGCGCCACCACTAGCTCGGAGGGAGAGCGCGGAGAAGTAGCCCATCATTGTACGGGAATTCAACTGCCATTACTCAGGAATTTCAAGGCTGAAATTGCTCAAAATTTGGATTTTTTAAAATCAACGTACAGAGCCGTTTCGGATTTTTTAAACATACATTCTTATTCTACAGAGAAAGGGCTTTCTAATAAGCTATGAATCGTTACTTTTCGCCAACTTACAAGGGGATGGTCGCAACTGGTTCTGGCCATATGAGATAGCAATAACATGACTAGGATCAGATTTCGATGCTGATTACGAATCCGTTTTCAGAAAGTGCCTAATCGACCTGATTTTCGAGAAAATCGATATTTTAATTCGGAAATTCGTGTGGTTTCCTGCGCAAACCGTCCGGGTTTGCTGGTGAACTCATCTATAAACTCTCGCAATAGTTTAACTTACATTTTCGGATCTTTCCGATGCGATCCAGATTGTTTGTGAAGGAAACTACACGACTTTTCGAATTAACAAGCCAAATTTCAATACCGATTTTCTCGGAAATGAGGTCGATTAGGCACTTTCTGAAAACGGATTCGTAATCAGCATCGAAAACTGATCCTAGTCATGTTATTGCCATCTGATATGGCCAGGACCAGTTGCGACCATCCCCTTGTTAAGCTGAAAGAGGCTCCTTGTGAGTGGCGAGAGAGCGTGCGAAAATGAGAGAGTGTAAGGGAGCGCGCGGCGTAAACTCCTCGTGATCACTATATTGATGCAATATTAGCCGTACAACGGAGATATGAGCTCGAAATACATCGTTGGAATCCTCTCGTCACGCCGGTTCGGACGGTGGTACTCGTCAAGGGCGCAAACGTCTCCATCAAAAGTTGCACTATACATGCTTTTTGTAAAAATTTCAAAACAAATGAAGTAGACAGCCGTCATTGCCATTGAATTCTGCACCAGGCGCCCAATTTTCATCCATCTAGATTAACCATGGACCGAGAACGGCTTAAACAGGTGATTTTACCGTAATCCCACCCGGGCGTTGCGGGACCACTAGGGCCAAAATGACTATGCCCATCTTCATCAGCGTGGTCGATAACCCCTATACACAAGTTTTGAGGGAATCTAAATTTTTGGTCCGTGCCAAGCCTTGTTCGACTCTTACGCAAACGGCCTCTTATATTGTATTGTACGAAAGTAACTTTAGCCGGAGTTCTCCTTTTGCTGTGATACCACAAGAACCTAGACCAAAGATCAATAAATATAAACTTTATCTACACTGACTAAGTCGAAACACAATCCAAGACGAACTACTCACAACCTCACTCTACAACGACATGAGTCCCAGACTAAAGATAATACAACGAAAGACACGACAACAACTTACAATTATGGTAATGGGCCATAATTGATTACAATGCAAAATAAATGAGACATAGAAATAAATGCAAAAGTAATATAATTAGGATAATTACTAGAACACAAAATACAATTACATAGATCAAATATGTATAGTAGGAGAGTTATAATAGGGCTGGGTATCATACCCTAACATCTCCCTCCTCCTCCTCCAGCATGTCCTCATGCGAACAAAATTCTTCTTGGCACGTAGTCATTTATTTTTTTGTTTGAAAGATTCTATTCATTGATTATTGGCCCAAAATTTGCACAAGAAGAAAGAATCTCTTCTTTGTGGTGTAATCAAACACGATATCTTTCAACTTTTTCAATCGGTCTTATAAATACTACCACAACCGATTGCTAATCATATCATTTCAAATTTCATTTAATAAATAATTAATTAAATGAATAATATGAATTTATAGGTGGCGAACATCTTCAACGCCGCAGTCTCATCCATTGCCTATCTCCACACGGTCTCCGCCCGTCACCCATCGTGATATCAAGGTACTGTAGTTGTGGGAAGTACGGTAGGGCCAATGTACTGTAGCCGGAGTTCCGGAGGTAGTTGCATATTGTCTGTTTTGATATTTGGACGACTTAGAATATTGTGTGAAACGTGAATATACTTGGGTTAAGATGTGTGTATGAGTTTCTAATTTCCCGTAGAAGGTTTGTAATTGATCATTTGACTCAGATCTTTGAGCTGTGAACTTTGATCTTTAATCTGCCCACTCTGAGGTGGAGAATCTACTGTTCGATTTGATGGGTGTGGTGAAACTGTGCGACTTTGGCAGCGCGACGACGGAACAGAAGGCGCCCGATGACTCGTGGACGGCGGTACAACGAACTAAGTTAGATGAAGATGTCAGTTGTCTTTGATCTTTGATTTCTAGTCTTTGATCTTTAGCCGGGGGGCGTAATGAGTTGCTTCTCTGTCATTACTCGAAAGTACGCTGTAAGAAGTTCCTACGAAGTTCGAATTTTTGGGGAATTTTTTATTGAAAACTCGATCGAATTTTGTGAAAACCTGACCGCATTTTGTAACTTAAAATTTTTTTTTGTAAATATTTAGCGTAGCTATTCGACCTCTGATAGCTAAGCAGTGTCTTTTGCGTGTATAAAGAGGTTTTCTAGTTGATCACTGTAGACGATCGAACGATCAGACGATCGAAGAGTAGAAGATCAAAGATCAAGCAAAGCTAATCTTACAGAGCTTTACTCCATGTTAAATGCTGTTATTTCATTCCGGGGAATTCTACATCGTGGTTTTATGTCGCGTCGTTATAATTCTTGGATTACATACCTTACTTAGAGAGCTAAGCATTTTGCTTTACTGGGCACTTAGGATCCCCATTTTTTGATACATTATGCGCGACTGTGATACAAGGCGATTACGCAACTAAAAAAACGGTGTCATTTATCAAAATTCTGAGAAAATCACCCGTTTATATGTCTGTGTATCCGAACTACAGTAACCCAAAATTTCTTTTTCGATTTGTCTGCGGCTCTTGCAACCTTTTCTCCAAACACTACATTAAAAACTTGCCGGAGGCCTGTACGCTCTCTTTGAATTCAAGCATGCCCTAATTGGTCGCTTCCCCGCACCACCAGGACCATTCCGAGGTAGACTAGTACCGTAGTTCACTACACCACAATAGCTTTCGCTAACTTACTTTATTTTTCAAACTTGCGAAACGTCTCCAACGTATGCGGACGGCCCATACGAACATTTTGAGCTCGAACATGACCGAATTGGTCGCTTCCCCCCGCCACCATAAAGATAGCGCCGTATATCACGGCACACCATAAATGCGGCAACGCTGTGCCTGTTCCAAAATTACCGTTAACGCAAACTGACTTTATTTTTCTAACTTTGATATTTGCTCCTTGCTTGGGTAAGTTTACGGGATATACTTTTCTGGAATATTTTCAGCTACCGTAACCCATCTACCATACTACTACGTTAACGCAAACTGACTTTATTTTTCAAACTTGCGATTAAAATTCCTTGGTGGGTTCCTCCTTGGGTAACTCGACGAGACAAATTTTTCAAGAATATTTTCAGCTACCGTAACCCATCTACCGTACCCCTACCGTACCCAATTTGCACTTTTTTTCAAAATTGTGATTAAAATTCCGTTCTTGGTACTTCCTTAGGTAACTCGACGTGATAAACTTTTATAAAATATTTTCAGCCACCGTAACCCATCTACCGTAGTACTACGTTAACGCAAACTGACTTTATTTTTCAAATTCGCCCGTTTATATGTTGGTGAATGCGTTACCGTAATCCCAAACTCTCTCTCGATTTAGTTATCGTGAACTGACTTTAATTTTCAAACTTGCGTTATAAATTCCGTGCTTGCTCCATCCTTGTGCAACTCGACGAGACAAATTTTTCTAAACCATTTTCTGCTACCGTAACCCATCTACCGTAGCACAACGTTAACGTAAACTGACAATATTTTTCAAACTTGAATTATAAATTCCGTGCTTGCTCCATCCTTGTGTAAAACGACATGACAAATTTTTCTAAACCATTTTCAGCTACCGTAACCCATCTACCGTAGTACTACGTTAACGCAAACTGACTTTATTTTTCAAACTTGCTATAAAAATCCGTGATTTATCAATCCTTGTGTAACTCGACGAGAAAAATTCCTATAAACCATATTCAGCTACCGTAACCCATTTACCGTAGTACTACGTTAACGCAAACTGACTTTATTTTTCAAACTTGCGTTTAAAATTCCGTTCTTGCTCCATCCTTGTGTAAAACGACATGACAAATTTATCTAGAATATCTTCAGCTACCGTAACCCATCTACCGTAGAACTACGTTAACGCAAACTGACTTTATTTTTCAAACTCGCGGTAAAAATTCCGTGCTTGGTACTTTCTTGGGTAACTCGAAATGACATTATTTTCTAAGATATTTTCAGCTACCGTAACCCATCTACCGTACC
Organism: Parapristionchus giblindavisi; assembly: GCA_943737045.1. Classification (NCBI taxonomy): domain Eukaryota; kingdom Metazoa; phylum Nematoda; class Chromadorea; order Rhabditida; family Diplogasteridae; genus Parapristionchus; species Parapristionchus giblindavisi. The sequence continues at coordinate 449,719 of CALSFV010000261.1, forward strand.
CCTACCGTACCAAATTTGCACTTTTTTCAAACTTACGATAAAAATTCCGTACTTGGTACTTACCTGGGTAACTCGACGGGTTAAACTTTTCTAGAATATTTTCAGCTACGGTACCCCTTCTACCGTACCACGTTAACGCAAACTGACTTTATTTTTTAAACTTGCGGTAAAAATTCCGTGCTTGGTACTTCCTTGCATAACTCGACGGGATTGACTTTTCTAGAATATTTTCAGCTACCGTAACCCACCTACAGTTCTCCTATCGTATCAAATTCGATTAAAGCGGCCAAGAAGCGTAGTTGAGATGGAGTGGAGCTCCATCCAACGATTAAGATAAATATGCGCAAAACTCTCTGAGGCGCGAACGTAGTTCGCGCTATTACATACTTACTTACACAGATAAGCATTTTACTTTACTGGACAGTTAGGGTCCCCATTTTTTGATAACTGGTGTAGAAGACTGATATAAGGCGATTACGCAACTAAAAAACCGGGGTCAATTATCAAAATTCCGAGATAATTGACAAAAAGACGTGTAAGGTTTTTTTTACCGTAATCCCAAAATTCTCGCTCGATTTGTCAACGCATTTTACATCCTTTTCGCTAAATAAGGTGTCCATCGTATGCGGACGGTCCATACGAACATTTTGAGCTCCAACTTGACCGAATTGGTCGCTTCCCCTCGCCACCATAAAAATAGCGCCGTATATCACGGCACACCATAAATGCGGCAACGCCGTGCCTTTTTCCAAATTTGCCGTTAACGCAAACTGACTTTATTTTCCAAACTTTGATGTTTGCTACTTGCTTTGGTAACTTGACGGGATAAACTTTTCTGGAATATTTTCAGCTACCGTAACCCACCTACCGTAACCCTACCGTATATTTCGTACTTTTTCAATCTTGTGATTAAAATTACGTGTTTGGTCCATGATTGGGTAACTCGACGAGGCAAATTTTTCGAGAACATTTTTAGCTACCGTAACCCATCTACCGTACCAGGATAACGGGAACTGACTTTATTTTTGGAATTTTCTTTTAAAATTCGGTACTCGGTACCTCCTTAGGTAACTTCACAAGACAAATTTTTGTAGACCATTTTAAGCTACCGTAACCCATCCACCGTACCACGTTAACGCAAAATGACTTTATTTTCCAATCTTGTGATAAAAATTCTATGCACGGTCCTTCCTTGTGTAAAACGACATGACAAATTTTTCTAGACCATTTTCAGCTACCGTAACCCATCTACCGTACTCCTACCGTACCAAATTGGCACTTTTGTTCAAAATTGTGATTAAAATTCCGTGCTTCGTCCCTCCTCGGGTAACTCGACGAGACAATTTTTTCTAGAATATTTTCAGCTACCGTAACCCATCTACCGTAGTACTACGTTAACGCAAACTGACTTTATTTTTCAAACTTGCGATTAAAATTCCGTTCTTTGCCTCCTTGTGTGACTCAGCGGTATTGACTTTTCTAGAATATCTTCAACTGCCGTAACCCACCCTTACTGTACCAAATTCGATAAAAACGGCCGAGAAGCATTAGGCTAACGTAGTTGAGATGACGATTAAGGTAAATATGCGCAAAACTCTCTGAGGCGCGAACGTAGTTCGCGCTAGTTACATACCTTACTTAGAGTGCTAAGCATTTTACTTTACCGGGCACTTAGGATCCTCATTTTTTGATACGTTGTGTGTTTTGCTGATATAAGGCGATTACGCAACTAAAAAACCGGAGTCACTTATCAAAATTCTGAGAAAATCGGGAAAAACAAAAGTTACAGTAACCCAAAATTTCTTTTTCGATTTGTCAGCAGCTTTTACAACCTTTTCTCCAAACACTATATCCAAAACTTGCCGGAGGCCTGTACGGTCACTTTGAGATCGAGCATGCCCTAATTGGTCGCTTCTCCGCACCACCAGGACCATTGCGAGGTAGACTAGTACCGTAGTTCACTACACCACAATAGCTTTCGCTAACTTACTTTATTTTTCAAACTTGCCAAACGTCTCCAACGTATGCGGACGGCCCATACGAACATTTTGAGCTCGAACATGACCGAATTGGTCGCTTCCCCTCGCCACCATAAAAATAGCGCCGTATATCACGGCACACCATAAATGCGGCAACGCCGTGCCTGTTCCAAATTTGCCGCTAACGCAAACTGACTTTATTTTTCAAATTTTGATATTTGATACATGCTTGGGTAACTTGATGGGATAATCTTTTCTAGAATATTTTCAGCTACCGTAACCCACATACCGTAGTTCTACGTTAACGCAAACTGACTTTATTTTTCAAACTTGCGATTAAAATTCCTTGGTGGGTTCCTCCTTGGGTAACTCGACGAGACAAATTTTTCTAGGATATTTTCGGCTACCGTAACACACCTACCGTACCACTTTAACGCAAACTGACTTTATTTTTCAAACTTGCAATAAAAAATCCGTGCTTGGAACTTACCTGGGTAACTCGACGGGGTAGACTTTTATAGGATATTTTCAGCTACCGTAACCCACATACCGTACCACGTTAACGCAAAATGACTTTATTTTTCGAACTTTCTTTAAAAAATCTATTCTCGGTCCCTCCTTAGGTAGCTCGACAAGACAAATTTTTCTAGGGCATTTTTGGCTACCGTAACCCGCTTACCGTACCACTTTATCGCGAACTGACTTTATTGTTCAAACTCGCGATAAAAATTCCGTGCTTGCTCCATCCTTGTGTAAAACGACATGACAAATTTTTCTAGATCATTTTCAGCTACCGTAACCCATCTACCGTAGTACTACGTTAACGCAAACTGACTTTATTTTTCAAACTTGTGTTTAAAATTCCGTGCTTGGTACTTTCTTGGGTAACTCGACGAGACAAATTTTTCTAGAATATTTTCAGCTACCGTGCCCGTTCTACCGTACCAAGTTAATGCAAACTGACTTTATTTTTCAAACTTGCGATAAAAATTCCGTTCTTAGTACATCCTTGTGTAACTCGACGAGACAAATTTTTCTAGGTCATTTTCGGCTACCGTAACCCATCTACCGTAGTACTACGTTAACGCAAACTGACTTTATTTTTCAAACTTGTGTTTAAAATTCCGTGCTTGGTAATTTCTTGGGTAACTCGACGAGACAAATTTTTCTAGAATATTTTCAGCTACCGTGCCCGTTCTACCGTACCAAGTTAATGCAAACTGACTTTATTTTTCAAACTTGCGATAAAAATTCCGTTCTTAGTCCATCCTTGTGTAACTCGACGAGACAAATTTTTCTAGACCATTTTCAGCTACCGTAACCCATCTACCGTACCACGTTAACGCAAACTGACTTTTTTTTCAAACTTGTGTTTAAAATTCTGTGATCGGTCCCTCCTTAGGTAACTCGACAAGACAAATGTTTCTGGAACATTTTCAGTTACCGTAACCCACCTACCGCACCCCTACCGTACCAAGTTCGATTAAAACGGACAAGAAGCATTGTAATAACGTAGCTCCATCCCAACTGCTCCATCCCAACGATTAAGATTCATATATGCGCAAAACTCTCTGAGGCGCGAACGTAGTTCGCGCTAGTTGGTACTCTCCCTGGATTTGCTTTTCATAATGGAAATATTATTAAAATAATGAATAATTTTAATAATATAATATAATAATAATAATAATAATATAATAATAATATAATAATATAATATAGTAATAATTTGATAATGGATAATGAAAATTATGAAAATATTATCAGCCACATTCGTGTTTCATGGACATTATAATATATAAGGTGTTATCATAATGGACAGAGAACGAATATACAGCACAAGTATGAAGCATTGGGAGGAGGAATTGGCGAGGTACATCACCGAGATATTTGGGTACGGGGACTGGGTGATACAATTGATTTAATTTCATTTATAATATAAATATATAATTTGGGGGCGGGGCTTACGAGTTTTTAAAAAAGGGCTTGGACACATCACCTGCGAAAGAAAATTATTAGATTGATTCATAAGTCTTGTCGCATTTTTGGCATTTAAACAAATTAAAATAACTTTATTTCGCCAAAAGCAAATCAACTAAAGTAAGCGCCGTTTGCGTCCTCCAAAGTTCTGGCAGCTTGTGGATGCAGTGCTCCCAGAAAGACGGCTGCTTGGAGGCAAAGAAGTTGGTCAGCCAGATTTCGACCTCCCGCAGATAGTTGAATTGTACTCTTCCGAGAGTGCGCTGCATATCGGAAAACAAGCGGTAATCGCTAGGGGCCAAGTTTGGCTAGTAGGGCGGGTGGGGACAAAGTGCCATTCAAAGTCCAACCGGGAATTTTGGTCGTCCTTGCCACATGAGGTCAGGCGTTGTCGTGCTGGAAGTGAATCCGGTGACGCAGCCAGGGAATGGATGGGACATTGGACTTCAGGGTCTGTAGTTGGCGAGAGTATACCACGGCCGTAATAGTCGACCCCTGTGGGAACAGCTCCCAATACACCATACCGTCGCTGCCCCACCACACAGACAGTATGATCTTATTTTGGTGAAGTTCGAATTTGGCGATGGAATTGGGCTGCTCAACTCGATCGACCCACTAAGCCCGGAGGACTACGTTGTCCTAAAGGATCTAATTTTCATCTCCAGTCATGATCCCGTCGATCCAAGCCGTTGTACGAGCGTACGAAATTAGATTCAGACACTGGTCCGCATGGTTGTCCTTCTGCTTGTCCGAAAGTTGGTGGGGTAGCCATCGACCCAAATTCTGGACCATGCCAAGATCCTGTAGGCAACCAATGATGGTTGATTGGCTTACACTAATGGCTCGTTAAAAAATAGTGGAAAACCGAAATCGGCGACTTTCCACCCGTTAAAAAAGTACCCGGAAAGTCGAAAATGGAAACACGGAATTTGAATTCGCGCGCGCTCAAAGAGGTGCGGGAATTCAAATTCCGGCTTTCCGTCACCAATTTTTAGCAGTGAAATGTAAATTCAACTTCCTTCTTGCTAAAAATGGAATCCGCGAAAATTCGCTGTCGGAATTTGAATTCCCGCACCTCTTTGCGCGCGCGCGAATTCAAATTTCGTGTTTCCATTTTCGACTTTCCGGGTACTTTTTTAACGGGTGGAAAGTCGCCGATTTCGGTTTTCCACTATTTTTTAACGAGCCATAAGACTCGTCGCCATATCACATAGGTAGCATAGTGGTAGCATAGGGGTCCGCTTGGACGTAATGCTCCAGCACGTCCAAGTCCAGCTCGGGGGCCGCCCGGACCTTTGATGTCGTACTCCCTTCTTCGAAGCGTTTGAACCAATATTGTATAGTGCGTGTACTAGGGGCCTTACATGGGAATGGTGTGAACTCACATATCCCGATTTTCACGAAAATTGCAGGGTTTAGTAAATCGACTGCGCTGATTTCAAATCTGCTTTAAAAACCTGCGAAATGTTTTTCTGGAGCGAGTTATAGTCCGACGAAAAGTGATTTTTTTTATGTTTCAAATGATTGTTCAGCTGATTTTCCTGAGCAATATGATCATAATCATCATTTTCCACTCCAAGCTGCATCGTGATCAAGTCTTACGATGTTTTGTTGGTATTCCGGAGGGATCTTTTGTCATTTAAAAAATTTTATCACCCATGAATCAGAAAAAGAAGTTCACTGCCGGGGAATCGACGAGTTAGTATTCCCTGCAACTTTCGTGAAAATCGGGAAATGTGAGTTCACACCATTCCCATGTTAGTGTTGTATACAACCGCCATACGGATGTGGACATCGGGTGGTTTAAGCTAGAATAGGAAGAAGAATAACGTGACGTGTCACATGTGCACAAAACTGGGAACTAATTGAAGAGGCATTTCAGCTACTAGACTCGATGTAGGTACAATTCACTACTACAATCAAAGAGTAGTAGTAGTGACATGTTTATTGCCATAACGGACGGGGTAATTGATAAAGTACGACTGAGCAGCGATAGTCCAAACCTACCCCTCCAAAATGCGACAAGACTTATGAATCAACCTAATACAATATTGATTTTCTCACATATTTTGGATTCTGAAATTTATGGAAATGATCAATCGATAAATTGTGAAAAAAATCGATAAATTAGGCTATACAACTGTGGGAACACAACGAAAACATAGGCACACACATATAGAGAAATATATATAAATTAGCATAATTCATGAAAGAGGAATGCTTCTAGACGACAAACAGGAATAGAAGATACTGTAGGATACGGTACAAATCAATCGATACGGCAAACAGGGATAGAGGATACTGTAGGATACGGTACAAATCAATCGATACGGCAAGCAGGAATAGAGCACACTGTAGGATACTATGCAAATCAATCAATACGGCAAACAGGGATAGAGGATACTGTAGGATACGGTACAAATCAATCGATAAGAACTCAATCGGGATATGGTACTTTATAATAATATCTATAAACATTACAAAACACATTTGCATATTTATAATAAACGTATAATTATTTTATGATATATATATATATATATATATATATATATATATATATATATATATATATATATATATATATATATATATATAAATATTCCGGAACGCAGCCGGGAAATAGAATCTCTGAATCCGAAAAAAAGCGAATACTCTATAGAAACCACTGTGATATCACGATAAGATGTAACGGAATTGGGAGAGTATGTGAGAGAGATAAGGAAAGAAATAAACGGGAAAGAAAGAACGAATACACAGAAAAAAGCCGAAAAGTCAGTCAGACAGTCTCTTCACCACTCCTATGCTCACCGAATGCATAAAGCCTTCTAATTTGTGCAGTAATTATTCATTGAACCCCAGAGAAGAGAAAATGATAATTTGTTTCAAAGGCCCTAAAAATCATGAAAATTCTATGTATGTATGGAGGCGAAGAGACCGTTAAAATGCTCCCTTGAGGGACAAATACATAACGAACGAGTGAAATGATTGAGTGATGATAGACAGTACAAGGAACTGAAATAGGAGAAAAAAGACGAGGGGAAAAAGAAAAAAAATCAAAACCCTGTGATGAGACTACAGTCCCGCACGATCGCCCTGTCAAAAGGCGGGCCGCCGCGACAAGATTCTTGTCGCCTCATGTCGCCTTTCTAAAAGCTTTTTAAAACATTTCATTAGTTGTGATCATTGCGTCATCAGATAAGATTAAGATCACCGTTGAAACGAATAAATTTCATTAACTCTATCCAGAGTTATTGAAGGATCATGGCTGACGGTGGTGCTACCGTAATCCCTTCAAATTTGAATTTCCCGCACTTTTCATTGTCCCTGAGAAATCGATTTTCTAACTAATATGTTTTTTTTTTCTCGTATTGGAAGTATTGTATTTGGAAGTATTATAATTATTTCACAAAATACATGAGAAAATACAAAAGAAAATTCGCCAAAAGCGTTCAAAAACACGTTCGTGAGAAAATTGATTTCGCAGGGTCAATGAAAAGAGCGGGAAATTCAAATTTGAAGGGATTACGGTAGCACCACTGTCAGCCATGATCCTTCAATAACTCTGGATAGAGTTAACGAATTTTATTCGTTTCAACGGTGATCTTAATCTTATCTGATGATGCAATGATCACAACTAATGAAATGTTTTAAAAAGCTTTTAGAAAGATGCGACATGAGGCGACAAGAATCTTGTCGCGGCGGCCCGCCTTTTGACAGGGGGATCGTGCGGGACTGTATAGGAGAGAAAGATAGACTGAGGGAAAGGAGGGAGAGGGAGAGAATAAAGAGGGAGAGGGAGAGGTAGATTGAGAAAAAGGAGAGGTAGAGAATCATCTGATTCATAGGCCCCCATCATAAGTGACGACAGAACGACTCGACGAAAGAGCGACGACCATAGAAGAGACCACGTCCTCTGCTTCTCTGACACACTCTTCTCATTTCTCATACTCTCTCGTTCTCTGTCTCTGCTTCTCTGGCGCTCTCTCCATTTGCCATTGTCTCTCTACATCAACGAGGGTGATCCTGCTTCCTCAAAGGCGTTCCACGCGTCGTTCAACTCGATCATGATCGCCTTAAGTGAATAAGTTACGATGACCTTAAGGATCTCTTAAGGACGACCCTAACAACTAAGGTCATCTTAATGATAAGACCAACCAACTAAGGATCGTGGTTAAGTCAACACTTATAAATACATTTTTAAATCTATTTTAAATTTTTTTGTTATCCTTAAAAACTTATTTGCATGTCCATTCCAGTGCATGTTTCGGTCAATCTCTATCTAGAGAACGATAAAGCAGACTAACAATAAAGCACACAAAAAGGAAGAACGTCAGGGTTTCCAACAAGGCGAATCCGCGTTTCACAACGTTTCTAAAACACGGTCTCGTCGCTTCCTCGATCAGTGTGCATATATGATTCCCACTACCTACGAACAACTAACTGTTCAAAGTTTGCTGGCGCAATATGCACAAATATAATACATTAATAATTCAATTCATATAAAATTATCTGATTTTACATTTGATGTGCATGCAAACCTATAATTCTACAGCTATAAGTATTATTAACTTAATTGACTAATTAAGTGCTTGGCCGGGTAATAGGAGCTACAAAGAATCGCATGCCCTACAACTTGGCGCTTTCGCGTTTCACAGGTTTACCAAACTCTCTTTTCCATGCAATGGGTGATATCTCCGTACTGTATCAAGCACCACCTAATAAGTACAAGTCTTCTACTTCACGTCTATCTACCATAGGTCGAATAGCTAGGTTATCGGTTTTCAAAATGCGGTCAAGCTTTTTTTTTTTTTCGATTTTTGTGATAAAATGGCTCAAAATGCGGTCAGACTTGGTACTTTCTAACATACTTTTCGACATATGCTATCTACTCTAGAAGTAGCGGCCGAAACACCATAAGACACAGTATAATCTACCTTATAACATTATCTAATTGTACACTTAAAGGCAGACCACGAACTGATTCCAAACTCTCCGCTCTAGTCATACTATCTCGCTCTCTTGGTCCATGAGAGAGCGTTGTCAGAGCGGAGAGTAAGATTTGATGGAGAGTAAGCAAAAGAGTGATATAACAAGGCGATTTCGCGTTTTAAAGTTTCGCGAAAACCATCGGGCAATTAACAAACTCAATCCATGCACAATCAATCTGCATAAATAGGCGAAGAGTTCGAGGAACTCTCTCTCTCTCTCTCTATCTTTCTCCCTCATCCCTCTCCCCATCCCTCACTCTCTCTCCATCTCTCTCCACCCCTATGTCTCTGATACTGGTCATCAGTAGCAGCTACTCACACACACAATACAACCATAGTCGTTACTGTAAACAGCAACAGTGACCATCCTCTCTACTATCCCCTTCCTAAACCTTCCCCTCTCCTCCCTCCTCCTCATCCCCCTCCCCTCTCCTCCCTCCCCCTCTCTCTCTCTCTCTCTCTCTCTCCCTCTCTCTCTCTTTCCATCCTCCTCCTCTCACCTCTCTCCCCGACTCCGTCCATCTCCCTTCCCACAGGAGATGAAGGGTCAATATCATCATCAACTTCTTCTATATGTGTAGATACGATTCAGAATGAGCCATAGGTGAAACCTGGGAGAAACCGGGAAAGGGTACATTCGGCTTATGCCTCATCTGTTCAAAATCCTAGTCAATATCAGTCGTATTCACCCGGCACACTGACCTTTCAACACTATAAGATAGATCAGAATCTGAGTGAAAATCAGTAATTGACAAATTTTGAACTTGTTAGAGGAAAGTGCGAGTGAGCGAGGAGTGTGTGGTGGATAACTCAGCTGTGGACCATGAGAACTTGCGGAGGCAACTGCATCATCCGTGAGCATGGCCAGGACCAAAGAACAACTATGAGAGGTATCGACGACTACAGAAAGGGGTGATGGTGGGACCTGCCAGAAAAGATAAAAGAAACAAGCATATATCTGTGAACTACTCGCATGGGGGCGGACAAGGCGAGATGAAAGGAAAAAAATGAAAATGTATAATAATATCATATTATTATTGTTATTATAACTCTTATTCTTATTGAACTATTCTTATTACATCTTATTATGCACACCAGCAAATGGAATATCATTAGGGCTCGATGGATATCCGTCGCTAATACTGCGATATCCGTGAGGATTTCGGGCACGGTGGTAGTTCAAGATGCACCAAGGAAGACTAGACGACAAGCTCACTCGAGACTATCTTCATCAGTGGCCGTATGCAAGAATAGCGGGCAAACCGTTTTCCGGGAAAATGTGACGTCATTAGCGTAGGCGGAGGAATTTTGGAAAACACCTTCGCCTACGCTAATGACGTCACATTTTCATGGAAAAAGGTTCTTGCATACGACCTCAACATAGGAGGGGGGTTTATCACGCCAGTCACGAGAGAATCGACCTAAAATAGTTATTTTTCGGAATGGGGCGAAAAACACGAAATGAGTTAGCATCAGTTTTCGGTACCTCTAGGCATGTCCTACCATCCCCCAAAGTGCCATTGTGCTACTATCATTCTGGGGCTCCCTGCACTGGGTCGGTCATCCGGGAACCCAACTGGTGTGTTATATAGGGAAATGGGTCATGGTATGACGATGCAAGGAAAATAAGGGGAGATCAGTCTGGCATGATCACCCTCATGTGTGCGGTCTATACGGGGGACCCAACTGTGGTAGTTTGGGAGCTACTCTCATTACTATTATTGATATTCCTATTACTACTATATTATATTTATATATTTAATCAAAATCATCAGTCCTCATGTCATCAAAATCATGGGAAGCCAACTTCTTCGGTCAACTCCAAACTGCCTGTCGATCTTCTCGGATTTGTGAAATCGAAGACGCGCATATGAAGATCGACGTCAGTGTTCTGGGACTGTCGGAAGTAAGATGAGCTTTTCCCAATGCACATCAGAGCCCTACTCTTGATAAATGTGTTTTAATCTGTAAAAAACATCAGTCCTTCGAAATTTTCGCCCCTGAAATGAATGGGCAATCCACAATGAAGACAATCTACGAGCACTATCAGTGCTAGTAGAAGCAAGGTTCAAGTTGAAAAGACTTGTATCTAACAGATATAGCGCTTCCCCGATGTGATCTATTGAAGGAATACAAAAAAAAATTATTATTGATATTGTGTAGTACACTCGAATGACGATTATCAAACACGGTGATTCCATGTTGCACAACTTTGCCTAATCTCGCCCGCACTCTCAATACATAATAAGTCTCCAACGAAATGGCATAAGACTCATTATTACATATTTATTTTATTTATTTTTTTATTTTATCCTACACCACAAGGGTGTTTCAACACGTACAAGGTGTTCGAGTGCAAGAAAATATGTGAAATATCAAAATTATTATAAAAAAAATTTCAATCCTTCTTTCAACATCTTGACGAAATTACACTCACCATAATTCACTCCTCCACATCCACTTCCTCGTTTCTAACCCAAAAACCAAGTTTCAAGTCTCTAACCAGTCAGAGAACCGAGATATTTGCAATGCTATTTACAAGAGGACAAAATTAACACCCTTTTTCAATTTCCAATTGCATTTACAAGAAATTAACACCATTGAGAAAAACGCTACTGCACACTCTAATAAGCCTGCAGCCGCTGCGACATCGTCAACGCTGCTCTTTGATCCCTTCTCGACTACGTCATCTTCAACCGCAACCTCGGCTGCTGATCTGTTCGGATGCGCGGGAGCTACGACGAATAATGTAAGCTGATTATTTATTTATTGATTTATTGATTTATTAGAGACTAGGGTAGATAGTTGTACTGTAGATTGAATTTTGTGGGCCAGTCAAGTGTCGTTTGGAGGTGTTGATTGATTAATAAATGAGAATAAAAGGCGAATGCATCAAACTTTGCCTTTTACGGGTGGAAAGTCGCCGATTTCCTGTGGAAAGTCGCCGATTTCGGTTTTCCACTATTTTTTTAACGAGCCATAAGGGTGGCAAAAACATTACTCAATTTAAGAAGCCCGTGCAACCCGAAACAACCAGGTGAAAGATCTACTCTGTTGCCAAAGCCAAAAGCCAAGCCAAATATGGCACGGCAATGCCGTGGTGTGGTGTAATACCGTAATGCGCGTGGGAGAATTAAGAATTCCAATTTATTTTTCCAGTTTCATAGTGTGATTTTCATTAATTTTAAAATAGTTTTCTGTTATTTTCTCATGTGCATAATATGAATATGACAGAATCGATTATCGAAAACGTATTTGAGACACTTAAAACAATTCCAGAAGAGCACATAAGAGCATGGCGACAATGGCGATCGCCGTGTGTCGCCGCGATCGCCTGTTAATGGGGCGATTCTGCAGGACTGTACATCTGCACAACTCATTACATCTACAATCTCTACATTGCATAGTAAATGACGATATGGGCGTATAAAACGCTCATCTTGTTATCACAGGCTCAGATTCGTGACTAAAGTTATGAAAATATTATAGTGCTTACTTTTCCTGCATTTTCTATTCGTATGGGACCGCTAACCTTTCATGGGACCCCTAAAGGTTCTTGGGACTCGTAAAATCTCTAAGGACCGGATCAATCAAAGATCAAAGATCAATGTCACGCACCCATACGTCCTGGAGTGGTCCGACCGGATAGTTGAGGTACGTGTCGAGGATCTCCGGAGCACGGTACATCGGCGTCGTGTGAAGTTGGAACTGCAACATGACTATCATCTTTGCTACCCAAGTCGTGGGATCTTATTTATGCATAATCCACTATACAGTCCCGCACGATCGCCCTGTCAAAAGGCGGGCCGCAGCGACAAGATTCTTGTCGCCTCATGTCTCATCTTTCTAAAAGATTTTTAAAACATTTCATTAGTTGTGATCATTGCGTCATCAGATAAGATTAAGATCACCGTTGAAACGAATAAAATTCGTTAACTCTATCCAGCGTTATTGAAGGATCATGGCTGACGGTGGTGCTACCGTAATCCCTTTAAATTTGAATTTCCCGCACTTTTCATTGACCCTGCGAAATCGATTTTCTAACTAATGTGTTTTAGAACGGTTTTTTTCTCGTATTGGAAGTATTGTATTTGGAAGTATTATAATTATTTCAAAAAATACATGAGAAAATAAAAAAGAAAATTCGCCAAAAGCGTTCAAAAACACGTTCGTGAGAAAATCTATTTCGCAGGGTCAATGAAAGGAGCGGGAAATTCAAATTTGAAGGGATAACGGTAGCACCACCGTCAGCCATGATCCTTCAATAACTCTGGATAGAGTTAACGAATTTTATTCGTTTCAACGGTGATCTTAATCTTATCTGATGATGCAATGATCACAACTAATGAAATGTTTTAAAAAGCTTTTAGAAAGATGCGACATGAGGCGACAAGAATCTTGTCGCGGCGGCCCGCCTTTTGACAGGGCGATCGTGCGGGACTGTATATCAAATGATCTATCAAGTATTACATTTTACTTTCGCACCGTATAAAGTATATTATTAATATATGCAAAAAGATATTGGGATCAATTCATGATAACACCTAATATACCGTCAAAACGAAAAAAAAAGAGAAACATTTGTCAAATAATTTGACAAATTTTGACAAAAGTTCACAAGATTTTGAAAATTTTGAATCATGATATCTAAACGCGGTTGCTAGTTTTTTATTTGATAATAGGGTATTTGAGCATCATTTGGCTTGCCTAATTAACCAATGAAGAAAAAAAGTTATATAAATTACTGCGAACGTTGTTTCATGACATTGATATACGGTAGGATTTTCTACAGTATACTAGGGTGGCGAAAATGATTCATGAATATTCATTTATATGGCCTAAAATGAGTGGCTCACTTTCCTTGCGATTATTCATTCCAAGTGACAGTTGACCGGTCTACCTGCGAATATTCGCTTTTTTGCGAGTCGAAGTGAGTCAAGAAAATTTGGTGAAAGGAGGGCTGAGAAAGCGGTCTGACTCGCACTCGACTCGCTTTTTTTGACTCATTCGCATTGGCCTTTCTTCTAACGACTCATTCGCCGAGAGAGCGGTCGTAAATGCCTCTCCCGTGAATACTCACTCTAGACCGCTAAAGTGGACGAATAATCATGAATCATTTTCGCCACCCTACAGTATACCACTTTTGCAGCCTGATAAGCTGCATGATCCAAACAGCGCAAATTCGCTATAGGAAGTCACATAATGTTAGATATATCAATGATTAGACGAAAAAAGCGTGATGGCAGCAGTTTTACAGTGAGATTCTACAGTATGCAACAGTATACCAATTCTGCTCCGCAGCACTACCGATTATTTTTTTTCACTTTTGTCATGCATAGCTGCAAATGTTTCACTTTTTTTTCGTTTTGACGGTATAATAACGACCATGAAACACGAACGTGGCAGGCACCAAATATGACTATTAACATTATTGGCACTACCTTAGCAAAAGAAAATCCAAGGTGTCTTCTTATCGAAGACATATAACAACGGTGCAACATGCAATCACGGGGTACAACAAAAAAAGATAACGCCATCATACATTTTCATATCCTCATAATGCGAGGATCGACCAACTAAATACGGCTTATTTTTGGAATTAATACAAAATTTTATCAGACGCACATTAAAGGGAGCGTTACCTCACTCCATGGTCTCCTCATTGCGCACACTATTTCTTTGTTCTGTAACAACGAGAGAGCATTGCGCGTCGAATAGACCATTGAGTGAGGTCACGCTCCCTTTAAAGTCATACTCCCGACCTAATTTGAAACTCTCCGCTCTGGCAATGCTCTCTCGCTTTATTTGTCTACGAGAGATCGTTGCCAGAGCGGAAAGTAGACTTAGTCCGGGGTGTGTCAAACTACGTCCCCCATCGAAATATCAAAGATCAACTGACATCTTCCTCTATCTTCGTCCGTTGTGCCGCCGTCCACGAGTCATCGGGCGCCTTTTGTTCCGTCGTCGCGCTGCCAAAGTCGCACAACTTCACCACGCCCATCGAATCGAACAGAAGATTTTCCACCTGAGAGCGGACAGATTAAAGATTAAAGATTAAAGATCAAAGATTAAAGATCAATCACCGAACTGCTATACGCAATTAGAAACACAAAAGCCATGCACACAGACGCATCTCAACCTAGTATATTCTGGATTCACATCATATTCTAACATACCCAGATATCAAATCACACAATGAATTCGTATCGGAAGATATAACCGCTGGCACTATCAACCAGGTAGCTGTGATAAGACAGCGTCGCACACTAATGCGTATCGTACAAATATAACCCATATACCAGCAACGTACTGTCTACCGTACTACCTCTGGAACTTCGGCTATAATAAATTGGCCCTACCGTACTACTACCGCCATACATTTTCATACCCACACAGCGTAAGGATCGATCCACTATATATGGCTCATTTTAGGGATATAAGGTAAGTGAAACATTTCAATTTAAGCGAAAAAATAACGATATTTTTCTAAATCGACCCACTATGTAAAAAATACGGTGAGGGCGCCGAAAATGTATGATTAAAGTTCAACAAGCAATCACCGAACTGCTTCAGGAAATCAGTAACTCGTGAGTCACATCGGTTAAACCTACTCAGGTAATTCTAAGCTAGTAGTGTACCTACGTGACATCACTGACTAGCAGTTTACTGTTAGTTTACTATAAGTGAAAGAACATTTGACGAGATGCATTACCGTATTATACACCACTTCTAGTAAACTTACGTTTAACTAGCCGTAGACCTTCAAGTCTACGGCTAGTGGGAATGATAAGTAAACAACTAGTTTGAAAATATCAGAATAGTACATTTAGGTTTCACATCATATTCTAAGTTGCCCAGATATCAAATTAAAGATTATCAATAATGTTCTGGAGAACGTATAAATAAGATCCCTGTCTGTACCAGCAACACCTTTCCAACATAATACCACCGGCTAAAGTACATTGACCGCTACCGTATTCCCCACAACTACCGTACCTTGATATCACGATGGGTGACGGGCGGTGACCATGAGTGGAGGTAGGCAATGAATGAGACTGCGGCGTTGAACATGTTCGCCACCTACAAATTCCTCAATCAATCAATATTTATCAGGTTCACACTGGTGTGCTGGGATATGGTTGTAAGCCATTGGGAGAAGGGCATATTCCACCATCCTTTTCATATTCTCTTCCCTAGATCATTTCACCAACGGGTAGGGGCTTTCCAACAGGTCTTCGAGAAGCATATTGATAGGGTATCCAATCAATCGATCAGTGTCCATCATTCGTACCTTTTCTGCCCACACCAGCTTTCTTCTATCCGCCTCGTCCCGTAGATAAAAAGCACAAAAATCAATCAATAAATCATGGAAAACAATCAATACCTGTTTCAGTGGGTCGTGGCCAGTTGAGCAAAAGACATTTGCGCCGAATAGCAGCATTTGCGCCGGTCCCAAATGCGCCGAGATCCATTTGCGCCGAACCCAAATGCGCCGAGGTCATTTGCGCCGAACCCAAATGCGCCGCGGTCATTTGCGCCGAACATAGAAAGTGGACATTTGCGCCGAAAATGAGAATGGGACATTTGCGCCGAAAGTGAGAATGGGACATTTGCGCCGAAAATGAGAATGGGACATTTGCGCCGAAAGTGAGAATGGGACATTTGCGCCGAAAATGAGAATGGGACATTTGCGCCGAAAGTGAGAATGGGACATTTGCGCCGAAAGTGAGAATGGGACATTTGCGCCGAAAATGAGAATGGGACATTTGCGCCGAAAGTGAGAATGGAACATTTGCACCGAACACAGAATGGGACATTTGCGCCGAAAATGAAATAGGACATTTGCGCCGAACACAGAATGGGACATTTGCGCCGAAAATGAGAATGGGACATTTGCGCCGAAAATGAGAATGGGACATTTGCGCCGAAAGTGAGAATGGGACATTTGCGCCGAAAATGAGAATGGGACATTTGCGCCGATTTCATTTTCGGCGCAAATGTCCTATTTCATTTTCGGCGCAAATGTCCCATTCTGTGTTCGGCGCAAATGTCCCATTCTCACTTTCGGCGCAAATGTCCCATTCTCATTTTCGGCGCAAATGTCCCATTCTCATTTTCGGCGCAAATGTCCCAGTCTGTGTTCGACGAAAATGTCCCATTCTCATTTTCGGCGCAAATGTCCCATTCTCACTTTCGGCGCAAATGTCCCATCCTCATTTTCGGCGCAAATGTCCCAATCTGTGTTCGACGCAAATGTCCCATTCTCACTTTCGGCGCAAATGTCCTATTTCATTTTCGGCGCAAATGTCCCATTCTGTGTTCGGCGCAAATGTCCACTTTCAATGTTCGGCGCAAATGACTTCGGCGCATTTGGGACTGGCGCAAATGTCCCTCGGCGCATATGTCACTGGCGCAAGTGTCCAGGCCCCTCGTGTGGCGCAAATGTCTTTTGCTCAAGTGGCCACGACCCGTTTCAGCAGGCGCATTTCGTCCTGGATCATTCGTACGGACGCTTCGTCATTGGCCAGCTGCACTTTGAGCGCGTACCAGGCTCCTGACGCGACGTCCTGACACGTGTATACGGCAGCGAAGCCCCCTGGAACGAAAGTGATGACATGTTAGATGACATGTTAGATGTCATTACTCATCTGACCTAAGTCTGTCTGATATGTTAAATGAATTTGAATTTGAATATAATGTTAGACGAACACCAGAACAGCGATCATCAAAAAGGGAGATGGAACAGAGAAAAGCGAAATGAGTAGCGTGAACTCGCCGGGTTTAGCAAGCTTGAATCTTGAATTGAGTCAAGAAAATCAGAATATTTCAATGGTTCTATTTTCAAGAATTTTACGAATTTTACGCGAATAGCCCTCAATTGATACAAAAATAATGGTTGATAAATATCCACGTACGCATGTATGGTTACGGGTTAAGGCGCACCCCGAGCTAATTTTACTCTCCACTCTGGCTACACTCTCTCGCAGACAAAGAAAGCGAGAGAGAGCATTGCTAGTGTGGTTTTTTTTCGATTTTCAAATTAACTCGGGGTTTGGCTTTCACTAATCTCTACCTGCTCCATTCAGAAGAGTGAATAGAAAAGAGGAGAGATTTTCCCCTTTTCATTTCTTTTCATGATTTTAGAACAGCACACAAGAATCGAACTTGTTGTGTTGAATTGATGTTTCAACTTATCCATGAACTAGTAGTACTAGACGTTACCTTGCGCGATCTGGCTTCGCACGTGTATCCGCTGTACACTCACATCCAGCTTCTGGCCGACGAGGAAATGGCCACCGTTTCCTCCTCCACGTCTCCTGATAAAAAATCAATAAAAAAATCAATAAAATCAATCAATAAACCAATCAACCAATAAACCAATCAACCAATCAATCAATCAATCAATCAATCAATCAATCAATCAATCAATCAATCAATCAATCAATCAATCAATCAATCAATCAATCAATCAATCAATCAATCAATCAATCAATCAATCAATCAATCAATCAATCAATCAATCAATCAATCAATCAATCAATCAAATCAATCAATCAATCAATCAATTAATCAATCAATAAAATCAATCAATCAATCAATCAATCAATAAAATTAATCAATCAATCAATCAATACAATCAATCAATCAATCAATCAATCAATCAATAAAATCAATCAATCAATCGATAACAGCAAAAATTATCAATCAATAATAGCAATACTCATTTGATCGATATATCAGTCACTACAAATTCTTCACGATGGAATGATCTAGGAGAAATTAAGCAAAATGAAAAGCCCATTGTCTCCGATCCTAAAGTCATTATTCCCTTGTCAGTCATCCGTTAGATTTGTTTCGAAAACTAAACTCTATCATTAATCGTCGCGCCCCCTGCATATAATGCTGCTCCGTGACTCACGTAGCAGCATTATAAGCAAGGGACGTATGTATGAACAACGGAAAACAGGTCGAAACCAGAATTCAACAAGAGCGTCCGTTATAACGAAAGAAAGGATAGACCCTACAGTCACAATTCATATAGTTGGTTTTCATGCACAGACAACCAAACGAGCAAAGACCACCCTTAGCGTTTTCTCAAAACCATTAAAAAGTGAGTGAAACCAGACTTCACCAAGTGGAGTTTTAATTAAAACAAACGTGCTTTAGAGGAAAAAAAGAATATAATAATATAATATTTTTTAATTAGAAAAGAAAATCAGCGATACCTCCTAGCAGATTGATGGCACCGCGAAGCAGGTTCGTCATTACGGCTGAAATCCATACAATCGATATATCGATCGAATCCAATTACACATTTCGAAATATGCAAATCATGGCCGAATAACAAATCAATAATCTTCCGAACCAAAACAGAAGGTATGAGGAAGTGTTTTATCCGACTTGATGCAGAAATAACGTGTGAGAAAGTGTTCAAAGATCAAAGACCAAAGACCAAAGATCAAGAATCAACAATAACGATGGATGTAAGGGCATAACGTAATGATGTGTATTTATAGTAAAGTCAACGAAAATAAGGAAACGATTGATCGATAAACTCAACAATAACAATTCAATCGATCAATCGATAATTCATCTACCGTAATCAACCAATCAATCAATACTCCTTAAAGAAGGGGACCCACGAGATTTGGGCTGCGCTATTGACATGAAGAACGTGGGACATAGGAAGCGACATTCCTTTCTCTATTAGATTTGACTGGTTGAACGCGTAGAGCGTGTGGCTCAGTGGTAAGTAGTCAGCGCTTGTAACCGCGCCACGTGGGTTCGATTCCCGTTTGCAATTTTCTTTATATTTGTACTTCAATTTCAAAAACTCGCGCCTTTCCCTGGACTTATCAATGAACTTTAAGCCCGAATTACGGTATTCCGGGGCATCTAAAATTTTAGAGAAAATTGTTTTTGTGTACAAGAATATGTGAGCTATAGTTCTGCCTGGCCAGTTTAGTCACGAAAAAACTCGTGGGACCCCTTCTTTAAAGTGCTGAATCTCGTAGAGTCGAGTGGCGCCATTGGTCTTGCCCACTGCCATGTAGCCAGATTGCGGCGAGAAATCGATCGACGTCACTCCTGAACGGAATATGCTCTGATACCGTATGACGAGAATAAATCGATAATTATTCACTCTTTACTCCCCCTACACGCATTGATTCAATTTTAATATTATAATAATATAAAATATTAAATAATTTTGCTATTTTTGTTGTTGTTTGCGTACCGCCCTACATAGGTCGAAATCTACGTTACAAAAAAGGGGAAAAGTAACCTAGACGCATGTTGGGATTTTCAAAAAAATTACCGCATTTTCAAAATAAAACGAAGATATTCGACCTGTGCCGCGTTGTATTATCATCATGTATTCGATAAATAAATTGATAATTACGAGCAAAAACAAATCTAAATCAATCGATAACTGAAAAGTGGAAAAAATTTGATAATTACCTTGAAGATTCTCGAATCGGGATGGTAGATCAGTCATTATCGTTCCCGTCGGCACGAGCAGCGCTCGCAGAGAATTAATCTATAATCAGTCAATCAATATTTCGGTCTATCAATCAATAAACTAATGTTTACAACCACTATTGTAAAACGTCCACAATGTCTATATTTAGAGTATAAAAAACACTTGCTTTATTTGTAGAATTTCTTGTTTTATTTCTTGTTTTGCATGGTTCAGAAACTATGCCGATCTCTTTTGTATCAAATAGGTCAGCCGGGTTAGGGAGAGGCAGCGGAGAGACAATCGAGAGGCGGGTCGAGGTCTAGCCTTTGAGCGACTTCCGTACTTTAGAGCCCAGTGTTTTTTTTTTCATTTTCTTATGCAAGTACATCCCGTAAGTATTATAAACTGACATTATTTCGCTGAAATTGTTTATTTTTCGTTTTTTTTTTGCGCCGAAAAGGAATGCAACGCCATTGATCATTGCATACACACAAAGACACATCACAGCCATCAGAGACGCAGACTCTCCGCTCTGGTAATGCTCTCTCGCTTTCTTTGTATACGAGAGAGCGGTTAATGGTGTGTCCTCAAACTACGCCCCCCCCCCCCATCGAAAGATCAAAGACAAGAGGTCAAAGATCAAAGATCAAAGATCAACTCACATCTTCTCTAGCTTCGTCCGTTGCAGCGCCGTCCACGAGTCATCGGGCGCCTTCTGTTCCGTCGCCGTGCTGTAGAAGTCGCACTATTTCACAACACCCATCGAGTCAAACAGCAGATTCTCCACCTGAGAGCGGACAGATTAAAGATCAAAGATCAAAGATCATAAATCAAAGATCGGAGTCCAACGATCAATCACCGAACTGCTGCGGCAAATTAGTCCTGAGTCACATCGGTCAAACTTAGTACATTCACGTTTCACACAATATTCTAAGTCGTCCAAATATCAAATCACACAATAAGCAATGTGTAGCTTATCCATATAAATCTTGTCTACCGTACAACCTCCGGAACTCCCGGCTACAGTACATTCGTCCCTACCGTACTCCCCACAACTACCGTACCTTGATATCACCATGGGTGAGGGGCGGTGACCGTGAGTGGAGGTAGGCAACAGGGTTGGGATTTAACGTTAACGGTTTTAACGGATTTAACGGATTTAACGGTATTCATCCGTTAAATTAATTTTTATCGGAATCCGTTAAATGTTTTCCGTTAAATCCATTAAAAATAAATTTAACATTTTGAAGTAAAAAAGGTATAAAATATTCTATTTGAATAAGTTTTTTTTTGTTTTTAAAATTTATATTTGGAGTACTCTGTTCTCACTATAGCGTTATACAAGCACTATATTCAAATTGATCATCGAAAGCATTTCACTTTCGTCACCTTCTCTTTTTCTTTGGTTTTCACATTTTTTTGCGTAATGCTTTATTTTGATTATTTTACTTTGTTTTCGGAAATGTACTGTTACCACTCCTAATATTGAATGTTAAAATGGTTAGATATCGAAATTAGTCGATTTCCACAATTTCTTTGGTAATTTAACGGATTTAACGGATTTAACGGAATTTAACGGAATTTTAAACAGTTATTTTAACGATTTAACGGATCCGTTAAATTTTGATTTAACGCCCAACCCTGGTAGGCAATGGATGAGACTGCGGCGTTGAAGATGTTCACCACCTACAAATTCATATTATTAATTTATTTATATATTTATATTCTTTATCACAGCAAGGAACTACTGTCGACATTATATATTATAGAATCTATAAAATCAACTATGTGATGATGATTAAGGAAAGAGATTTCATGTATTGATAGGGTCGATTCGAAAAAAGTAAAAAGATATCGTGTGCGGTAATAGGAAAAAAGTAGACTCTTTCTCCATGTGCCAATTTTGGGCCAAAATCAATCTATAGAAAACTTTCAAACAAAGAATTAATTACTGCCTACCTGCGCGAGCGTCAGTGGCTGGCCACTCGTGATCAGATCGATAACGGATCCACCTGATCATTGATTGGTTTTGATTATCGATTCTTAGATAACCGTCATAATTAACCACAGTGATCGATACAACAGATCTATCGATCTATCGCAACAAAAAAATCGATATTAATATGTTTTATAGATAACCAGCGTAATGCATTCATCTACATCGAATATCGATTGGTTCCTCCCAGACTACCGTAGTACCTGAGCACAGTTCAGTCATGAGGATGAACTCCTTCGCTCCGCTCGCCGTCCGTGCCTCACTGCAGATGGACGTGAAGTACCGTATGATGTGCGGGTGTCTCAGCTGGAACAAAGGAACATATTATTGATTTTCCGAAAAAATTTAATAATGAAATCGAATCATGGATACGGTCAGAGGATATGAGAAATGCGTGAAACATACACTATTACACCAGGTTGCACTTGCGACATAAAAAAGGTAACATAATGAAAATTTCAAATGTTCCTCATCGAAAAAAACGCTCCCTCGTATATTCTTCAATAAGGTTGACGCAAACTGATCAATAAATCACAAAAATCAATCAATAAATCACGAAAATCAATCAATATATGTTTCAGCAGGTGCATTTCGTCCTGGATCATTCGCACGGGCGCTTTCGTCATTGGCCAGCTGCACTTTGAGCGCGTACCAGGCTCCTGACGCGGCGTCCTGACACGTGTATACGGTAGCGAAGCCGCCTGGAACGAGCGAATCAATAATAGGTAATGTAACAATCATGTTAGAAATGATTAGGTTCACCGATCACTAAAAAAAGATATGGAACAGAGAAAAGCGAAATGAGGACCGTGAACTCGCCGGGTTTAGTTAGCAAGCTTGAATCTACACACTTGTGCAAAAAGTCTCTCTCTCTCGTAATTGCCGCTCGATGATTCAGTGAAAACCTAATCAATCGCTTGACGCTTCAAAGCATATATTTCTCAGTACACTGATTATGAGAGCAAACTTACCCAAATATGGGTAATAGATTTACCAACTTACGCTACTTGTGTACACGATTTGCCCACATTCGGGCAAATGGTAGCCCAAAAACCACTGAT
This sequence comes from Parapristionchus giblindavisi, assembly GCA_943737045.1. Lineage (NCBI taxonomy): Eukaryota > Metazoa > Nematoda > Chromadorea > Rhabditida > Diplogasteridae > Parapristionchus > Parapristionchus giblindavisi. The sequence goes on from CALSFV010000261.1 coordinate 473,184, forward strand.
TTGCCCATATACAGGCTAGCATTTGTCTGAATATGGGCAAATCGTTCACCAACTAACGGCATTCGGGCAAATTTAATCTCTGTGTAAGAAGATAAATACATTTTTAAATCTATTTTTTTTCGAGTTTCACAGCTTTCCCAAAAACAATCCCACCGTTTTCTCGCTCAATGCGCTAAAGTTATTCATATCGCACCTAACTGATTAGTTTTTGCTGCCTCAATACGCAATATATTGAAAATACAATACATTACTAAGTTAATTTAAATATAAGGTTGTAACATAAGTTCCTTTGAATTTTGAGGTACACATTCAAATTAAATTATCCTCGTTTATCGAGGACTTTGAGGTTTAATTTTTTCGCTGTTCTAGTCGATGATTCATCGCTATAATACAGCCACACCGTGGGCTCACTACTTGGGGAATGACTTGGGTTATTGTGCAAAATGTTCAACCAACTTAATTTCGATACCTTCTCTGTTCATAAAGTTTTCATTTACTAGAGCAAGTAGGATGCCTTAACTAAAGCGACAACCCGAGAGAGTAAGGTCTAGAAAGTAAGAAGGCACAGTTGATATACGCTAGAAAAATCTCGCTGTCTTACCATAGCGGGTTTTATTTGGTCAGTTAGAACCGAGCCGTGAAAGAAAACATTTGAAACCGCTGTGCACGCGGTGATATGAGTTGTGGCATCAAATCTTGTAGCTATTTACAATAGAGGGCCCTGATTATATCAGTGACGTCAGCTATACTCATACAATGAATTTGGCCCTTTTCATACTTCTTTTAACCCAGATCATCTCAATTCTCTGATGTTTTCAAGCTTAGTGTTATGTTCTAGTTTCTCACCCTTTTCAAATTGACTGGCTAACATGCACACTGTTATTGCGAGTGATCCATTTCTTCAATCAAGCTACCAGATAGTCAACTCAGGCCACTGCCCTTTTTATAAAAATAAAAGAGGTAGCGGTCTCAATCTGCGATTTTATTCAAATTCCTGGCAAATGACCACTTTTCGTGTAGACAACTTTTTGACTTTTTCAAGATTCCTTAATACTAGTCAGATAATGGATATGGATGATCCAAGTGTGGCTAACATTTAACGGGGGTATCAATTGAATAGCTCTCCTTTGAAACGAGATGCTTAACTCAAATTTCCTTTATTTGATAATATATTTTCTGCTCCTAAATTTATGTAAGCAATTGGTAAGCATATGGTTGTTTGGGACATATGTGGGGTACAACTTACCTAGTTGATGATTGGTTTTGGTTAAATCCACTGGAGAGAAAGCCGGGAACAAATTGGACTATACAACTTGATTTTAATTGTTAAAAAAACAGGCGAGGCCTACTAATCATTAAAGGGAAGTCTGAATCGATGGCTCTGTTGGTTGTATAGAGGAGCACACTAGTTAGCAGGGATGGGCGAACATGATCGGACGAAAAAAATTCGAAAACGAAAAATTTTCGTTTCAAAACCTCGAAAAAATTCGAAAAATTCGAAAAAAACGAAAAAAAATCCAATTTTACTGTTAAAGTAATTTATAATGTTGAAATCGTTTAGCTCGAAAGTCATTCTTTATTGGATGCATCCAAAAAAATTATTTAGGCAAAATATGGAAGTGGACGAAACAATAAGAAACGTAAATTCGACACAACTTCACCTCAAACGAAACTCATGATAGGAATATTGACATTGAGAAAAATCAGAGATTCGAAAGAGGAATGAGAAAGGAGACTACGATTGTCGGTTACGATGGTTTCCGCAGTAGAGAAAAATCTCTCCACTTCCAGGGCGGAATTTTTTTCACATGAATTTTCCCTGCTAGATGTTCGTGAATTTGGCTTGAAATTATATGGAAAAACAGTCGTCAGCAATTCAGAAATAGTGAAAATACAGTAAGAACTCGATCATCTCTTGAGTGGAAAACATACAGTATGAAAAAACGTCATTGAATTTCTTTCGAAAATACCTTTTTTGTAGTTGAACATCCCGTTTTCCCCATATTTCGTTGGTTTTGAACTCCCAGAATATCTAGTGTAAAACTCGAAAAATTTCCGAGAAAGACGAAAATTTTTTCGACCGAACAATTTTTCGTCTGGGGGTCGAAAAAAACGAAAAAAACGAACACGAAAAATCTTTTTTCGCCCATCCCTGCTAGTTAGTGACATGAACTAGTACAGAGAGCTCCGTTGAAAACGAAGCGAGAAACCAAAGTGCAAACACAGCACTATCAAATTCAAAGGAACTTATGTTACAACCTAATAATATTTTCTAACTTTACGTTTAATGTACATGCAAACCAAAAATAGTAAATTATTATTAACTTAATTGACCTATTAAGAGCTTTGCGGGAAGTAGGGCCAACAACGAAATCGTGTGCCCTCCAACTTGGCGTTTTCACGTTTCACATGTCTGTCAAACACTACCGTGCCGCTTTTCCATTCAATGGGTTCCACTCAGGGTTGGGCGTTAAACCAAAATTTAACGGATCTGTTAAATCGTTAAATTAACGGTTTCAAATTCCGTTAAATTCCGTTAAATCCGTTAAATTACCAAAGAAATTGTTGAAATCGACTAATTTCGATATTTCTCCTTTTCTAACACTCAATATTGGGTTCGGGTGCCGACAGTGCAGTGCCGCCCATCAACATCGGTCGACATCCCGAGCGAGCGTTGTTGAAGGTCGGCAGATTCTCCACCGTCAACGCCTCCAACTACCGACGACTGTCCGTCATCGTCTGAGTATTATCGATTTATGATATTGGTTGATCCGATATAGGTTTATTACACCATTATGTCGAAAAGTATGTTATAAAGTACCAAGTCTGACCGCATTTTGAGCCAAAATTCCACAAAAAATCGAAAAACCTGACCGGATTTTGAAAACCGATAACATAGCCTATTTGACCTATGATTGGTTGAATGATTTTCGATTGATTGATCCTTACATCTATTAATATAATTTTTTAATAATACCTTCGCGAATTCTGGCTGCACACTCGCGTACAGCGGGTCCAGCGTTCGGTGCGCGGAAGGCAGTAGAAGGGGAGTCATTCGCTTCTTCCGAAATCAATACAGTACAGGGTGGGGATTAATTATGGTGACACCATAAAAAACGGAATATCTCTTTTCAAAAAAATCGAGTTCCGTTCAAATGCATACAAGTGTTGGAGATTCAATATGAGATCAATAAATGAACCAATATCTAGAGAATTATTCATAAAAAGTGTTGTTGCAGGTACGGTAAAGGGCGATTGCGAACTGACTACAGTACTCTGTGGATAATCGATTGGTGCCATTAGATTTTCAATTATTGTTCGTTCCGTTTTGTTCCCTTGTCATAGCGATTGATCGAGAATTTGCTCCTGGCCAGGGGTGTGCATTTCTCGATTTCTCGACTTTTTTCGAGAAAATTTCTCGATTTTTATACGAGAAATTCGAGAAAAAAACATAAAATTTAAAATAGATTTAAACTTCTATTAACAGTGAAATATGTGCTTAATAAATTCCCTTTTAGAGTCAAATTGCTCTTACTACGTCATGACATTGTCTTATTGATTGCAAATTGCCAAATAGAACTTCAATTCTCTTATTTTTCTTAGCGTAAATATATCTCCTTGGTGGGTTGCCACATCTAAAATATTCAGGTTTCATGTATTCACTGTTATTCTTTTTGTTTGGGGCAATGTTATCATCTATAAATGTTATTATTGTTGGAAAAGAGATAAAAAGTTATGAAAGCGCATTTTATTAAATTTTTATAATTTTTCTCGATTTTTCTCGAATTTCTCGGATTTCTCGAAAAAATAAATCGAGAAATCTTATTCGAGAAATTTTTCTCGAAAATTTTTTCTCGCACACCCCTGCTCCTGGCACGGCAAAAGGGCCTTATCGATTGTTTTGGATCACGAAGTGACTACAGTAAAATAGTACTGTATTGATTTCGGAAGAAGCGAATGACTCCCCTTTTACTGCCTTCCGCGCACCGAACGCTGGACGCGCTGTACGCGAGTGTGCAGCCAGACTTCGCGAAGGTATTATTAAAAAAATTATATTAATAGATGTAAGGATCAATCAATCGAAAATCATTCAACCAATCATAGGTCAAATAGGCTATGTTGTCGGTTTTCAAAATCCGGTCAGGTTTTTCGATTTTTGTGGAGTTTTGGCTCAAAATGCGGTCAGACTTGGTACTGTATAACATACTTTTCGACCTAAGGGTGTAATAAACCTATATCGGATCAACCTATATCATCAATCGATAATACTCAGACGATGCCGGACAGTCGTCGGTAGTTGGAGGCGTTGACGGTGGAGAATCTGCCGACCTTCAACAACGCTCGCACGGGATGTCGACCGATGTTGATGGGCGGCACTGCACTGTCGGCATCCGAACCCAATATTGAGTGTTAGAAATGGAGAAATATCGAAATTAGTCGATTTCAACAATTTCTTTGGTAATTTAACGGATTTAACGGATTTAACGGAATTTAACGGAATTTGAAACCGTTAATTTAACGATTTCACAGATCCGTTAAATTTTGGTTTAACGCCCAACCCTGATCTGTCTTCAACTCTGTTTCTCGCATCTTGTCTTCTCTTCTCCTCTTCTGTCCTCTCTCTTCTCGTCGGTTCCTCTGTGTTTATCTCTTGTTTCTCTACTTTTTTGTCTTTGTTTACAAGTCATCCTATCAAGTAATTCCAACAGGGGAGGGGAAAGGGGGGGGGGCTCTTTCGTCCTCCTTCCCTTCCTTTCTCACCAGTGGGTTTCCGGTAGCACATGGCAATCATCTACCGATTCCACCTTCTCGATTTCATGTTTTTTTTGTTTTCTGGGAAAGAAATGTTATTATTTCGTCTTTTGTGCCAATTTTGCTATGCTATCTTTATCTTATCTTGGGATCATCCGCAAATTTATTTCACTGTTAAAGAAGGAGTTTTTCTTTATCCCCATGATCTATGTCAATCACAGGTTGATTCTTTGGTCTTTGGTCTTTGGCTGTAGTGAATTCATGAGAAAGCATACTGTAGGTTGATCTTTGGTCTTTGGTCCTTGCTTGTAGTGAATTCATGAGAAAGCATACTGTAGGTTGATCTTTGGTCTTTGGTCTTTGGCTGTAGTGAATTCATGAGAAAACATACTGTAGGTTGATCTTTGGTCTTTGGTCTTTGGCTGTAGTGAATTCATGAGAACGCATACTGTAGGTTGATCTTTGGTCTTTGGTTTTTGGCTGTAGTGAATTCATGAGAGAGCATACGGTAGTTTGATCTTTGGATTTTCGTGTTTAGACTTTGCTCTTTGGCTATAGTGGATTCCTGAGGACATACTGTAGAACTTCTCTGTCTGCTCAATTATTGAGTGGAAAAGACACTTCCTCTTTGTTGAAAACTATTTACTCGGAATTTTCTCGTCGTATGCTGGTTAACGTTGTGTAAAGTTGTATCACTTTCAGCTCGAGCTGTGGTAGGAACCTGTCGCTCCGTCCTCAAGCCTTTTCTGAGGTGTCTGCGGAAAATTACGAGGTCAGTTTCAGTTTGATAGATCTCGCATATTATTATTGATTGCTTATCTATCATTGTTGGTCGATTAACTGTGTTCCTTGTTCAGGTGTGCGTCTTCTGCTACCACTTGGCCGTCCATCTCGGCAACAGTCGTCATCAGACGCAGTTCCCCTTGTTGCTGATACCGCCACAAAGTCAGGGGACATTCCTTTTTTTGTAACGTTTGATTCAGCGAAGCACTAAAGCTGTTTTTTTCAATGTAGGCAACTCATCAAGGAATACAACCATGATGTGTTGGTGTAATTAAATTAGTTCACTGTTGCATAGTGATGACGGAATCGAAGTAAACCTTTTTAGCACGTAAAGCTCTTTAGTGAAAAATCGACTTATTTCTCTATGTGTGAGTAAACTTTGCTCCATGCACACGAAAGCCGTTTTCCTGGAAACACCTATTTTTAGAGAAAACATTTTCTGGGAAAACTGCTTTCCCGGAAATAAAATCCTGGTGATCGGGCATATGGCCTCTGCCCTCTGAATGGTTGAGCCCTCTTTGTAGGTGGGCTCGTGAAAACGAATTCTTTTTTTTTCAGACAGCCTTGCCTTCCCTTGCGGGGTAGGCGCATAGCTTTGCCTCGCAAAAATTGAAAAATTTCCAGTCAAATCTGCTAAAAAAAATGGCCATGCGCATAGCCTTGCCTTACAATTTCCCATTTAGCGCACAGCCTTCCCCCAGAGTGCCCACCTATCTTTCCCTAGTAAAACGATGATCGTTTTCCGCACAACCCTGATCGCTACAGAGTAAAATTGCTATACTGTGATTTCTTCACCTATACATTTATGTACATGTCTATCTTGACTGCCAACAACGAATCATGGCAAACATTTTCGCTGTCCTATAATGTGGGTGAGCACTTTTTGTCGATGCGGTCAGTTTTGAGACTTAAAATCCATCTAGGAATATGCGGGAGATCGAGATTAGTTAGAAACACCACATGTCGGGGCAGTTCCGAGTACTGGAGAGATCGATTCAGTTTATATTTTACACTACCAGGCGAGAGAGTGCGTGAAACGAGAGATTCTGGGTGGGGCAAAAATGTATGAATCATGGCATGATCCGAACTACTGGACTGTAGAAAATCCTACTGTATATCAGTTCAAAAATCTTTAAAAATCAGTACGAGTATCGATCCTACGTGGGCAACATTTCGCTGAAATTAAAAGCGGTTGGATCGGAAGTAACGATCGTGTGGTACATTCCAAATTGAGGCACTTCCAACTCATTTTTTTTTAGTGAATTTTGGATGGGAAAAACCGGATGGGTCTTGTCGCCATACGCGGGCGGGCGTTGCCGCTGGAAATGAAAATCGGAAGGTCGGACGCAAAAATCGGGGGGTCGGAAGCAAAAATGGAGCATTTATGCGTCATTTTGAGTGGATTTTTTGGAAAATCGGGGGTGTATTGCAGCTAGCGGCAGTGGTGCCCACGTATGCTTGTCGCTATCGACAATACGTATGGTATTGATAGAGGTGGATCGATCGCGGAACAAGTCTCCCTTTAAATCTATAGAAAAGTATGTCACTAATTGTAAGTAACTAAAAAAACTGACTATACGTGTTTAAAAAAAGTGTATTCATCACTATGCAACTGTGAACTAATTTAATTACACCAACATATTGTATAGAGAGCCGTAATCGTCGTTGATTATCGTTAATTATCATATTCAAATGCTTAATTATCATTATATATTCATTTCACTATCACTTATTATTTGAGTACGCAAGTAGCCACTCAATGACATCCTGTAATCATCCTATGTTTATCACTTAGCAGCGCTAATGACTCCGCCCATGACTCCGCCCACGATGCTTTCGAAATGTCGTCAGTCTTGCTCCTCTCTCCTTTCCCGGCTAGTGACGCCGATGTTCTCTCTTGTTTTTATTATTATTATGTGTTAATTAATTGTCATCGTTTCTTCCTCTTAGTTGATTAGATTAGGATCGTGTTTCATTGTTATTGTAGATAAATAGTATTGTGTAAATTACGCCCGTGTCGCGTTTACATTGCATTGAATTGGTCGTAATCATTTCATCATTATTTGTCATCCTCATTGATTAGTGAGGGGAGCCTTTGTCTTTGTCTTGATCTGTCTTGTCTCTGCCTAGTATTCATTCAATTCAATCTTTCTTCTTTCTTCTGGTTTGTATCAGCGTGCTTCGTGAGCGTTGAACATTCCGTCTTCTTGAATTGTTGCAACCTGCTTCGTGAGGGTTGTAATAGTTCTGCTGAGGTGACTGTCTGCTTCGTGAGGACAGTTGCCGCCGATTAACTCTCTGCTTCGTGAGGGGAGTTATTCGGTTTATCTGCCTGCTTCGTGAGGGCAAAAGTTAGTAAGGTTCTGCTTCGTGAGGAACCTTATTGGCTATAAGCAAGTGCGTTTCGGCTAAGAGTTGGATCTAGCTCGTTCGTATTCTTGTACATGGGGGCCAAGCCGTGCCGAAAAGAGGACAATTGAATGGATACTAAGTGGAGCGAGCAGATGCAAGGAGTAGGAGGAGTAGCTGACAGAAGTCGTCGTCGTCGTCGTCGAGGGGAGACTACGAGACAGCAACCCATGGATGATGAATATTGGAGGATGATGGAACGTCAGATTCGTGGTCGTGAGCTAATGGAAAGTGATAGGATATTGTGCAATCTCTATATGAATGGATTGTGTGGACGTGAACCAATTGATGTGTATTTGGAGTTTGAGTTCCATACTAAGAGGATGCACGGAGATGGTTCATGCTTGAATGAAGCACGAATGCGTGGATTCGTCAATTTGCACCATAAACACGAGAAATATAATGACTTAGTGAGACTATGTTGTGAAGAATATTCGACATATGAGGAATTAAAGAATTATATGTTGAAATACGACAGTGATCGCAAGGAAATGATGTGTGAAAGTGAAATGAGGAGCAGTGTTCAACCGAGGATGGATCCGTACTCATATGAAATGGATCGAACAAGTATATCACAAGCAGGATCATTTCAATTCACTCAAGAGGATCGATTGCATCAACCATGTATCAGTAGGAAAGAACATCGAGGGGAGTCTACGAGTATTGAACTCAAGTCTATGGATGAAGAGATTGATTATAAAAGTAGATTGCGAAATCTCACATTGGATGGTCGCAAATTAAGTGATGTCTGCTTGGAATTGGAGTTCCTCACTGAGAAACTGTATGATGATGATGATGTCTATGATTCTAAAGAATTTTGGAGAAAGCATACATTCATCCCGATGCACAAGAATCACGAAGAATATGAAGAATTGCGCAGATTATGTGGTCAAGAAGATGCAACTTATGAGGAACTGAAGGATCATATATTACGATACGAGTATATGAAGATGACAAGATCGGGCAATATTACTCATAGTGAAGTGAAGACTACTGATTATGGAGATGATATGAGTGTACAGGAAGTACAATGTGTGGATAAAATATGTGTTAAGATTGAAGAGACCCATGCTGGAGAAGAACCTCATAATGAAGTTCAAGATGCTCAATGTGAATTAAAAGGAGGATTGCAGGCGCAGATGTGTTTCGATAATGGTGAAGAGGTAAATGCGGCTAAGGATACGGCAAAGGAGGTCGTAAGAGAAGCCGTTGAGGATAATGTGGCCACGGATAGTACTGATACTCAGGGAGATCAGGTGAAGACCGTTGGACCTACAGTTTTGGAAGTGTATTCAGGAGTTAATAAGAGGAGTAATAAAGGAGTTTTTGACACGGATATGAAGAAGCCGTGTATTACATCGAAGCAAAGTGCCTTGGAGTCTATGGATATTGATTTGAGCGTCAAGGAGGAGGTCATTATTGGAAGTAATGGGAATCGTATAAGTGAAGTAGGAGAAGGTTTATCTAAGGGAGAAGATGCACATGAACATATAGTTGAACAGGAGAGTATTATTGTTAATAAGGAGGATATTATTGGAGTGAAGGTTATTGTAAAGAAAGAACACATTGAGGAAAGGCCGAGTACCGTTAATGAGAAGGATATCTTTAAAGAAGATGATATTAGTAAAGAAGAGGATATTAATGAGGAGGAGGATATTGTTGAAGAGTTTGAGGATGCTGTTAAGAAGAAAGATATTGCTAAAAAGGAAGATGATATTGAAGAGAATGTTATTAAGGAGGAGTATGTTATCGATCAAGAGGATTTGGAGGATGTTATTGAAGATATGAATGTTGAGGAAAAGGATATTGTGGAGCAGAAGGATGCTGTGAAGAAGGATATTGTTGAAGAAGAGGACATCGAGAAGGATAATATTGTGAAGGAGGATGTTGCTGAGAAGGAGGATATGGTTGAAAAGAAGGTTAATGAAGTTGCTGTTAGTGACGCTACGGTGAATGGACTTGATAGTGTTATTGGAGATGGAAAGAATGTTAGTAAGGAGGAGATCGTAAAGGAGAATTTGGATGGATTTGTTAGTGGAGATAAGAAGAATGTTAGTGAGAAGGAGATCGTGAGTGAGAAGGAGATCGTGATGGAGAATTGTGAAGGGCGAATCTCGGTGAAGATGGATTCAGGAGCTGTGTCATACGAGATTGTGTTGGATCAGGATATGAAGGTGGAGAAATTGGATCGAAGGAAGGTGGTCCCACGAGAACCGGATAAGAAGTTGCAGTTGGTCTTGTCAGATGATGTGAAGGTTGAACAACTGGATCGAAGGAAGGTGGTCCCGAAAGAACCTGATAAGGAGTCATCGTCGGTCTTACCAGGAGGGGAGTCGATGGTTGTTCAAGGAAGAAGGAAGCTGGACGCCCGTCGTCATTCATCATATTCATTCATTGTTCATTTTTGTTTTGTATCGTACTTATTCATGTTATGCTTTTTCATATTATCATCGTCACTTACCCAATTATCAACTACCGTAATCTCATCTACATCTCAAACACCTACAACCGTATCATCGACGTTGATTATCTCTTTATGCGCAAGGCATACCATCGTATCATCGTCGTTGATTATCTCTTTATGCGCAAGGCATGCAATCGTCTCGTCGTCATTCATTATCTCGTTATGCGCAAGGCATACTCATTCGTCAACTTTCGTTGCTGCTGAAGAGGTCGAGCCGTTACCGTAATCCCCATCGTCGTTGAGATTGAATGCGAGGACGCATTCTGTGAGGGAAGCGGCATGTATAGAGAGCCGTAATCGTCGTTGATTATCGTTAATTATCATATTCAAATGCTTAATTATCATTATATATTCATTTCACTATCACTTATTATTTGAGTACGCAAGTAGCCACTCAATGACATCCTGTAATCATCCTATGTTTATCACTTAGCAGCGCTAATGACTCCGCCCATGACTCCGCCCACGATGCTTTCGAAATGTCGTCAGTCTTGCTCCTCTCTCCTTTCCCGGCTAGTGACGCCGATGTTCTCTCTTGTTTTTATTATTATTATGTGTTAATTAATTGTCATCGTTTCTTCCTCTTAGTTGATTAGATTAGGATCGTGTTTCATTGTTATTGTAGATAAATAGTATTGTGTAAATTACGCCCGTGTCGCGTTTACATTGCATTGAATTGGTCGTAATCATTTCATCATTATTTGTCATCCTCATTGATTAGTGAGGGGAGCCTTTGTCTTTGTCTTGATCTGTCTTGTCTCTGCCTAGTATTCATTCAATTCAATCTTTCTTCTTTCTTCTGGTTTGTATCAGCGTGCTTCGTGAGCGTTGAACATTCCGTCTTCTTGAATTGTTGCAACCTGCTTCGTGAGGGTTGTAATAGTTCTGCTGAGGTGACTGTCTGCTTCGTGAGGACAGTTGCCGCCGATTAACTCTCTGCTTCGTGAGGGGAGTTATTCGGTTTATCTGCCTGCTTCGTGAGGGCAAAAGTTAGTAAGGTTCTGCTTCGTGAGGAACCTTATTGGCTATAAGCAAGTGCGTTTCGGCTAAGAGTTGGATCTAGCTCGTTCGTATTCTTGTACAATATTATGGTTGTATTCCTTGATGTGTTGCCTACACTCAAAAGATCAGCTTTATTCCTTTTCTGTATCAAAAGTTACAAAAAAGGAAATAGCGACTCATTACATTATGCTGTACATTTAACTGTAAACGAAAAATTCTCTTTTTTTGCTGTTCCGTTTGATAGAGAATCGAGCATAGCCGGTCTTTCTTATTTACAAAATAGGGATGATGTTCACAATGGTGCTGATGACGATAGTTATGTTCATTTTACACCTATAGTCACCGTTCGACCACACAGCGTCGCTTTGAAATAGATTTTTTTGTCATTTCTGATCATCTTTTGGTGCTAAAATTGGCTGAGCAATGTTTCAGGATTGGATGGCGATAGCGCCAGTTTTTCTGTGGGGTACTGAAGCTATTCCGATTCGATATGTGCTTTCACGTCTTTACAGAATTTCCATTTTTGAAAGTTTTTCATGAAAAATGAATTAGACAGGTGTGATCACTATTAAATTCTGCCACTAGAAACATAATGGCCATACATTTTCATACCATGGCAATACGAGGATTGACCCTCTATCTAACAATAAGGCCCATTTTAGGCCACTTGAGGAAGCTAGAAATGACGATTTTGAAGCGAAAATAACGAATTTTGAATTGACTTTTGAGGACGAGAAATTACTAAAACGCGATTTTACCGCGACGTTGTCTGGCCTCAACGGTGGCCCTAATCAACATGATCATCGTCATCAGAGAACCCTGAACCCCAAAATTTGATTTTTTAACTATGTCAGATTTCACTGATTTAAGTAGATTCTTGCACAAATTGTCTCATATCACTCCTGTCACGAGAAAATCAAGCTTACAATCAATTTACGATTCATGGGAATGGAGCGAAAATGGTGAAACGAGTTAGGACCATTTTGGACATCTCTAGGCATGCCGTACCAGCCCCCAAAATCTCATTGTGCATTTTTTTCATTTAGGTTCGGTAAGGTGAAGTCCCAACTTTGAGCACAAATTTTTTCGCTTCCGGTGCGTTTTAGCTAAAACGTGTCATAAGAGTGTCCCCGCTCTTTTTTCGAGCTCTATCGATCTAAACAAACCAGAGGTCATGAAAATGCCTCTGAACAGAGCTACGCTACGGGGCAAGTAGTAACTCGAAAATTTAGGAAAATGAGGTGCTCTTCTTCCAGTATGTTATTAAGTTTTTCATACGCTTTCAAATGAGGGGTTTGCAAAAAAAGTACGTTAATGTGTTCGTATGGTTTGAAAGAAATAGAGGGAAGAGAAAAGGAGAAAACGATAATATCATTTCCTCATTAGAAAGCGCATGAAAACTTAATAGCATACTGGAAGAAGAGAACCTTCTTTTCCTAATTTTTAAAAAAAATCTATTCATTATTTATTGTTTGTTTCATTTCCTTTCTTGTCTTGTTGTATTCATTATGTAAATATTGTTTGTTGTGAGAATAAAGAATTCACGTATAAATCTTTCTAAACGTGCAGTAAACATGAATGGAACTGGAATAAAAGGAAGCAAATTAATGGCCAACCACCAAATTATTAGCTCAACTTTAGAGTAAATTAAGGGCCAACCACCAAATTATTAACTAAACTTTAGAGTAAATTAAGGGCCAACCACCAAATTATTGGCCCAACTTTCGACTAAATTAACAGCCCACCATCAAATTATTAACTAAACTTTAGAGTAAATTAAGGGCCAACCACCAAATTATTGGCCCCACTTCAAAACAAATTTAGGGCCAACCACCAAATTATTGGCTCAACTAAAAAAGTGAGGCTTGTCTGGTAGCCAAAGTTGAGGCTAAACTTCGACCAAATTATTGGCCCCACTAAAATAGCGGAGGCTATCGCAGTATCAGCGACGGATATCAATCGAGCCCCTAATGCTATTCCATTTGCTGTTGTGCTAAATATGATGTAATAAGAAAAATTCAATAAGAATAAGAGTTGTAATAACAACAATAATAATATGATATTGTAGACTAATGTGATGGAGCGGCGCACTTGTACTTATTAGGTGTTGTTTTATGCCGTACGAAATAGAAACGTATTGAATTAAAAAGCAGGCACTGCAGTGTTTGGCAGGCCTGTGAAACGCGAAAACGCCATGTTTTAGGGCACACGATTCTTTGTTGCTCCCACTACTGCTATATGCTTTGAAGCGTCAAGCATGCGTTGATTGATTAGGTTTTCTCAAGATCACGGATTGAAGATTGAGCTAGACAATGACGAGAGAGAGTTTTCGCAGAACTGCAAGACATGGATTCACCAAGTTTGATAATTCAGCGGAAGAATGTTTTTTTAATGTTCGAATGAACGATAGACCGTTAGATAAAGGCGTCAACACACTGAATAGCTGGACCTGAAGTGAATGAATGTGAAATATATTTTGATAATTAAATAAATAATTAATCAATTTATTGATTGATTAAATCATCAGATGAAGAAGTACTACGGTCTGACGGCAATCGTCGTTCATCCTGATAAACATACGGGACTGCCCCATGCTGAGTTGGCCAAGGTTCGGAGTACTTAGCCCTTAGAAGTTAGGACTTACCAATTATGACTTAGGACTTATTGTTAGCAACTAAGACTTATCACTTAGCTGTTAGGACTTATCACCTAGTAGTTAGGGTTCTTCTTAAGGGTTCTCTTCATTGCGCACACTATTTCTCTGTTCTCTAACAATGAAAGAGCGTAGAGCGTTGAAGAGATCGTCGACAAAGGTTTCGGTCCCTTTCATTGCCTGGGAGAGAGAGATAACGAATGGCGAAAGAGGAGGGGATGATGGAGTGAGGGAGAGAGCGGGCAAAAGGGAGAGAGGAGAGAGAGGAGGGGATGAGGAATGAAAGCCATGATCGGACAGTCACTGTTATTGTTTACACTACGACGACTATGGTTGTATTGTGTGTGTGAGTAGATGCTACTGATGACCAGTATCATAGCACAGCGTTCTCATGACTTTCAAAGCAAGAACGCCCGCTCAACATACAAACTCTCTCGAATACAATGGTCTCTCCTTTGTCTTGCTTTCGAAGAAAAATGGCTTGGACCAGAATACTGTGATAGACATAGGGGTGGAGAGAGACAGAGGGAGAGAGAGAGGAAGAGAGAAATAGAGGTTTTTTGTCAACGCTGATGCGTACGTCCTCTGGCGATTGGAGGGTCCGATACGAGATAAATTATGATGATATACTCGCCTTATTTAACTAGAATTTGATTTATTGGGTTTTCCGAGAAATAGATGAAGGATTGAGTTTGTTAATTGCCTGATGGTTCTCACAAAAGTGTGAAACGCGAAATCGCCTTGTTAGCCTTGTTCCTCGAATAAGATTTCTCGATTTATTTTTTCGAGAAATCCGAGAAATTCGAGAAAAATTGAGAAATATTACAAAAATATAACAAAATGAGTTTTCATAACTTTTTCTCTCTTTTCCAACAATAACAACATTTACAGGTGATAACATTGTCCAAATCAAAAAGAATAACAGTGAATACATGCAACCGGAATATTTTAGATGTGGCAACCCACCAAGGGGATATGTGAACACTAAGAAAAATAAGAGAATTAAAGTTCTATTTGGCAATTTGCAATCAATAAGACAATGTTATGTCGAAGTAAGAGAAATTTGACTCATAAAGGGAATTTATTAGGCACATATTTCACTGTTGATAGAAGTTTAAATTTATTTTAAATTGTAAGTTTTCTCGAATTTCTCGAATAAAAATCGAGAAATTTCTCGGCGAGAATTTTTCTCGAAAAAAGTCGAGAAATCGAGAAATTCGAGAAATCGAGAAACGAGAAATTCCACAATGTGCACACCCCTGGCGCGCACATTGTGGAACGCCCATTCATTTCAGGCAAAAATTTCGAATGACTGATCGTTTCTGATTATATATAATATAGTAGTAATAGTAATATCAATAATAGTAATGAGAATAGCTAACCAAATTGCCAAAAAAGCACCGCTATCGTAGTATCAACGACGGATATCCATCGAGCCCCTAATGCTATTTCATTTGCTGTTGTGCATAATAAGATGTAATAAGAATAATTCAATAAGAATAAGAGTTGTAATAACAAAAATAATAATATGATATTGTAGACTAATGTGATGGAGCGGCACACTTGTACTTATTAGGTGTTGTTTTATGCCGTACGAAATGAAACGTATTTAATGAAAAAGAGGGCACTGCAGCGTTTGGCAGGCCTGTGAAACACGAAAGTGCCAAGTTGGAGGGCACACGATTCTTTGTTTATCCTGTTACCCGGCAAAAGACTTAATTAGTCAATTAAGTTAATAATATTTATAAATAGCCATAAATGGCTGTACAATTATAGGCTTGCATGTAAATTAAATGTAAAATCAGTTATTTTTTATGGATTGAATTATTAATGTTTTCGATACATTGTATATTGCGCCAGCAATATTTTGTTCAGTTAGTTGTTCGTGGAAGCTTATTGCACACTGAGCGAGGAAACCTAAGAGATCGGGTTTAGGGAAATTTGTGAAACGTGGAATCGCTTTGTTAGAATCCCTGACGTTCTTTCCTTTTGTGCGCTTTATTGTTAGTCTTCTTTACCGTGGTCTAGATCGAGATTGACCGAAACATACTTTGGACTTTACATGAATATAAGTTTTTGTCTGTAGGGGATAACAAAAACATTTAAAATAGATTTAAAAATGTATTTATCTTCTCGCTGGGAAAGATATGCTTTGAATCAAGCGTTGATTGATTAGGTTTTCACTGAATCGTCGAGCGGAGATAGAGCTGTGCAATTACGAGAGAGAGACTTTTTGCACAAGTGTAAAACATGGAATCACCAAGTTTGATATTTCAGCCGAAGAAGAATGTTTTTTTTATGTCCGAACCAACGATAGACCGTTAGATAATGGCGGTCAACACACTGAATAGCTGGTCCTGAAGAAAACGAATGTCAAATATATTTTGATAATTAATTAATTTATTGGTTGATTAAATCGTCAGTAACTCAAACTCGTTGACTATCCCTCACCATCTTTCTATCTCTTCCTATCTCTCCATTCTCTCTCTCCTTTCCTTGAACTCTTCGCCTACTTATGCAGATATGATTTCGGAACACACATTCGCTGAACGCTGCGGGTTCTTTGTCCATGACTGCATACAAAATGCAATCAGAATCATGCAGTAGTAGTGAGCTTCGTCTATATCAGACATAAGATTCGAAGTAGATCAGACATAGGTCGAATACTCCCTTCCCCGGTTTCTCCCATCGTGCTCGCCTATGGCCCATTCTGAATCGTATCTATGGAGAAGAAGATGATGATATCGACCCTTCATAGCCTGTGGGGAAGGGAGTTGGACAGAGCCGGTGGGGGAAGGAGAGGAGGAGGATGGAGAGGAAGAGAAAGGAGGGTAGAGAGGGAGGATAGGGGAGGGGGGTGAGGAAGTTGAGAGAGGAGGGGAGGAGGTTGATGGAGAGAGAGATCGGAAAGGTTTAGGAAGGGGATAGTAGAGAGCGGATGGTCACTGTTATTTTTTACAGTACGACGACTATGGTTGTATTGTGCGAGAGTAGCTGCTACTGATCACCAGTATCATAGATATAGGGGTGGAGAGGGAGGGAGAGAAGTACTAGAAGCATCAGCAGTACTAGAAGCAAAGTAGTACAGGTGGATGAGGCTTTATTAGACCCGGTGATAACGTGTAGCACAACTTTGCCAAATGTCGAACGCAATCGTGCTTACCCTAATGATATTGCTCCCGGAATTGAAATAATATCCAGTTGAATGTGCGTTTGCACTACGATAGACAGACCGCCACAAGTTCGAAAAGTAATTGAAAATAGGTTCCCGAGATACAGCAAAGAGCGTTGATCTAGCAAGGCGATTTCGCGTTTCACACTTTTGCGAAAACCATCGGGAAATTAACAAACTCCATATTTCATCATTGTTTGCTCCAAAAAGGAACCCCAAAAAACTACATTCTAGTGAAATAAGGTGAGCATATCGTCATAATCCATCTCATATCAAACCCTCCAATCACAACCTGTGGCTTTAACGTTGGCAAAAACCGTTTGCCGAGAATCTTGACGTCACAAGCATTTGGGGATGAGGGGTGGGGGGATTTTTAATTTAACGACTTAACGAATAAAGGAAAATTTTCATTAACGAACATGTCTGATCTGTATTATGACTTGAGCCAGAAATCAAAGAAGTGCCACTGATATGTTATATTTAATAAAAAAATATCTCCCCATCGAAATCATTTCTCTTGAAATGAATGGACGTTCCACAACCAACTCAATCTGCGAACACTACCAGCAGTTACTACGAGCAAAGTTCAAGTTGAAAACACACCCACTGATTACAATGGTGCAACTTTGGTTGTCATACGCCAAATCCCAACCGATTTATGATCCGTTGTGCAAATGATCATTGGCAAAATGATCGCCCCCCCCCCCCTGAAATCCATAGCTGATAATGTTGTCCATTCAACGTGATTATTGAATATTAGCCTTCATTCTGTGAGCGCGAGATGGACCTGCCACAGTTCCAGCCTCTTGATGATTGTTGTCGATCTCTTGCTCTTCAAAAGGGGACATGGCAAGTTGTACAGAGTGAGTGGGCGCATACTTGGCAGGATTCGTGTATCTCCGCCTCCGCCATTACTGCTGCTGGTCAGGTGCACCAATGGCAAGTCGCCCATTCTCAGGAGGAAGGGACTCCGGAATGAGTCCATGGCGCGCTCTCCCTCCTCCTGAAGTCTCTCCCTCTATCTCTGTCTCAGCATCTGTCTGCAGCTCAAGTGTAAACATGAAATCACTTAAAAATTGTATAATTGCAACTAGTATTTGATCTCGGGTCATCATCAATATTTCGACTTTGGGCATTCTCAACCATGAACCCAGGGTCATGGGTCGACCGAAAAAAATCAGTTCGCGATTCCTATCGGTTACGGTAGCCCAATACCCTACACTCCCACTGATAGTAATGATACAACTTTGGTTGTCATACGCCAATCGATTTATGATCCGTTGTGCAAATGATCGTTGGGAAAATGATCATCCCCCCTCCCCCCCGGATTTCATGACATGTAGTCTTTAATGTTCCAAATACCCAGATTAAATCGGCGGAACACAATTTATCAAACAATTTCAACAATGATCAATAAAAATAGTTAGACCATGGCTACTAGAGGGGTGTCATCGGCAGGGGGAGGGGGGGGGGCTGGGTCGGGTTCCGGATCAAGTGTAAACATGAAATCACTTAAAAATTGGTCAAGGAATTGTCAGACCACTGTGAAAACACATGAATTATGAAATTTTGTTGAATTGAGCTCAATTAGTGGTAGAAAAAAAGTTGCCAAAATTTGACGTCATGAGGCGGATTCGAACCCTGGTCGCTAACTTAGCTAACGCGAACGCTAGCTTACGCTAGTTTTTCGCGGAAAAGTACATACCTGGCATATCGGACAGACTGGGGACTATTTTTATCGGATTCTCCATATAATTTTGCATATACAACATAATTTCTAGGGGGGCGGCCGCCATTGCAACATGGCGAAATTTTTTTGAAAATAGAGATGGTGTGTTTTGGCGACAATTTCTTCTGTTTCTCGAATTCCAGAGCACCTACGCCTTCGAAAATTTGGCTCCTGGCACAACTTTTCACGCTCTATCGAAAGGTGTATAGCATGATGGGTTAATATTACGATGAAAAATCCGAGGATCAAAGATCAAAGATCAACCTACGGGTCCAATTTTCTGGCTGAAGTGTATCCCACCTCTAGGCACTCTGCCCTGAAAGTTTGAGCAAAATATGACTATTTTGAAAATACTGTGCCACCCCCTCCGACGTTCTTACAGAGACCGCGTTTTAAATCACCATCATAAGTCACAGCAACCTTCATCAAACTAACGTAACCTTCATAATATACCGTAACCATGACAATTACCGTATCCCTTCAACCAAACCACCGTATACCTACTGCACTCTTCCGAAGAGCGTGCTCATCCGCGCATGGAACAGCACGATGCACACGTCGCCGTACACCAGCGTCCGTTTCAGTCCAAATTGGGCACGGCGTCTCTCGGCGCCCTCATATTGCCTACAGTTTGATACATATTTGACAAATACAAGTAATAGTTTCATTATACTGCTCTCCTGCTCGTCAAAATAAACATAACGAGAACTGGATAACTACACGACTGAAACTAGTACACTAGTAGACTGGCTGATTCAATTTCCTCGCTTCTATAGTTTTCGCTTTAGAAGCAACGATCTACTATATCGCAATAAACCAGGCATATATTATTTCGCTATATTAATTTGCATTTGCTCAACAGCAAGGTTGGGATTTAACGTCAACGGTTTTAATGGATTTAACGGATTTAACGGTATTCATTCGTTAAATTAATATTTAAAGGAATCCGTTAATTTTTTCCCGTTAAATCCGTTAAAAATAAATTGAATATTTTGAAGTAAAAAGTCTATTTTCATATGTTTTATGCTTCTAAAATTTTTTTGTACTCTGTTCTCATTATAGCGTTATACAAGTACTGTATTTGAATTAATTATCGAAAGCACTTCACTTTTTTTTGCGTAATGCTTTATGTTGAATATTTTACCTTGTTTTCAGAAATAAACTGTTACTACTCCTAATATTGAATGATAAAAATCGTCAAATATCGAAATTAGTCGATTTCCAGAGTTTCTTTGGTAATTTAACGGATTTAACGGAATTTAACGGAATTTGAAACCGTTAATTTAACGATTTAACGGATCCGTTAAATTTTGATTTAACGCCCAACCCTGCTCAACAGCCTATGCAACACAAGAAGGATTCACCCGGCACATTGACGTTTCAACAATATAAGATAGATCAGAATCGTAGTGGAACTCCGTTAGAGAATTACACCAAGCTCAAACATACAATTCAATGTGGCGCGATTGAAGGTACTAGTCTCAGACGTCACTCCTCCTCCAATAAAATCCCCCAGTAGATCTCCTCCCATCGAATGGCTAGTCGTCGGTGGTGGTGATGTGGCACCAAAACCAAACAGATCCATGTCAGCGCCAGAACCCTTTGACGCCGTTGAGGATGGCGCCATGGACGCGTCAAGGATGTCCTCTAGTCCTGTGGCGTGCTACAAACGAGTTTTATCATGTTGACAAAGAATCATGATGACCGAAGAATTTAGCAGCTTAGGAAGAATCAAGCAGCTTATAGAAAACAATGGAAACTTGAAATCACCATGAACTATGAGACCAAATTTAGCGCATTCGCATTCTATTATTATCTCTTATTAATCAATCAAAAATCCATCTACAGTACCCCCATCATACAGTAGTTTCAAAGCAATCAATTAATCAGTAATCAGCTTACATCATTCGTCATATATCCCGCGTCTCCGAACAGATCAGCAGCCGAGGCCGACGTCGTTGAAGATGACTGCGTCGAGAAGGGATCAAAGAGCAGCTTGGACGATATCGCAGCGGCTGCAGGCTTATTAGAGTGTGCAGCAGGAGTGTCTGTGATTATTCAAGCGTTGTAAAAAAAGTGGTTAAAAATGAAAAAAAAATAATAAAAACAGAGAAAACTCTCTCGCCTCTTTCGTTTCGGCACTTTTGACCATCATATTAGAGGCCGTAACACTGGCAAAAATCTTTTTTTTCCGCAAACGTTAGTCAGAACTACAGTTTATGTGGCACAACGGGGTTTTCGTAGCAAGAGTTTTTCAATTACGAGCTAGGCTACTTTTCCAAGTTACTTTTCTCTTTTCTAAGTCTTAAGTCCTCTTTAGGGTCCAAAAAATCACGAACCACTGCCTATTCCGAGCAGATCTGCCTCCTCTTCATCATCTTCCTCTTGTACATCAGTGAGGGAGGTGGAGGGTGAGTGAGAGTCGCCCAGGATCGGTGTCTCCGTCGGAACGAATCGATCGTTGCCACCCGTCTCTACCTTAACGATCGAGAAACTTAACAAAACTACAAGTTAACTACTTAGTTACCTAGGAAACTACATAGGTTCTAGTACTGTACAGAGTACTTAAAACTTAAGGTAATTTAAGAATATTAATGTCAACCAATCTAAAAGTTAATGTTCACTACAATCCATCGACTATGAGCACAAGCTGATACGCGAATCCGCATGGACACATCAATAAAGAGAACAACAAAAAAAGGAACCACGGGCATAAATATACCGTAATCTCACCATACACCACCTACCGTACACACCGTACCATTACATTACATTACATTAAAACAACTTTATTCAGCCGATTAGGGTCGAGCTGGGTCGCCATTAGGGTTCTCCAATGAGCGAATCGTATCTCGTGAGCCCGCATCTATCCAACGTATCGACTGTCCAGCCGTCTTCCTCTTTCTCCTTCATACGAACTTCCATCGGCAATTGAGACGTTCATCGTTGTCACGAAGATTTGAAGATCCATGGTACCGTACCGAATACCGTATACTACCATATCATACCGTACCTGACTGACGGCCGTCCGCTCTCAAACTTGGATCTCGTCGAGCTCTCGCGGAGACGACACCACGTGATGAGGCGCGATGATATCGCCTGAAGAGATGCCGTTTTAGCTGATGGAGCTTTCGAGAGCTCCACTTTTAGAGAAACAATCAAATAGAACCGATTATTCCTTTATGTTCTAAAAGAGTAATATACGGCGATAGCGTGTGAAACATCCATTATTTTGAGATATAACACATACAGTAGCGCTCAAAAAGATTTCACGTTGGTATTTTTTCGCGATATCTTTTGTTGTACTGATCGAAATGGGATGAAATTTGGAATATATATTCCTCAAGGTATTAGAATAATGATGCTCATTTGGTTTTTCAAAAATTTCAGAAATACTGTACTTCATTAGCTATTTATCATAAATCACTAAAATCAACAATTCAATGTTGCAAAAATCAACTACAATAATTAATCAGAAAGAGGTCAAGAAGGGTCCAGTACTACAAAATTAACAACATAGATCATTTTTAAACTAAAATTTAGTGAAATAACCCTTACAATCAATTAATGCTGACCGCGGAGGGACATATTATGGGTCGTACACAGGTGATGAATCACCATCAACTCTCCAAGCAGTTCAGCACTTCTGTATCTACTATAACAAGGCTCCAGAAGCTCATTACGATTTCTGGGAATGTTTATTACTCTATGGTACAAGCAAGACCCAGATTAACCTCCAGATTAGTGGATTAGACTATCGTTATGATGTCACACAAGGACCCGCGACACACTGCAGTCGACATTGCAGCTGAACTACACTCACCACGAGTCTCCAATGTCTCTGTTCCGACTTTCAAGAGATGCCTGGATACTGCTGATCTTCGTGGCTGTCGGCCAGTTACAATACAGTTTGGTTCTCTGAAGAATGGGAAGACTTGAGTAGCATCTGGTAAGGAGCGCCTCCACTGGACTCCTCAATAGTGGAAAAATGTTCTGTGGGCCACTGTGAGTAAACTTCTATCGTTCAAAAGCGATCGGAAAAAGTAAGTATTTTGGGAGTCCTTAAGGTACGCGGTACCAATAAAAGTACCAATTTTCGAAAATTAAGCGCCGCAGAAATGTGGTCATGATCTGGGGTGCTCTCAGCGTAAAAGGAGTTGTCCCAGTCCACACGGTAGACGGTTTATTGCTAACTACTCGACAGCCACAAAAGTCAGTAGCATTCACGCATCTCTTGAAGTCGGAACAGAGGCATTGGAGACTCGTGGTGAGTGTAGTTCACCTGCAATGTCGACTGCAGTGTGTCGCGGGTCCTCGTGTGACATCAAAACGGTCGTCTAATCAGCTGGTCTGGAGGTTAATCTGTGTCTTGCTTGTACTATAGAGTAATAAACATTCCCAAAAATCGTATCGAGCTTCTGGAGCCTTGTTATAGTAGATACAGAAGTGCTGAACTGCTTGGAGAGTTGATGGTGATTCATCACCTGTGCACGACACATAGTATGTCCTTCCGCTGTCAGCATTAATTTATTGTTAGGGTTATTCTACTAAAATTTAGTTAAAAAATGATCTATGTTGTTAATTTTGTAGTACTGGACCCTTCTTGACCTCTTTCTGATTAATTATTGTTGTTGATTTTTGCAACATTGAATTGTTGATTTTAGGGATTTTTGATAAATAGCTAATATGAGGCCGTTTGCGTAAGACTCGACTAAGTGCCGGCACAGTCAAAAAATCAAAATTTGTTGATTGGGGTTCTCAAGGGTGCTGATGACGATGCTCATGTTCATTTTGCACCTATATCCACCGTTGAGGCCAGACGACGTCGCGTTGAAATAGCACTTTTAGTCATTTCTCTTCACACGATGATTCTAAAATTTCCAGACTATACCCTCCGGGGCAGAATTCGATGGCGATCACGCCTGTCTAATTCATTTTTCGTGAAAAGTTTCAGAAATTTTGAAAAATGGAATTTCTCTTAAAAACAAAAGTGTATTTTGCTTGATACACAGATCGGACCGGAATGACTTCAGGACCCCGTAGAAAAAATTTCAGCCAATTTGCTCCCGCGAAATTCGAGAAAATCAACTTTAAGCGTAGTCATTTTGCCGTTGAAGTGGAGGCAAGAGGCGAGAGAGTGTGTTGGTGCGAGAGAGCAGAGAGGCAGGTGAGGCGACATGGGAAGGAAGGGGGGGGGGTGGAAGTGGTTGCTTCCCTTCAACTTTCTCTGCTCTCTCACACCACCACACTCTCTCGCCTCTTGCCTTTTATTTCAACGGCAAAATGACGACACTTAAAGTTGATTTTCTCGAAACATGAGCATCGTCATCAGCACCCTTGAGAACCCCAAACAACAAATTTTGATTTTTTGACTGTGCCGGCACTTAGTCGAGTCTTACGCAAACGGCCTCATATACAAGTCATGCAAATGTACTCAATACTAATTAGAGGAACACTGTTTCGGCCATAGGTTCTAGACAGTGAACCTCTACTCAATGGGGTTGGCCATCTTCAGTAGAACCCCCATTGAGTTTTTTTTTAAAGTTTTAGTGATAGTTGTAAAGCATGCAAAATCTCATTTCTATGGTTAGTAATAAATACAAATGAACGAAATAACATTAAAATGGCAAAAATAACACAACATTAATAATACAATAGCATAATATGAAAGCAATATTCTCTTATATGTTAGTAAATGTTTTCAATATTCATGCATATCAAAAGGTTGGCTATTCTAATAGGTATTAATTAACCCACGTATCCAATCGATTGATGCGTCCTCTCCGTCCAAAGTAGAATATTGTCCCTATGTGTTGGTACGTCCCTGCTCTCGTGAAACGTGATGATAGCTCTAGTGACGCGTACGTACTTATGTGAATGACAGAGTACTGAAATATTCCCTATTATACTAGGGAATATATCCCTTATTCATTTTTAGTTATTTATTTTTATGAAGTTATTTTCGCCCAACCACCGCCTCTCGTTTCACACACTCTCTCGCCGGAGAGTGAAATAAATACAGGGAAGAGAAGGGATAAAACTATATGTTTCATTCCGCACCGCGCACTCGAGACCGTGTGGTACAGAATGGAATGGAATGGAATGAAAAGGAATGGGCGAGAGAGTGTGTAAAACGAAAGATTGTGGGTGGCGAAAATGACTTCAAATCATCAGGAAATTTCCAAGGGGATGAACCATGGGAACGCATTAACGTATTTTTATCGCAAACCCCTCATTCGAAAGCGCATGAAAAACTTAACAACATACTGGAAGAAGAGCGCCCCTTTAACCTGACCGCATTTTGAAAACCGATAACCTAACTATTCGACCTATTGTAGATAGACGTGAAGTAGAAGGCTTGTACTTATTAGGTGGTGTTTGATACAGTTCGGAGACATACACCATTGAATGTAAAAATAGCACGGTAGTGTTTGGCAGACCTGTGAAACACGAAATCGCCATGTTGTAGGGCATGCCATTCTTTGTTGATTCTGCTACCCGCAATGCATGTAATCGATTAAGTAATAATACTTATAGATGTACACATATAGGTTTGCATTTACATTAAATGTAAAGTAATTATTTAAATTAAATTAGTAATACATTGTATATTGATCGTTCTCTAGATCGAGATCGCGTTGATTGATTAGGTTTTCGCAGTATCGTCTAGAGAGGACTTGAGACCGCCAAACTGCTATATGCCGTAGTCGAATGAGAAAATGAAAGGAGTGAATTTTCCTTCTCGAGAGGAGATTGACCGAACCTACTGTATGTCATATCGTGATATGCGAATGACTTCGAGAGGCGGCTATATATCACGCCCGTCACGAGAGAATTTAGATGAGAGTGGGAATGAAGCAAAAATGGTGAAATGAGTTAGGACCATTTTTGGACATTACTTAATCGATTACATGCATTGCGGGTAGCAGAATCAACAAAGAATGGCATGCGCTACAACTTGGCGATTTCGTGTTTCACAGGTCTGCCAAACACTACCGTGCTGTTTTTCCATTCAATGGTGTATGTCTCCGAACTGTATCAAACACCAAATAATAAGTACAAGCCTTCTACTTCACGTCTATCTACAATAGGTCGAATAGTTAGGTTATCGGTTTTCAAAATGCGGTCAGGTTAAAGGGGCGCTCTTCTTCCAGTATGTTATTAAGTTTTTCATGCGCTTTCGAATGAGGGGTTTGCGATAAAAATACGTTAATGCGTTCCCATGGTTCATCCCCTTGGAAATTTCCTGATGATTTAAAGTCATTTTCGCCACCCACAATCTCTCGTTTAACACACTCTCTCGCCCATTCCTTTTCATTCCATTCCATTCCATTCCATTCTGCACCGCACGGTCTCGAGCGCGCGGTGCGGAATGAAACATATCGTTTTCTCTATTTGTCTTCCCTGTATTTATTTCACTCTCCGGCGAGAGAGTGTGTGAAACGAGAGGCGGTGGTTGGGCGAAAATAACTTCATAAAAATAAATAACTAAAAATGAATAAGGGATATATTCCCTAGTAAAAGCAGCAGGGTAGTGTTTGGCAGACCTGTGAAACACGAAAGTGCCAGGTTGGAGGGCACACAATTCTTTCTTCCTCCCACATATAGCGTAATTGATGGGGTGATAATATTTATAGCTGTACCGATATAGGATTGCATGTACATTAAATGTAAAACTAGATAAATTTATATAGATTGAATTAGTAATATACTGTATTTTCAATATATTTCGTGATATGCGCATTGAGCGAGGAAACTTCGAGATCGTTTTAGAGTCGCCTCGGAATCGCCTTTTTGAAATACCTGACGTTCTTTCCTTTTGTGCGCTTTATTGTTAGTCTTCTTCTTTTCTTCTTCTTCTTTTTCTTCTTCTGTCTTCTTGATTGTGCTCTAGATCGAGATTGACATGGACATGAAAATAAGGTTTATTCTAGCAATAATAAGGAACATATTTTTTTTAAATAATCTAAAAAAATGTATTTATATTTTACTGAGAAAGATGCTTTGAAGCATCAAGTGTTTGGCTTTTGACTCGACAATTTTGAAAGGATTGGGATAGGTAATTAAGAGAGAGAGTTTTTGCAAAACTGCAAGACATGGAATCACCAAGTTGTGAGTTCAGTGAAAGAATAGTATTTTTCTATATTCGAACCATAGACTTTTAGATGAAGTTGGTCAACACACTTAATATCTTGTGAAATGAATGAATGTGAAATATATTTTGATAATCAATAAATTTAATTATTTATTGATTACAGGGTGCGCCATAATTACCCGGACTGATTTCACCATTATGATTCCCAGGCCCCCAATGCAAATGCGCAACCCCTATTGTAGCATCATGAAGAGCGATCATTGGTCACTCCCTATTCAAGGTTTCAAGTCAGTTAGTCAAGTCTTCTAGTAATGGGGAAGTCAAGTCGACTGCGACCCCTCATTCTCAAGTGTACAAGGTAGATTGTCACAGTTCATCAGCTCGGCTTTCACGAGTCTGATGTATGCGATACCGGTATCAGGTACCAAGATCTTGGTACTGACAAGGAACGTCCCGGCAGAGGTAGACCGATCTCAGTTTCTACCGCTACGAACCGAGATCCCATCCGAAAGATGGTGTTTCGAAACCACAAGTTTACGATCTGGAGACTCGATATCTCGAACACTTCCATTCTTCGTCTCCTCAGGTCTCAGCTGACTCTTCTCCCTTACAAGTACAGTAAACTGCTAGAACCGAATGAACGACAGATCAAGCTCCGCTGAGTATGGTGCCCTCAACTTTTTATCCGATGGGCTAGGTCCGCGCACTTCACCACGATGTTCAGCGACGAGAATATCTTACCGTCAAAGACAACCTGAATATCGAGAACAACAGAATCATTGCCTCTGATCTTAAAGAATCCTACAAGACGGCTGGGGTCATGGGTCATATCAGTCATCCACAATACGCCAAGGTTTTAGCTGTTGTTTGCCCAACTGGAAAGTCCACTCTTGTTTTGCCACTCCATGCTTCTAGATCAATAAGGCATATTATACCAAGCACATCCTCGAAGACGCGCTTCTACTCCGATACCATACCCACTTTGGTCAGGACCACTAGACCTTCTGGTAAGATTCTGTCGTCAATGA
This sequence comes from Parapristionchus giblindavisi, assembly GCA_943737045.1. NCBI lineage: Eukaryota > Metazoa > Nematoda > Chromadorea > Rhabditida > Diplogasteridae > Parapristionchus > Parapristionchus giblindavisi. Next base: position 501,271 of record CALSFV010000261.1, read on the forward strand.
CGTGACAAAGTTGACCCAGTCGTGATTTTTCACCCATGCACTCGGCAAAATCCATCACATTGAATTACTTCCGAACTCCCCCAATCTCAACCTCCTCGACTGCAGTGCTTGGGGGTGTTGTAGGCCAAGATGTCTTCTACCTCGCACCAGACACTCGACTCCCTCAAGGCTCCCCTTCTCAAGGCATGGGACGAACTCGATGACAACTACTTGCGGGAATCGGTAGTCGCATATGAAAAGAGACTCAAGGCCTGTGTCAGAGCTAAAAGGGCCATAGCGAGATTCGCTAGTACACTACTGCTGCCCATATTCTTGACAAGCTTTGCCATGAACAATATCACTCAAATCACATTCCCAAGGGGAGAATCATATGGTGACAACAGTCCGGGTAATTATGGCGCACCCTGTAATTAAATGATCAGGTGAAGAAGTATTTCCGGCGGCCATCGTCGTTCATCCTGACAAACAGACGGGTCTGCCCCATGCTGAGTTGGCCAAGGTACGGTGGACTTATCACCTAGTAGTTAGGGTTCTCCGTAGAATCCGCGAACTTATTGCCTTAGCTGATCGTATGGTCTTGGTAGAATAGAGGTGACCTAAACCACGATCCTTACAATTAGTTAGTTGATCGATCCTTATGACATTATTTGAAATTAGTTCTTAGGGTCGTCCTTAAGATCCTTAAGGTAATCATAACTTATTCACTTAAGGCGATTATGATCGAGTTGAACGACGCGTGGAACGCCTTTGAGGAAGCAGGATCACCCTCGTTGACGTAGAGAGACAATGGCAAATGGAGAGAGCGCCAGAGACGCAGAGACAGAGAGCGAGAGAGTATGGGAAATGAGGAGAGTGTGTCAGAGAAGCAGAGGACGTGGTCTCTTCTATGGTCTTCGCTCTCTCGTCGAGTCGTTCTGTAGTCACTTATGATGGGAGCCTATGAATCAGATGATTCTCTACCTCTCCTTATTCTCTCCCTCTCCCTTTCCCTCTCAATCTCCCTCTTCCTCTTTATTCTCCATCTCCTTCATTTCCCTTACAAGGGAAGCACCAGTTGCGACGGAGAAGATTCTGAAAGCGACCCATATAGGTCGTTAGGTTTGAGGGGGAGACCGCCAAAACTGTTTTCAAAAGTTGCCAAACTGTTCTGGTAATCAATATTTTCAATCAATATTTTTCAAAATATGCTCCGCTAAAATACCATAACTCTGTGTTCAATGAAGCTGCAGATTCCAAACTTGGCAGAGATAATAGCCCACGAGTTTTCCAAAACATGGTAGAGAATGAGCCTGATCGGTTGAATTTTGAGCAATTTTGAACATACACGATTTTCGCAGAAAGTCTAAAAAAATAAATGATTTGCTGTGGGACTAAAAGAGCATCCATAGCTATTCTATTATAGGGATCATCTTTTGTCTTCATGATAATTGTCGTGGCAAAGTTTAAGCCTAATCGGACAAATTCAGACAATTTCGAAAAAAATGTGAAACTGGTTTCTACCATCTTTCTTCAATTATAACTTTTAACGAAAAACACGAATTTTCATGAAACTCTAGTATATTGTCGTCTACTATATATAGAAAACATCTGGCTTTTAAATTGAATCGAAATTAACCTGAGAAGGTACTGCCTGTACCTCTTAAAATAAGAAAAAATAAATTTATAATAAAATTTCCCTGAATTCAACTGATCGGGCTCATACTAGACCAGGTTTTGTATCACTCATGGGGAATTGTCTCTGCCAAGTTTGAAACCTGCAGCTTCATTGAACACAGAGTAATGACATTTTATCCGCTCATGCGTTGAGACTATTGATTGAAAATATCGATTACAAGAACAGTTTGGCAACTTTTGAAAACAGTTTTGGCAGTCTCTCCCCCAACCCTAGCAACCCATATGGGTCGCTTTCAGAATAGTCTCCGTCGCAACTGGTGCTTCCCATGTTAGTCTATCTATCTCTGCTATAGTCTCGCAGGGTTTTGAACCTTTTTCATTTTGCCCTCATCTTTTCTTCTGCCTATTCCTTATTGTACTATCTATCATCACTAAATCATTTCACTCGTGTTCGTTATGTCTTTGTTCTTCTTCTTAAGGGGTCATGCCAACGGTTTCTTCGCCTCCTTATTAAATAAAACAGAAGATTGCAGAGGTGGTGAGGATGCTGTCTGACTGACTTCAGGCTTTTTGTCTGTGTATTCTTTCTTTCTTTCTCTCTCTCACGCACTCTCCCAATTCCATCTTATCGTGATATCCACAGTGGTTTCTATAGAGTATTCGCGTTTTTTGGATTCAGAGATTCTATTTACCGGCTTCGTTCCAGAATATTTATATATCATAAAATACTCATATATTTATTATAAATATGCAAATGCGTTTTGTAATGTTTATAGATATTATTAAAAAGTACCCTATCATGTTTGAATTTTTTAAAGTTTTTATCGATTGATTTGTACAGTGTCCTACAGTATCCTATATCCCTGTTTTTCGTATCGATTGATTTGTACCGTATCCTACAGTATCCTCTATTCCTCTTAGCTTAATTTATCGATTGATCATTTCCACAAATTGCAGAATCCTAAATATATGAGAAAATCAATATTGTAATTTTCTTTCGCTGTGATGTGTCCAAGCCCTTTTTCTTGTACTCGTAAGTCCCGCCCCCAAATTATATATTTATATTATAAATGAAATTAAATTAATTGTATCGCCCAGTCCCTCGTACCCAAATATCTCGGTGATGCGCCTCGCAAATCCCCCCTCCCAAATGCTTCATACTTGTGCTGTATACCGTCCATTCGTTCTCTGTCCACAATTTCTACTAGAGTACTCAAATATGCGATAAACACAGTAAGTCCGGCAAACTCTTTCTAGTACAGTCGACAAATTTCGCTTTGATTTTTCTTTCGATTTAAAAAAAATTCGCAACGAAGTTTTGAAATACCAGAGTGATTACTGTTGACAAATAATCAAAGACCAATGGTTCAAAGATTAAAGATCAAACTAAGCTAATCTTGGTAATCAAAGACCAGAGGATCAAAGATCAAAATCTCACCAATGAGCAGTCGGAAGTGCTCCTAATGTTGGTCATCTGGCGGGATGGCGTACTTGGCATATATGATGCGCATTTTTTCGAATCCTCGAAGGGATGCGTGCGGTAGCACAGGTAGAAGAGCACGCAGCCCGCTGCCTGAAATAAATAAACAAATAAATAAATAAATAAATATTATTATTGTTATTATTATTCAGCGCTATGTAGAATAGTAGCAACACTCATGAGCGCATTCGATTCTTATAAGCATATAGCGAAACTGGAAACACACTGGTTGCATTCACTACCTAGTCTCTCAAAACTAATTGAAAGACTAGACAAGCTGTAGCATAATAGATTTCAAAGATCAAAGATCAACATCTCACCAATGAGCGGTCGAAAGGGTACGTAACGTTGGTCATCCGGCGGGATGGAGTACTTGGCGTAGAGGATGCGCAGTTTGGCTGAATCTTCGAAGGGATGCATGTGGAGCAAAGGTGCCTGTAATAAATAAATAAATAAATAATAAAAATAATATTAATTAAATATAATTATAATTATATTTATCATCACAATCATTATTAGGGATAATACTAATGACGATGACGTCCTAGCGGATCAATAATTGAAAGACTAGAAAAGTGCTCCAAAATACTAAACGATTCTGAATTATGTTGCTCTATTAGAAGCTATGTAGAAAAGAAGAAAGATTCCCCAATGCATTCGATCCGCTTCTAAGCATATAGCGAAACAGGAAACCCACACGTTGCGGCCACTTCCGATCTACTCTTTTTCAAAACTCTAATTGAAAGATTAGGCAAACTGCAGGATGCTAAGGTCAAAGTTCAGTTGTCCGACGGGATAGTTGAGGTACGTGTCGAGGATCTCCGGCGCACGGTGATTATCGATTGGTTTTTGTTAACCATTGTACTGTACTACTGTACTCATTTATATCGATTATCGATTAGTTCCTCCAATAAATAAAAAAGCGTAATAAACTTTTTTTTATAAATTCTGAACGTAGCTATTCCACTCAAAATCAATCAATAGAATCATCTACCTGAGCACATGAGGATAAACTCCTTCGCTCCGATCGCCGTCCGTGCCTCACTGCAGATGGACGTGAAGTACCGTATGATGTGAGGGTGTCTCAGCTGGAACAAAGGAAGATACAAAGGAAGATAGGAAGATATACTGACGATAGTAGTTCATTGTTGTGATAAAGAATAGTGATAAAAAATTAATAATAGGAATTTGTAGGTCGGAACATCTTCAACGCCGCAGTTTCATCCATTGCCTATGCGGGTGACTCTTATCGATTTATTGATTTTCTGGACCAATTATCGATCCTTTCAATTGATCGATAATTGTATGTAGTGGCTGTTCGGTATTGAATTCGTTCAAAGTATTTGGTGCCTAATAGATGTTAGTAATAACTACGACTTTATTGCATTTTGCCATTCACACTTACTGATAGTACATGCGTGAGACGTGAATGCGACTGGTTGTGTCACTTTGAACGGGGAAAGTGGCCTGCGATCGTATATCTTAACTTTATTGATTGATATTCATAATTATCGATTGATTTTTCATCGATTCGTAATGATATCGAGGTTCTGTTCTACTTTACGGGTCTCATGGAAGTTTACCGGTCCCAAGAAACTTTGAGGGTCCCATTTAAGTTTAGCGGTCCCATGAATTGGAAACAATGTATGTTTTTATTCTTTAGGTAGGGGCCACAACGTGGAGAACCGATTTTCGCTGAGAGAGTGGAAATTATGTAGATTCGATGTGCCATGACCCCAATAAGACGATACTTTTTGCCGTTTGTCGATATCTTGTCTCTGAGGCGAGATACAGCTCGAAAACCACGTGCGAAACGCACTGTTGGAGAGGCAGGAAAAGTGAGATGAGAGAGCTCATTCTTGTTATCACGGGCTTATTGTGAGATTCGTGACTAAAGTTATGAAAATCAAAAATGAAAAAAAGTGCTTACTTTTCCTGCATTTTCTACTCGTATGGGACCGCTAAACTTTCATGGGACTCGTAAAATTTCTTTGGACCGTCAAAGTTTCATGGGACCGGTAAACTTTCTTGGGACCGGTAAACTTCTATGGGACCCGTAAAGTAGAACAGAGCCTATTATTGATTTATTGATTAGTTTAATGGTTTAATGATTTGATTTGATTAGTTGAGTGGGATTTATTGTCAAATTTCAATTTCATCAAACTCAAGAGGTCCAAAGATCGTCCCATAACTTCTTCAACGGAAATGTTTTTTTGGCCTTTTTTATACAATCCGGAGCCTAATCACCAGTCAGCACGTAACGATTTTCCCGGTCCGAATATACTGTAGCTTCCGCTGCACTGTCATGTTTGTAAGACTTACAGTTTTAATCGCATATTTGGACTAATCACTTAGTAGTTTGGACTTAGGTCTTAGGACTTAGGGTTCTCCTTAAGGTCCCTGATCCTATTGTCTTAGTGCTGATCGTTCCTACGGTTGTAGCCCAGTGCTGACTTAACCACGACGAATGCGAGAGAGCAATTCCAGAGCGGAGAGTTTCAAATTAGGTCGGGATATGATTTTAATCTGCGCTTGATAAAATTTTGTATTAAAACAAAAAAATAAACCGTATTTAGTGGGTCGATCCACGTCTTATAAAGGTATGAAAACGTATGGTGACGCTATCTCTTTTTTTATACCCATAATAATAGTAATACAAGTATTTGGTGCCTGCCTCGTTCGTGTTTCATGGTCGTTATTATATATTGGGTGTTATCATGAATTGTTTCCCATATTTCTCTCTGTATTTAATAATAATATACTTTATACGGTGCGAAATTAAAGTATGATACTTGATAGAGCATTTGATAAGTACTGGAGTACGCATAGATACGATGCCACGCCACACGACGCCGATGTACAGTGCTCCGGAGATCCTCGACACGTACCTCAACTATCCCGTCGGACCACTCCAGGACGAATGGGTGCGTGACTTTGATCTTTGATCTTTGGTATTTGGACCCTAGCATGATGCAGTTTGCGTAGTATTTCAAGTCGAGTTTTGAAAGAGTACATCGGTTGTGGCCACAACCAGTGGGGTTCCTGTTCCGTTTTATGATTAGAAGCGAATCGAATGTACTCTGGACTTTGTCGAGCCAAAGAATCCAGAATCGTTTATTACGTTGAAGTGCATCATTATTTTTATCCCTAATAATAATAATAATAATAATAATAATAATAATAATAATAATAATAATAATAATAATAATAATAATAATAATAATAATAATAATAATAATAATAATAATAATAATAATAATAATAATAATAATAATAATAATAATAATAATAATAATAATAATAATAATAATAATAATAATAATAATAATAATAATAATAATAATATTCGACGAGGAATTTTTTGCTCTATAGGATAAGGCAAAAATAATTGTGCGATTTTGTAATTAAAAAATGTGTTTTCAGGAGGTAAAAAAATCAGTTTGCGATCGGAAATCCGAACCGTCCTATAGCGAGTTTTTGTTGTCTAGGTATACTTGTATTTAACCGACACTAACATTGAACCTAGGTCGCTCCACTTTTTTTGGTGAAAATCGAGTTTTCAAATTTCGAGAACCCACCACATTTATGTTTCAAGGACCCAGCCCAAATGAATACCCATTTTGTGGGGGGCCATGGGGGTATCCACAAAAAATTTTGAGAAAAATCGGTGAGGTCGATGTCCGGCACTACCGGGAGTCTTACTGAGCCGGTGTCTTAAGAGAGAATGTATAATAGCCGAAAAGGCAAAAATAATTGCGTATGGGCGAGATTTTGAAGTACACTGTATAAATTAAATGCAGTTTTACGTAACAGTCCGGAATTCAAATAGCGACCATCGGAGTGAAAAATGATTCCTTCCTATTCCCTCTCTCCACCACCTCTCGATCAAACCCGTTTGGCATTCGCCTCGCTCCTTTTATATCCAACGCAACGCTCTCCTCTCACAGGAACGTTGTTGAAATGAAAGATGTTTGCATAGTCTAATGGTAACTTGAGTGGCTGTCCATCCAGACTAGTCGCAGGTTCGAATCCCCATGGGCGAATCCTTTCACCCTTATTGTACGCTCTAAACTGACGTGCCCTCGATCGTGTTCCGTAAGGAAGAACTGGACTACGTCGGTGCCAGGGCAGGGCGTCAAATGAAAATTTGACGGATTCGTCAAAACGTCAATTTGACGCTTAGAAAATCCGTCAAATTCGTCAAAATTTTGTAAATGCCTCTAACTTAATTCAAAATCATCTTGTGGTTTTCAACTGAGAACAACAAAAAAAGCACAACGAAATAACATAAACATCGAGTCGTAGATAATTATTCAAAATCATAAATTTGGATGTTCTTATTACATGACGAAAAGCGATTTTGTTCATTACTGAACACATTTACAATATTTCATTTATCGTGAGAAATAAAGGGATGGTAGTCGAAAAATATATGATATAAAAATTACATAATATTATTGATTACCCTCGGACCATTTCAGCTTTTATTGTCGCTTTAATTTTTGACGGATTTGACGGATAAAATTTGACGGTTTCCGTAAAAAAAATAATTTGACGGATGGATACCGTCAATCCGTCAAATCCGTCAATAGGTTGATTTTTGGACTATGGCTGTAGTCAATTCCTGATGACATACGGTAGGTTGATCTTTGGACTTTTCTTATGGATCATCACTCACAATTTCTCATTTTATCCGACATATCAAAGAACACGTTCTCTTATATTCTATCCATACATTTTCGGCGCCCTCACAGGATTTTTTTCTTTTTTTCTTTTTTTTCTGGCTTAAATTACAATAAATACGAAACTTATATAGTGTTGATCCTCGGATTATGAGGGTATGAAAATGTATGGATTTCACCAAGTCGTTTTCGTGCTTCAATCTCTCTCCATTATCAAACAGATGCTTCCCCTACTTTGATAGAGTCTCTTTCTCGATAAACACCTAATTAATATCCATGGGCACATTCATTCCCAGAGTGACACTCGCCTTCTCGTCTTCATCCACCGCACAACCGCCACGACATCCCGCGTCTGGTGGAGGCCCCCGATCCTTCCTGGGCTATCCGGGTTTGTTCATTGTTTATATGTGATTATTGAGAAAATGAACACGCAAATATAGATTAACAATTATAGCAATGTAAAAGAATAATATCATGAAGAACAAAAATATCATGATTTACTAGAACTATGTGTTATAACTAAAAATAATGGATGTTTCGCACGCTATAAATTACTCACTTAGAAGGAATAATCTTTTCTATTGAGTTGTCTCTCTAAAAGTGGAGCTCTCTCGATGTCTGAAAGACCAAGCTCCATGGGGTAAAACGGCAGATCTTCTGGCGATATCGTCGCGCCTCGTCACGTGGTGTCGTCTCCGCGAGAGCTCGACGAGATCCAGGCCTAGTTTGAGAGCGGACGGCCGCCAGCATCAAGACAGGTACGGAATACGGTATGACATATGGTGTACGGTAGGTGGTGCATGGTAGGGTTACGGTATATCATCTTGGTTCGGCCGCATTAGTCCTCTTTACTTTCGTGTATGCATTCTCTGGTTATCGATGTGTCTAGGCGGATTCGCGCACCAGCCTGTGATTATAGTCGATGGATTATACTGATCAATAATCACTTGCAGTTACATTTACAGTGTATTCGGAATAATATTTGGATTTTACGGTAATTATAATGAGAATTATTATTATTATTTCAGTCTCAACCACCGTCCGATTCCGTTGCTGCCCAGCCGTCAGCCGACTTCTTCGACTCACTTGCATTGGGTGGTGAGTCTTCTTCAACTGCCGCAGCTCCCCCAGTGCCGCTTCCACGTCGACCGAAACCGCCAGAGATCAACGAATAATAATAATAATAATAAAAATAATTTTGTAGTTTGTTGTTTGAATAAATTTTAAAATGTATTTATCTTCTCGCGGGGAAAGATTTGCTTTGAAGCACAAAGAATGAATTGATTATGTTTCTGCTAGCGTTCATCAGGCCTCGATTGAGTTAATCAATTACGTGAGACTAGGACTCGCATAGGGCTCCTTAACTTATTGTCTTAGTGCTGATCGTATTGTATTGGTTCCTATGATGGTGGATAGAGGGAGAGGAAGAGAGGAAGTGGGAGGGGGAGGGGGATAGGGGAGGGGAAAGAGAAAAAGAGATTTTTGCCAACGGTGATGCGTACGGCTCTGGCTATTGAAGGGTCCGATATGAGCTAGATTATGATGATAAACTCGCCTTATTTCACTAGAACTTGATTTATTGGGTTTTCCGAGAAATAGATGAAGGATTGAGTTTGTTAATTGCCTGATGTTTTTCGCAAAAGTGTGAAACGCGAAATCGAATTGTTAGATCACCGCTCTTTTGCTTACTCTCCGATCAAATTTTACTCTCCGCTCTAGCAACGCTCTATCATAGACCAAGAGAGCGAGAGAGTATGACCAGAGCGGCGAGTTTGAAATCAGTTCGTGGTCTGCCTTTAGGTGTACAATTAATTTATATTACAAGGTAGATTATAATGTGACTTATGGTGTTTCGGCCGCTACGTCTATAGTAGATAGCATAGCTTGGTCGAAAAGTATGTTAGAAAGTACCAAGCCTGACCGCATTTTGAGCCATAATTTCACAAAAATCGTAAAACCTGATCGCATTTTGAAAACCGATAACCTAACTATTCGACCTATGGTAGATAGACGTGAAGTAGAAGACTTGTACTTATTAGGTGGTGTTTAATACCGAAAGTTAGAGAGAAGATCCATTGAATGAAAAAGCGGCACGGTAGTGTTTGGCAGACTTGTGAAACGCGAAAGTGCCAAGTTATATTGCATGCGATTCTTTGTTTGTCCTACTACAAGCAAAGCACGTAATTGATTAATTAATAATACTTATAGATATACAATTATAGGTTTGCATGAAAATTAAATGTAAAAACAGATAATTGTATATGGATTGAATTATTTATGTATTATATAATATATATATATATATATATATATATATATATATATATATATATATATATATATATATATATATATATATATATATATAATTTATGTTTTCAATGACGGCAAACTTTGATCAGTTAATTGCAAGTTGTTCGTGGGTAGTGGGAAGCATAACGCACACTGATATGAGCCTGAAGTTCTTTCTTATTGTGTGCTTTATTGTTAGTCTTCTAGATCGAGATTGATCGAAACATCTGACCGTGAAAATAAGTTTTATTCTAACAAAATAAAAAACGATTATAAAATTTTACTTAAAATTTCCGAGAAAAAATACAACTCCTGGTAGTGCCCTTCGATTCTTCTTGTTAGGTGTTATCAGTGAAATAAAACTCATTTGCAGCACGCCACAGTGCTTGAGGACATCTTTGGCGCGCCCATGGCGCCATCCTCAACGGCGTCAAAGTGTTCTGGCGCCGACATGGATCTGTTTGGTTTTGGCGCCACATCACCACCTCCGACGACTTGCCATTCGATGAGAGGAGATCTACTGGGAGACTTTATTGGAGAGGAGTGACATCCGCGAATACTACCGTCAATCACGCAACGATGAATTGTACGTTTTTTTCGAAACGATGATGGAGAATTGATTTTCACTACGATTCTCATCTATCTGATAGTGTTGAAACGTCAATGTGCCGGGTGAATATGACTGATATCGCCTGGGGCTTTTGAGCAAATGCAAAACCTTTATCGTTAAGCGAGGTTGATAATAAGAATAATAAATAAATAAATAATAAATAATAATAATAATAATAATAATAATAATAATAATAATAATAATAATAATAATAAATAATAATAATAAAAAATAATAATAATAAAATTGTAGACATTAGTGCATCATCGTCAATGCAACGCAACTCATCAGCTCCTTCGTTCTCTCAACGAATTCAGCCCTTCGATCCGTTTGCCGAATTCCTGGCGACCAATCCCGTGCCTGGTGGGTTTATTGATTTATTGATTGATTTGTTAATTAGATTATTTATCTGTTTTATTGATTTATTGATGACGAATAAGGCTTAATGCCATATCAATGCCTTATCAGGCGAACAATAACGGAGTAGATCTTTCACCCGGTTGATTCGGGTTGCGCGAGCATCCGAATTGATCACTGTCAAAAATATTGAATATAATTCTTATTGTTAGTCTAACTGCAGCTACTCCATTCTGACTAATCAGTGGTTTAGTGGCAGGCATCATGCATTTTGGGGGGGGGGGGGGCTTCAGATATTTTTTTGGAACTTCTTCGGTTATTCTGCCCCCCCCCCCCCCCATCCCCATTTCGATAGTTGCCAGAAACCGAAGAAGTGCCGATTTTGTCATACGATTTAGAAAAATCGTTATTTTTCGCTTAAATTATAATCTTTTGCATATAAAAATGAGCTTTATGTAGTGATTGATTGACTAATACAGTGGATGATATTGTACTTTGGTGAAGAATATTGATTGATTGTAGATCCGCGGTTATGAAAATGAATAATTGTGAATAAATGTTCGTCTTGATCAGACCAACAACAACAAGAGCGATAGGTAGTTCTTTCACTTGGCTGTTTCGGGTTGCACGGGTTTCTTTAAATTGAGTATTTTTTGCGGCCCTTTGATTTTGCCGCACGATAAACGTGACGCCACAAGCATATGGAAAGAGTTTGTCGGCAAACGGTTTTTGCCAACGCAGATGCATACGGTCTCAGGCTATTAGAGTGTTAGATATGAGATAGAGTATGACGATATACTCGCATTATTTCAATAGAATTTGATTTATTGGGGTTTCACGAATAGGAGATGAAAGATTGAGTTTGTTAATAGCCTGATGGTTTTCACGAAACTGTGAAACGCGAAATCGCCTTGTTAGATCAACGCTCCTTGCTGTAACTTGAGAACTCAATTCCAATTACTTTTCGTCTCGAACTTGTGGTGGTCTTTCTAGCGCAGTGCAAACGCGGGGTCCTTAATGCAAATTAAATGAAAATTCAGAAAATGTTATAAGTTAGGTAATAAAGTGTTTCGGACGCTATAATAATATGTTAGAGCAGATTGGCGTGATGAGGGACACACTTGCACTTATTAGGCAGAGTTTTATGCCGAATTATATTGCTATCAGTTATTGAATGGAAAGGCGCGCACGGTAGTGTTTGGCAATCCTGTGAAACGCGAAAGTGCCAAGTTGTAGTGCCTGCGATTCTTTGTTGATCCTAATTCACGCAAAGCTCGTAATTGGTCAATTACGCTAATAATACTTTACTGTTGTCGGTTTTGCATGCGCATTTAATGTAAGGATAGGTAATATTATTTAAGGTGAATTTGTAGTGTATTGTATTTTCAATATATTGCATACTGTGCCAGCAAACTTTGATCAGTTAGTTAGTGAACAATACTGTGACCGATTAGTGAGATGAGTGGCGGAGGCACTCGGATTTATAAGGAGAAAGATAAATAAATATAAATATAAATAAGAGGATGGGATATGTAGATGATGGTGACGGTCAGTGGAGGGAGATGGCAGTGACAGATGGAAGGGGGACATGTGGTGATGAGGGATAGAGTGAGATACAGATTGAGATAGATAGGGGTCAAAGAATAGTGAATCAAAGATCAAAGATCAACATCTCACCAATGAGGGTTCGGAAGGGCACGTAACGTTGATCATCCGTTGGGATGGCGCACTTGGTGTAGATGATAAGTAGCTTTGCCGAATCCTCGAAGGGATGCGTGCGGTAGCACAGGTAATAGGTAGCACAATAGAAGAGCACGCAGCCCGCTGCCTGAAATAAATAAATAAATAATTATTATTGTTATTTTTATTCAGAACAATTCAAAAAGGAAGTAACACTCATGAGTGCATTCGATTCTTTTAAGTGCATACCGAAACAGGAAACACACTGGTTGCATTCACTGCCTAGTCTCTCAAAACTACTTGAAAGACTAGACAAGCTGTGGCATATTAGAGTTAAAAGATCAAAGATCAAAGATCAAATTAACGCACTCATACGTCCTGGAGTGATCCGAACGGGTAGTTGAGGTTCGTGTCGAGGATCTTAACTGATCATGGTCAAATCGACAGATAGCTGCGTTTCTTGGGAATTCAAAAATATAGAATATAATTCTTTTTTTTCTCTATTCTGTGGTCACTCCATTCTGACTAATCATTCGTTTAGTGGCAGCTATAATACATTTTGGGCGCTCTCGCATGATTTTTCATATAGTGGGTAGATTTAGATAAATCGTTATTTTGAGCTTAAATTGCAATTTTTCGCATTAAAATTAGCCGTATATAGTGGGTCGATATGACTTACAATTAAGTCTGATATGATAAATTAATTTGCATTAAGAGGGTATGAAAATGTATAATTGCGAATAAATATTTTAACGATTAAAAGCATGATCAGTTCAACAACAGCAAGGGCGATGGGTAGACCTTTCACCTGGTTGATTCGGGCTGCACGAACTTCTTAAATTGAGTGGTTTTTGCGACCCTTTGATTTATATTGTGCATCTTTGGAGTTTAAAAATGTACAATATAATTCTAAATGCTAGTTTAATTGTAGCCACTCCATTCTGGCTAATCAGCCGTTTAATGTCAGCCATCAAGCATTTTGGGCGCTCTCACATGATTTTTTTATGTTGTCGGTCGATTTAGAAAAATCGTTATTTTTCACATAAAAACATGAGCCTTATATTGTGGGTCGATCCTCCCATTCCGAGGATATGAAAATATAATTGGGAATAAGTGTTCGTCCTGATCAGACCAACAACAAGAAGAGCGATGGGTAGACCATTTACATGGTTGAACACGTGGGCGACATTGCCGCTAGCGGCAAGACCCGCTCGATTGTGGCGATTTTCGCAAAAATCACCCAAGAAAATGAAATATCCAAAAATTGTTATATTTAAATGCTCTTTTTTTTCACATCATTATCTACCTTATAATATTATCTAATTGTACACCTAAAGGCAGTCCACGAACTGATTTCAAACTCTCCGCTCTGGTCATACTCTCTCGCTCTCTTGGTCTATGAGAGAGTGTTGCCAGAGCGGAGAGCAAAATTTGATCGGAGAGTAAGCGAAAGAGCGCTGATCTAACAAGGCGATTTCGCGTTTCACACTTTTGTGAAAACCATCAGGCGATTAATAAACTCAATCCAGAATCGCCCTAAAAAAGGAACCCCAATAAATCAAATTCTAGTGAAATAAGGCGAGTATATCGTCATAATCCATCACATATCGAACCCTCCAATCACCACCAGTGGCCGTAACGTTGGACAACCGTTTGCCAAGAATCGACACGTCACAAGCATATGGGGAGGGTTTCTGGCAAACGTGACGTCACGATCATAGGCTGGTCTGTCAACGTTGATGGATATTTTCGTATACAATCGGTCATACTTCATTGTCCACCGATGCCGTATTCCCCCTATGCTCAATCCTCCTCCTTCCTCCATCTTTACCAATTACCTCCCTTCATCATCACATGTCCCCCTTCCCTATGTCTCCATCTCCCTCCACTGACCATCATCTGCATCTGCATATCTTTTTATATTTATATTTATATTTATTTTCCTTATAAGAGTGCCCTCGAACACCCATCTCACCCATCGGTCACACTATTGTTAATAGGTTCACCATACCATATACCCCTCTCTCTACTTCTCTCAGCTCTCCTCCCTCTATTTTCTCTCCCTACCTTTCACTCTTCCTCTCCTCCCCCTCTCTCTCTCTCCCTTTCCTACTCTCCACCCTATGTCTATGCTACTCGTCATCAGTAGCAGCTACTTTCACAATACTTATTATCAATAATATATTTCATATTCTCCTCATGATCGTGCTGCTTTTTCATTCCTATTGACAATGAATGAAAAAGCAGCACGAGTGTTTGGCAGACCTGTGAAACCTCAAATCGTCAAGTTGGCGGGCACACTGTTGTCTCTTGATCCTACAACCCGCAAAGCACGTAATTGATCGATAAAGTTAATAATACTATTTTTGGTTTGCATGCACATTAAATGTAAAATCAGACAATTGTATATATATTGAATTATTAATGTATGACATAATATATAATTTATGTTTTCAATACATTGTATATTGCGACAGCAAAGTTTGATCAGTTAGTTGTTCGTGGGTAGTGGGAATCGGAAGATCAGGGTTCGAGTTTTTCCTGAAAAATCTTGTAAAAAGCAAATATCTCCGTTCTTAGTAGAGCTAGAGGCTTGAAACTTCATTTATAAGCTTCTTTCGTGGTTTATAACCTAAAAACCAAGTTTCAAGTCTCTAACTAGTCAGAGAACGGAGATATTTGCTTTTTTCAATGCTATTTACAAGTGGACAAAATTAACACCGTTTTTACAATTTCCAATTCCATTTACATAAAATTAACAATGTGATGAAGATTAAGGAAAGAGATTTCATGTATTGATAGGGTCGATTCGAAACAAGTAGAAAGATATCGTTGGCGGTAACAGGAAAAATAAGAGATTCATTCTCCTAGTGCCAATTCGGGGCCAAAATGAATCAATAGAAATCTTTCAAAAAAAAGAATTAATAACCTTCCTGTGCGAGCGTCATTGGCTGGCCACTCGTGATCAGATCGATAACGGATCTACCTGATTATCGATTGTTTCTTAGATAACAGTCATAATGTACAAGAGTAATACATAGGTCGAATGTTACACTTTTTCAAAATGCCGTCAGATTTTTTCATTTTTCGGGAAGTTTCAGGTCAAAATGCGGTCAGGCTTCATAGTTTATAACGTACTTTTCGACCTATGGAGTAATCATCGATCGAAATCGATTACCAATTGATTCTTATGCTATATAACCATCATACTGTACTATTGTAATGTTAAATCCATATACATTTTCGATTGGTTTTTTAGACAACCATCATACTGTACTCATCTATACCGATTATTGATTGATTCCTCCCATAGGTCGAAAACTACGTAACAAACTACGAACCTGGCCGGATTTTTAAATTCTTTTTTTTTGTAACGTAGCTATTCGACTCAAAATAAATCAATAGTATCCTCCCAGATTACCGTAGTACCTGAGCACAGTTCAGTCATGAGGATGAACTCCTTCGCTCCGCTCGCCGTCCGTGCCTCGCAGCAGATGGACGTGAAGTACCGTATGATGTGCGGGTGTCTCAGCTGGAACAAATGAAGATATTATTGATTGATTTTTCGCAAAATATTGTAATAATGAAATCGAGGAAACGATTAGGGGATATGAGAAATGCGTGAAACATATTTCATACATCATTACACCAGATTGCACTTGCGATATAAAAAGGTAACATAATGCAAATGTTCCTCGACCAAAAATCTCCCCCTCATACATTCTTCAATAAGGTTGACGCCAATTGACCAATAAATCACAAATTACAGACAGACTTCTTTACAGATTAAAGCAGTAAATAGATATTGTTTAACAAATCCATACTAAATTGGTCGATTTTTTTAAAGAATAATAATAATTATAATAATAATTATAATAATAATAATAATAATAATAATAATAATAATAATAATAATAATAATAATAATAATAATAATAATAATAATAATAATAATAATAATAATAATAATAATAATAATAATAATAATAATAATAATAATAATAATAATAATAATAATAATAATAATAATAATAATAATAATAATAATAATAATAATTATAATAATAATAATAATAATAATAATAATAATAATAATAATAATAATAATAATAATAATAATAATAATAATAATAATAATAATAATAATAATAATAATAATAATAATAATAATAATAATGATGATGATGATTTATTGATGACGAATAAGTCTTATTGCCTGATCAGACGAGCAACAACAAACTTTCACCCGGTTGATTCGGGTTGCGCGAGCATCTTAATTGATAATGGTCCACTCGACAGATAGTGCTGAAGCTTTGGAATTCGAAAATATAGAATATAATTCTTATTGCTAGCCTAACTGCAGCTACACCATTCTGACTAATCGATTAGATCACTGATCAGTGGTTTAGCGGCAGCCATTATACATTTTGGGCGCTCTCACATGATTTTTAAAAATACTGTGGGTAGATTAAGAAAAATCGTTATTTTTCGCTTAAATTGCATATAAAATATAAATATAAAATATAAACATATAAAATAAAAACATATAAAATGAGCCTTATATAGTGGGTCGATCCTCACATTTCGAGGATACGAAAATGTATTATTGGGAATAAGTGTTCGTCCTGATCAGACCAACAACAGCAATTGCGATGGGTAGTTCTTTCTCCTGGTTGTTTCGTGTTGCACGGCCTTCTTAAATTGAGTTTTTTTTTGATTCCCTTGATTCAATTGACAAAGACGATTTGACAAATTGATGTGACAAAGACGATGGATTTTATTGATTGATTTTTATTCTTACAAAATCTAAATATTAAGGCGAACTACTCGCGATCCGCCTTTGACGGCATCAATCCACCTCCCGCAGCCGCTAAGAAGGTACGGTATTTGAGAGGGGTTATTGTACGGTATATGCAGGCAAGGGTTACTCTAGATTTTCACACATTTGAAATGATGTGTACTGTAGGCGTATTGCGTGACGAGTGTTTGACCGGAGGTTTGGGAGAGTCACTTTTGAACAATTTCATGTTTCTCATTCCTGTAAATAATATAATCAATAATCAATAAATCGATAATTTAATGCTGCCTTATGCTGTCCTCTTACCGCTAGGGCCTCATCCACCCTACATCATTGATCCCACTCTAATCTTTTTTTATCTTGGCACTAGAGAATACGTTATTGAGACTTCCCCGACCATCTTTCATCTTCCCTATTCTCCCCATTTTATTTCCTTGTGCAAATCTTCTTCAATTATATCGTTTTTTTACTTGCTGAAACGATAAATAAATAAATTTTGTTCTCAGGGACAGCGAATGCCTTCCACGACATTCTGATCAGTCAGGGATTCTCGTCGGTCAGTTCAATCGGAGGAGGAAAAAGACCATAGCCGATATGAGGAGGAACGA
Organism: Parapristionchus giblindavisi; assembly: GCA_943737045.1. Lineage (NCBI taxonomy): Eukaryota > Metazoa > Nematoda > Chromadorea > Rhabditida > Diplogasteridae > Parapristionchus > Parapristionchus giblindavisi. The sequence goes on from CALSFV010000261.1 coordinate 519,392, forward strand.
CGAGATCAGAGATCTGACTCCCGAACAGATTAAGGTATACGGTAGGTACGGGATTGTATTGATTGATCGATGATTGAATAGGGTACGGTTGGGGATAGTACTGATTGAAAGAAATCACACTTTTGAACAGGCCTACGGTAGATGGTTGGGTAGGGTACGATAGGAGATCGTATTGATTGATTTTTGTTTATTGATTTACTGGAATATGTTGAATTAAATGGCGGTATTGATTAATTGAATAGTGTAATGTGATATTTGGCATACTGATAGCTATTTGTTGATAGATTGAAATTGAACCTTTGTTTTTACGGAACTTTGGTGAGGAATATCGATTGATTGATTGATTTATTGATTGGCGTGCGGCGTGCGCACGTTTTGAAAATGTAACACCACATGACCGTATGTATAATATATCTAGGTATCCATGAACGTTGCCAGACCATTTCCCGGCACGCATGACGTCGCAAGCGTAGGCGGAGGCGTTTGTCAGGAATCCCCCCCCCCCCCTCATCCCCATATGCTTGTGACGTCACGATTCTCACCAAATGGTTTGCCAACGTTACGGCCACTGTTGGAGGGCACGATATGAGATAGATTATGACGATATGCTCGCATTTTTTGACTAAAATTTGATTTATTGGGGTTCCGAGAGAAAAGAATTGGGTTACCTAATCACTCGATGATTTTCACAAAAGTGTGAAACGCGAAATCGCCTTGTTAGATCAACGCTCTTTGCTGCATCTTGGGAAACCAATTGTAATTACTTTTCGTCTTGAACTTGTGGCGGTCTTTTTATCGTAGTGCAAACGCGCTTTCAACTGGCTATGATTTCAATTCTCAAGCACGACATCATTAACGTTAGCACGATTGCTTTCGACATTTGGCAAAGTTGTGCAACACGGAATCACCGGGTTTGATAAAACCTCGTCCGAATGTACTGTTTTGCTTCTAGTACTGCTGATTGTGCAGTGATTGATTGTGACTCTAAATTCGAAAATTTCGAAGAGATAATTTCGGTTTAAATATAATATACAGTAATAGTAATATTAATAACAGTAATGAGAGTAATTAAGTTAATAATGTCAATAGATGTACAACTATAGGTTTGCATGCACACTAAATGATTTTTAAAAAATGTTATAAGTTAGGTAATATGGTGTTTCGGCCGCAATAATAATTTGATAGAGTAGATTGACGTGATGAGGGAACACACTTCCACTTATTAGGTGTTGTTTCATGCCGGAGAGAATATCTCATTGAATCTAGAAGCGGCATGGTAGTGTTTTTGGCAGACATGTGAAACGCGAAAGTGCAAAGTTCTAGGGCACACGATTCGCTGTTGCTCCAACTGCACGCAAAGCGCGTAATTGGTCAATTAAGTTTATAATACTTGTAGATGTACAAATATGGGTTTGCATGCATATTAAAGTTAGATAATTTTATATTGATTGAATTATTAATGTATTGTATTTTCAATATTGTATTGTATATTGCTCCAGCAAACTTTGATCATTGACAGTTAGTTGTTCGTGGGTACAGTGAGCGAGAAGACGAAGAGATCGGTTTTTGAGAAGGCTGTGAAACTCGGATTCGCCTAGTTAGACCCCCTGACGTCTGAATGCCTTTTGTCTGTGTTATGCTGTGTTACATATTTGCCTTACGTGCGTACGCCCGAACCCCTCCGCCGCATCTCCGTCGTTATGGCGGGGGTTACGGCGTACGTCCGTCGTGTAAATGTAACACCGCATTATTGATTATGCCCTGGGTAGAGCATGACCGAAACGTAAATTGGTAAGAGCTAAACAGCTCCTTACCAGTGGAGCTCTATAAGTCTGAAAGAGCAAGCTCCATCGGCTAAAATGGCAGCTCTTCAGGCGATATCGTCGCGCCTCGTCACGTGGTGTCGTCTCTGCGAGAGCTCGACGAAATCCAGGCCAAGTTTGAGAGCGGACGGCCGTCAGTGCCAAGACAAGTACGGTATGGGCGTATACGGTCTACGGTAGGTGGGGTATGGTGAGATTACGGTATATATATGCCGGTAGTTTCATTTTTATTTATTTTTTCTTTATTGATGTGTCCAGGCGGATTCGCACATCAGCCTGTGCTCATAGTCGATGGATTATGGTGAACATTAATAGTTCATATCACTGGTCGTAGCAAAAACATCCGGTAGTATCAAAAGTCACCTCGTTCCGGAAAGAGAGTGAAATTACGTGACTTTCGAATGCGTTTCGTTTTGAGACAAAGACAACCCTAACGCACACACACACACATCTTAACCTAGCATATCCAGGTTTCACACCATATTCTACGTCGTCCCAATATCAAATCACACAATAGGAATGCGTATCGGAGCACATCAACCAGGTAACTGTCATAGGACAGCGTCGCACCCTAATGCGTACCACATATGTCGAATAGCTAGGTTATCGGATTTCAAAATGCGGTCAGGTTTTTTCGATTTTTGTGAATCTTTCGGTCAAAATGCGGTCAGGTTTGGTACTTTGTAACAGATTTTCGACCTATGGCGTATCGTGTAAATATACATCGTGTAAGATTCTCCACCTGAGAGAGGATATATGTCGAATATCGGTTTTCAAAATGCGATCAGGTTTCCCAAAATTTTGGCACAAAATGCGAAAAAATGGTACTTTGTAACATGTCTCACACAGAATATTACAAGTTTGTAACATACTTTTCGACCTTTGGGTACAAATGAAGGAAGGAGAAGGGTTTGAGCATGGGGAATACGGTATCGATTGACAATGAAGTATGACCGTCTGTATATCCGTCTGTATCCATGGACGTTGCTCCAGATCATTTGCCGGCAAGCATGACGTCACAATCGAGGCGTGTTTCCAAAAGTTCTCCCACTATGCTTATGACGTCAGGTTTTGTCGGCAAACGGATTTAGCCAACGCTAATACGGCCTATACGAAGGATTGTGTTTGTTAATGGCCCAATGGTTTTCGTGAAACAGTGAAACTCGAAATCTCCTTGTCAACGCTCTTTGCTGTAACTCGAGAACCCAATTCCTATTACTTTTCGTCTCCAACTTGTGTCGGTCTCTCTAGCGTAGTTCAAACGCACATTCAACTGCACGCTACTCTCCGCTCTGGTAACGCTCTCTCATAGACAAAGAGAGCGAGAGAGTATGGCCAGAGCGGAGAGTTTCAGAGTAGCTCGAGATGTGCATAAAAATGTAAAATTAGAGAATATAAATAGATGAAATATAACACCTCCCCCCATCCCCAACTCCCTCAATTATAATAATTTTTATATTTCACATATTTTCTTGCACTCGAACACCTTGTATTGGTTGAAACACCCTTGTGGTGTACTATAAAATAAATATATATAATAATGAGTCTTATGATGTTTGAACCGTTTTGTTAGACACTTATTATGTATTGAGAGTGCGGGCGAGATTAGGTAAAGTTGTGCAACATGGAATCATTGTGTTTGGTATTCCTCATCCGAGTGTACTACATAATATTCATAACAGGGATGTGCATTTTACGTTTTACGATTTTACGGATTTTACGATTTTTTAAGGTGAAAAATTTAATGACCCGAAAAAACTGGCGAAAACTGGGAAAATCTGCCTCCTCCACCGATTGCTCTATCCACTACACAATGCTATGTTTCCATTCAAGTCAATATAAAAATATAACAGCATCGTTGGTGAACTATTGAGTTCGTATTCTATGGTGTTAATTTTTTGAATGTGCAACTGCTCAATATTTTCATGGCGGAGAGAGATTGAGCGAAATAATATACTTATTGTTAGCAGAACTAAATATCCTCTACATCCACAGGTACAGGAGAAGAGCAATGATACTTAGGAGAAAAGCAAGCGCGAATAGAAGAGAAAGAAAAAAAAAGAATTTTGTCATACCATTAGGTCAAAGGTTGCAAATCTGGTTTGGAAAGAGTTGCCAATTATCAGGATTGATAGTACCTACTTTCGAGTACAGTACTTTGGTCAGCATACATATCGAAATGAAAAAAGAATTTAGTACTGATTTTTGGTTTTTTAATGTATATTTACATGGGAAAAATATGTTATTCAATGTATTTTAGTCACAAGAAATTTTCCGAAAATTTTTCGGAAAATCGGAAAATCAAAATTTTCCGAAAAGGTCGGACAATCGGAAAATTCAGAAAATCGGAAAAACGGAAATCCCAGCCCTGCTACTAACCCCTTGTGGTGAGCGATAAATAAATATGTAAATAAACAAACAAACAAATAAATAAATAAATAACCCATAAGTGTTCTGAACTGTCTGCAAAACCGCCCTCCTCAGACCTTAGCCGCGCAGATTCGACAGTGCCTCCTGTGAAAGATATGCATTTGAAGAATCAAGTATGCGTTGATTGATTAGGTTGCTATAGCTAGCTACGTTTTCAAAATGCGATCAGGTTTCCCAAATTTTGCAAAAAAATATGGCACTTTGTACTTTTCGACCTTTGGGTACAGATGGAGGAAGGAGAAGGGTTGTGCATAGGTGGAATAAGGTATCGATTGACAATGAAGTATGATCGTCTGTATAGGTATTCATGAACGTTGCTCCAGATCATTTGCCGGTAAGCATGACGTCACAATCGAGGCGTATTTCCAAAAAATTCTCCCCATATGCTTTTGACGTCACGTTTGTCGGCAAACGGATTTTGCCAACGCTGATACGGCCTATATATTCTCCTTGTTTCATAAAAAAATTAAGAAGGATTGTGTTTGAATTAAAATTGCCCAATGGTTTTCGCGAAACAGTGAAACTCGAAATTGCCTCGTTAGATCAACGCTCTTTGCTGTAACTCGAGAACCCAATTCCTGTTACTTTTCGTCTGGAACTTGTGTCGGTCTCTCTAGCGTAGTTCAAACGCACATTCAACTGCTACTTACTCTCCGCTCTGACAATACTCTCTCGTAGACAAAGAGAGCGGAAGAGTGTGGCCAGAGTGGAGAGATTCAAATTAGCTCATGGTGTGCCTTTAAATGTTGAATTAGATAATGTTATAAGTTAGATAATATTTTGTGGTGTCTCGGGTGGCTTCATGTAATGTTATTGGGCTAACACGCTTGCGGGCGAGATTAGGCAAAGTTGTGCAACATTCAATCACCGTGTTTGATAATCCTCATCCGATTGTACTACTTAATAATATTAATAATAATTTCATTCCTTCAATAGAACGCATCGGGGAGGCTCTATATCAGTTAGATAAGTCTTTTCAACTTGAACCTTGCTTCTAGCACTGCTGATATTGCTCGCATATTGTGTGGTTTGCCCTCTTATTTCAAGAGAAATGATTTCGATTGGGAGATAATTTTGGATTAAATATAACATAACAGTAGTTATAAGATCCATGATACTGAGATTAGCTCCCAAACTGCCGCTATGCCCAAATTCCTCTCACCGATATTTAATTTATCATACATTGAATAAATGTGACAACAAGTGATAAATATATAGAGTGAATTACGTTTAGGCGAGGGGGTCGGAGAGAGGGAGGGAAGGATCTCACTGTATTTGGTCGCTTCTGGGTTCAAAGATCATATCAGGTTAGATCTATATAAGGGTGGATGAGGCCCTAAGCGGGAAGAGGACCGCTTTGTGTCAGTAGAGACAGACTGGCATGAACCGGAAGCACAAAACAGGAGAATCCTTACAAGTCGATGGAAGGGAGGCCTAATTTGTGAAACAAGGCTTGGGGAGGGGAAGATAAAAGTTTAGCTTTTATTATGGGTATTGATTGGGATGGATCGATAATACAATGTAGTTTTGTCAAGTATCGGGATGTTCTAAGTGCAAAAGATGAACGCATGTCCTCGCGTCTACAACGAGGGATATGAAAAGAGAAAGAGGATACACGACCATGAGTGGGCGTGAATGTATAGAAGTGACTGGCTGGAAGAGAGATATCACAATCGAGAATTTTTAAGCTATCGCTATCATATCGTCGAATATTCATCGATCCCTAAATATCTGCCCAATTTCCTGTTCTTGTTATGCATAATAAGATGGAATTCCTTCCTTAAAGGGAGCGTAACCTCTCTCAATCGCCTCTTCATTGCGCATACTATTTCTCTGTTCTCTAACAACGAGAGAGCGTAGACCGTTAAAGAGACCGTTGACAAAGGTTTCGGCCCCTTTAATAATGGATGGAATCCTTATTTATGGAATTAATTAATAAGGTTGGAATTCCTTAAGATAAAGAGTCATAATAACAATAACAATAATAATATGATAGAGTAGATATACGTGCACTTATTAGGTAGTGTTAATACAGTTCGGAGGCAAAGACCATTGAATGGAAAAGCAGCACGATAGTGCTTGGCAGACCTGTGAAACACGAAATCGTCAAGTTGGGGGGGGATGCCATTCTTTGTTGATCCTACTTCCCGCAAAACTAGTATTCGATTAATTAAGTTAATCATGCTTACATAGGTTTGCAGCGCATTAAATGTAAAGTTAGACAATATTATTTACATAAGTTGAAGTAGTATTGTATTGTCTGTTTAAGACATCGGCTCAGTGAAATTCCAGGAAGTGCCGGACATCGACCTCACCGATTTGGCTCAAAATTTTTTTATGGAAACCCCCATGGGCCCCCATCACAAAATGGGTATTCATTTGGGTTTGTTCCTTGAAACACAGATGTGGCGGGTTTTCGAAATTTGAAAACTCGATTTTCACCAAACAAAAATGGAACGACCTAGGACCAATGTTAGTGTCGATTAATTATAAGTATAAATAAACAACAAAAACTGGATATACGACGGTCCGGAGATCCGATCGCGAACTGATTTTTTACCTTCTCAAAACATTCTAAAATTAATTAAAATTTTAAGACGAAAAAGTGCAGCCCAATTTTTTGCCTCATATTATAGAGCAAAAAATTCCGCGTCGAAAGAGCGAAATAATTTAAAAATCGAAAGGTACCTATTTTGAGAAAAATGGACCTGAAAATAACCCGAAAATATTTTCGCTTTCAAAACCTTTCATATTTGTACTCATATTGAAGAGCTCGTCGAGTAGAACAACTTTCATGTTGCACGTGTTGTTTGAAACTCATGTCAAAGAGAACTATATGAGTTTGATTTATTCACACGGTTGTTCACCGAATTTTCAGTAAAACGAAAGTAAAATATTTTTTGTGCACAAAGTGATTACGCCTATATTGTAGAACGCAAAAATCCATACTTACTTTGTTGTTTCACGAATAAAAATTGTAGACCCCCATGCTGAAAAAATATGGCTTTCCAAGTGGTCTTGAAAAAAAAGTTGTCGAAACCTTGCCATGTTTATACTCATTTTAAAGAACTCGTCGAGTACGTCATTTTTTTATGTTGGTCGTATTGTATGAAAGTCGTTTGTTCTCAAGATACAAGCGATCAAAATGATTTGGATCCAATAAATCTTAATTCATGTATTTCTCTTGTACATGAGTTTCAGACAAAACGTTCAACATAAAAGTTATTCCACTTGACGAGCTCTTCAATATGAGTACAAACATGAGGTGTTTTGCAAACAAAAATATTTTCGGGTCATCTTCAGGTCCGTTTTTCTCAAAATAGGTACCTTTCGATTTTTTATTTTTTTCGCTTATTCGACGCGGAATTTTTTGCTCTATAATATGAGGCAAAAATTGGACTGCACTTTTTTGTTTTAAAATTTTAATTAATTTTAGAATGTTTTGAGAATCAATTTGCGATCGGATCTCCGGACCGTCGTATATCCAGTTTTTGTTGTTTATTTATACTTATAATTAATCGACACTAACATTGGTCCTAGGTCGTTCCATTTTTGTTTGGTGAAATTCGAGTTTTCAAATTTCGAAAACCCGCCACATCTGTGTTTCAAGGAACAAACCCAAATAAATACCCATTTTGTGATGGGGGCCATGGGGGTTTCCATAAAAAAATTTTGAGCCAAATCGGTGAGGTCGATATCCGGGGTCACTGGCTCAACCCTCGAATCTTACGGAGCCGGTGTCTTAATATATTGCATATTGAGGCAGCTCGCATTGATCAGTTAGGTGTGAAATGAATAGCATTTATAAATTGAGCGAGAAAACGGTGGGATCGTTTTTGGGAAAGTTGTGAAACTCGAAATCGCCTTGTTAAATCTGCTTAGTCTCACTCATTGTCACACAGAAACTTTACTTAAATTTTTAATTTCTTAATTTTCATTTTATTATTTTATTAATTATTAGAAATATCTGAGAAAAATCCTCTTTAAAAGTAGAAATTCAATTTCTGATATTCTGTTCTGATTCTAAGTAGTGAATTCCTTAAAAGAGAACATATTGTAAGTTACTTTTCTCTGTGACTATTGCTGGTGGCCGGAACTTACATTAAATTGGACATGAAAATAAAAATTAAAAAAGAAATAAAATGATTCTAATTAATTTAATATAATAGAAAAATTAGCACAAAAATTAAATGTATTTATCTTCTTGCTAAGAAAGATATGCATTTGAAGCATCAAATATGATCGATTAGGTTTTCACAGAGTCCTCGAGCGAAGAACGAGGAGAGCAATCACGAGAGAGAGAGAGAGAGAGAGAGTTTTTGCAAAACTGTACAACACGGAATCACCAAGTTTGATATTTCAGCGAAAGATGAAGTAATAGGTATAAATGTGAGAAAAATGTTGAGAACAAAATTTTTAAAAAATCGAAACCATGGGATGAGACTATACTAGGGAAATGAGGGAGCGGTAGAATAAAGAAGGAGAGGGAGAGAAGGAGAGGGAGAGAATAAGGAGAGGTAGAGAATCATCTGATTCATAGGCTCCCATCATAAGTGGCGACAGAACGACTCGACGAGAGAGCGAAGATCATAGAAGAGACCACGTCCTCTGCTTCTCTGACACACTCTCCTCATTTCCCATACAAAACGGTGACTCTTATCGATTTATTGATTTTCTGGACCAATTATCGATCCGTTCAATTGATCGATAATTCTTGTTCTTGATAGATCGATTGTTCAATTGATGTGTTGGCTGATCGGCATTGAATTCGTTCAAAGTATTTGGTGCCTAATAGACTATATTAGTAATAAATACGACTTTATTGCATTTCGCCATTCACACTTGCTGATAGTACATGCGTGAGACGTGAATGCGACTGGTTGAGTCACTTTGAACGGGGAAAGTGGCCTGCTGAAGTGCGATCGATATCTTAACTTTATCGATTGATATTCATAATTATCGATTGATTTTTCATCGGTAAACTTCCATGGGACCCGAAAAGTAGAACAGAGCCTATTATTGATTTATTGATTAGTTTAATGATTTTTAAATGATTTAAAATTGATTTAAAACATTAAAATGATTTGATTTGATTAGTTGAGTGGGATTTATTGTATATTTTATATATTTCAATTTCATCAAACTCAAGAGGACCAAAGATAACTTAACTTCTTTAACGGAAATGTTTTTTTTGCTTTTTTTTAAACAATCCGGAGCCTAATCACTAGCACGCAACGATTTTCCCGGTCCAGATATACTGTAGCTTCCGCTGCACTATCATATTTGCCAGACTTACTGTGTTTATCGCATATTTGAGTACTCTAGTAGAAATTGAAGACAGAGAATGAATGGACGGTATACATCACAAGTACGAAGCAATTGGGAGGGGGTCCAGAACAGGGCTGGGACACAAAACGTTTTCTTGACACAAAAATTTTGTGTACACAAAAAACACAAAAATATTTTTTTGTGTACACAAAACACAAAAAAACACAAAAATATTTTTCTCTAGATTTGAGCAAGTTTATAGCTAATAAAAAAGATATTTTTCAATATAGAACTTGAACGCGAACAAAACAGCATGTAATATTAGTTCAAAAAAGAACAGCGACCAAGAAACCTATGAGTCTGGTTTTCGGCTGAACGAAAACGGAGATATCAAGCTTCAAATTACTGATAAAAGGAAATTCTATACCAAAATTATCCGATTTTCGCAAAATTTACAATTTTGCAGATAAAATTTTACTATACAAATCGACTAATATCATCGATTTTCTCCCTGAAAATCATGTAAAATCAGAAAATTGACACCAATTTTTTTGTGTTATTTTGTGTCTCATTTACACAAAATTTTTACACAAAATTTTTTGTGTCCAAGACCATGAAAAACACAAAAAAAACACAAAACACAAAACACAAAATCCCAGCCCTGGTCCAGAAGTCAGTCAGACAGTCTCTTCACCAACTTCTGAGGCCGTATCAATGAATGATGGTCATTGTGAACAAACGATTCGCCACCGTTCAGGGATATGATATCAGTGCTCTCTCGACGTAATACTGTCTTCAGATTTATAGAATTATATGTAATTATTCTTTGGACCACACATAGAAGGAAAAGTGTTTCTGGCCTTAAAAATCATGGAAAGTGTGTTTATTTATATTTCTTTTTTGTTCAAATTTTATAAAAAGGTTGTTAATTCCTCTTGGTGAAATCTGGTTTCAATCATTTTGTAAAGCATTAACAGAAAACGCTGCGTTTGTTTGTCACCGTGACCGCCCCGACGAAAAGCACGTTACAAGGTACCAAGCCTGACCGGATTTTGAGCCAAAATCTTACAAAAATCGAAAACCCTGACCGGATTTGAGAGTCTTTTTAAAATACACGACCGCATTGGAGTCGAAAGTTCCCGAAAAATCAATAAACCTAACCGCATTTTGAAAATGTGTAACATAGCTATTCGACCTATGACCGTAACCACCTGTAGTAACTAGATTGTGACTTGAGGGCCTATTTTGTTTTAGCATACGCTATTGTTGAATCCTGTATAGGTATGCATGAACGGTGCAAACTACATATTTGCCGACAAATTTGTGACGTCACAACAGTGGACGGAGACGTTTGCTACAAATCCCCCCTCCTCTTCGCACGTTTGTGTCCGATTGCCACCGTTCATGGATACATGTACTGGTTTCGGCCTACTTGTAATGCTGCTACTTTACGCGGGACGAGATGAATGATGGATTTTAGTTTCTAAAACTTTGGGGAATGACTTTAGGATCGGAGAAATTGACCACAATGAAGTACACAACGATACTCACCATAGTCAACTTAGTATAAAACCGTTTTTAAATTCGGCGGATATGCTAATTTTAAATTTAAAAAAAAAAACGCTCTGGTTGGGGCACGTTACAAACTTGTTACTATTGCCAGTACCTATTGATACATGCATATTGTTACTATTGATTGATTATTGTTAATGTTATTGATTCATTGATTTATTGATTGATTATCAGGAGACGGTGGTTGAGGGGGAAACGGTGGCCATTCCCTCGTCGGCCAGAAGTTGGATGTGAGTGGACAGCGGATACACGTGCGAAGCCAGATCGCGAAAGGTAACGTGTCATACTTCTCAAGAGATTTATGGATAAATTGAAACATTAAATCAACAAGTTCGCACATCTGAGTGGAGCACGTAGAGATTAATTAGATTATTCAGGACTAGTCGCGTAATATTTGTAAAAAAAAATCTTGAAAATAGATATAAATGTGTATGCGCATTTAAACATTTTGATTTTCTTAACTCAAGATTCAAGCTTGTTAAACCCGGCGAGTTCTCGTTTCTCATTTCGCTTTTCTCTGTTCCTTCCTCCTTTTTGATGATCATAAAGCAGGGTTTCTTCTAACATTATTATACCCATTATTATAGTTGCATTTGCAACACGACTGTGATAATACACTTTATTGATTCGCTAGTTCCAGGCGGCTTCGCTATCGTATACACGTGTCAGGACGCCGCGTCAGGAGCCTGGTACGCGCTCAAAGTGCAGCTGGCCAATGACGATGATCCAGGACGAAATGCGGCTGCTGAAACAGGTATTGATTAATTTTCGTTTTTTTATTATTTGATTTTCGTGATTTATTGATCAGCTTGCGTTAACCTTATTGAAGTATGTTTGGGGGAGAATTTTTTCGTTGAGGAACATTTGAAATTTGCATAATGTAACCTTTTTATATCGCTAGTTCAGCCTGGTGTAATGATGTATGAAATATGTTTCACTCAATTCTCATATCCGCTGACCGTTTTTTTGATTCGATTTTCATTAGGTATATTTTTCAAAAAAATCAATCAATAATATCTTCCTTTGTTCCAGCTGAGACACCCGCACATCATACGGTACTTCACGTCCATCTGCAGCGAGGCACGGACGGCGAGCGGAGCGAAGGAGGTCATCCTCGTGACTGAACTGTGCTCAGGTCCTACGGTAGTCTGGGAGGATTCTATTGATTGATTTCGAGTCGAATAAGTTTCGAGACGCTGAAAATTTTCAAAATTCGACCATTTTTCATAGTTTGTTACACATTTTTTGGCTTATGGGAGGAACTAATCGATAATCGATATAGATGAGTACAGTAGTACAGTATGATGATTGTCTAATAACCAGTCGATAATCAATACCGATTTATGATTACAATAGTTCAGTAGGATGGTTATGCAGTATCAGAATCAATCAATAATCAAAATCAATCAATCAATAATCATGTGGATCAGTTATCGATCTGATCACGAGTGGCACTGACGCTCACGCAGGTAGGAAATCATTAATTCTTTGCTTGAAAGATTCGATTGATTCATTTTTGGCCCAAAATTAGCACAAGAAGAAAGAATCTCTTCTTTGTGCTGTTATCAAACACGATCTCTTTTTACTTCTTTTAATCGGCCCTATCAATACTGCAACAACCCATTGATAATCATTCCCTTTCATTCTCATTCTTATTTCCTAATATTCATTTATTTTACTTTCCGAAAACGGATTCGTAATCAGCATCGAAAACTGATCCTAGTCATGTTATGGTCATCTCATATGGTCAGGACCAGTTGCGACCATCCCCTTGTCAGGTACTACAGTAGTCTGGGAGGATTCTATTGATTGATTTTGAGTCGAATAAGTTTTGAGACGCTGGAAAATGTCAAATTCGGCCATTTTTCATAGTTTGTTACACATTTTTTGACTTATGGGAGGAACTAATCGATAATCGATATAGATGAGTACAGTAGTACAGTATGATGGTTGTCTAATAACCATTCGATAATCAATACCGATTTATGATTACAATAGTTCAGTAGGATGGTTATGCAGTATCAGAATCAATCAATAATCAAAATCAATCAATCAATAATCAGGTGGATCAGTTATCGATCTGATCACGAGTGGCACTTAATTCTTTGCTTGAAAGAATATATTGATTGAATTTTGGGCGAAAATTAGCACAATGTGAAAGAATCTCTTCTTTGTGCTGTTATCACACACGATATTTCTCTACTTGTTTCCATCGACCCTATAAATGCATGAAATTGCTTAATCTTCATCATATATTGAATTTCATAGAGCATAATTCCATGATGCTTTGTTATTCCTTCATGTTATCAAAAATATTGCTATATTAATTTAAATAAATACATAAATAATATGAATTTGAAGGTGGCGAACATCTTCAACGCCGCAGTCTCATCCATTGCCTATCTCCACTCAAGGTCACCGCCCGTCACCCATCGTGATATCAGGGTACGGTAGTTGTGGGGAGTACGGTAGGGGCCAATGTACTGTACCAAGAGTTTCGGAGATAGTACGGTAGACAGAGGATATATGGATATGTTACACTGCGCATATTGTGTGATTTGATATTTTGGCGACTTAGAATATGGTGTGAAACCTGGATATACTAGTGTATGACTCGGGAATGGCTAATTTCCGTTGAACTTTGATCTTTGATCGTTGATCTTTGGTCTTTAATCTGTCCTCTCTCAGGTGGAAAATCTACTGTTTGACTCGATGGGCGTGAAGTTGTGCGACTTTGGCAGCGCAACGACGGAACAGAAGGCGCCCGATGACTCGTGGACGGCGGCACAACGGACGAAGCTAGAGGAAGATGTGAGTTGATCTTTGATCTTTGATCTCTAGTCTTTGATATATGGTCTTTGATCATTCCATGGGGGCGAAGGTTAATGACATAACATGAACCGCTCTCTCGTAGACAAAGAATGCGAGAGAGCATTGCCAGAGCGGGGAGTCTGCGTCTCTGATGGCTGTGATGTGTCTTTGCGTGTATGCAATGATCAATGGCGTTGCATTGCTTTTCGGCGCACAAAAAAGAACGAAAAATAAACAATTTCTGCGAAATAATGTCAGTTTTTTACGGGTCAGTTATAGTTCTGATAATTTTCGTTGAACAAATTTATGATTTTTAGTGGGTCGATTTCACACATTTTCATACCCTCACAGTGTGAGGATTGACCCACTATATACGGCTTATTTTCATTGGCGACCCACTACATAAAGCTTTTTTTTATAAGAAAGATTACAAGTTATAACGATTTTTCTAAATTTACAACCTATATGAGATGAATCGCGAGAAAATCGACCGTTTCGGAGGGTCCGCGGACATAGAAAATTCGACCCCCTGAAAAATTTAGAATAAGTACTTTGAACGATGCTCTATCGAACTGCGTTTTCCGAATTTGCATATCTGCTCTCATTTTCGAGTAGCGGTAGGTCAAAGTTGGTAGGTACGGTTTTTTTGGCTCGAGTGTGCGTCAGAAAAATGATCATAACTCCGTTCAAAATAATGATAGACACTTTTTCAAAAAAAGCATCGAAAGAGGAGATCTTGCGCAACATTTACCAGTTGATGACGTCATTTTTCGACCATGCGCCGGTGCTGGGCGGTCGGTTTTATGAAAAAGTGACGTAACTTTCCTAATCGGAAAAAGTGCACTTTTCTTCTATGCGCGTTTTGTTGCACCCATATGTGTCTAAAAATGACCCAAGTTTCAGAGGATTTCCGAATTGGAAAAAAAAAGCGTTGATTTTAGTGACGCGATCTCGGCTTATTCCTTTATTTAGTGACGCGACCTCGGCTTATTCCTTTATCAAGAAACAGCAAAGGAGCTAAAATGACTCAAAAACATCCGAAAAAACATTGCGAGCTCAAAATACCCATATATGACAGTTATATGAAACACAAAATCACCAAGTTCCGAAAAATTTGAAAAAAACCGTATTTTGCTTTTCCACGTGGAAAAAACGTTTCAGTAATGTTAATTAATCTTTATAATATTTCTTATAATGTTTTTGAACATTTATATTTTTGGAAGTGAAGGCCTACCTGCTCTTAGAGCCGAGATATCCGCCATCGAAATTACACGCGCGCGCCCCAACTCCGCGCGACTGCTCATCATCCGCTCTCTCACTCCCACACGCTCTTTCGTGAACAGACAGGGAGAGAAAAAAAGGAGAAGGGAGACTAACATCTGACAACTACACGAAATGGAGATGTTAGAAAACTCTGAGCGAACAGAGTTGCATTTGAACAACAAAGAACGAGCGTGAGCCCCCCCCCCCAAACCTTCCTCGCTCTCTCTCTCTCTCTCTCTCTCTCTCTCTCTCTCTCTTCAAGGAATGATGAAGTACAATGTCAAAACTAATGTTAGATAAGATACATTTATTAGAGAAATCAGTCATAATTGAAAACAATTAACATTGAAATAACATATTACAAAGAGAAATGGATGACAAACGGATGTTTTAAGGATGTTTTTAGTTTAGTGATCGAATGAGACAGAGACAAATTATATGTGTGGTGGATTAACAATAATTTATAGTAGATTCCTAGCAGTGCTAGGGGGATCCATAAATTGTTTTACTTGCGAGCGTTTTATACTTATGTGCGGGAAGAGCATTTCGCTTGCGCGCCCATCCGCCTCTATTACCCTTTGAGAAGAGATGTTTTTTTTCATCGTACCAATCCTGATTGATCGTTGACCTGCCTTACTTCCATTCTTCAACATGGTTGTGGTTCCACTCATTGTGACACTACTTCTCCTGGGTGTCATTCCTGCTAGGAGAAGGATCCACGAACTTCTGTTCCAAGGGGCGGTGGGAGAGAGTGAGCTTACCGACCGTTCGCGATGAAGAAAATGAACATGAATGAAGAGATGAAGAGAGAAGAGATGTGTTGCCATAAAATGAACGTTTTCCAGCTCAGAATGACTCAAAACAACTTGTTTCATCATTCTTAGCACGAAAAATACCGTGGAACACGTTTTTTGTGTCTGTAAAAATCAGCAAAAGATTTGGATCGAACCGGGGTTCGAACCCGCTCGGTGTTTTTAGAGTGGTACCTCTTTACCTCGACGTCTCGAATGATTTTGCTTATTTTATTTATTTATTTATCGTAGTTCGCTCAGAGTTTTCTAACATCTCCATTTCGTGTAGTTGTCAGATGTTAGTCTCCCTTCTCCTTTTTTTCTCTCCCTGTCTGTTCACGAAAGAGCGTGTGGGAGTGAGAGAGCGGATGATGAGCAGTCGCGCGGAGTTGGGGCGCGCGCGTGTAATTTCGATGGCGGATATCTCGGCTCTAAGAGCAGGTAGGCCTTCACTTCCAAAAATATAAATGTTCAAAAACATTATAAGAAATATTATAAAGATTAATTAACATTACTGAAACGTTTTTTTCCACGTGGAAAAGCAAAATACGGTTTTTTTCAAATTTTTCGGAACTTGGTGATTTTGTGTTTCATATAACTGTCATATATGGGTATTTTGAGCTCGCAATGTTTTTTCGGATGTTTTTGAGTCATTTTAGCTCCTTTGCTGTTTCTTGATAAAGGAATAAGCCGAGGTCGCGTCACTAAATAAAGGAATAAGCCGAGGTCGCGTCACTAAAATCAACGCTTTTTTTTTCCAATTCGGAAATCCTCTGAAACTTGGGTCATTTTTAGACACATATGGGTGCAACAAAACGCGCATAGAAGAAAAGTGCACTTTTTCCGATTAGGAAAGTTACGTCACTTTTTCATAAAACCGACCGCCCAGCACCGGCGCATGGTCGAAAAATGACGTCATCAACTGGTAAATGTTGCGCAAGATCTCCTCTTTCGATGCTTTTTTTGAAAAAGTGTCTATCATTATTTTGAACGGAGTTATGATCATTTTTCTGACGCACACTCGAGCCAAAAAAACCGTACCTGCCAACTTTGACCTACCGCTACTCGAAAATGAGAGCATATATGCAAATTCGGAAAACGCAGTTCGATAGAGCATCGTTCAAAGTACTTATTCTGAATTTTTCAGGGGGTCGAATTTTCTATGTCCGGGGGGTGGTCGAACCTCTGGCGATTCCTCTCATATAAAAATAATTCGGTGAGGGTTCCTTCTACTTTATGTCAAAAAAGTGTTATCCACGTATCATGAGACAAATGTATAATTTTCCTTGCAGATCCCGATGTTCTCGATCTCTCTACACACGGCACTGACGGACGCACGCAAGACGCCCTCGATCGTGTTCCGCAAGGGAGAATTGGACTACGTCGGAGCTGATGATGCCCTCATACCTGAGGACATACGGTAGGTTGATCTTTGGATTTTGCTCTTTGGCTGTAGTGAATTCTTGAGAGAGCATACTGTAGGTTGATCTTTGATTCATTGATCTTTGAGCATTGCTCTTTGGCTGTAGTGAATTCCTGAGGGAGCATACGGTAGGTTGATCTTTGAACTTTGGTCTTTAGACTTTGCTCTTTGGCTGTAGTGAATTCCTGAGGGAGCATACGGTAGGTTGATCTTTGAACTTTGGTCTTTGGACTTTGCTCTTTCGCTGTAATGAATTCCTGAGGGAGCAAACGGTATGTTGATCTTTGATCTTTTACTTTGGTCTTTGGTTGTGGTAAATTCTTGAGAGAGCATACTGTAGGTTGATCTTTGGATTTTGGTCTTTGGCTGTAGTGAATTCCTGAGGGAGCAAACGGTAGGTTGATCTTTGATCTTTTACTTTGGTCTTTGGTTGTGGTAAATTCTTGAGAGAGCATACTGTAGGTTGATCTTTGGATTTTGGTCTTTGGTTGTAGTGAATTCCTGAGGGAGCAAACGGTAGGTTGATCTTTGATCTTTTACTTTGGTCTTTGGTTGTGGTAAATTTTTGAGAGAGCATACTGTAGGTTGATCTTTGGAATTTGATCTTTGGCTGTAGTGAGTTCATGAGAGAGCATATGGTAGGTTGATATTTGATTCTGTGATCTTTGCACTATGAGCACGCTCTCCGGAAGAGTACAGCAGGTATACGGTAGTTTTTTGTTGAAGGGATACGGTAATTTTCATGGTTACGGTAGTTTATGAGGGTTACGGTAGTTTGATTTGATGAAGGTTGCTATGACTTATCACGGATCTCCTGTAAGAAGGAAAGAAGCCAACCAACAGTTTTTCAACTTTTCTCACCGATTTGGATGAGATTTATATGATTGACCATAGTGAGGTAAAGGAGAAGGCGTAGCCACTTGATTTCGCCAAATTTGCATTTTTATCGATTTTTTGATCTTCCACTTCTGGCAGCCATATCTCACTCAATTTTTAACCTACAACAAAAAATTTTTTTCCAATCGATTCGAAATGAACCAATCTAGAAGATACTCAAGGAAGGATACGTGCAAAAACGCGATCTTCTACCTGTTTTCTTCAAAAAACTAATTTTTTGAGTACAAAATGCTAATTTTCTCAAAACTTTTCTACAAAGGATACGATTTTTATTCGTGATTCTGATTCTCCATCCTCGAATTGAGGTACGTACATATTTCATCAGCCATAACTCGCGACAAGCCATATCGATCCTCAGAGAGAGCAAGACTTAGCGTTATTTTCATTCAAAAATACATTTCTTATCCTACTTCTCCTCATTTTCATGCAAATTCTCAAGCATAGTATACCAATCGAAAGCTCTCGACGAGCTTAGTAGTACAAGTCATGAAATTTGACCGTATTCAAGATATTCTAGAAAATCCGTTTTTTCACTTGCAATTGTTGTGTAATGTAATCGATTCACAACGAAACATTGCTCTTTGCTTTCTCCAATGTGTGTTTTAAAAAAATTATTTGTTAATAATGTTAAAGGAAGGAACAATAAATAAAATTGCAAAAAGGTTTATCTCATTGAAAAATAAACTTTCTGTAATACGAAACTATTCATCGATATTTCCGATATCGGAATCGGAATGATCGAAAAAACTATCCGGATCATTGAAATACTCATTGAGATCGGTGTGAACGAAATCATAGATAGCCTCAGCAGTGATCTCTCTATCATCCTCTTCTACATCGACCTCCTCCTCGATCTGAATCTCTTCGTCCTCCAAATCCATGAGCATATCATCCAGAACTGCTCTTCTTCTTCTGCTCCTCACTCCCTCACTCTCGAGATGTTTCCTCTTCGCTGCGACGACAGTTCTGATGAGGTTCTTGATTTGTTCGTAGGTCATTCTCTCAGCGGAAGGATGTCCACTTTTTTTCTTTTCTCGACTTCCTCCGCAATGGCATCATTGTAGTACTCGTTGAAAAGTCCAGATCCTTCGCCTTCTGGTTGTACTTCCCTCCCTTCTTCGTAGTCCTTAGTGCCCATCCAATCGGCTTGGGATGATCAGCTGCCTGCTGGTACTACTCCTGGTGCTAGTAAACACATTGGAGAAAGCAAAGAGCAATGTTTCGTTGTGAATCGATTACATTACACAACAATTGCAAGTGAAAAAAACGGATTTTCTAGAATATCTTGAATACGGTCAAATTTCATGACTTGTACTACTAAGTAATTTTTGTAGAGCTCGTCGAGAGCTTTCGAATGGTATACTATGCTTGAGAATTTGCATGAAAATGAGGAGAGGTGAGATAAGAAATTTATTGTTGAATGAAAATAACGCTAAGTCCAGCTCTCTCAGAGGATCGATATGGCTTGTCGTGAGTTATGACTGATGAAATATGTACGTACCTCAATTCGAGGATGGGGAATCAGAATCACGAATAAAAATCGTATCCTTTGTGGAAAAGTTTTGAGAAAATTAGCATTTTGTACTCAAAAAATTAGTTTTTTGAAGAAAACAGGTAGAAGATCGCGTTTTTGCACGTATCCTTTCTTGAGTATCTTCTAGATTGGTTCATTTCGAATCGATTGGAAAAAAAATTTTTTGTTGTAGGTTAAAAATTGAGTGAGATATGGCTGCCAGAAGTGGAAGATCAAAAAATCGATAAAAATGCAAATTTGGCGAAATCAAGTGGCTAGGCCTTCTCCTTTACCTCACTATGGTCAATCATATAAATCTCATCCAAATCGGTGAGAAAAGTTGAAAAACTGTCGGGAAAAGGTCTCATTTTCCTACGTTTTTACAGGAGACCCGTGTTATAAGTGACATAAATGAAGGATATTTCGACAATCAGTTGCGAGGTTGTCGACTTTCACTCTAGTCATGCGCATGAAACGAGAAAGCGCATGGATGAGTGGGACTGACAATGATGGATGGCAGAAAGAGTGATAAAGGTTGAGAGAGATAGAATGAGTCTTACATTTTCAAAGCTCTCACAGGTTTTTTTCCAGATCCCGATGTTCTTGATCTCTCTGCACACGGCACTGACGGACGCACGCAAAACGCCCTCGATCGTGTTCCGCAAGGGCGAATTGGACTACGTCGGAGCTGATGATGCCCTCATCCCTGAGGACATACGGTAGGTTGATTTTGGCTTTGATCTTTAGACTTTAGCTGTAGTGGATTCCTGATGGGCATACTGTAGGTTGATCTTTGGACTTTGGCTTTGATCTTTAGACTTTGGCTGTAGTGAATTCCTGAGGGGCATACTGTAGGTTGATCTTTGGACTTTGGCTTTGATCTTTAGACTTTGGCTGTAGTGAATTCCTGAGCGGCATACTGTAGGTTGATCTTTGGACTTTGGATTTTGAACTTTGGTCTTTGGCTGTAGTGAATTCCTGAGGGGACATACTGTAAGTTGATCTCTGAGCTTTTTTATGATTCGTCACAGGAAAAAACATTTGATCCGGCATTAAGATGAACATTGATTTTTTTACCATGCGTATTCGACGCCTTTTCATGGTTTTTTTTGTGGGTCGATTTCAATTTTTTTAAATTTTTAGCTTAAATTGCAATTTTCGCATAAAAATTAGCCTTATATAGTGGGCCGATCCTTAAAATGAGCCTTATAATAAGCCTCGGATCACGAGGAAATGAAAATGTACAGTAAATGATTTCATCATGTTGTTTTCGTGTTTCAATCCCTCTTTAATCTCGAAGAGATGCTTCTATACCTTTGATAAACTTTCGGCGATAAATACCTAATCAATATCCATCGACACCTATATTCCCAGAGTGACACTCGCCTTCTCTGCCTCATCCACCGCACAACCGCCACGACATCCCGCGTCTGGTGGAGGCCCCCGATCCTTCATGGACTATCCGGGTTTATTCATTATGAAGACGTATATTTTAATATGTGCAAAGTCTATTGCGAAAATAGATACGCAAATAATAATAAAAAACTGTTTGCAATGTAAAAGAATAAGATCATGAAGAGGAAAAGAAGAATATACGTGAATTACTAGAAAAATATGTAAGAGTAACGGCTGTTTCGCACCCTGTCGCCATATTAGTCATGAAGAACATAATGTAATGAAGTTTTCTATCGGGTTGTTTCTCTAAAAGTGGGGCTCTCGAAAGCTCCATCGGCTAAAACGGCATCTCTTCAGGCGATATCGTCGCGCCTCGTCAAGTGGTGTCGTCTCCAGGCCAAGTTCGAGAATGGACGATCGCCATCGCCAAGACAGGTACGGTACGGTATGGTAGTATACGGTATAGGGTAGGTGGTGTATGGTGGGATTACGGTATATCTAAGTTCGTGATTTATTGTACTCTAAAGAGGACTTAACTTAGGACACATAGTTAAGGCTTATGGCCATCTGTAAACTATGTTGGTCGCAACCTGATGAAACTACCTATAATAGGTCAAAATTCGCGAAACTCGATAATGTTTTGAGCACGAAACATGCTTTCACCTAGTGGGGCCATAGGTGGATAAGGTGTGAGAAATGCTGTGCGCAAACCGGGGAAAGGGGAGGGTATGGGTATTTTTGGCGTATTCGACTGGAAATTTTCCAGTTTTCACTGGGCAAGGCTATGCTCACGTACTCGATGTGAGGGCTAGGCTGTGTGCAAAAAATATTCGTTTTCACGCGCCCACCCCTGTGAGTTGGACTAACGGATGGTTCGCAACAAAGACAAAACCCGGTTCTGGTTGTTGTTAATCTATGTAGTCTTTTGTAGTTTGAACTTTGTAGTATTTGTAGTTTGATCGCCATATTTATGTTTACAAAACGAGCAGTATAATGGCTAATTATTGCACCTTATTAATTTGCCACTTGTATTTGTCCAATAATATGTATCAAACTGTAGGCCGTACGAGGGCGCCGAGAGACGCCGTGCCCAATTCGGACTGAAACGGACGCTGGTGTACGGCGACGTGTGCATCGTGCTGTTCCATGCGCGTATGAGTACGCTCTCCGGAAGAGTGCAGCAGGTATACGGTAGTTTTTTTGTTGAAGAGATACAGTAAGTTTTTTAGGTTACTGTGACTTATGATGGTTATATGAATCAACCTCGAGGATCAAGCTCAGCGCGAAGGCGAAACTTTCCCTAGTCATGCGCATGAAACGAGAATACGCCTGGATGAGTGCCAATCGTTGAGTGGGACTAGCAATGAGAGAGAGAGATAGCGACAAAAGTAGAGGGAGAGCGAGAGAGAGAGATAGGGAGAAATTCATTTTCGGCGCTCTCACAGGTTTTTTATATGGTGGGTAGATTTCTAAAAATATTTTTATCTTAAATTGTCATATCCCACTACCCCTGATCAGATCATACACTGGCGGCATTGCCGCATTTATACAGTACAGCAGAATCCCCCAGTGAAAATGGGCGCCCCGGGTGACCCGGGGAGCCCATGAGGCCCCTCGATTTTTTACGCTTTGAATGATGAATATCAGCCTTTCAAATTGTTTGCGTTGTTTTACTACAGAGTTGACGGAATTTATCAAAGAAATTTTGGAATTTTTAAATGCTTGTCAACTGAATTGTCCTAAGAAAAAGAAATGCTGGGAAGATTTCACTTTGCGATAGAATTTGCCGAGCGTGCGCGAGTTATGCAAAATTTTCGCGCGGCATTTCCCAAAAATTAAAAAAAAATTATAATTTTCAATAATTTTTCTCAGGCTACGTAATTTATAAAATTCCAAAATTTCTTTGATAAATTCCGTCAACTCTGGAGTAAAACAACGCAAACAATTTGAAAGGCTGATATTCATCATTCAAAGCGTAAAAAATCGAGGGGCCTCATGGGCTCCCCGGGTCACCCGGGGCGCCCATTTTCACTGGGGGATTCTGCTGTACTGTATGCCCTATATTTTCCTCCGCCCCTTCCGATTTTAATTTCAAGCAGCAATGACCGCCCATGTATGCTTGATCTACGCAGGCAGCGAAAAAAGCTTGTGCTGTTTAGTGCTTCTACCCTCTTTTTCTCTAATCAGGAAAAAACTCGAGGGTCTCCTTCTTTAAAATTCTAATTAAAGCAGTAGATATTGTATAACAAATCCATAATAGATCGATCGATCGATTTAATAATAATAATAATAATAATAATAATAATAATAATAATAATAATAATAATAATAATAATAATAATAATAATAATAATAATAATAATATTTATTCCTTGCAGATCCCGATGTTCTCGATCTCTCTGCACATGGCACTGACGGACGCACGCAAGACACCCTCGATCGTGTTCCGCAAGGGCGAATTGGACTACGTCGGAGCTGATGATGCCCTCATCCCTGAGGACATACGGTAGGTTGATCTATGGACTTTGGACTTTGGTCTTTGATCTTTGGCTGTAGTGAATTTATGAGAGAGCATACTGTAGGTTGATCTTTGAGCTTTTTTATGGTTCTAAAAAAAGTGCCATTTGATCCGTTCCAAATTCGTTCTCTTGGATTTCACCAAGTTATTTTCGTGTTTCGATCCCTCTTCATTATCGATGAGATACATTCTCGGTTAATTACATGGTACCACATAATCAATATCCATCGACATATTCATTCCCAGAGTGACATTCGACTTCTCGGCTTCATCCACCGCACAACCGCCACGACATCCCGCGTCTGGTGGAGGACCCCGATCTTTCAGGGACTATTCCGGTTTGTTTACAATAAATTGTGTATATGCTTGCATGTTTGTGAGTATTGAGAAAATTTACACGCAAATAAAGATGAACACTATTTGCAAGGTAAAAAAAACTTTTCTATACATATTTTTGTTTTTATTATCCTAATTTATTTATTTATTTATCATACATCGCGAAGATGTTCCAACAAGTAAAAACGATATAAATTAAGAAGATTTGCACAAGGAAATAAAATGGGGAGAATTAGACAATGGGAAAGTAGGGAAGGTGAAGATGGTCGGGGAAGTCTCAATAACCTATTCTGTAGTGCCAAGATCAAAGATCAGCGTGGGATCAATGATGTAGGGTGGATGAGGCCCTAGCGGGAAGAGGACCGCATAAGTCAGTATAGACAGACTGACATGGCAAAAGGAACTTGTACATGAGACAGTTTAGAGGGGTGAAATATCAATGGATAAATTACTAACTAAATCATAAGACAATAATAATTTAGCTTTAATGGTATTTGTGCTAAGATTGGGGTCTAAGATAGAGGGAATTTTTGTCAAAAATCGAGATGTTCTATGGGAAAAGGAGGAGCGAAGATTTTCTCTCTTTGATCGAGGAATATGGAAAGCAAACGAGGATATCCTGCCAAATGATGGTTTAAACACATAGAAATTACTACAAGGAATATCAACTTCACATCTCAAAATCTTAATAGCAAATACGATATCAATGACAATTCTTCTGTGATAAAGAGAATTGAGAGAGAATAAGGACAAACGTTGAGGGTAGGGAGGAGGGAAGGAATAGGAAAGATGACAACGATGATACAACAATCTAGTAAATACATGTTGAACTTTTTCTAATTGGCGAATTAAACCTTTCGAAGAGGGCGACCAAACAGGGGACGCGTATTCAATAATGGGGATTACATATGATTTGAAAGCTCTGATATATACATCGGAACGAGTACAAGAAATTGATCTAAAAATATGATAAACAAGTGATAATGACTTCTTACAAACAATGGCAATGTGGGATTTAAAATTTAACAACGGGTCGAGATAAACACCTAAGTCACGGGTTGAAGAAGATGAAGGTAGACTGTGAGAGAGAATAGAATAAGGTAAAGTGGGATTTGTTTTGCCTATATGTAGAACGGAGCACTTTTTTTGTGCAACCGATAACTGCCAGTTTTCGCAGTATTCTAATAGAGAAGTTAACCCTTGAGAAAGTTGAGAGTGAGATTCATGTGGAGAAATATGTGAAAATGTAGAGAAAAGTTTGATATCATCTGCAAACATTTGAATACCTATTTGAGGGAGATGACTGAATACCCTTGGGAGATCCGAAACATATATCAAAAAGAGTAATGGACCCAAAACTGTACCTTGTGGAACACCAGAAGTGACCACTCTATCAGATGATAGAGTATCACCTATTTTCACTGAAAATCGTCGATCATCTAAAAACGAAGTAAACCACGATAGCAGATTATTTCTAATACCAAGAGATTCTAATTTGTACAAAAGTTTACTATGAGAGACAGAATCAAAAGCACGAGATAAATCAACATAGATAACATCAGTGCAAAGATCAGCATCAAGAGCATTTCGCCACGCTTGAGTACAATTCAAAAGTTGTGTTACAGTGGACTTTGATTTTACAAATCCAGACTGCTCCTTGGGTATGATATTGTGGATACGACACCAGTGTGTAATGCGTGGTTTCAAAATGCGCTCGAGAATCTTAGAAGGAACAGGGGAGATCGATATAGGGCGAAAATGAGAGACATTGGATGGGCTAGAGACTTTAGGAATAGGGATGACTATTGAAGATTTCCAAATTGTTGGAATTTCGCCTAGACTGATAGAAAGATTAAAGATTATGGACAAAGGATAGGCAAGAGAGGAATGACAACGTTTAAAAATGATAGAGGGGATTAAATCAGATGGGAGGGAGCAAGATGAACTTAAACGACGGAGATAATAAGCAACATCCTGAGGCATAATAATTGGAATGGAAAGAGAATGAGGAATGAATGAGGAAAGAGGAGGAAGAGTCATATCATCAGCGATATACATAGTTTCAAAATAAGATGCAAGTGAATCTGCCTTGTCACTATCAGAGATAAGAGAGTTTCCAGAGAGATCGCATATGGCTCCAATACTTGTTTTAGTTTTAAGACGGTTACTAAAATACTTATAGAAAGTTTTACAATTGAAAGATGAAAAAAATTTATTTTCACGATTACGGACAAATTTGCGAATCTCCTTTTGGAGCTTTGCAGAGACAGACATATATTGGAGACGAACAGGGTGAAGATGAATTTTGTCAAAAAGGGCGCGTTTGTGAGAGATAAGAGAACGAATATGACCAGGGTACTTGTCAAATGGAAGTAAATGCTTACGAATGGGAATATATTTAGGAAATAGAGATAGAATGTCAGAGGAGAAACGGCTATATAAGTCATCAATGGATGTATAATCATTCAATATTGTGTCCCAATCGGACAAAAAAAGACAGTGGTCAAGGAAATCAAAGTTAGCCTTACTAAAATCAAAAGTTGGAACAGAGATTGGCGCAAAAAGAGGAAATGATAGGTGAAAAGATACTGAAGAATGATCAGAAGTTGAGAATGGAGGGGTGACTGTACAATTTGAGACTAGATTTGGTGATGCAAATATAAGATCTAGGAAATGTGATGCAAGAGTAGGGGATGAGACATATTGACTAAGGGATAAGGATTCGATAAGATCAACTAATAGAGAAGATTGACCATGAGCAGACGAAGTATCAGTCCAATCAATATTTAGATTGAAATCGCCCAATAATACAAGAGGAGAATTTATAGCCAGAAGGGAAGATAGACAGTCAAAGAGCGAGGAATTGGATGATGAAGTGATGTTGGGAGGTCGGTAAACAAGTGCTAAACGTATATTAGAGAGACAACAAGGAGATACAATATCAATGGCCAGAATATCAGCTGAAGAGTCGTTATCGAAGGATACTATGCTTGTATAAAGATGATCCCTAAGAATGATAGCAACACCACCACCCCGCCTAGCCCTGTCGCAACGTAGTACCTTATAAGGGTAATTTATGGTGAGCTCAGAGTCAGAAATGCGTGGGTTTAGCCATGATTCAGAAACACAGACAATATCAGGACGAGATGTTGATAGTAGACAATGTAAATCAGGCAGCTTATTCACTATTGATCTAGAGTTGAATAAGATACACGAGAGATTAGGGATAGGCTGTGGAAGGACAGTAATAGAAGAGGACACTGTAGATGAGGAGAGAGACGTCAATGATGGAGAAGGAGGCAAGGAGTCAAGACAGAGACCTAGACCAATTAGTTTGAAGGAAGACCGACAGGGAGCGTGACCCTCTTTCCACCCTTGATATCGTCACGATGCCAGATGTTATCCCGGTACATGACGAAGGGTGATGAGGGGTCAATCACCCTGAGCGATCTGAGAAATCCTCTGAGCTCAGACTATCTCTTCCGTTCCTCTTGTGTCATACTCTTACGTATATAAACACCTTTGAATTGGTCACAGGTACGAAGTGCACCTGCGCCTTTAAGAGCAGTCAGGAGGAACGAACGAGCAGGAAGAACACACTTGATCAGTCTGGGTCTACCATCAGACGAAGGCTTACCCATTCTGAAGACACTACACGGTGAAGCCTGGACCTTCAGTGCGTCTAATACTGAGCAAACAGCTCTAGCATCGGCAGCTGCTCTCTCGGAAGGAGAGAAAGTGACGTCAGCCTCAGGGAGTCCAAAGATCACTAAGGAACGGGCGCGCAAGTGGTCCTCAGTCGAGTCAGAGGAAGGAAGAGGAGAGATAGAGACAGGAGGAGGTGTAGTATTGATTGGAATGGATGATGGAGGAATAGGATTAGATGATGATAATGGAGGGAAGACAGAGTCATACTGAGCCTTGGCATTAGCGAGTCCTTCAACAAGAGATGCAAGAACATTTATGAGACTAGAGAAGTGAGACCAAAGATGTAGGGGAATCTCAGGCGGTCGTTCAGAGGTTGCATACGCAATTGCCTCCACGACGGCATTCTGAACGACGTCGAGACGCCCCTTCTTAGCTAGAGGTGAAGAAGATGGAGTAGATGAGGAGCTGGGGGTCTAGAAGGCATGGTGGAAAGAGAAATAGCACGGAATATGAGTTAATCAATAGAAAATAAAAAAAGAGAACAAGAGAGGAAGGCAGAGGTCACCTTGCCGCGTGGGTGAAGAGAGAGGGGAATGAAGAGAGAGGGGAATGAAGAGAGAGGGGAATGAAGAGAGAGGGGAATGAAGAGAGAGGGGAATGAAGAGAGAGGGGAATGAAGAGAGAGGGGAATGAAGAGAGAGGGGAACGAAGAGAGAGGGGAATGAAGAGAGAGGGGAATGAAGAGAGAGGGGAATGAAGAGAGAGGGGAATGAAGAGAGAGGGGAATGAAGAGAGAGGGGAATGAAGAGAGAGGGGAATGAAGAGAGAGGGGAATGAAGAGAGAGGGGAATGAAGAGAGAGGGGAATGAAGAGAGAGGGGAATCATAATTAGTGAAATTTTCAAGAAAATCGTCAATTTATTTGTCAATTTTGCGGGTGGGTGTACCTAAAATGAAATTTGTTGGCGGCTGGTCTATCCCAGGGATGATTACTGGATTCGCTCTACCGTATTATTTCTCTTTATTATCTTGTTTTCTCTGGTTATCGATGTGACCAGGCGGGGTCACGCACCACCCTGTGCTCATAGTCGATGGATTATAGTGGGCATTAATAAGTCTTCTAGTGACCGCGGCAAAATATTTAAATAATATGGCAATGATAATAATAATAACACTAATAGTAACAGCAACAACAACAACAACAACAACAATAATAATACTTATTATATATTTATTTTATATATTTCAGGCAGCGGGCTGCGTGCTCTTCTACCTGTGCTACCGCACGCATCCCTTCGAGGATTCAGCCAAACTGCGCATCATCTACGCCAAGTACGCCATCCCGCCGGATTTTCATCGCAATTTCTCTACTTTTCTGGTATCCATACGAAATTTTGCCTAACAAGGGAACCACAAATGTCGCGGACACTCAGTGCTAAATTCGATGACACAGGTCGACTAGGACCCCCCAGGGGGTCACAGAACTGTTTTGAAATTTCCGCATATTTGCTTCTTTGGTACCGAAAATCGATTATGAAAATGTGATGGAAATTTGGGCGCGAGCCCCGTGAAATAGTGTCAAACACTCAAAGAACACAGTCTGTGTCCTCCGTAGCCAAGTGGTTAGAGTGCGGGATTAGCTTTTGGAATGTCGTGGGTTCGAATCCCCCCTTGTACAATTTCTTTTGCTGTATTTTTTCTTTGCCTTCCAACATGCAGTTTCAAAGTCAAACTTCATCTTCAACAACAACGATTGGTGGGCATCGTGCCTGAAACAGGATCAATGGACGCTATACGGTAGAATTGACGGATTTTTTTCCCTTCTCGAATGGAGTTCGACTATGACCCAGTGTCTGCCAATTCTGTTTCTGTCCAGATCGCCCTCACCTTCGACCCCTCCCTCTCCTCCCATTTCACTCGTGACTCCCTCAAATATATATTATATTTTATCTACGCCCGAGAGCGCAACGAGAAACAATTAGAAAATACGAGTGAAACATAATGATACATGATGATAATGACTCTCATAAATGCTATGGTGAATAAAAGGGGGTGGGGTGCATAAGGTAAGAAATATATAGAGATCAATCAATCAGGCAAACTGGGCTCATCTTGTCATCGTCTGGTCTTTCTCTCATGGTGGGAGTGAGAGTAGGAGGAATTATCCGAGGAAGAGGACTCGGTGACCAGGTTGACTCTGCTCCGAGAACCAGATGCTAGATTGCTAATGGGTATGGGTGGTGCTGAATAAAAGATATATTCTAGAGGGAGAAGGGGATGAATGCTATGACAAGGGGATAAATATAGATGTGCAACTATTAATGAAGATATTGATACAATTATCGATAAACGGTAAACTTGGACAAATCTAATTGTGATAATCTATTTTTGTATATATTTAAACTAGGTGAGCAATGTACATGAGATGGCAATTCACTTAATAATCTAGCTACTCTTCTAGAAAAACAATTGAATCGTGGAGTTGATCTAGTGAACTCAACATGTATTCCGAAAGTATGTGATCTATCTCTGAGGGGTCTAAATGTAAAGAATCTATTTCTATCTAGAACTGTATCGCCATTCATAATCCTACGGGCGAAAACTAAGTCAGTGATGACTCTCCTCTCATAAAGCGCTTGAAGACCAAGAATAGACAGACGATTTGAGTAGGAAGGAAGACCAAGAGGATAAGAAGGAGATGGATAGCAACGATAGAATAGAATTCGAGTGAATTGTTCTTGGACCTTCTCTATTTTCTGACTATCTTTCTTAGTATAGGGGTTCCAGAAAGGAGAAGCGAAATCAAGATGAGGAAGAACATAAGTACGGTAACATTTGACTAGAATATCAGGATTATTGACAGAAACGGCACGGAGCATTGTGAATAAGGCAGTTTTGGCTTTACAAGTACGGTCATCAATTGAAGCATTTCTGAGGAGAGAGGGGACAATTTGGACGCCTAGATCACGTTGAGGGGATTGACTATTGAGAATGATATTATTGATTGAATAGGAAGGAGGAGATGAACCAATATGAAGATGAGTGCATTTTGATTCAGAGAGAGAGAGCTGGTTAACAATGGTCCAAGAATGAATACAATTCAAAGCATTTTGTAATTGAGAAACCTTAGATTGGGAAGTATCAGGCGAATAAGAAATGTACAATTTGATATCATCTGCATACGATTTGATGTGTACATCGGGAAATTGAGAGATAATATGGGTGATATCAGAAATATATAAATTAAATAGAATGGGCCCTAGTACAGATCCTTGTGGAACACCAGAGAGAACAGGGAAAGAGTCGGAAAGACAACCATCAAGTCGGACAGAAAAGTGTCTATCAGAAAGGAATGATGTAATCCATTGTAAGAGATTACCATGAATACCATAATGTGTGCATTTGGAAATCAATTTAGAGAAAGGAACAGTATCAAAGGCACGTGAAAAATCTAGAAAGATGACATCTGTGTGTTGTTTTCGGGAATGAGCAAGAGACCAATCATTCTCACAATCAATAATATTTGTGAGAACAGAAGCACCGGGACGATAACCATGCTGATAGGGGGGAATAATGTCAAAACGGAACAGGTAAGGGGCAAGTTTTTCCTTGACAAGTCTTTCCATTGTTTTTTTCAAAGCGTCGGAAATGAGGTGGGTTGATCGCATCGTTATGATGCTTCGTGGAGCGGAGGCGGGAGAGTTGACGGTGCGTGAAAAGGTGGAGACGGTCAAGGAAGACACGGGAGAAGTGATGTGGAGTTGGACTTCGAAGAACCAACGGCATCTGTGGACAAAGGCGATGGTGAGTATTTTATTGTTTGCGATTGATTGTTTTTATTCTCCCTCACGACATGTATTTCCCAGATGGACGAAGCATGCACCTTCTATCGCTCGGCCAAGAGGAAGAGGAACAACAAAGGAGAAGGATGCAAGAGTCTAGCAGTCATGAGCAGGGAGTTCAGGTGGATCAAGTGCGCCAAGGACATCGAGGCGCTCACCTACTACGGCAAGACAGGTACCGGCCCTTCCAGTTCTATACTACTGTATCCTATCCATGCTACCGTATCCGATCTACGCAACAAAAGCTATCGTATTCACCACTTATACCGAAATCCGTCAATTCTACCGTATAGCGTCCATGGATCCTGTTTCAGGCACGATGCCCACCAATCGTTGTCGTTGAAGATGAAGTTTGACTTTGAAACTGCATGTTGGAAAGCAAAGAAAAAATGCAGCAAAAGAAATTGTACAAGGGGGGATTCGAACCCACGACATTCCAAAAGCTAATCCCGCACTCTAACCACTTGGCTACGGAGGACACAGACTGTGTTTTTTGTGTGTTTGACACTATTTCACGGGGCTCGCGCCCAAATTTCCATCACATTTTCATAATCGATTTTCGGTACCAAAGAAGCAAATATGCGGAAATTTCAAAACAGTTCTGTGACCCCCTGGGGTGTCCTAGTCGACCTGTGTCAACGAATTTAGCACTGAGTGTCCGCGACATTTGTGGTTCCCTTGTAAAAATTATGGGTAGGACACATGTTTGAGGCGTCGGGAATATTCACCGACCACCACTGCCACTCGTTCAGCCCGATTTTCCACCCGTTGATTTCCTGTTTCGACCGTTTCATATTGGTTTTAATTTATGCTCCTATTCAATCTTGCTGTTAATCTCATAAAGAGAAAAAAGCTATACAATAGATGCGGGAAACAGAAGACAACTTATCAGTTAAGTTCGCTTTCCGGTTTCTGAAGTGTTTTTAACTGCATTTTAGATATGATGGCACTGTTAGTGTTCAATCAATGTCTATTGCGAACGCTTTCCCATCCACAGCGTTCCTATTTCGTGAGCGCTTCATGCATATTATAATTTAATTTGAAAGTTGTTAGTACTGTTTGTGGATAATATGATAATGTTGGATGTTAAATGGTGGTAAAGAAGGCTCGCTCGTTCGCCACTCTTTCACCCGCACCTTAACGGTTTCATAACTCTCATAATAGCTGTCGTGTGAGGATATTTGCCGGTACTTCTATCAACTTCGCAAAAATAATTCCAATAATTTACGGATATTTTTTGTATATCACGCGTGTCGCGTAAGGTTCGAATAAACCGTGGCACATTGAAAAAGTCGAAAATGAGCAGAGGTGATTTTTTGGTTGTCCATAGGGTCCCTAACATGATTGCAAGAGATTTTGTCCATATCTTCATTTTCAACGTCGAGAGACGACGTCAAACTTTTTGGACGCCGAAATCGGCCAACTTTGGAGCTCTGCAGCTCTTCGGGGTGTGGTTTTGGTATCGAGTTGCCAATAGAAGAATTTCCTATGTCATGAACAATGAATTAACTATGTAATTTGTTTAAATAATTATTCTTAATTAATTAATTAATCAATTAAGTTAATAATTGTTTAAAATATACGTTTAAAAAAATTATTGTTCAAATAAATTTAATTAATAATGTGAATAATGCAATGCGTGAACTTGTATTGAATTTATCATATCACAGTTAAATGAGATCTTATGCATGAAATAATATTAATAATATTTTTATTCCTTCAATAGAACACATCGGGGATGGGATATATATGTTCGATAAGTCTGTTCAACTTGAATCTTGCTTATCCGTGGTGCACCTCGCGGTGTGCCCCGCGAGATTTGGCCTCTCAACGGTGTGCCCCGCGAGATTTGGTCTCTCAACGGTGTGCCCCGCGAGATTTGGCCTCTCAACGGTGTGCCCCGCGAGATTTGGCCTCTCATCGGTGTGCCCCGCAAGATTTGACCTCTCAACGGTGTGCCCTGCGAGATTTGACCTCTCAACGGTGTGCCCCGTGAGATTTGGCCTCTCAACGGTGTGCCCCGCGAGATTTGGCCTCTCAACGGTGTGCCCCGCGAGATTTGGCCTCTCAACGGTGTGCGCCGCGAGATTTGGCCTCTCAACGGTGTGCCCCGCAAGATTTGACCTCTCAACGGTGTGCCCCGTGAGATTTGGCCTCTCAACGGTGTGCCCCGCGAGATTTGGCCTCTCAACGGTGTACCCCGCGAGATTTGGCTTCTCAACGGTGTGCCCCGCGAGATTTGGCTTCTCAACGGTGTGCCCCGCGAGATTTGGCCTCTCAACGGTGTGCCCCGTGAGATTTGGCCTCTCAACGGTGTGCGCCGCGAGATTTGGCCTCTCAACGGTGTGCCCCGCGAGATTTGGCCTCTCATCGGTGTGCCCCGCAAGATTTGACCTCTCAACGGTGTGCCCTGCGAGATTTGACCTCTCAACGGTGTGCCCCGTGAGATTTGGCCTCTCAACGGTGTGCCCCGCGAGATTTGGCCTCTCAACGGTGTGCCCCGCGAGATTTGGCCTCTCAACGGTGTGCGCCGCGAGATTTGGCCTCTCAACGGTGTGCCCCGCAAGATTTGACCTCTCAACGGTGTGCCCCGTGA
Source organism: Parapristionchus giblindavisi (assembly GCA_943737045.1). Taxonomy (NCBI): domain Eukaryota; kingdom Metazoa; phylum Nematoda; class Chromadorea; order Rhabditida; family Diplogasteridae; genus Parapristionchus; species Parapristionchus giblindavisi. The sequence continues at coordinate 553,517 of CALSFV010000261.1, forward strand.
GATTTGGCCTCTCAACGGTGTGCCCCGCGAGATTTGGCCTCTCAACGGTGTACCCCGCGAGATTTGGCTTCTCAACGGTGTGCCCCGCGAGATTTGGCTTCTCAACGGTGTGCCCCGCGAGATTTGGCCTCTCAACGGTGTGCCCCGTGAGATTTGGCCTCTCAACGGTGTGCGCCGCGAGATTTGGCCTCTCAACGGTGTGCCCCGCGAGATTTGGCCTCTCAACGGTGTGCGCCGCGAGATTTGGCCTCTCAACGGTGTGCCCCGCAAGATTTGACCTCTCAACGGTGTGCCCCGTGAGATTTGGCCTCTCAACGGTGTGCCCCGCGAGATTTGGCCTCTCAACGGTGTACCCCGCGAGATTTGGCTTCTCAACGGTGTGCCCCGCGAGATTTGGCTTCTCAACGGTGTGCCCCGCGAGATTTGGCCTCTCAACGGTGTGCCCCGTGAGATTTGGCCTCTCAACGGTGTGCCCCGCGAGATTTGGCCTCTCAACGGTGTGCCCCGCGAGATTTGGCCTCTCAACGGTGTGCCCCGCGAGCAGAAAATACCGGAGATTGTAGACTGATGTGATGAAGTAGCGCACTTGTACTTATTAGGTGTTGTTTTATGCCGAACTATATTGCTACAAATTATTGAATGATATGCGGCGTGGTAATGTTTTTGGCAGACCTGTGAAACGCGAAAGTGCCAAGTTCGCGGGCACACGATCCTTTGTTGTTACTACTGCACGCAAAGCACGTAATTGGTCAATTACGCTAATAATACTTACTATTTTTGGTTTTGCATGCGCATTAAATCTAAAATCAGAAAATTTTATATAGATTGAATTATTAAGAGGCCGTTTGCGTAAGAGTCGAACAAGGGTTAGCACAGGCCAAAAATTTTAATACCCTCAAAACTTGTGTGCAGGGGTTATCGACCTCGCTGACGAAGATGTGCATAGTCATTTTGGCTCTAGTGGTCCCGCAACGCCTGGGCGTGATTACGTTCTCGGTCCATGGTAGAGCTAGAGGTATGAAAATAGGGGTCCTGGGACAGAATTCGATGGCGATGATGGCTATCTACTTCATTTGTTTTGAAAATTTTCCAAAGGTCGACAATTGGAAATTTTGATCGAGGCGGTTGCGCAACTAGCGAGTATGACAGTTCGAACCGGCGTGGCGAGAGGATTCCAGCAATATATTTTGAGCCCTTATCTCCGTCGAGAAAGCTTTCATTGGCTCGATATAATGATGTGCGCCTTGCAAGAGTACTCTCTCAATTCCGCACTCTATCTCGCACTCACGAGAGTGGTGAGAGAGTGTACGGAAATCAGAGAGTGGCGAGGGAGAGCGCGGCATTGAGACGTAAACAACTCCTGAAGCTGACGAAAATTTCCAATTTTCGACCTTTGGAAAATTTTCATAACAAATGAAGTAGATAACCACCATCGCCATCGAATTCTGTCCCAGCAGCCCAATTTTCATACCTCTAGCTCTACCATGGACTGAGAACGGCTTGAAAACGTGATTATACTGTAATCACGCCCAGGCGTTGCGGGACCACTAGAGCCAAATCGACTATGCACATCTTCATCAGCGAGGTCGATAAACCCTGTACACAAGTTTTGAGGGTAATAAAATTTTTTGCCTGTGCCAACCCTCTCCCAGATTTGTTCGACTCTTACACAAACAGCCTCTTAATGTTTTTTAATATATAATTATATAATATATAATTTATGTTTTCAAAGCATTGGATATTGTGCCAGCAAATTTTGATCAGTTAGTTGTTCGTGGGTAGTGGGAAGCATAACGCACACTGATATGAGCGAGGAAACGGTGAGATCGATTTTGGGAAAGCTGCGAAACTCGGAATCTCCTTGTTAGAATCCCTGAAGTTCTTTCTTTTTGATTGCTTTATTGTTAGTCTTCTTGATTGAGATTGACCGAAACATCAGACCGTGAAAATAAGTTTTATTTTAACAAAAATAAGGATTATAAAAAAAATGCTTTCGAATAAATTTTAAAATGTAGTTAACTTCTTGCTGATTGTGAGACAGATCGTGTTCGAAGCGAATATTGAGCTTGGCTATCACGAGAGAGATTGTTGCAAAACTGTACAACATGGAAGCACTAGGGTTTATATTTCACCGAAAGAGTACTATTTTTATTTCATGGCTTTTCAACACCATTGAGTGCTTGGAGCCTTTGTGACCCTACGCACTTAAGACTTAGATTAAGTCCTTAGAATGACATAGATGATTGCAGATACTGCTCCTGTTGCACACTCTAATAAGCCTGCAGCCACTGCGACATCATGGACGCTGCTCTTTGATCCCTTCTCGACGACGTCATCATCACGCAACGATGAATAGTACGTTTGTTTTTGGGCACAAAGCTAAGTCGAACTGATTTTCACTCAGATTCCGATCTATCTTATAGTGTTGAAACGTCAATGTGCCGGGTGAATAAGACTTATATTGTCTGGGGTTTTGAGTAAATGCAAAATAATATAGCGAGTTCAATATTATAAAATAATATTATATAATAATATTATTATTTTTAATTGTAGACATCATCGTCAATGCAACGCAACTCATCAGCCCCATCATTCTCTCAACGAAGTCAGCCCTTCGATCCATTTGCCGAATTCCTGGCGAGCAATCCCGTGCCTGGTGAGATTTATTGATTTATTGATTTATTTGTTAATTAGATTATTTATCTATTTTATTGATTTATTGATGACGAATATGGCTTATTGTCAGATCAGGCGAAAAACAACAGAGTAGATCTTTCACCCGGTTGATTCGGGTTGCGCGAGCATCTTAGTTGATCGTGGTCACTTCGACAGATTGTACTGCGCTTCTGTGTGATTCAAAAATATAGAATATAATTCTTATTGCTAGTCTAACTGTAGCCACTCTATTCTGACTAATTATTCGCTTTGTGGCAGCCATCATGCATTTTGGGCGCTCTCACATGATTTTTTTTAAATTGTAGGTCGATTTTAGAAACATTTCGCATAAAATGAACCTTATATAGTGGGCCGATCCTGAAAATGAGCCTTGTAATAATCCTCGGATCATGAGGATATGAAAATGTATATGATTTCATCAAGTCGATTTCGTGTTTCAACCCCTCTTCATTGTCCATTCCTTTGATACAATTTTGTTTCTGAGATGATTCCACCTAATCAATATCCATCGTCACATACCGTCAAAACGAAAAAAAGTGAAACATTTGTGACAATTTGTGACAATTTGTCACAAAAGTTCACAAGATTTTGAAATATTTGTATCATGATATCTAAACGCGGTTTGAAGTTATTTATTAGATAATAGGGTATTTGAGCATCACTGGGCTTCCCTAATTGACATGTGAAGAAAACGATTTCAATAATTCACTGTGGACGCTGTTTGGTGAAACTGGTATACGGTAGGTTTTTCTACCGTATGCCAGTTTTGCAACATGATCCATGCCATGGTTCAAACAGTGCAAATTCACTGTAAAGAGCTATATAATGATAGACACAGCCATGATTAGACGAAGAAAGCGCTATGGTAGCAGTTTTACAGTAAGATTCTACAATATGCTACAGTATACCAATTTTTCTCCGCGGCACTCCCGATTAATTTTTTTCACTTTTGTTTTATATTACTCCATTGGGCAAACACATCCACACTAAAAAACCTGAGAAAATACATCATCAAGTGCGTGAAAAACGCTAAAAATAGGCACTTTGTGAACTTTTGTGACAATTTGTCACAATTTGTCACAAATGTTTCACTTTTTTTTCGTTTTGACGGTATATTCGCTGAGTGGCACTGGCTTTCTCTACCTCATCCACCACACAGTCTCCTCGACAACCCGCGTCTGGTGGAGGATCCCGATCCTTCATGGACTATCCGGGTTTGTTAATTATTTCTTATTATGCCCGACGTCTATTGAGAAAATAGATAAGCAAATACAAACGAAAACTATTTGCAATGTAAAAAATAAGATCATGAAGAGAAAAAGAATAATACGCGTGAATTACTTGAAAAATATGTAAATTAACGTTTGTTTCGCACTCTGTCGATAAATATTAGTCATGTAGAGCAATAAAGGAATGAGCTGATTAATAATGATTATTATTATTATTATGATAAATTATCATTATTATTATTCTCAAAGAATACCTTTCATATATGTTATTATGTATAATTATATTGAGTTGTCTCCCTAAAAGTGGTGCTCTCTCGATGTCTGAAACACCAACAAGCTCCATCAGTTTGTTTTTTCTTGTTTGTTTTCTCTGGTTATCGTTGTGTCCAGGCCGATTCGCGCATCAGCCTGTGTTCATTGTCGATGGGTTATAGTGAGCATTAAAGAAGGGGACCCATGAGTTGGCATGACTGACTCCCGCCACGATAAGCATGCTGCCTATTGTTTATATTATATGGTAATTGGCGTAAGGGATAATGAGAAAATGAGAGAGAAAGTATGCAAATTCGATGACCACTCTCTACATGCCTTGGAAGTTGTACTTTCAATGCTCATAGTGAGCTTTAAACATATCGGGAATCAATATCAGATATGTCTTTCGATTCATGTAATGAATCTCTATCATACTATCCGAACAGTCTTATTACGAAAAAACTCGTGGGTCTCCATCTTTAATCGAGCTTCCTTTGCCGAAACATATTTTAATTTAATGGCAGTGATAATAGAAATGACTTTTTTAAAATTATTATTGCTATCATATATGGGCGCCGACATGGGGGTGTAAAATTAGGGTTTTTCAAAAATTGTGGAATGGCCACTGTAAAAATGAAGTTTAAATGAAATTTTAATTTTTTGGACCCCTGTAAAATTAACTATCTTACAATTTTATGTTCGGATGCCCCTTTGCAGAATCTAGCACCATGTAGCCTGCCCGTGTATTATTATTATTGCTTTTTCAGCCTCAACCTCTATCCGATGCCATTTCTCCTCATCAGCGACAGCAATAATCTGTGCAGAACCTCCTCCGACTTCTTCGACTCACTCGCCTGGGGTGGTGAGTCATCGTCAACTGCCGCTGCTCCCCCAGTGCCTCCTCCACATCAACCGAAACCGCCAGAGATCAACGAACGAATGGAAAGTCTCAGGGTGGGTGATTATGGATTGGGTTCCTTGGATGGTAAACATGCCATGGCATATTGGACACATGTGTTGTTAGGCATAATGTATAATAGTATATTCTTAAGTTTTAAGTGCTAACACGGGAAGCACCCAGGTCACGGAATCAATTCTGAAGGCGACCCATATGGTTAGTTAGGGTTGAGGGGGAGACCGACACAAGTGATATCCGAAGTTTCCCATGGGCCTACCAATCGATATTTTCGATCGATATTTTTTTTAACATGCGCAGCCAAAATCGAAAAATACTAAAAAAAAAAAGTCAGATTCCACCACAGTTACATTCCACTGCTTTGGTGCTTTAAAATGTATAAATTACTTAGCAATAGTTTAACTTCCGCTAGTCCATTCTGACTAATCATTCGTTTAGTGGCAGCTATTATACATTTTTGGCGCTTTCACATGATTTTTTTTAATATTGTGTTTTGATTTGAAAAAAATAATAATTGTTGACATTAGCGCATCATCGTCTATGCAACGCAACTCATCAGCCCCATCATTCTCTCAACGAAGTCAACCCTTCGATCCGTTTGCCTAATTCCTGGCGACCAATCCCGTGCCTGGTGAGGTTTATTGATTTATTGATTGATTTGTTAATGTATTTTATTGATTAATTTGTTTATTTATTTATTCAACAACACGAGATATGGGTAGATCTTCACCCGTTTGATTCGGGTCGCGCGAGTGTCTTCATTGATCATGCTCACATCGACAAAACTCCTGTGGAATTCGAAAATACAGAATATATTTCTTTTTGCTAGTTAAAAAAACTCAGGCTATTGTAGTGTTCGATATGATTATGACGATATACTCGCCTTATTCCACTACAATTTGATTTATTGAGGTTAATAATAATAATGGATGTGTATGTAGATGAAAAATTGGGTTTGTTAATTGCCCGATGGTTTTCACAAAAGTGTGGAACGCGAAATCGCCTTGTTCGATCAACGCTCACGCCGTGACTCGAGAACTCAATTGCAATTAGTTTTCGTCGAACTTGTGGCGGTCTTTCTAGGGTAATGCAAACGCGGGGTCCTTAATTTTTTTCTAAAAATATATTTCATGTTATATTATGTGTGCACATTGGGCATGCCTAGCACAATGCCGAAGAAATTTGGACTCTAGCTTGTTCGGTTGAAAAAATATGAAAATCGAGTTTTCCAACTTGGCGCCCACCTGGCGCACCGCATTCCACTGCTAGGGCCACTTTGAGTACCATTTTGTAATCAGGGCCCAAGGTACCCTAAACCCATAAAGTGGAATGGCCTGTATCAAAATTCTTGGCGTGATGTCCGGACCATGGTCGAGTCTTACAGATCCGGTCTCTTAGTGTATTATATTTTCAATATTGTATTGTTTTTTGCGCCTTCAAACTTTACTCCGTTAGTTGTTCTTTTGTACCAGATGCTCACCGAGCGAGAAAACGAAGAGAGCGATTTTGGGTAAGCTCTGAAACTCGGATTCGCCTGGTGCGGGGGGTTACGGCGTCGTGTAAATGTAACACCGCAATATTGATTGTGATCTGGGTAGAGCATGACCGAAACGTACATTGTACTGGAAGTGAGAATGGGTTTTAGCCCAACCACAATAAGAGTAATGCACTGTTACATTTGCCTTACGTGCCTAAGCCGTAACGTCGTTACGGATGACGGATCCGTCAACGGGAATTTCGAAGTGTGTTGGGTCTCGAGTGGAAAACCCTGATGGGTCATAAAAGTACTGTAAAAGGTTACGGTAGTCAACCATTATTGATCGATGATTACGGTAACTTCTTACCGTATCACCATTACCATTCAGGGTTTTCCACTCGAGACCTAACACACTCCAAAATTTACTGCGACGGATACGTAACGAAATGTAACACGCTCCGCCGTTACGGCGTAGACACGTAAGGCAAATGTAAAAAGTGCATAATGAAAATTTTAAAATGTTTTTAATCTTCTTCTGTGAAAGATATGCATTTGAAGAATCAAGTATGTGTTGATAGGTTGAGAAGAATTACTGAGCTTAAATCTAGCTAGTTATAAGCAAAAAGAGTTTTTGCACAAGTGTAAAACATGGATTCACCGAGTTTATTTTTTTGTCGAAAGAATAATATTTTTTTAATATTCGAACGAACCATGGACCGTTAGATAATGATGGTCGACACACTGAATAGCTGGTGAATTGAATGAATGTGAAATATATTATTGATAATTAGTTAATTAATTATTAATTAATCAATTTATTGATTGATTAAATGATCAAGTGAAGAAGTACTTCCGTCTGGCTACCATCGTCATTCATCCGAACAAGCAGACGGGTCTACCCCATGCTGAGTTGGCCAAGGTACTGTGGTGGCTGTTTCGTTTCGCGATACGCTGTGATGGAATGACCTCTTGGAGTGATAATATTATTAGATAATTATTGATTTATTGATTGGTGGCATCGATGTCCTGACGGGTGGCGAACCTGCACATCAATCGCCGTCTTCCACGGGCGTCCAGGTGCCACCAGGTGGGGAATTATCGATTTTGAGATTTTATTGATTGCTCATCTTTCTTTCCAGCAGCTTCTCGCGGGCCCATTGACGATGGATTAGGAGGACAGGTGAGTGGGAGGAGATACGGTAGTTCAATGGGGTCAGATGTCGTCGGTCAACTGTGTCATACTCGTGATTGCAGCATTCGCAGGAATCGGCGGCACTGTCGAATCTGCGCGGCCAAGGTCTGAGTCTGTTCAAGAACATCAAGGAGAAGTCGGCGGCGGTTGTGCAGACAGTGCAGAACACTTATGGGTTATTTGATTCTCCTGTTTTAGTATTATAGAATTAAAACTGTCCGAACAATACAAATTCCGCAATTTGCCGCTCAATATTCAGACTCCGCCTACTTCTTCGCGCGACATACCATTTTCTCTAGTTTTATCGAATTTTATGGCGTTTCCTCATCATTTCACAGGACTTCCAATAAAAATAAAATTATATGCATTGAAAAAACGTTCGAAAAAACCTTCCGAAAAAAGAGTGCGTTTTTCTCAACGGTGGAGAAGTTTACTATATTCGGCATTTGGCGCACTGTGTGCAAAACTTTTGTAATTCTATAATACTTCGTGTTCATGTTAGTCTGTCCCTACTGACACAAAGCGGTCCTCTTCCCACTTACTTGCTTGTTGCTTGTTGTTGCTCGCTTGTTAGGGCCTATTCCACCCTAATATAGATCTATCGCCATATAATCTTTGAAGTCAGAAGCGACTATATGCAGTGAGCTCCTTCCCTACCTCTCCCCCCCTCGACTCTACCCATTATAATTCACACTATTTATTTATCACTTGCTGTCACATTTATTTAATGTAAGATAAATTAAATTTAAAAAAAAATATTTAATTATTCGTTTGTTTATTTATTTTATTTTATTTATTTTTTTAGCGCACACCACATGAGGGTTATTATAGAATTACAAAAGTTTTGCACACACCGCGCCAAATGCCGAATATAGTAAACTTCTCCACCGTTGAGAAAAACGCACTCCAAAATTTTCGCCAAATTTCGGGAGGTTTTTTTTTTAACGTTTTGTCAATGCTTATTGTTTTATTTTTGCAGAAAGCCCTATGAAATGACGAGAAAACGCCATAAAATTGGATAAAATAAGCGAAAATGAAATGTCGCGCGAATAAGTGGGCGGAGTCAGAGTATTGTGCAGCAAAGAGCGGAATTTGTATTGTTCGGACTGTTTTAATTCTATAATAGTAGGTTAAGTGTTGATAAATTTATATGCGGGGAGAAACGTGGGGAGAGAGAGGATTAATAGCGAAAGCTCCGCGGGTTTTTTTTCTATGTTGAGAGCACGAAACATGCTTTCACCTAGTTGGACGAACGGGTGGCTGACAACAAAGACAAAAGACAAAAACCCCATTCCTGGTTGTTGTTAATCTATGCACTGACATGTATTGGTGATGGCTTTTTGGTGATAAAAATGGTATTAATATTAATTAATTGAATAATATAATAATTAAGGGCAATGTCGAACGGTTGAGATTTAATGGGTTTCCCCCAGATACCATCAGAGCCAGTTCTGAACGAGTTTGTGTTTATGATTAGAGCATGAAACTTGATTTCACCTAGTTGTGTGAATTATAAGAGAAATGGGTTTTTTTAAAATTGTAAACAAATTGTGTTATTATTACTATTATTATCTATTTATTTATTTATTTATTTATTTATTAATATTAATATTATGCAGATCAAAGAGACCGGAGCTCAAATGGGTGACGACGCGGATTGTACTCGCGCCACAGGTTTGTATAAAGTAACTGTTTAGGTGCAACTGATTTGGGCTTTGTAAGGGATCTAATGTGTCTGTAGAGATCCTTTGATTGTTTCAGCTTTTTATTTTCACAAAACTGGTTCCATTTTTTTTATCTGATTCAAAAGATCTTTACTTAACTTTTCATATTGAATACGGACAGAGGGGGTAGGGCAAGCATTTTCAAACACCCATATTGTGACGAGAGAGAGAAGCGAACAATGAGCAATTTTAGCGGGATAATGTCAGTTTATAATAATTACGGGTCAGTTTATAGTTTTGAAAATGTGAGTTGAACAAAAATGTACGGGGAGGGGGTTAAGAATGAATTATCGATTTATTTTCGTCATACGCTATCAGAGAGCATGTTCCGTTCAGGAGTGACGTCGATCGATTTCTCACCGCAGTCTGGCTACATGGCAGTGGGCACGACCAATGGCGCCACTCGATTCTATGAGATTCAGCACTTTAAGGAGTATTGATTGATTGGTTGATTACGATAGATGAATTAGCGATTGATCGATTGAATTGTTATTGTTGAGTTTGCCGAACAACCTAATACTGTTGTTTCCTTTTTTTCGTTGAGTTTACTATTACATAAATACACCTCGTTACGTTATGCTCTTACATCCATCGTTATTGTTGATTCTTGATCTTTGATCTTTGAACTATTTCGTTGTTTCTGCATCCATTCGGATAAAACACTTCCTCATACCTAATGTGTTTGTTCGTTATTGATTGGTTATTCGAGAATAATTTGTATATTTCGAAATGTGTAATTGTATTCAATCGAAATATGATTGGGTGGATTTCAGCCGCAATGGCGAACCTGCTACGAGGTGCCATGAATCTGCTAGGAGGTATTTATACTTCTTTTTTATTCTAATTTTATGAAAAGGCCGTTAATTCCACTTGGTGAAGTCTGGTTTCAACCCGAGCCCGAGTTTCAGCCCGAAAGGTACAGACAGCACTGTCAAGAGAAGCTGTCCACATGTTGATTCCGACAGAACGAGATGCTTGCGCAGTTACATAGTCGTGAATGGTCAACCCACATCAGTTTTGACATTTTACTTCATCATTCCTTGAAGAGAGAGAGAGAGAGAGAGAGAGAGAGAGAGAGAGAGAGAGAGAGAGAGAGAGAGAGCGAGGAAGGTTTGGGGGGGGGGGCTCACACTCGTTCTTTGTTGTTCAAATGCAACTCTGTTCGCTCAGAGTTTTCTAACATCTCCATTTCGTGTAGTTGTCAGATGTTAGTCTCCCTTCTCCTTTTTTTCTCTCCCTGTCTGTTCACGAAAGAGCGTGTGGGAGTGAGAGAGCAGATGATGAGCGGTCGCGCGGAGTTGGGGCGCGCGCGTGTAATTTCGATGGCGGATATCTCGGCTCTAAGAGCAGGTAGGCCTTCACTTCCAAAAACATAAATGTTCAAAAACATTATAAGAAATATTATAAAGATTAATTAACATTACTGAAACGTTTTTTCCACGGGGAAAAGCAAAATACGGTTTTTTTCAAATTTTTCGGAACTTGGTGATTTTGTGTTTCAAATAACTGTCATATATGGGTATTTTGAGCTCGTAATGTTTTTTCGGATGTTTTTGAGTCATTTTAGCTCCTTTGCTGTTTCTTGATAAAGGAATAAGCCGAGGTCGCGTCACTAAATAAAGGAATAAGCCGAGGTCGCGTCACTAAAATCAACGCTTTTTTTTTCCAATTCGGAAATCCTCTGAAACTTGGGTCATTTTTAGACACATATGGGTGCAACAAAACGCGCATAGAAGAAAAGTGCACTTTTTCCGATTAGGAAAGTTACGTCACATTTTCATAAAACCGACCGCCCAGCACCGGCGCATGGTCGAAAAATGACGTCATCAAATGGAAAATGTTGCGCAAGATCTCCTCTTTCGATTCTTTTTTTGAAAAAGTGTCTATCGTTATTTTGAACGGAGTTATGATCATTTTTTTGACGTACACTCGAGCCAAAAAAACCGTACCTGCCAACTTTGACCTACCACTACTCGAAAATGAGAGCAGATATGCAAATTCGGCCAACGCAGTTCGATAGAGCATCGTTCAAAGTACTTAATCTGAATTTTTCAGGGGGTCGAATTTTCTATGTCCGGGGGGTGGTCGAACCTCTGGCGATTCCTCTCATATATATATCAATACACTATAAATAAAGCAGAAAAGTGATCGTGTTTGTTACCGGCCACGCCCATTTTCTCTCTCTCTCTATCTTTCAATGTAGTGCTCGGCGTACACCAGACGGGTTTGGTGCGCGATGGAACTGATCAGCGGTGGGCGGGGCTTAGTCGGGCCCAAGCCATACCAAGTTAGCTAATAAGTCAAGTCGTCATTACTTAAGTTATATGTCAAGGATTAAGTTAAGTAATAAGGCCATAAGGAATAAGTTAAGTACAGTTAAGTAAACAATGTAAAATTAAGTCATGCTAACGTAAATTAAGTTAAGGCAAGGTAAGTTAACATTAGTGTTATACGTCATGGTACATATTACTGTAACGCAACCAAGCACATCACCGATTACGGTAGTAGGATAAGGAATATGATTACTAGCTACCGTAACATGGTTCGGTGGGTCAGATTAAGTACCGATGGTCTGCTTTAAGTAAAAATTGTCGTACTAACAATAAGCATTATTCGAGTTATATGATTATGTCTATTGTAGACTACCGTAACCCGGTTCGGTGGGTCAGAATAAGTACCGATGGTCAGCTTTGAGTAAAAATTGTCGTACTAAGCATTATTCGAGTTATATGATTATGCCTATTGTAGACTACCGTAACCCGGTTCGGTGGGTCAGATTAAGTACCGATGGTCAGCTTTGATAAAAATTGTCGTACTAAGCATTATTCGAGTTATATGAGTATGACTATTGTAGAGTACCGCAACCCGGTTCGGTGGGTCAGAATAAGTACCGATGGTCAGCTTTGAGTAAAAATTGTCGTACTAAGCATTATTCGAGTTATATGATTATGCCTATTGTAAACTACAGTCGGTGGGTCAGAATAAGTTCGATTGGTCAGAAAATTCTGTGAAGTCATCGTCAAGTCTCATCCACCTCTGATAGATTCAAAAAGACGAAGAAATTCTCAAATAAAAACTGCTGATTTTCTACAAACGTCAATAAACAACACACAACCCAACCTAGCGCCCTGGGCACAATGCAGTCGATAACGCGCGCCGTAGGCGCGCGCGACCGGCTGGTATATATATATATATATATATATATATATATATATATATATATATATATATATATATATATATATATATATATATTTGATAACATTATATTACCTATTATTGATTCGCTCGTTCCAGGCGGCTTCGCTACCGTATACACGTGTCAGGACGCCGCGTCAGGAGCCTGGTACGCGCTCAAAGTGCAGCTGGCCAATGACGAAGCGTCTGTTCGAATGATCCAGGACGAAATGCGTCTGCTGAAACATGTATTGATTGATCTCCATGATTTATTGATTGATTTTCGTGATTTATTGATCAGCTTGCGTCAACTTTATTGAAGAATGTATGAAGGAGCTATTATTTCGTTGAGGGATATTTGTAATTTGCGTTATGCTACCTTTTTTTCATATCGCAAGTTGCAGCCTGGTGTAATGATGTATGAAATATGTTTCACTCAATTCTCATATCCGCTGACCGTTTCTTTGATTCGATTTTCATTCGGTAATATCTTCCTTTGTTCCAGATGAGACACCCGCACATCATACGGTACTTCACGTCCATCTGCAACGAGGCACGGACGGCGAGCGGAGCGATGGAGTTGATCATCATGAGTGAACTGTAGCCTGGGAGGAAGTAATCGATAGTCTATGTAGATGAGTGCAGTTATACAGTACCAATCGAAAATCAATATCGCTTTATGCTCCGGCTTTGCAGGGTAGTATTGTAGCAAGTAGCGTACGAAAAAGTAACTTACTTTGAGTTACTGTTTCGCTATTTCATGAGCATATAGAGAAAAAGTAAATAAAAAGTAAGTTACTTTTCGCGCTACTTACTAATACTGCAAAACCGAAGTGATTGCAATAGTTCAGTACAACAGTTATGTAATTTAGAAATCACTTACTGTAGTTCATTATGACGGTGATCTAAGAAAGAATCGATAATCAAAATCAATCAATCAATAATCAGGTGGATCCGTTATCGATCTGATCACGAGTGGCCAGTCACTGAGGCTCGCACAGGTACGTAGTCATTTATTCTCGGCTTGAAAGATTCTATTGATTGATTTTTAGCTAAAAATTAGCACTCGGAGAACTAATCTCTTTTTTGTCCTGTTATCAAACACGATATTTTTCTACTTGTTTCGAATCGTCCCTATCAATACTACCAAAACCAATTGCTAATCATTCTATTTCATTCTCATCATTCTAATTTCCTTAATCTTTATCATTTATTGAATTGTATAGAGTATAGTGCATCTTTGCAAGAATATTAAAAGGCGTTCTCGCTAAGACGGCAAGTAAAGTGGCACAATTGGTGAAAATCGTTTCTATGCGCTCAAACTTCACAGATGGAGTGCCTAGGGGTGGGATAGACTTCAGCCAAAAAAATGGACTCCAAATGTGATCTTTGATTTTTGATCTCGCGAAAAATAAAGTTGAGATTTTCATATCTTGTTATATACCATTCGAAAGAGCGCAAAAAGTTATGCTAGAATGTAAATTTTCAGAGCTCTAGGTCTAGTATAGCTCCCGTAATGTGCGAAAGCCCAAATTTTTTGGACGTTTTCAATATTTAAAAAAATAAATCAGCACTTTACAATAATCTCCGGGGAATTTCACTGACGCTATCTTGTAGCAAATTTAATGTAGAATTTAATAAAAATTAATTGAGAAAACTCGATTATGTCTAAACATCACTTTTAAGCCAACGCTATCGCCCGATCGAGTTCATTATTATGGGGTGGGTTCGAATCCCGCCAGAGATTAGAGAAATGGAAGGTTATGCGAACAGTGGCCGTAACGTTGGCAAACCATTTGGTGAGAATCGTGACGTCACAAGCATATGGGGATGAGGGGGGTGGGATTCCTAACAAACGCCTCCGCCTACGCTTGCGACGTCATGCGTGCCGGCAAATGGTCTGGCAACGTTCATGGATACCTAGATATATTATACATACGGTCATGTGGTGTTACATTTTCAAAACGTGAGCACGCCACGCCAATCAATAAATCAATCAATCAATCGATATTCCTCACCAAAGTTCCGTAAAAACAAAGGTTCAATTTCAATCTATCAACAAATAGCTATCAGTATGCCAAATATCACATTAAACTAATTATTAACGTTGCTGTTGTTGTTCTGATCAGGACGAACAATTATTCCCAATAATACATTTTCGTAACCTCGAAATGTGAGGATCGACCCACTATATAAGGCTGATTTTATATGTTTTCATTTTATATGTTTATATTTTATATTTATATTTTATATGCAATTTAAGCGAAAAATAACGATTTTTCTAAATCTACCCACAGTATTTTTTAAAAATCATGTGAGAGCGCCCAAAATGTATAATGGCTGCCACTAAACCACTGATCAGTGATCTAATCGATTAGTCAGAATGGAGTAGCTGCAGTTAGGCTAGCAATAAGAATTATATTCTATATTT
This sequence comes from Parapristionchus giblindavisi, assembly GCA_943737045.1. Taxonomy (NCBI): domain Eukaryota; kingdom Metazoa; phylum Nematoda; class Chromadorea; order Rhabditida; family Diplogasteridae; genus Parapristionchus; species Parapristionchus giblindavisi. The sequence continues at coordinate 568,591 of CALSFV010000261.1, forward strand.
TCGAATTCCAAAGCTTCAGCACTATCTGTCGAGTTGACCATGATCAATTAAGATGCTCGCGCAACCCGAATCAGCCGGGTGAAAGTCTGTTGTTGCTCGTCTGATCAGGCAATAAGACTTATTCGTCATCAATAAATCATCATCATCATTATTATTATTATTATTATTATTATTACTATTATTATTATTATTATTATTATTATTATTATTATTATTATTATTATTATTATTATTATTATTATTATTATTATTATTATTATTATTATTATTATTATTATTATTATTATTATTATTATTATTATTATTATTATTATTATTATTATTATTATTATTATTATTATTATTATTATTCTTTAAAAAATCGACCACTTTAGTATGGATTTGTTAAGTAGTCTGTCTGTAATTTGTGATTTATTGGTCAATTGGCGTCAACCTTATTGAAGAATGTATGAGGGTGTGATTTTTCGTCGAGGAACATTTGCATTATGTTACCTTTTTATATCGCAAGTGCAGCCTGGTGTAATGATGTATGAAATAGGTTTCACGCATTTCTCATATCCCCTAATCGTTTCCTCGATTTCATTAATACAATATTTTGCGTAAAACCAATCAATAATATCTTCATCTGTTCCAGCTGAGACACCCGCACATCATACGGTACTTCACGACCATCTGCAGCGAGGCACGGACGTCGAGCGCTCAGGTACTACGGTAGTCTGGGAGGATTCTATTGATTGATTTTGAGTCGAATAGCTACGTTACAGAATTTGAAAATCCGGCCAGGTTTCGTAGTTCGTTACGTACTTTTCGACCTATGGGAGGAATCAATCAATAATCGGTATAGATGAGTACAGTATGATGGTTGTCTAAAAAGCAATCGAAAATGTATATGGATTTAACATTACACTAGTACAGTATGAAGGTTATATAGCATAAGAATCAATTGGTAATCGATTTCGATCGATGATTACTCCATATGTCGAAAAGTACGTTATAAACTATGAAGCCTGACCGCATTTTGAGCTGAAACATCCCGAAAAATAAAAAAAACCTGGCGGCATTTTGAAAAAGTGTTACATTCGACCTACTCTTGTACATTATGACTGTTATCTAAGAAACAATCGATAGGTGGATCCGTTATCGATCTGATCACGAGTGGCCAGCCACTACACTCGCGCAGGTAGGCGATCATTAATTCTTTATTTGAAAGTTTTCTATTGATTGATTTTGGCACACAATTGGCACTAGGAGAACGAATATTTTCTGTTTTCCTATTACCGCACACGATATCTTTTTACTTGTTTAGAATCGACCCTATCAATACATGAAATCTCTTTCCTTAATCTTCATCACATAGTTGATTTTATAGATTCTACAATATATAATTACGGCAGTAGTTCATTGATGTGATAAAGAATATTGAAAAATGAATAAATAAATAATAGGACTGTATAGGTCGCGAACATCTTCGCAGTCTCATCCATTGCCTATGCGGGAAACTCTTATCGATTTATTGATTTTCTGGACCAATTATCGATCCGATCCGATAATTGGTCCAGAAAATCAATAAATCGATAATTGTATGGCGTGGCTGTTCGGCATTGACTTCGTTCAAGTATTTGGGACCTATACGTTTGCGATAGTATTGAATTTTGCCGTTCACACTTGCTCATAGTACATGCCTGAAACGCGAATGCGACTGGTTGAGTGGCTTTGAACGGGGAAAGTGGCCAGCCACCTTGCACAACGAAAAGCTGAACTTCGATCTATATCTTAACTTTATCGATTGATATTCATAATTATCGATTGATTTTTCATCGATTCGTAATGATATCGATTGTTTAGGAATATCTGATCAAGTGTGATCTGGAAACGCGTGAGTACAAGCAGTTGCGACTGCCTAAATGTAAGGGAGATTATTGATGTATTGATTAGTTTATTGATTGATTTTTTATTTGATTTGATTAATTAATTTACTGTGCAATTCTCTCTAGAATTCCAATGAAATTTATTTAATTAATTATGTTTGCGTGGTAGATGAGGGGATATTGTACTCCGTTGATATCGTAATCCTTAGGTGCAGGTACGGTAGGCTAGGAAATCGATTGATCTTTGATCTTTATAGCGTGATCTTTGATGAATCCATTAGTTATTTTTATCAATTAGGTAATCCTCTCGTTCGCTCTTCCTACCAGTTCGTTTCGTGTTTCACTTTCGATTCAAGTTGTTGAGTCATTCTCGTTTGTTGTTTCTCCTTGTTGATTACGCAGCCGTGCCTAAACATTCCTCATTGTCTATCATGCACAATCCGATTGATTTTATCATGCTCCGTAGTTTTTTGGCATTTCACACAGAGAAACAAGTGTAACCCACAGCACGTAAGAATTGTGACGTGTTATATTTAACACTTTTTGGGTGTTAAAATATATTAGCTCAAAAAGTGTTAACTGTAACACTTCACAGGTCTTTTGTGCTATGGATTACACCTATTTTCTCTGTGTGTAATAATATATACTTTAGATAGAAACATGAATTCCTCAACAATGCTTGTAGCAAGTAAACCAATTTCGCCGTCATTTACATTTATTTTATCCGTGAACGGTGTCAAACCGTTTGCCGCGACAAACTTCACAAGCTTAAGAGTAGGAGTTTTGGCAAACGCCTACCCCTACGCTTTTGTCGCCACGTTTGGTTTGACACCGTTCATGGGTACGACAGTAATATTCAACCGGAGGGTATTCTAAAACAAAAATAAAGGCTAGACCATTATCCGTATAGTTGGTTTTTTTCCAAAAAAAAACAGCTTATCTACTACCGCTCGTAGCTTTTTCTCTCAATGCTTTTGGAAATGAGTGAAACCAGAATTCGCCTGTAAGGTTCGTAAGGGGTGTTAAGTCGATGTGCATCGCATTAGTGTTCTCAGAGTGACACGAGTTGTGCATTTGACAGTGACTGACAAGTTGTCATCAGTGATAAGAACAGGGTGGTGAGTGTGGGCGTGAGTGATTGGGGTTGGATGTGACGCGTGGAGGGCAGAATGTGGACGCTCCACCCAATGCCAGCTGCAGGAACAGCGGAAAACCGTTTTCCGGGAAGAATTTTGGAAAACGCCTCCGCCTACGCTAATTACGTCGCACTTTCCCGGAGATCGGTTTTCCGTTGTTCATACATGAGGCCACAACTGTGATGGTCCCTGACCATACCAGATCCCTGAACATCACGTGGGATAGACCCGCTCGCAAGATTTTGAAGTTTATGAGTACCCAAACTCAAAACTATGCGTCAAATCCGTCGATTTCATCGCAACTTCTCTACTTTTCTGGAATACATACGAAATTTTGCCTAAAAAAATTATGTCTTAATTTATGTTCCAATTCAATTTTACAGGTAGTGCCGGATAGAGAAAAAACTATGCAATGAATTCTGGAAACCGAAGATATTATTACTACATTGCATTATTACATTATTGTGGAATTATATTATTTCAATATTTCATGTCTATGGATGATGCTAATCTAGTCATTACTCATCTCATTTAAGTGAGATATTCAATTCAATTTCATTAATACGGTTTACATTATTAGCATTATTAATTTTATTTATTTGAACAAAATTTTTTAAAACGTATATTTTAAACAATTATTAACTTAATTGATTAATTAATTAATTATGAATATTTAATCAAACAAATTACATAGTTAATTCATTGTTCACGATATCAACGTTATCCGTAACGCATAAAAAATATTAGAATATTTCCGATGAATCGACAAATATCCTCACACTACAGCTAATATGAGAGTCATGAAACCGCCAAGTTACTGGTGGATGAGTGGCGAACGAGCGAGCCCTCATCCCCAGCATTAACCATCCAGCATTATCATAATATCTACAAAGGGTTCAAATAAGTTTTAAATTAAATCAAAGCTGACATGAAGCGTCCTCGAAACCGGAGCGCTATGGATCGGAAAATAGATCAAGCGCATTACAATTTCACCTACACTATCATAAAAAATCAAAAATGCAGTTAATATACGCTTTACAAACCGGTAAGCATACTCGACCGACAAATTGTCGATTGAACTTCAGCCGTAATGGCGATCCTTCTACGCGGTGCTATGAATCTGCGGCTCTGTTCTACTTTACGGGTCCCATGGAAGTAGAACAGAGCCGAATCTGCTAGGAGGTATATTTCATTTTTTGTTCTAATTTGAAAAAAAAAATGTAATCATTTTTTTCCTACAAAAAACACGGTTGTTAATTCCACTTGCGGATACCGTACTCAAGGTATGAATGGGTAGGGGGTACGGTAGCGTGTATTATCATTGATCAAGCAGTTTATAACGGGATAACTTTACCTTTTTTTAAACCTTTTACGGTAGCGGGGTATTAATTTTATTACTACTTTACAATCCTAGTATCATACATAGGTCGAAAAGTATGTAACAAAGTACCAAGCCTGACCGCATTTTGAGCCAAAATGTCACAAAAATCGAAAAACCTGACCGCATTTTGAGCCAAAATGTCACAAAAATCGAAAAACCTGACCGGATTTTGAGCCAAATTTGTCAAAAATCGAAAAACCTGACCGGATTTTGAATACCGTTAACCTAGCTATTCGACCTATGGTATCATACTATTATTTTATGCGAACTCTACTGAGTTGTTGCGTTTGGCATTCTGAATTCTTTAGGTTCAAGTTGTTTCAGTATCTCTAAAATCATATATCGTTTCATTTTTAAAAAATGTTTTATCACTCTGCAGGCCCATCCAATGGCACGATCCAATGGCCTGATCGCTAAGAGTGTGGGAAAGATCGCCAAACTCGCCTCCAAGATCCCCGATTACGAACAGCACTTCTCGCAGTTCTGCTGGGACCTCCTCATCAAGCTCAAACTGCCGATCGAGGTACGGTATGGTAGTGGGTTACGGTAACTGTTGGGATACGGTAGTTGGTCTTTAATGGACTGATTGACTTATGGTTTCAGTCATCGAATAAGTCGCCGGAGGCGGATCTCGCTGCGTACTTTGTGCACACTGCCCAGCATGCGATGACAAGGTTTGATCTTTGATCTTTGGTCTTTGATCTTTAGAGGTTTGATCTTTGATCGTTGTGGTATTCATGCACCCTTTAATTTAAGTGCCGACGCATTTGCCAGTACGGGATTGAATTATGTTGGAGAATTGGTGAGCAGACTTTTTCGTGTTTCAATGTTAGATTATGTTCGGGAAAAGCATTAGTATTACTGATCAAGCGAGGCTTTTCATGACATAATATAATATAACATAACATATATGACATGCGGCATAACATATGACATATATGTTTTATTGATGCATTTATACCAACTGATGATTGGTATTATCATCTTCGTATGAGATGTTTATGTATGAGGTAAGAGTTTAATTGATCAAAGATCAAAGATCGTTCAGGTCAATGCGGGTTGCACCTCAGCAGCGGTTATTCTAATGACACGCGCTCTCGCGCTCCACTACACGAGAGCGGATACCATCATTGGCCATCCCAAGTACGGTAGATTGATCTTTGATCTTTGATATTCCTTCTTTTAAGACTTAAAAGTACAGTGGCTTGATCTTTGGTCTCTCTACGCTTAAGAGTTGTCTATAAGTTGCCTTATATCATCATAAGATTATCGATTGATCCTTTAGTTTCTCGGCCGTGTTCGATCGTGTTATCCACGCGGACCAGTGCAGCTACGCGTATCAGCTCATCGCCGGCCCCTCGTCCGCGCCAACGCTCATCGTCCGCATGATCTCGTGCGCCATTGTGGTGAGTGGTTCGATGGCACGCTTGCGGTGCCAACAGTATCCCTGTTTCTTCCAGTTCGAAGCTCGTCGAGTGACCGACTTGGCGCTGTTCCTGCGTGCGTGGGTATTATTATTATTATTATTATTATTATTATTATTATTATTATTATTATTATTATTATTATTATTATTATTATTATTATTATTATTACTATCATTATCATTTACTATTATTATCATTGTCCTGATTATTATTACTATTATTATTTATTAGATTCGGAAACCGTAAGAGTAATTGTCGTTAAAAACCGCTCACTGCTTCTATGAAGTCCTTGAAACATGTAATCAACTGTTAGCTAGCTAACCTTCTATGCAGCGAATGTGAAGGAAAAATTTTAAAAAAAGTTTTTTCCCTAGTAATTGCTATAAATCTTTAACATTAAAGGTACAAGTTAATTTGAAACTCTTCTCTCTGGTAATACTCTCTCGCTTTCTTTGTTTGCGAGAGAGCATTGCCAGAGTGGAGAGTAAAATTAGCTCGGGGTGTGCTTCGTTTTTGCGATTGGAATGAATGCCATGCATATATACTATTGTCATTCTTATAACATGTTATTTTCATGCAATTGTCATTAATATAATATGTCAATCCCTTGCGATTGTCAGTCATTCTCATAATATGTCAATCCCATACGATTGTCAGTCATTCGTATAATATGAAATTTCCATGCAATTGTCATTCCTACAATATGTCATTGCCCATTGTCAGTCATTTCTCGGTATCGGTGTGGTCCGCGTACGCGTGTCTGATCGTGGAAGACGGAGCGTTCGACGCGTTCACCGCTGTCATGCACGATGCACTCGCGAAGAAGGACAAGATAACGCTGGATGAGGCGGTCAAGGTACGGTAGATCACACGAGGGGTGGCGATCGACAACTAACTTTATTACGGTAGATTACACTAGGGGTGGTAATTGAAAAATGAATTTATTATTTTAAATCTTTTTTTAGCAGTAATAAAGACGAAAAAGGGAAAAAGGTCTTTTTCTTTATGTAACTGGGCATATATGGGTATCTATGGGTAATAGGAGGCTGCTCTCATCTACGGTCGCATCTTAATATGCATACTTTAGAAAGCCACATCGAAGGTGTCCTACCAACTGCCCATCGATCGACTGCCCGTATTCAGATGGATGGAGCTAGTGAGAGCGTGCGGAACTGGAGATAGGGAGAATGAACGAGAAAGGTAGATGGTATACTGTAGGTGTGGGATACTGTACATATCATACTGTACGAGTATAAAATACAGGCAGTGTATGCTACGTCATTATGTTCATACTATATAGATTGATTAGATAATCATGAAGCGTGTTTTGTTCATTTTATGCCATGAATAATGGAATATAGATATTTAAATACTACTTAATAATAATAATAATAATAATAATAATAATATTATCATTATTATGTTGTCCTGCCTTCAGATATTCGCCGGTGCTCGCCCTCTCTCTGCAACGACTGTGCCATCAGATGTTCACGCTCAGGACGAGTGTAGGGTACGGTATTATTATCGATTTATTGATTGATTGATTTTTCCCCGTAGTTTCTGGATTGGGGAATATTATCGATCAATATCTTGAATTGTGCTAAATGCAGGAAGAAGTACCAGTTCGCGCGCAAGTACTACACCGCGCCACCACGTGAGCGCTGGCAGGCGTTTGAGGTGAGTAATTGGGGGGATACTGTAGTTTGAACTTTGTACCTTGATCTTTGATTCATCGTCCACGAATGTTTGGGATATTGTAGTTTAAGCTTTGTACCTTGATCTATGATTCCAGGAATCACTGGATGCTCGTCCGACGAACGAGGCGCGAGGCCTTTCCAAGGCCGTTTGTGGATGGATACGCGCATCCGTCGATATATCCCTGCCCTCGTTTAGGTTTGATCTTTGATCTTTGATCTTTGATCTTTTGAAGCATACGTGGGCGGGCATTGCCGCTGGAAAGGAAAATCGGGGGGGGGGGGGGGTCGGAGGGAAAAAATGGAGCATTTATGAGAGCATGTCTGAGTGAATTGACATTCTGATCGGGGTGCGGAAATAGCAAAAAATGAATATTTTTGTTTGATGTGGAATATAATAGTGCACTGCTAGGCGACCTCAGCCGTGCATATGAGAAAGTTTGATTTTGTGTCTGAAGGTTTGGCTCTATATCCGGCCAAATTAATTGTTTTATTATTGCTCAATTTATTATGTTTTTAAATGTTTTCCCCCTATTGTGTGTTTTAATTTTAAAACGCGTTCTCCATAAGAGCGGCGGGGGCATGGCACAATGTTTCAAAATCATCCTAGGTGACTCATATTTGATGGTTGGAGTCACTAGGGGCGGGATACAATTCAGCCTTAAAATTGACCCGAATTATCGATTTTTGATCTACCAAAAGTCGAAAAATCGAAGTGTGATTTCGAAGTCATGTTATATACCATTCAATAGAGGAGCAAAGGTTATATAAGAAAACCAAGTTTCAGAAGTTTTCATAACTCCGTGTTCGAAAAATATCCGATTTTCCGAATTTTGACCTGATTTTTTTGTTTTGATTTCATGGCTTACTATTTTACTATTATTTCCAGGACTGAATTTTTGATATGTTATGTAAAAATGGATGGGCTATCCGAATATCACGCTTATTTGGACCAACTCGGTGCCATTCATAATGATATCGCGAGTCATAGTTGTGAATTCTAGCGCCCGAACACCGACGCAGGTTCGAATCCGGGCACAGACATGATTTTTTGCAACTTTTTATTCGGCCCAAATTTAACTTTAAATTATATTTTCATCTGTTTTATCGTGTTCTTACCATTTTGTTGTGCAAAATAACCATCAACATTATCAGAAATACTAAAAAACGTATAACTGGTATAGTATCGGCGGCGCTTGTTCCGCAAATGCCCACACTTGCCACGCCCCCTTTAAGCCCCGCCCCCTTTTCCAGGGAGAGGCCCTGGGAGTGGGGGACGCCCCAGCCGGCTCCTGCTCGGCGACTTCTCCAAGGAGATGGAGAAGTCCGGGGCAGGGTCCCTTCCCCAAAGCCAAAATTCTCTCGAAGGAGAGAGGCACAACTGATGAATCAGAGGCGAAGAATGAGGAGGAAGAGGGCTATTTATAGGGGGCCGTACAAACTACAATCCTGGCATGCGCACTCTCTATGTGGGACACACTCTCTCGCTCACTCTCGCTCTCTAGCTCTCTCCTCTCTAATATCCTCTGCGTGTCTGATCCGATTCTGACTGTCTGTGGTCTAACTTGAACATGATATAATTGCAATGGTTGTATGAATTAATTTATTAAGAGTAGTGCACGGATGAGCTAATCGGTGATGAATAAAGAATCGGCTAATTGGTATGGAATAAAAAATGAACTCATCGGTAATAAGTGAAGAACAAAGTAATCGGTAATGAATGAAGGAATAGGCTAATCAGTAGTTAATGAATAGAATAGGCAAATCGGTAATGACTAAAAAGAATAGGCAAATCGGTAAATGACTAAAAAATAAGCAAATTTATTGCGTTTATTGCGGATTTTTCCTTCATTAATTACATTACGGATTAGCCTATTCTTTTCATTAACTACCGATTAGCCTATTATTTTCAGTCATTACCGATTTGCCTATTCAATTCATTATGATTAGCCTATTCCTTCATTCGATTACTTTGTTCTTCACTTATTACCGATGAGTTCATTTTTCATTCCATACCAATTAGCCGATTCTTTATTCATCACCGATTAGCTCATCCTTGCACTACTCTTAATAAATTAATTCATACAACCATTGCAGTTATAGCATGTTCTTAGGTCACCATTAGTTAATCAAGAGCGAGAGAGTGCGAGAAAGCGTTGAGATATGAGATAGTATACGAGATATGAGAGTGTGCGCAGTGCATAGTGAGAGAGGGCGAGAGAGAATTGAGATATGAGAGAGTAGATTAGCTCATCCTTGCACTACTCTTAATAAATTAATTCATACAACCATTGCAGTTATAGCATGTTCTTAGGTCACCATTAGTTAATCAAGAGCGAGAGAGTGCGAGAAAGCGTTGAGATATGAGATAGTATACGAGATATGAGAGTGTGCGCAGTGCATAGTGAGAGAGGGCGAGAGAGAATTGAGATATGAGAGAGTACAGAGTGCTAGAATGGAGGGGGCGGGGCGTGGGCGTTTGCGGAACAAGCGCCGTATCGGCAAAAAGTCATGGGACGGGTGAAAATAACGGTTTTTCGACAGTGCCACTTCTTTAAAGAAGGGGAACCACGAGATTTGGGTTGCGCTATTGACAGAAGAACGTGGGAGATAGGAAACGACATTCCTTTCTCTATTAGATTTGACTGGCTGAACGCGTAGAGCGTGTGGCTCACTGGTAAGCAGTCAGCTCGTGTAACCGCGCCACGTGGGTTCGATTCCCGTTTGCAATTTTCTATATATTTGTACTTCTGTAATGTATACAATGGCCGGGTTCTTAAACTTGTGGTTAACGCACCAAGACTCGAGATTACAATCTAAGCTTTATCTCCAACTTCAACCACAATTAAAGAATATTTGGTGACGGGAGACTTACTTAAAAGGGAGGTGTGAGTGATGGGGAGAAATAGGACGAGGAGAGAAGAGCAGGGAAGACCGGGGAGAACCAGAAAGAACCAAATGAAAGAGGCATAAAGCCTCTATTTATATGGAAGACTAATTAAATTAAAAGAGAAAGACAGACAAAGTAATTCTAAGACAAAGAAAGTACAATAAGGTGCAAAAATCATTCTAACATAAGGACATGGGGTTTAGGGGTCGAAAAGGGAGAAAGGGGTATAGGGGAGGCTGTTAGCCTGGGATAGGGAAATAGGGAGCATCCCTAACACTTCAATTTCAAAAACTCGCGCCTTTCCCTGGACTTATCAATGAACTTTAAGCCCGAATTACGGTATTCCGGGGTATCTAAAATTTTAGAGAAAATTGCTTTTGTGTACAAGGAGATGTGAGCCAACAAAAACACACGGAGTTATGAAAACTTCTGAAACTTGGTTTTCTTATATAACTTTTGCTCCTCTATTGAATGGTATATAACATGACTTCGAAATCACACTTCGATTTTTCGACTTTTGGTAGATCAAAAATCGATAATTCGGGTCAATTTTTTGGCTGAAGTGTATCCCGCCCCTAGTGACTCCAACCATCAAATATGAGCCGTGAAAGAGACAGGCGTCTACAGTATGACAAGCGTACTAAGGATCGTGAAGTAACTTTTTTAACGAGTTGCTGTCGTATTTTGCTTTCGTAACCAAATTTGACCAGATTTGTTTGCCTTCATATTTAAATATAAGGTAGGTTATTAAATGTAGAACGATTTAAACAAATTTAATTTCTTTCTTCTAGAGAACCGTCGCATAGTACTTAACGTTCAAAAGTTTATTTTCGTAATAACTCGATTCTTCGAAGTGCTGACTACAAAGTGATGCTTGTATTTGCTCGAGGAATCGTTTGGTACCACTCCCGAGTCGATCGGATGCTTGGGAACCGAAACAAACAAACAAAAACATTTATTTTTTTGCTATTTCCTCTCATATGTGAGTCCTCTCAGACAGTCTCTCTTATACGTCATTTTGAGTGATTTTTTTGGAAAATCGGGGGGGGGGGAATTGGTGGGGTCGGGTGCCAAAGTCGGGGGTGTATTGCCGCTAGCGGCAGTTGAAGTCTGATCGTTATAACGTTTCACACTTCTATTACATTGACTACTCTCGCTTTGATCTCGACTATCTGCTGATTTGCAATTTTGGCCAAATCAAGTGGCTAGGCCTTCTCATGACCTCCAACCACACCCACCAACCGACTTTCATCGAAATCGGAGACAAAAATTTTTTCCTAGTGGCAGAACCAACCGTTTTTGCTACACTGTTACAGGAGACCCGTGATATGTAATAAAGTTCACATATTACAATTTTAACCTTAATGTGTATGCAAACTTATACTTGTACATTACAATTAATTTATATTAAACTAATTGAACCTTCATATTTTATTAACTGAATATTTGGATATAGATCAGTAATATGTTGTGCGAGCGAAACGGATAATCAACAGCTGTCTCACCTTGACATCTTCCGAATCTTGAGCCGCCATCACATTCAGGTCCACGAAATCGAGCCAGACTCCCTGTTGAGAGGCAGAGTTAATTTACGATCAAATATCAAAGTTCAGAGATCAAAGAACAAATACTCACCTTATCATCAGCAATCACTACGAGAGCATCATTTTCCTTTTTTGAGATAGTCGATTGGACTATTTTAAAGACAGATACGATCAAAAAACTGCTGAGGCGTAAAAAAATGGCTAAGTCCCGTGTACTCTATTAAACGGTATTGAGGGGACAGAGATACGGTAAATGAACAACATACCGACTTTGTACGTCATCTGACAACTTGTTTTCTGCAATAATACTGAAGGGTTCTAGAGAAAATTTTCGAGAACAGGTCACCTTTTTGTTCGAGAAATTCGTTTTTCGCGTTTTTCGCCCTGAAGACGACTTAGCAGCGAACGGCTCATTCACAACTTTTTTGGAGAGAATTAGAATACGGTTCGAATGACACCTGTACGCTCACTGTACGATGAAAATGAACCGAGTTATGATCATTTTCACGTAGATCACAAAAAATCGATAATACAAATAGAATCAGACTACATTTCAAAAAAATTTTAAAAAATAATTATTTTATTTTTATTTTTTCAACCCTCACATTGATTCGACCGTCAACGCAAGTTGATTCATAGGGCGGATGGTAACTGATGCATGTCCGTTTGCGAAAACAACTGCCACGTGAAGAATCGTTGTTTCGCAGATTTCGAAATTATTTTTTTAATTATCAAACTTGAATATTTATATGTTTCTTTCACATAAATCGGTTGGAATGTGGCGTATGGCAACCAAAGTTGTACCTTTGTTATCAGTAGGAGTGTACGCTATTAGGCTACCGTAATCATCAGGAATCACGAACTAATTTTTTTTCAGCCGACCCATGATTCTCAACCATGACCCCGGGGTTCATGGTTGAGAAATTGTGAGGCCGAAAATTCATGGTGATCCCAGACCAAATACTATGTGGCATTATATCAATAGTGTGCCAACTTTTATTTCACTGGATACCGTAACCCAATCTACCGTAATCTAGCTACCGTATTCTAGAATAATGTGGTGAAATTCTCGAAAAATTCATTTGCGTGCATTACTATTACGGTAATTCGAGCTATGGAATCCATAAAAATAAAAGTTGACCCACTGTTGATATAATGCCAAATAGTATTTGGTCTGGGATCATCATGAATTTTTCGACCTCAGCCATTCTCAACCATGAACCCCGGGTCATGGTTGAGAATCGTGGGTCGGCTGAAAAAAAATTAGTTCGTGATTCCTGACGATTACGGTAGCCTAATAGCGTACACTCCTACTGATAACAAAGGTACAACTTTGGTTGCCATACGCCACCTTCCAACCGATTTATGTGAAAGAAACATATAAATATTCAAGTTTGATAATTAAAAAAATAATTTCGAAATCTGCGAAACGACGATTCTTCACGTGGCCGTTGTTTTCGCAAACGGACATGCATCAGTTACCATCCGCCCTATGAATCAACTTGCCTTGACGGTCGAATCAATGTGAGGGTTGAAAAAATAAAAATAAAATAATTATTTAAAATTTTTTTTTGAAATGTAGTCTGAGTTTATTTGTATATTTTTTCTGTGTATGCGCATCACTACGAGTAAAATTACATTATAAAGCTAACTCTTACTCTTGCGAATTTCAAGAAATTTAATTTTCGATTTTTGCAATTTGCACATATCTCACATTCAGTTGCAGTTCTCGAGGCTTATGACAAGCTGGCTGGCCAAGGGAATATGACCACCATGTACATAATCGTCAGGGCTACAATATGCACTATGAAATTTCTTGCGCTATCTGTTCAACGAGGATAGAAGAGGAAAAATCCGAAAATCAAACACGAAAAAACATATTCAGAACGTTATGAAATTACTGCTCAGCTGTGTTTATAAGAGTGCATGACATGTTATTCACCAATAAAAAGAAATAAAAGTAATAGCTTTCAAAATTGAAAAGTTATGAATTTTTCAATTTTTTATTTTATGCGGTATATGTGAGCCGGGTTTGAGCCTAAGGGCATTTTCACTATAACTTTCATCGGTCTCCCCCCGGGATGTGTCTATGATGAAAGTATTGAGTGCCAGATCGAAAGTCCTCGCGAATGTCCGGACCATGCTCGAGTCTTACCGAGCCGGTCTCTTAATAATATGTAGAATATGAGAATATGTTATTAGTATTGTGAGACCTGACGATTTCGCGTTTCAAAGGTGTACCAAACTCTACCTTGCCGCTTTTCTATTCATGAACTGATTTCAAACTGTTCGCTCTGGTCATATTCTCTCGCTATCTTGCTCTATGAGAGAGCGTTGCCAGAGCGGAGACTAAAATTCGATCGAAAAGTATAAGCAAAGGAGCGCTGATCTAATAAGGCGATTTCGCGTTTAAAAGTTTCGCGAAAACCATCAGACAATTAACAAACTCAATCGTTCAGCAATCATTTCTGCAGTTGGTAAAAATCACTATTTCTCTCTTTCTCTCTCTCTTCCTCTTCCTCTCTCACTCTTTCTCTCTCTCTTCCTCTTCCTCTCTCACTCTTTCTCTCTCATCCCTCTCCCCATCACTCCCTCCCTCTCCGTCTCTCTCCACCCCTATGTCTATGATACTTGTGATCAGTAGCATCGCTCGTTCGAAAAAAATATATTATTCTACCACTGAACTCTCAAACTTGGTGATTCCATGTTTTACACTTGTGCAAAAAGTCTCTTTCTCGTAATTGCCTAGCTCGGTTCTAACTAGACGATACTGCGAAAACCTAATCAATCAACGCTTGATGCTTCAAAGCATATCTTTCTCAGTAAGAAGATAAATACATTTTAAAATCTATTTTAATTTTTTTATTATATTTATCGACAAAACGTATTTTCATGTCCAGTCCAGTGTATTTTTCGGTCAATCTCTATCTAGAGCACGGTCAAGAAGACTAACAACAATAAAGCAATAACAATAAAGCGCACAAAAAGAAAGAACGTCAGGGATTCTAAAAAGGCGATTCCTAGTTTCACAACTTTCCTAAAACACGATCTTGTCGTTTCATCGGTTAATGCGCAGTATTTACATTACACCCATCAATGTTTGCCACCTCAATATATTGCATATATGCAATATATTGAAAATACAATTCTTTACTAATTCAACTTATTAGGGTGTTCGGAAAGTCTTTGCACTTTTTTTCACCATTCATATTTTTCAAATAACAAACGAAATAACTGCATTTTTGTGATATACTGTACATGTTTAACAATAACTGTCCTCCATCTCATAGGCTCAGGTAATAATTCGAGATGCACCCCACCAAGAGAGCAGAAGAAGAAAAAGAGCGACTCATTTCTTCCATTCGGATTGCGCCTCGGTTTTAGCATCCTTCCAAGCGGGCAGCCATTCCATCATTATATCAGGGTTATCGTACGACACCCACCTATCATCTTGGCAGGCAATATCCATCGCCCAATCAGTGGATCGAAAACGGCCGATGTTTGAAGTGAAGATGTCGACTCGGTTTCTGGGGAGCAGGGTGGAGATGACATGGGGAAATACTTAAGGGGCCAAGTGGCGAAGAGAAGACCGAACGAGGATGCGATGGATGGTTGATCTTGGGGTACCAGTTACCTGCTCCATGTATCTCTAACTCTGCTTTGGTTGACTTGTGACAGTGCGAAGAACCAGGTCTTCATTCGTACTGGGATGACATCCCGATCTTGGATTTCCAACCATGGAAAAATGGTTGTTCTTGAACTGACAATAACAGGAGAAGACTGTCACACGACACTGCCCCTAGGCTTCATCGACTGGAGTAATCAGTGGTTCGCTTCTAATTCAGTCAGCCCCGTACGGTACAAATGAAGAAAGACATGTCAAACACTGGACAACTGTCACATAGTTAAAAAATTAAAATATAGTCAAGGAAAGAGATTTGGCAAATGAAACTTATCACATTTGCTGATCACTAGGCCCCCCATTTGGGAAAAATACCACAAGGCATAGCGCTCGCCCTCGTCCGAGTTAGAGGGGTCCAAAATAAGTGCAGAAAAAAGTGCAAAGACTTTCCGAACACCCTAATAATTAATATTATATAACTTTACATTTAAAGCGCATGCAAACCTATAATTGTACATCTATAAAAATAGTTACTTCATCAATTATGTGCATTGCGGGTACAGTGCGGGACATAATGATATGACACCCCTAAAATTTTGGGATTCTGGACGAATTTTGAATGGAAATCAAAAGAGCATAATACCATTTGCATCCACTCCTTGGAAAACTAAGGTAGCCCACGTATGAGGAAATTCAATTTCCCGGCCACCGAGAAAATAATGAGTTTTCGAAATTTTAACGGGACAGAATGATATGACACCCGGATTTTTCTCAAGAGATATTATTTTTTTCAAACTTCTGCTTAACAACATTGGATCAACAATAGGCTAGTAATCAATATTGTGCCCCTTCCTCGAGATTGGACCTAAGATCCGAATGGACATGCTTCCATAGAGGGCAGAAATCACTTGAGGCTCGATGCCGTCCCACTCCTTTTTTATGGCATCCTTCAACTCGGCAACGGATGCACACTGTCTGACGTTCTTTCTTTTTGTGCGCTTTATTGTTATTGCTTTATTGTTGTTAGTCTTCTTGACCGTGCTCTAGATAGAGATTGACCGAAAAATACACTGGACTGGACATGAAAATACGTTTTGTCGATAAATATAATAAAAAAATTAAAATAGATTTTAAAATGTATTTATCTTCTTACTGAGAAAGATATGCTTTGAAGCATCAAGCGTTGATTGATTAGGTTTTCGCAGTATCGTCTAGTTAGAACCGAGCTAGGCAATTACGAGAAAGAGACTTTTTGCACAAGTGTAAAACATGGAATCACCAAGTTTGAGAGTTCAGTGGTAGAATAATATATTTTTTTCGAACGAGCGATGCTACTGATCACAAGTATCATAGACATAGGGGTGGAGAGAGACGGAGAGGGAGGGAGTGATGGGGAGAGGGATGAGAGAGAAAGAGTGAGAGAGGAAGAGGAAGAGAGAGAGAAAGAGTGAGAGAGGAAGAGGAAGAGAGAGAGAAAGAGAGAAATAGTGATTTTTACCAACTGCAGAAATGATTGCTGAACGATTGAGTTTGTTAATTGTCTGATGGTTTTCGCGAAACTTTTAAACGCGAAATCGCCTTATTAGATCAGCGCTCCTTTGCTTATACTTTTCGATCGAATTTTAGTCTCCGCTCTGGCAACGCTCTCTCATAGAGCAAGATAGCGAGAGAATATGACCAGAGCGAACAGTTTGAAATCAGTTCATGAATAGAAAAGCGGCAAGGTAGAGTTTGGTACACCTTTGAAACGCGAAATCGTCAGGTCTCACAATACTAATAACATATTCTCATATTCTACATATTATTAAGAGACCGGCTCGGTAAGACTCGAGCATGGTCCGGACATTCGCGAGGACTTTCGATCTGGCACTCAATACTTTCATCATAGACACATCCCGGGGGGAGACCGATGAAAGTTATAGTGAAAATGCCCTTAGGCTCAAACCCGGCTCACATATACCGCATAAAATAAAAAATTGAAAAATTCATAACTTTTCAATTTTGAAAGCTATTACTTTTATTTCTTTTTATTGGTGAATAACATGTCATGCACTCTTATAAACACAGCTGAGCAGTAATTTCATAACGTTCTGAATATGTTTTTTCGTGTTTGATTTTCGGATTTTTCCTCTTCTATCCTCGTTGAACAGATAGCGCAAGAAATTTCATAGTGCATATTGTAGCCCTGACGATTATGTACATGGTGGTCATATTCCCTTGGCCAGCCAGCTTGTCATAAGCCTCGAGAACTGCAACTGAATGTGAGATATGTGCAAATTGCAAAAATCGAAAATTAAATTTCTTGAAATTCGCAAGAGTAAGAGTTAGCTTTATAATGTAATTTTACTCGTAGTGATGCGCATACACAGAAAAAATATACAAATAAACTCAGACTACATTTCAAAAAAAATTTTTAAATAATTATTTTATTTTTATTTTTTCAACCCTCACATTGATTCGACCGTCAAGGCAAGTTGATTCATAGGGCGGATGGTAACTGATGCATGTCCGTTTGCGAAAACAACGGCCACGTGAAGAATCGTTGTTTCGCAGATTTCGAAATTATTTTTTTAATTATCAAACTTGAATATTTATATGTTTCTTTCACATAAATCGGTTGGAAGGTGGCGTATGGCAACCAAAGTTGTACCTTTGTTATCAGTAGGAGTGTACGCTATTAGGCTACCGTAATCGTCAGGAATCACGAACTAATTTTTTTCAGCCGACCCACGATTCTCAACCATGACCCGGGGTTCATGGTTGAGAATGGCTGAGGTCGAAAAATTCATGATGATCCCAGACCAAATACTATTTGGCATTATATCAACAGTGGGTCAACTTTTATTTTTATGGATTCCATAGCTCGAATTACCGTAATAGTAATGCACGCAAATGAATTTTTCGAGAATTTCACCACATTATTCTAGAATACGGTAGCTAGATTACGGTAGATTGGGTTACGGTATCCAGTGAAATAAAAGTTGGCACACTATTGATATAATGCCACATAGTATTTGGTCTGGGATCACCATGAATTTTCGGCCTCACAATTTCTCAACCATGAACCCCGGGGTCATGGTTGAGAATCATGGGTCGGCTGAAAAAAAATTAGTTCGTGATTCCTGATGATTACGGTAGCCTAATAGCGTACACTCCTACTGATAACAAAGGTACAACTTTGGTTGCCATACGCCACATTCCAACCGATTTATGTGAAAGAAACATATAAATATTCAAGTTTGATAATTAAAAAAATAATTTCGAAATCTGCGAAACAACGATTCTTCACGTGGCAGTTGTTTTCGCAAACGGACATGCATCAGTTACCATCCGCCCTATGAATCAACTTGCGTTGACGGTCGAATCAATGTGAGGGTTGAAAAAATAAAAATAAAATAATTATTTTTTTAAATTTTTTTGAAATGTAGTCTGATTCTATTTGTATATTTTTTCTGTGTATGCGCATCACTACGAGTAAAATTACATTGTAAAGCTAACTCTTACTCTTGTCACTTTCATCGGTCTCCCCCCGGGATGTGTCTATGATGAAAGTATTGAGGGCCAGATCGAAAGTCCTCGCGAATGTCCGACAGGGGGTCAAAATGCTCGAGTCTTACCGAGCCGGTCTCTTAATACATGAGATCATCCTGCG
Organism: Parapristionchus giblindavisi; assembly: GCA_943737045.1. Taxonomy (NCBI): domain Eukaryota; kingdom Metazoa; phylum Nematoda; class Chromadorea; order Rhabditida; family Diplogasteridae; genus Parapristionchus; species Parapristionchus giblindavisi. The sequence continues at coordinate 587,805 of CALSFV010000261.1, forward strand.
AAAGCCTAATCAATCAACGCTTTATACTTCAAAGCCAATCTTTCTCATTGTCAGTAAGAAAATAAATACATTTAAAAATTTATTTAAAAAAATATAATCCTTATGAATGAAAGCAGAATGAAAACTGGCGAGTTCTTGCACGGCAAGAACTGGGCAAAATGAAAGAAATGGCGAGTTCTCACACAGCAAGAACTGGGCAAAACAATATGTTCTTTTAGAGCATAAATTGTCAGCAGGAGCTGTAATTGGCCTAACAGACAAAAACAGTCAAACGGCTCAAAATATGGCATTTCTTATTTTTTGACTCATTGTATCCAATGACCTCTATGTCAGCCTAACTTTGTCCATCGTGGCTATGGCAATAAAGAAAATCTATGTTTAATGGCTTCCAAGTAGATATTGCAAAAATTTTCAAATACACTGTCCTATATGAGATATTGACAGATGGTATGGAGGCTGTAATAGGAGAACGATGGTCTTCTGGGCAGAAAATATGGCCGTATCTATTTAGCTCTATCTCGCCTCTCTATCTCTCTCTCCGTTCCTCGAACTCTTCGCCTATTTATGCAGATATGATTGTGAAACACTTGACGAGAGTGTATTACCCTAATTCGCTCACTGAACGCTGCGGGCTCTTTGCCCTCGACAGCATGCATAATGCAATCTTTACTCATGCAGTAGTTGAGAGCGCCAACGCCGTATCCGTGAATCTTGAACACGGTTTGTCGCCAAAGATGACACCACAATCGTAGACTTTTTTCCAAAGACATTCCCCCCTATGCTGGTGATGTTATATTCTTTTTGTTCAGATATATCCCGACAACACCATTCCTAATCGTATCTATGATGAGGAGGATGATGGTGATGCGACCCCTCATTGTCCATAAGGGGAAGGGATATGGACGGTTGCGGGGAGAGAGGAAGGAGTGGAGGAGAATGGAGTGAGTGACTCTCTTTGACAATGAGAGAGGAAACTGGAGAAGGAGTGGACGAGAGAGAGAGGGGGGAGGAAGAGCGGGGACGGTCACTGCTATTGCTTACAGTAATGTCTATGGTTGTATTTTTTTTATTTATCGTACACCGCAAAGGTGTTTCAACAAGTACAAAGTGTTCGAGTGCAACAAAAAATATGTGAAAGAATAAAATTATTAAAAGAGAGGGGATGGGGGAAGGTGAGAGATCAATTGATCACGCCATCTGCTACAGTCAGGAAGAGTGAAGAGGGGAGGAGCCTGCTATGCGGTGGAGCGGCCGCAAATCCAATTTATATCGTATTGGATCTCTGAGTGAGCAGGGAGGGAGAGATCAAAGATCAAGTCGACCGGGAAGATGGGACGGGGATTACAAATTAGGGACAGCAACACCTAGTTTATTCGGAAGATCAGGGAAAACAATTAGATGACGTTTAATACAAGGGATCGACAATTTAGGGTCACAAATTGTGTGTAATTTATTCAAAAATCGGGACGTTCTATGGGAGAATGATGCTTTTAGGTTTTCTCTAATGGACTTGGGGATGTGGAGAACAAAAGCATTTTGACGACGGCTAATAGATCGATATGTATAAAAACGACTTATAGGAAGGTCTACAGTACAGCGAATATTTTAAGTGCTAGAATGAGATCGGAAACAATTCGACGAACATAGAGACTAGGCAGTGCATAGTATGATTGTCTATTTACATACGAAGGTATTGTGTGAGAGTAGCTGTTACTGATGACCAATATCAGAGACATAGGGGTGGAGAGAGAGAGGGAGAGGGAGGGAGAGGGCTAGGGAAGAGAGGGAGAGAGAGAAAATATAACAATAAAAATAATAATATGAGATGGATTACGATGATATATATATATATATATATATATATATATATATATATATTCGCCTTGTTTCACTTACATTTGTTAGCTGCCCGATGGTTTTCACAAAACTGTGAAACGCTAAATCGCCTTGTTAGATCAACACTCTTTGCTGTATCTCGGGATTCTAATTCGAATAACTGTTTTTGTTTCGAACTTGTGGCAGTCTTTCTAGCGCAGTGCAAACGCGAATTAAACTGCTACTTACTCTCCGCTGTGACAACGCTCTCTCGTTGACAAAGAGATCGAGAGAGTATGGCCAGAGTGGAGAGTTTTAAATTAGTTCGGTGTGTGCCTTTAAAAGTAAAATTAGAGAATATTATAAGGTAGATAATAATAAGCCGTAAAATAAAATATGGTGTTTGGACCGTTAAATCTAATGATGATAATACTTGTACACTTATTACGCTTTTTATGCTGACTTATTATGTACTGAGCTAAATCGATTGTGGGTGAGATTAGGCAAAGTTGTGCAAGATGGAATCGCCGGGTTTGATAAACCTTCGTTCGAATATACTACTTAGTCATGATAATAATATTAATAATAATAATTTTATTACTTCAATAGAACACATCGGGTGGATGGGCAATATTTGGTAGAAAAGTCTTTTTTTCTTTTTTCCTAATGAATCAACGCATACGTTCAGCAAGAAGATAAATACATTTTAAAATTTATTTATTCTTATTCTTATTCTTTATTCCATCATAATATACGTAACAAGAAAATAAGGACATAAAGGGATTGATGGATGTCCGTCGCTAATGCGATATCGGTGGGGGTTCTTGGGTTCAGTGGCAGTTTGGGAGCTATGGGTGAATCTTATAGTTAGAAGACGGTATAATTATATCTAGGGAGATCTTAACTAGCCCTGCACGGAAAGGGGATGGTGGGGATTTAACTAATTTAAACAAAAAAAACTTATAATCCTTACTATTGCTAGAATAAAACTTATTTTCACGGTCCGTTTAATGCATGTTTCGGTCAGTAATAATGCGATAGAGATTTTTCATGAGGATCTATTGAATGAAAAAGCAGCACGATAGTGCTTGTTAGCCCTATGAAACTTGAAATCGCCAAGTTGGCGGGTACACGATTCTTTCTTTCTGATTCTACCCGCAATGCACGTAATTGATGAAGTAACTATACTTATAAATGTACACATATAGGTTTGCATGCACAGTAAATGTAAAATTAGTTAATATCATTTAAATTAAATTAGTAATGTATTGTATTTTCAATATGTTGTGTATTGAGGCAGCAAAGTTATGTGTGTAGCTTCTGACCAGTATCATGGCACGTCGGTTCAGTGATAGTATTAGGGTGTTCCAAAATTGTTGAACGATTGTGTTTGTTAATTGCCCGATGGTTTTCGCGAAACTTTGAAACGCGAAATTGCCTTGTTAGATCAGCGCTCTTTTGCTTACTCTCCGAGCAAATTTTACTCTCCTCTCTGGCAACGCTCTCTCGTACACGAAGAGAGCGAGAGAGTGTGGTCAGAGCGGAGAGTTTCAAATCAGTTCGTGGTCTGCATTTAGGTGTACAATTAGATAATATTATAAGGTAGATAGTAATGTGTTTTATGGTGTTTCGGACGCTACGTCTAGAGTAGATAGACGTGAAGTAGAAGACTTGTAGACAAGTAATAGAGTAGACGAAAGGGGAATTGGTAGTGTCTAGATCATGTGGTAAAGTAGGTCCGTAGAAGAGATTAGGCCGTCCGGGCTGAATTGGCCTTGAATTGTCACTGGCCTAGCAGTGATCACCCGCAGGACTTTTGCCATGAATAACGGGTCGTACCTTTACCTTTACCTTTAGAAGACTTGTACTTATTAGGTGGTGTTTGGAGAGAAGATGCATTGAATGGAAAAGCGGCACGGTAGTGTTTGGCAGACCTATGAAACGCGAAAGGGCCAAGTTGGAGGGCACACGGTTGTCTCTTGATCCTACCACCCGCAAAGCACGTAATTGAGAGAAAAGAGAGAGGGAAGAGAGAAATAGAAAGGGTGATATAGGACAGTGCATTTCAAATTTTTTGCAATTTTTAGTCGGAAGCACATTTTGGACATGTTTTATCATTTTGAAAGACACAAAGACAGATTTTGCATATTTACTAAAGGACTGCCGTCTTTTTGATAGGAAAAGCCATAGACAAAGTATGTTGAGCAAAAATAAACCCATGTTTGCAATTTTATTCCCATTCAAGTAGAAAATGGCAATGGGATTCAAAACATGTCAAAACATATGATTTAAATCAATTTAATGCAATTCTAGCAACACAATGATTCTGCCCAGTTCATGTCGTGCAATAACTCGCCATTTTTTTCATTTTGCCCAGTTCATGCTGTGCAAGAACTCGCCATTTTTCAATTTGCCCAGTTCATCCTGTGCAAGAACTGGGCAAAATGAACGACACTCGCCTGGACATCCATCCTTCATTTCGCCCAGTTCTTACACAGCATGAACTGGGCAAAATGAAGCCTACCATCCATGCAGATCGAAAGGCGACGAACGCCCCAGTGGCACAGGGAAGGGCGTTCATCGCGAAGGCCCTCCCCCAAACCAAAATTCTCTCCTTGGAGAGTGGCGCAACCGATGTATCAGAAGCGAAGAATAAGGATGAAGAGTGCCTTTTGTAAGGAGACTATGAATCGAATTTGACTAATGAGAGTGAGAGAGTGTGAGAGAGCTAGAGAGTACGCACTATCTAGCTCTCCCATTAGTCAAATTCGGTATGTAGTTTGTAGTGATCCCTATAAAAGGCACTCCTCATCCTCATTCTTCGCTTCTGATATATCGGTTGCGCCACTCTCCTAGGAGAGAATTTTGGTTTGGGGGAAGGCCTTCGCGATGAACGCCCTTCCAAGTGCCACTGGGGCGTTCGTCGCCTTTCGATCTGCATGGATGGTAGGCTTCATTTTGCCCAGTTCATGCTGTGTAAGAACTGGGCGAAATGAAGGGTGGATGTCCAGGCGAGTGTCGTTCATTTTGCCCAGTTCTTGCACAGGATGAACTGGGCAAATTGAAAAATGGCGAGTTATTGCACGACATGAACTGGGCAATACGGAGTTCTTGAGCAAAAAAATGAAGCAATAATTTGGCAAACAAAACAAAAAATGTCAAACTGTGGAAAACATGTCATTTCATATTTGTTGGCATATTAAATCCAATACCCTCTATGTCAGCCTCACTTTTTTCATCGCGGGCTGTGGCGATTATGAAAATCTATGTTTTATACCTTCCAAGCAGAAATTGCAAAAATTTTCAAATACACTGTCCTACATATATGGTATGGTTTATCTATGAACAATACTGTGAGCGATTTTTGAGATGTGTAGCGGAGGCATTCGGATATATAAAGAAAGATAAATGAATATAAATCAAAGAATGGGATATGCAGAGGATGTTGATGGTCAGTGGAGGGAGATGGAATAGACAGAGGGAAGGGAAGGGGGGTGGGGCATGCGGTGATGAAGGAGGAGGTAGTTGGTACAAGGAGGAATGAGGAGGCTTGAGCATAAATGGAATACTGTATCGATAGAGATCGATACGTATCCATGAACGTTGTCAAATCATTTGCCCCCAAATATGACTTCACAATCGCAGGCTTGTTTCCAAAAAGTTCTCCCGCTATGCTTTTGACGCCCGATTCTCGGCAAACGGTATTCCAGCGTTACGGCCACTGGTGATGATTGGAGGGTTCGATATGAGATAGATTATGTTGATATGCTCGTCGTGTTTGACAAAAATTTGATTTGTTTGGTTCCGCATCGAAAAGATGGTGAATTGGGCTGCCTAATTAATCGATGGTTTTTGCAAAAGTGTTAAACGCGAAATCTCCTTGTTAGATCAAAGCTCTTTGTTGTATCTTGGCAACCCAATTTTTATATTACTTTCCATCTTGAACTTGCGGTGGTATTTCTAGTACAATGCAAACGCACATTCAACTGCTACTCACTCTCCGCTCTGGCAACGCTCTCTCGTAGAGAAAGAGAGCGAGAGAGTGTGGCCAGAGCGGAGAGTTTCAAATCAGTTCGTGGTTTGCCTTTAGGTGTAGATAATATTATAAGGTAGATAGAAATGTGTTTTATGGTGTATCGGCCTCTACGTTTTTTTTCAATCTGTACATATAGGATAGTGTATTTGCAAATTTTTGCAATATCCACTCGGCAGCGCATTTTGGCCATGTTTTGTTATTTCAAAAAACACAAAACCAGATCTTGCATGTTAGAGAAAGAACTGCCGTCTTTCTGATAGGAAACACCTTGATAAAGTATATTCAGCATGAATAAATCCCATCTCATAATATTTTTCCGGTTCGTATTGAAAAAGACAATACAGTTCAAAACTTGTCAAATCGCATGAGAGTAATGCAAGAACTCGACTTTTTTCATTTTGCCCAGTTCTTGCTGTGCAAGAACTCGCCAGTTTTCATTCTGCCCAGTTCTTGTCATGCAAGAACTCGCCAGTTTTCATTCTGCCCAGTTCTTGTAATGCAAGAACTGGGCAAAATGGAGGGGCGAGTCTCCAGTCAGCCAGAGAGACACGCCCCTTCATTTTGAAAAAAAAACACACGATAGAGTTTGGCGGGCCTGTGAAACGCGAAATCGCCAAGTTGGAGGGCACACGATTCTTTGTTGGTCCTACAAGCAAAGCACGTAATTGGTCAATTAAGTAAGTTTATTTTATATATGTTAAATTAGGAGTGTATTGTTTCAGTATATTGCATATCATACATGGGCGCCGACATGAGGGTCCCCCCTGAAAAAACTAGGGCTTTTCGATTATTTGTGGAAATCCTCCTGTAAAAATGTACAACACATCCGCATTGAGCGAGGAAACGACGAGATCTTGTTTTATGAAAGGTGTGAAACTCGGAATCGCCTTGTTAGAATCCCTGACGTTGTTTCTTTTTGTGCGCTTTATCTTTAGTCTTCTTGTTTGTGCTTTAGATTGAGAGTGACCGAAACATACATTCTACTCGTGACATTAAGTTTTATTCTAGCAATAATGTGTTTTATGGTGTTTCGGCCGCTACGTCTATAGTAGATAGACATGAAGTAGAAGACTTGTACTCATTAGGTGGTATTTGATATAGAGCGGACACGCAAAAACCATTGAATGTAAAAGCAGCACGATAGTATTTGGCAGACCTGTGAAACGCGAAATCGCCAAGTTGGAGGGCACACGGTTGTCTCTTGATCCTAATTCCCGCAAAGCATGTAATTGATCAATTAAGTTAATAGCACTTATAGATGTAAGAATATAGTTTTTGCATTTACATTAAATGTAAAGTTATTATTTAAATTAGTAATATATTGTATTTTCAATATATTGCGTATTGAGGCAGCAAACTTACTTACTTACTTAGTTACTTAGTAGATCCATCTTCAGCGGGCGGGGCCGCGTGGATCACAATTCCTCCATATTTCTCTATTGCGAGCGCGTGTAGTCCAGTGTTGATAGGGTGTCCGTGAAGCGGAGGATCGGGTTGATCTCCCTGTGCTGTAGGGCATCTTCGCGTACTCCTCGATTGAGTCACTCCATCTGGCGGGGGTACGTCCGGGTGGTCGTATGAGGTCGGGAGGGGGGAACCACTGTGTGACACGAGTGGACCATCTGTCGTCTTCTCCTCAGGACGTGACCAGCCCAAACGGTGTTTCGCTCGCCGTATGTAGTCTAGCGGATCGGTTACGAGAGAGATCCGGCGGACGTCCTCGCTCGTAATACTTCTTTGTCGCATCGTGTGGAGATTCGTGCTGATTAGAGATCTCTCTAGTGCACGATGGGAGGTCTGGATGAAGGAGGTGACGGTCTACGTGAGGTGCCACGTCTCGGCGGCGTAACATAGAGCGGGGAGCACGTGAGAGTCGAAGAGAGATGAGCGAAGTTTGGGATCTTGGAGTTGGCTGGTGATCTCTCGAATACTGCCGTATGCCGCCCATGCCGCTCTCTTCCTCCTCAGAAGTTCAGTATGCAACTGACCATCTGCTCGGAGTTCGCGTCCGAGGTAGACGTACGAGTCGGTCTCTTCGAGTGGTTCTCCGTCGAGAGTGATTCCGGGTCCAGGGCACCACGCGTTCTTCATGAGTTGCGTCTTCTTCCTGTTGATGGAGATTCCGATCTTCTTTCCTGATTCCGCCAACTCGTTCAGCATTCTCTGGAGTGCAGTCGTGTCCGTTCCGAGTAGAATGATGTCGTCAGCAAATCGCAGGTGCGAGAGCCATTTCCCATTGATCAGCACTCCTTCTTCACTCCAGTCAAGGTTCTTCATGCAATCTTGGAGAGCGGCAGTGAAGAGCTTGGGCGAGATGGTGTCGCCCTGTCTGACCCCTTTGTCGATGGGAATACGGACTGGACGCTCAGAGGGCTTCATCTCCGTATAGCATCCAGAATGGAGCGCTTCCAGGTATTGTACGTACGATGGGTAGGCTCCTTGATGCGTCAGGGAGTTGAGCACAGCAGGAATTTCGACTGAGTTGAAGGCCTTGCAGTAGTCGACAAAGACGAGAGCGAGTGGGAGTCGGTATTAACGGTGGTGTTGAATGAGGGCGGAGAGGGTGTGGATGTGGTCCACACATCCGAATCTTATTCGAAAACCAGCTTGCTCTACTGGTTGGGCGTCGTCCAGAGTCGTCTCCATTCTTGTGACCATAACCTTAGTGAAGAGCTTGTAAGGGATGGAGAGAAGGGCGATAGGGCGATAGTTGTTGAGATCACAGCGATCTCCCTTCTTGTGGATGAGGATTGAGGAAGACGATTTCCACTGTCCTGGATACTGCTGTGACTGCAGGTATCGGCTGAACCGCGAGGAGAGTAGGGAATGAAGGAAGCTGCCTCCGTGCCGTAGCATTGGACCCGTAATCTTGTTCGGTCCAGCTGCTCCGTCCTTCTTCGTTCTAGTAATGGCAGTGCGGATCTCAGAAGGAAGGATGGGAAATGGTTCGTCGGCTGGTGGGGTGGGGCAACGAGGAATCGGTGTTTCGGAGCGGAAGAGATCTGAGTAGAACTGCTTCACACTCTCTTCAATTCCAGTTCGACTCGTTACCGGTGATCCGGATTGGTCGTACACTGCATCCATCGGAGTCCTCGCTTTCGAGAGGCTCTGCTTGGCCGCGGGTGGGGAATTGTCGTAGCAGGTTTGAGCTCTGGTTACCTTCCTATCCGAGCCAGGGGTTCGGGATGGCCGTCCGATCATGTCGGTTTGCAAAACCTATGATCTACGTTAGCGGGTTGCTCGTTAGCACAACTTCGTAGCAATAGAAAGTTGCCGTGGACCCTTACACCGACTTTGAGGCGAGCAATAGACATTGATGTTAAATACCTTCTATGCATTGAGGGAGGAAACGGCGAGATCTTTTTGGGAACGTTGTGAAACTCGGAATCGCCTTGTCTCTACCGACAAAATAATAATAATCTTTATCACATTCGCACATTGGTGCGGTGGCTCATGGCAGGGGTTCTTCATAGATCAATGACGTTCAATTCTGTCTTCTATTCATCGGGTCATCGTGCATCTTGATGCTCCCTACATCTCTCTCTCCCTACATCCGAGTGATTTTTGTATGCTATTAGTCTTATTGATTGTGCTCTAGATAAAGTGTGGCCGAAACATACATTCAACTGGAAATGAGAATAGGTTTTTTTTTCTAGGAGTAAGGATTATAAAAGTTTTTTTTATTTTAAAGTAAATTTTAAAACGTATTTAGCATTTACTGAGGGAGATATGCTTTGAAGCACAAAGAATGCAGGCATTGATTTATTTGGGTTCTGCTAATGCTCTTCAGGAATGCTCGTAATTGGTCAATTAAAAAAACTCGTAAAAAAGCTCGTAATTGGTCAATTACGGTAATAATACTTTACTGTTTTCAGTTTTGCATGCGCATTAAATGTAAGGTTAGATAATATTATTTAAGGCGAATTTGTAGTGTATTGTATTTTCAATATATTGCATACTGTGCCAGCAAACTTTGATCAGTTAGTTAGTGAACAATAGTGTGACCGATTGGTGAGATGAGGGGCGGAGGCACTTGGATTTATAAGGAGAAAGATAAATAAATATAAATATTAATAACAGGATGATATATGCAGATGACGGTGATGGACAGTTGAGGGAGATGGAGACATAGGGAAGGAGGGACATGTGGTAAGGAGGGATAGAGTGAGATAAAGATAGAGATAGATAGGGGTCAAACAATAGTGAATCAAAGATTAAGATCTCACCAATCAGCGGTCGGAAGGGCAGGTAACGTTGGTCATCCGGCGGGACAGCGTACTTGGTGTAGATGATGCGCAGTTTTGCCGAATCCTCGAAGGGATGCGTGCGGTAGCACAGGTAGAAGAGCACGCAGCCCGCTGCATGAAATAAATAAACTATTTTTATTGTTATTTTTATTCAGAAAAAAATTAGGAAGGACGTAACACTCATGAGATTCTTTTAAGCATATAGCGAAACAGTAAACACACTGGTTGCATTCACTACCTAGTCTCTCAAAGCTACGTGAAAGACAAGCTGTGACATATCAGAGTTCAAAGATCAAAGTTCAAAGATCAAAGTCACGCACCCATACGTCCTGGAGTGGTCCGAAGGGATAGTTGAGGTACGTATCGAGGGTCTTTGGCGCATGGTGATTATCGATTGGTTTTTAGATAACCATTGTACAGTACTACTGTATTCATCTATATCGATTATCGATTTGTTCCTCCCATAAGTAAAAAAGCGTAAAAAACCTATCAAAACTTCAAAATCAATCAATAGAATCCTCCCAGACTACCGTAGTACCTGAGCACAGTTCAGTCATGAGGATGAACTCCTTCGCTCCGCTCGCCGTCCGTGCCTCACTGCAGATGGACGTGAAGTACCGTATGATGTGCGGGTGTCTCAGCTGGAACAAAGGAAGATATTATTGATTGATTTTGCGCAAAAAATTTTAATAATGAAATCGAATCATGGAAACGATTAGGGGATATAAGAAATACGTGAAACATATTTCATACATCATAACATAATGCAAATTTCGAATGTTCTAAACTCAAAGAAAAACTCGCTCCCTCAAAAATACTTCAATAAGGTTAAGTTGACCAATAAATCACTAACATCAATCAATAAATCACAATCAATCACGTTTTCCAAAAATTCTATGCCTACGCTAATGACGTCATATTTATTTGGAAAACGGTTTTCCCTTCGTTCATGCATACGGCCATGGATTGGGGTTTACCGCACGCTGCAAGCATGGTATTAGTCATGCTAGTAGTGACTGATAATGTTAATGTTATTGATTTATTGATTGATTGATTGATTAATTATCAGGCGACGGTGGTGGAGGGGTTAAACGGTGTCCATTCCTTCGTCGGCCAGAAGCTGGATGTCAGTGGACAGCGGATACACGTGCGAAGCTAGATCGCACAAGGTAACGAGTCATACTTTTCAAGAGATTTAGGGATAAGTTTAAACTTTAAATCAACAAGTACCTAGTCTGATCATGTAAAATTCTTTAAAATCTTTAAAATAGATATTCATGTGTATTGAAGCATTTTGATTTTCTTGACTCAAGAGTCAAGTATACTCAGTTTACGTTCCTCATTTCGCTTTTCTCTGTTCCTTCTTCTTTTTGATGATCGCTGTTCTTCTAACATTATATTACCCATAATCGATTCGCTAGTTCCAGGCGGCTTCGCTACCGTATACACGTGCAGGACGCCGCGTCAGGAGCCTGGTACGCGCTCAAAGTGCAGCTGGCCAATGACGAAGCGTGCGTACGAATGATCCAGGATTAAATGCGCCTGCTGAAACAGGTATTGATTGATTTTCGTGATCTATTGATTGATTTTTGTGATTTATTGGTCAACTTGCGTCAACCTTATTGAAGAATGTATGACATATTTTTTTAGTTGAGGAACATTTGAAATTTACATTATGTTACCTTTTTGGCAAATTTGGCTCAGAATCCGGCCATGTTTTTCGATTTTTAGTGAATTTTTGGCTCAAAATCCGATCAGGCTTGTTTCTTTGCAACATACTTTTCGACCTACGACATCTTCAACGCCGCCGTCTCATCCATTGCCTTTCTCCACTCACGGTCACCGCCCGTCACCCATCGTGATATCAAGGTACGGTTGTTGTGGGGAGTACGGTAGGGGACAATGTACTGTAGCCGGAGTTCCGGAAGTAGTACGGTAGACAGGGGATATACAGTAGCAGCCAAAAGTATTCGTACCCATATTTAGCAATGTCATAACTTTTGACTCAGATGAGCACTCAGGCTCCTGTTTTGGCAGGATACTATAGTACTAGAGTGCATCATATCCTACTCTCGTTGTTAGGATTCGTCGTCGTGTTATTGTGTAGCGATCCTGGAACCTCTCTGTACTTACTCATCAGTGATTATTTCCTCAGCGGGATTTTTCTGAAACTTGTCATTAACAGTGTATGAACAACATTTACTGAGGAGTAGAATCCGCTATGTGATCCATTCGAGCTAATTCATTCCTCCGCGAAAATCGAAATTTCTGACACCCCTGAATTTTGGAAAAAATGTGTTCAGTGTTGCTGTAGGCACAAAAATTGGTAGAGATAATTGTCCATGAGTGATACAAAACTAGGCCGAGTATGAGCTTGATCGGTTGAATTTTGAGAAATTTCGAAAATTATTTTTTATCATTCTTCGAGGTACAGGAAGTACCTGCCTAGGCTAATTTATATTCTGTTTAGCAGGCAGATGTCTTCTATATATAGTAGACGACAGTTTACTATTGTTTCATGAAATATCGAGTTGTTCGAGAGAAGTTATAGTTGGAGAAAAGAGGTAGAAAACAGTTAGAATTTTTTTCACGATATTTTCGAAATTCTTAGAATTTGTCCGATTAATCTCAGACATTGCCACAACAATTATCATGAAGAGGAAAGAAGGTTCATATAATAGAATGGCTATCGATGCTCTTCTAGTCCATAAAAAATCAATTTAATTTATAGAAAATCGTGCCCTAACTATTTTCTACCTCTTTTCTCCAACTATAACTTCTCTCGAAGATCTCGATATTTCATGAAACAATAGTAAACTGTCGTCTAATATATATAGAAGAAATATGGCTGTTAAACAGAATGGAAATTAACCTAGGCAGGTACTTTCTGTACCTCGAAAAACGAGAAAAATAAATTTTCGAAATTTCTCAAAATTCGATTGATCGGGCTCATACTCGGTCAGACATTGTATCACTCATTGGCTATTGCCTCTGCCAAGTTTGGATCCTCCATCGTCACTAAACACAGAGTTATGACATTTTTCCCCGATTTTAGGGGTGTCGGAAATTTCGATTTTCTCACAGCGATGAAATAGTTCGAATGGCTAGCATAGCGGAGTCTACTCCTCAGTAAATGTTGTTCATACACTGTTAACAACAAGTCTCAGAAAAACCCCGCTGAGGATATAATCACTGCTGAGTAAGTACAAAGAGGCTCCAGGATCGCTACACAATAATACGACAACGAATCACAACAATGGGAGTAGGATATCATGCACTGTAGTACTATAGTATCCTGCCAAAACATGAGCCGGATTGTTCATCTGAGTCAAAAGTTATGACATTTCCAAATTTGGTACGAATACTTTTGGCTGCTACTGTATATATTGATAAGCTACAGCGTTTATATTGTGTGATTTGATATCTGGGCAACTTAGCATATTGTGTGAAACCTGAATATACTAGGTTGAGACGTGTGCATGACTCGGGTGTTTCTAATTTCCTGTAGCAGTTCGGTGATTTATCGTTGATCTTTGATCTTTGTACTTTGATATTTAATCTTTGATCTTTGTACTTTGATCATTCATCTTTAATCTATCTGCCCTCAGGGAGATAATCTGCTGTTCGATTCGATTCGCGTTGTGAAGTTGTGCGACTTTGGCAGCGCGACGACGAAACAGAAGGCGCCCGATGACTCGTGGACTGCGGCACAACGGACGAAGTTAGAGGAATATGTCAGTTGATCTTTGATCTCTAGTCCTTGATCTTTAGATCGGGGGGGGGGGCGTAGTTTGAGGACACACCGTCTACTCTAAGTCTACTCTCCGCTCTGGCAACGCTCTCTCGTAAACAAATAAAACGAGAGAGCATTGCCAGAGCGGAGAGTTTCAAATTAGGTCGGGAGTATGACTTTAATATGCGTCTGATAAAATTTTGTAAAATATAAGCCGTATTTGGTTGGTCGATCCTCGCATTATGAGGATATGAAAATGTATAATGGCGTTCTCTTTTTTTTGTACCCCGTGATTGCATGTTACGCCGTAGTTATATGTCTTTGATTGGAAGGTTCCTTTGAGTCACTTTTGCTAACCAAGTCCAATAATGATAATTGTAACGATCATATTTGGTGCCTGCCATATTCGTGTTTCATGGTCATTATAATATATTAGGTGTTATCATAAATTGATATTAATATCTTTCTGTATTCAATAATAATATACTTTATGCACTGCAAAGGCAAAGTATAGTAGTTGATAGATTATTTGATATGTAGTGTATAGATACGATGCCACGACTTAGGAAGCAAAGATGATAGTTATGTTGCAGTTCCAACGTCACACGACGCCGATGTACCGTGCTCCGGAGATCCTCGACACGTACCTCAACTATCCCGTCGGACCACTCCAGGACGTATGGGTGCGTGGCTTTGATCTTTGAACTTTGGTATTTGGACCCTAGCATCCTGAAGTTTGCCTAGTCTTTCGAGTGGAGTTTTGAAAGAGTACTACGGTTGTGGCCGCAACCAGAGGGTTTCCTGTTCCGTTATACGATTAGAAGCGAATCGAATGCACTCGGGGGTGTTATTGTTAACTGCTGCGTGCTCTTCTACCTTTGCTACCGCACGCATCCCTTCGAGGATTCGGCCAAACTGCGCATCATCTATGCCAAGTACGCCATACCGTCGGATGACCAACGTTACGTGCCCTTCCTACCACTTATTGGTGAGATATTGATCTTTGATCTTTAATACTCTCCTCTTTGATCTTTCTCATTATTATTATTAATATTTATTATTATTATTATTATTATTATTATTGGAGCTTAAAAATGTAGAATATAATTCTTAATGCTAGTTTAATTGTAGCCACTCCATTCTGGCTAATCAGCCGTTTAATGTCAGCCATCAAGCATTTCGGGCGCTCTCACATGATTTTTAATATCGTCTATCGATTTAGAAAAATCGTTATGTTTCGCACAAAAAATGAGCCATACATAGTGGGTCGATCCTCCCATTACGAGGTTATGAAAATGTTTAATTGGGAATAACTATTCGTCCTGATCAGTTCAACAACAAGAAGAGCGATGGGTAGACGTTTCACCTGGTTGCATACGTGGGCGGCATTGCCGCTAGCGGCAAGACCCGCCCGATTTTGGCACCAACCCACCCGATTTTCCCAAAAATCGCTCAAAAATGATCCGCGCAGTGAAATTATTACATTTATATGTCCCGTATTTTCCTCCGACCCACACGATTTTAATTTCAAGCAGCAATGGCCGCCCATGTATGCTTGATCTACCCTAGATCGTCCACCATATTCGGCACATTTTTATGCGAAATACATACAATTTAAGCGAAAAATAACGATTTTTCTAAATCGACCTACTTTATCCCGTGAAGGCGCCGAAATTAATGATGAGACTATGAGAAGTATGGAGTGAATTGTCCACAATATGGATAACAACATGAGGTGTACTTCCCAATATCGTATATGTACGTGACCGTGACGTGCACTGTATATACTACTGTAGACTTCTTGTCTGTATGATATTGGAAAGTACACCATTGACAAAGGTTTGTCATGTCCCAAACAATTCATTTCTTTTTCTACTGTGTTATTCTCAAAGCCAGGGTATCCACCGTTTCCGAAACTACGATAGCATTTCTCGTGTCTTTCGCATGACTCGGTTCTAGAATTGGTCAATGCTTGCTAACCACTTATTCGGTTATTCAATCTTTCTCATTATTTCCTGGTTTCTCACAATTTGCTTATATATATATATATATCTACCTATTGTTATATCACGCATGTCAGCTAAGGATTGACTGATTCCACTACACACTTTTGAGTTGACCCCCTCTTTTCTCCACGGTTTTCGGTGGTCCTTGGGTAGGACATCCCTGAACCAGAGTAGCAAGGTTGGTAGATCAAACATCTCTCCAGGAGCCCACGTCAAAGATCGTCGTTGAGGCCCCTTCCGATGCGATTTTCACGGCTCACAGGAGAGCTAGGAAAAAGTGATCAACAGATGAAATGTGTAATTTCTCGAGTACTCTCAGATAAAAATGTGAAAATCCAACTTTATGATTTTGTGTTCTATAAGGAATTGATTTTGTTCCACAGTATCGGGACCTATTTTGTTTTGGGCTCAATCGATAGAGCTCGTCAATAGCTTTCATTTAAGCCCTTGGGAGCCGATTTAAGTTGGTATTTGGCTGAATGACGGTCAAAAAACTGCACTTGAATGCTGGTAGATCACTAATAAAAGCCGCGCGTTGCTTTGATGTACTCGCCATTGTCGGCTAATTGACAGTGTTGTCCTGTAATATACTGGAGAATGTGCTGACGATCAATCTGACGTCGAGTCGCTCACCCAAGTAGGTTTTGTTCTCGCTACAGCCAAATCAGCGAAATTTGAGGATTCCGATGGTTCCTGGTGCGGATTGACCGATGAATGCTGTAGATATGAGAGAAAATTCCATTTAGAGCTCTCTGGATCTCTGGCCAAGTGATACATGTTTCTCGAAGAATTCCTGAGAGAGTTCTCGCTGGATTGAATCGACGTAGCCATCTTGGATGTCCATCCAGTGGGAGGAACTGGAACTTTCTTTAATATCTACAGCATTCATCGATCAATCCGCACCAGGAACCATCGGAATGGACTAGTTTAGCTGATTTGGCTGCAGCGAGAACAAAACGTACTTGATTGAGCGACTCGACGTCAGATTGATCGTCAGCACATTCTCCAGTATATTACAGGACAATCCTGTCAATTAGCCGACAATGGCGAGTAGATCAAAGCAACGCGCGGCTTTTATTAGTGATCTACCAGCATTCAAGTGCAGTTTTTTGACCGTCATTATAATATAATAATATTTATACGTATTCATGAATAAACAATGAAACGTGTGGTAAACAAAAAGAAACGAAGTGAATCGATAAACGAAGATGATTATGCTAATGATAATGAATTGCTCACGGGTTTAAGAATGGACTGATCTTTGGGAAATAGAGACTAAATATAATTCATTAGGGAAACTCTATTTGATTGCCAGGTTGTACCAAAAGTCATTCATTCAGCCAAATGCCAACTTAAATCGGCTCCCAAGGGCTTAAATGAAAGCTATTGACGAGCTCTATCGATTGAGCCCAAAACAAAATAGGTCCCGATACTGTGGAACAAAATCAATTCCTTATAGAACACAAAATCAAAAAGTTGGATTTTCACATTTTTATCTGAAAGTACTCGAGAAATTACACATTTCATCAGTTGATCACTTTTTCCTAGCTCTCCTGTAAGCCGTGAATCGCATCGGAAGGGGCCTCAACGACGATCTTTGACGTGGGCTCCTGGAGAGATGTTTGATCTACCAACCTTGCTACTCTGGTTCAGGGATGTCCTACCCAAGGACCACCGAAAACCGTGGAGAAAAGAGGGGGTCAACTCAAAAGTGTGTAGTAAAGCAGACGATTTTGGTCAATCCTTACTAGGGAATGGTTCGTAAAGGGTACGAAACTACGATGTGTGACTACCATGGCGATAATAAGCATGGCCGACTTAGTATGAATCAACTTTCAAAGTCTGCTATTTATCGATTTTGAAAAACCCGGCGCATGTACGCCGCACGGTTGAAAATGATTGTCCCACCCTTCAATGGGGAAGGGAGGGACAATCATTTTCAAAGACGGAAGAGTGGACTCTCTATCTCAATCGAGCTGTGGTATAGTGGTAAGTGAGCGGTCATTACTTTTTGCACACGAGTTCGATTCCACCGAGTACATTTTATGACTGTGTAATAATTTAACAATGAATGCGGATGTTTCAATGGAAATAAAGTCCAAAATTTCTATTTATTTCGGTTTTTGCCACTTGATTTTTTCAGGAGTTTGATGACTTATCTTGATCTACACAGTTTTTTTATTCTGCTTAAATGGATGTTTTTTTTTCAATCATTTTCAACCGTGCGGCGTACATACGCCGGGTTTTTCAAAATCGATAAATAGCAGACTTTGAAAGTTGATTCTTACTAAGTCGGTCATGCTTATTATCGCCATGGTAGTCACTCACCGTAATTTCGTACCCTTTACGATCCATTCCCTAGTTAGGTGACATGCGTGATATAAATCTCAGCATCTTGATCTCTCATACTCTTTTCATCTCTCCTCTCCTTTTTCCTCTCCTCAGCGCCTCTGTGTTCCTCTCTCTTTTTTTGCTTCTCTACCTCTTGTGTCTTTGTTTAGAAGTCATTCTAACACGGTATTTCACGCAGGGGAGGGAAAGAGGGGAATACCCTCTTCGCTCCTCCTTCCCATCCTTTCCCACCAGTTGGTTTCCGGTAGCGCGTGTCGATCATCTACCGATTCCTTCTTCTCCTTTTGTTAATTTCACATTATTAGACGAATCCATAAAATGAATTAGAAGTATATTATGTAAAAAGCAAATGTGCTCTATGCTCTAGTATTCTATGTATGGCATGCAATGTGAAATAGTTATTGTTATGTTTTTTTCCGAAGTTACCGTACCCCTTCAAAACAAAAAAAACTACCGTATACCTGCTCCACTCTTCCGGAGAGCGTGATCATGTGCGCATGGAACAGCACGATACACACGTCGCCGTACACCAGCGTCCGCTTCAGTCCGAAATGGGTACGGCGTCTCTCGGATCCCTCGTACGTCCTGCAGTTTGATACATATTGGCCTCATACAAAGTAGCAGTTGAAAACTTTGAAATAATTAGCAGAGTCATTTCCATTATACTGCGCGCTTTTTCAAAATAAACATGACGTAAACTGGTTAACTAGTAGACTGGTTCATTTCATTTCCTCGCTTCTCTAATTTTCACTCTAGAACCAACGATCTACTATACTGCAACAGACAGACACATTCGCGCTACACATCTACAACAAGAATTGTACTGCATTATTTACACTCATACGTGGGCACCACTGCCTCTAGCGGCAATAACCCCCCGATTTTGGCACAAGATATGGGCACAGGGCACTTCTTTGATTTCTGGCCCAGGTGATATTACAGATTAATTCTATTTATTTCTCATTCATCATCACTCATTATTCATTTCTCGTAGTAACCGATCCTTTTCTCGGTTGTGGTAAAACCAACCGCATCATGATTGATAGAATGATGAAATGAGAGTTTTGCCTCCTCCTTTCCCATACTCTATCGTCCTAATCCAATTTCATTTCCATATCACCACATTCCCCTATAAAAGCATTCGATTCCTTCTCTTCGGTTCAGTCCAGAGCTCTCCCATCTTGAGGAGAGCTTGAGGAGCATTTCGCGTGGACATCATCCTCCCAGTGAGGTGGACGACTCCTCCATTCGATCGAAAAGATCGAAATGGGGAGGGGGGGGGGGGGGTGAACGAGGGGGCTGGGCCAGAAATAAAAGAAGTTCCGAGCACAGGATCGGCCTTATTATATACCGCTCATTTTCAAGCTTAATCTTTCAAACTTCGAGAGCTCCACTTTTAGAGAAGCGACTCCATAGAAGTATACATAATAACATATATTAAAGGTATTCTTTGAGAATAATAATAATGATAATTTATCATAATAATAATCATCTTTATTATTACTAATAATGGAAAAATTCATTCCTTTATGTTTTACATGACACATCTCCTTGTACACAAAAGGGGAGAATCTTTAAATTCATGATTTTTAAATTGCAAATAGTTCTCATCTTTGTTTGCATGTTCATTTCCTCAATAATCACATACAGTGCTGGCCAATATTCTATCATATTTTGGTTTTTCAGCCATAACTTTTTTCGCAGACAACCGTTTCTCTTCATTTTTTAGTATGTTTGTATAGATGGTACTGTGATATAGTTGTACCTTTTTATCCATATTGGATCGCAAACAATGGAATAGTGATCAATTTTCGAAAAAGGACAATTTTCAGCGAATTCAGCACCTGGGCATATCGGCCATTGACGGCTCCGGGGCAACTTGGATTCAGTTCTACGTGTGGAATCTGTATGCGGCAATGACTGAGTGAAAGTATCAAGGCATTGGGTTGATCAGGGTGTCGAAGGTGGATGCGAGAATCGCAGCAGAAGTGCGCTGAACCTGCTCAGACTTCTCGGCAGCGTTCTTTTCCTTTTATATCTCCGCAGCACGCTCCAACTACTCCCATATGTGCAGGATGATGTTCAGGTTGTATGATTGACTATGTTCGTCCATCTCCCGGACCCTACTACCGCGAAACTAGGCGGCAATATGGGGCGGACCTGTGCTTGATATCGTTATTCCGCACCAAAACGAAGCCGCTGCGGCGCGTTTCGCGGACCCAGGGCAGTATCTCTTCTCCTAGTTGTTCTCGTAGCTGTAGTGATCGAGAATTCTCTACATACGAAACAGGGGACTCATTTCGCGGCGGGAGAAGCATCCCCAGGCAAGGAAGCAGCCACCACCGTAGTTGACCGTCGGGCATTGATACTTGGGACCGAAGAGAAAGCCGGTAGGACGACGAAACCACTTCGTACTATTGCTACGAAAGAGATTGTACTCGCTATCATCGATCCTTACCCCTGATGGCCACTGCTCGCGGGTCCAGTGCAGATGGTCGCTGGCCCTTATCACCCGTGCTTTTCGATTCTTGCCTGGGGATACTTCTCCCGCCGCGGATTGAATCCCCTGTTTCGTATGTAGAGAATTCTTGATCACTACATCTACGAGAACAACTAGGAGAAGACGATACTGCCCTGGGTCCGCGAAACGCGCCGCAGCGGCTTCGTTTTGGTGCGGAATAACGATATCAAGCACAGGTCCGCCCCATATTGCCGCCTAGTTTCGCGGTAGTAGGGTCCGGGAGATGGACGAACATAGTCAATCATACAACCTGAACATCATCCTGCACATATGGGAGTAGTTGGAGCGTGCTGCGGAGATATAAAAGGAAAAGAACGCTGCCGAGAAGTCTGAGCAGGTTCAGCGCACTTCTGCTGCGATTCTCGCATCCACCTTCGACACCCTGATCAACCCAATGCCTTGATACTTTCACTCAGTCATTGCCGCATACAGATTTCACACGTAGAACTGAATCCAAGTTGCCCCGGAGCCGTCAATGGCCGATATGCCCAGGTGCTGAATTCGCTGAAAATTGTCCTTTTTCGAAAATTGATCACTATTCCATTGTTTGCGATCCAATATGGATAAAAAGGTACAACTATATCACAGTACCATCTATACAAACATACTAAAAAATGAAGAGAAACGGTTGTCTGCGAAAAAAGTTATGGTTGAAAAACCAGCCGTTGCGACGTCATCGACGCTGCTCTTTGATCCCTTCTCGACGACGTCATCTTAAGTCCTTAGAGTCA
Organism: Parapristionchus giblindavisi; assembly: GCA_943737045.1. Classification (NCBI taxonomy): domain Eukaryota; kingdom Metazoa; phylum Nematoda; class Chromadorea; order Rhabditida; family Diplogasteridae; genus Parapristionchus; species Parapristionchus giblindavisi. The sequence continues at coordinate 609,246 of CALSFV010000261.1, forward strand.
CAAAAAATCCAATAAATCACTTACAACTGCCTATTCCCAGCAGATCTGCCTCCACTTCATCATCTTCCACCTTTCTTCGAGAAACAGTCGTTACTTTTACACTTTTTTCAAGTTATTCACGTATATTCTTCTTTCCCTCTTCATGATCTTATTCTACATTTCTAATAGTGTTAATCTTTATTTGCGCGCACATTTTCTCAATACTCACATACATGCAAGCAGCTACACAATAAACAAACCCGGATAGTCCATGAAGGATCGGGGTCCTCCACCAGACGCGGGATGTCGTGGAGGCTGTGAGGTGGATGAAGCCGAGAAGGCGAGTGTCACTCTGGGAATAAATGAATATTCATTAGGTCGTATCGTAGCACCATATATCAAAGGAATAGATTCGATAATGAAGAGGGATCGAAACACAAAACGACTTGGTGAAATCCAAGAGAACTAATTCCGAATTCGGATCAAATGAAAATGTTTCCTGCGATGAACCATAAGAAAAGATCAAAGATCACCCTACAGTATGCTCTCTCATGAATTCACTACAGGCAAAGAGCAAAGTCCAAAGACCAAAGTCCGAAGTCCAAAGATCAAAGATCAACCTACCGTATGTCCTCATGGATGAGGGCATCATCAGCTCCGAGGTAGTCCAGTTCTCCCTTGCGGAACACGATCGAGGGCGTCTTGCGTGCGTCCGTCAGTGCCGTGTGCAGAGAGATCGAGAACATCGGGATCTCCAAGGTATTATTATTATTATTATTATTATTATTATTATTATTATTATTATTATTATTATTATTAATATTATTATTATTATTATTATTATTATTATTATTATTATTATTATTATTATTATTATTATTATTATTATTATAATAATAATAATAATAATAATAATAATAATAATAATAATAATAATAATCATTCTGGGTCGAAAAGAGAGCGGCGAGCGGCTGAAATCGTCTCTTCTCCCTCGTCTCTCCACCCAGCTTCTAACCCCAAGTGCCAGTGGTGCGGCAGGGGTGATCCACCGCTATGGGCTGTCGGCTGCCGTTCGTCATCGGCAACATCAACGTTCGCTCACTCTCTACGAGGACTCGCCAGGAAGAATTCGATCGTGCGCTGTCCAAGATCTCCTTCGATGTCGTTTGTCTGACAGAATCTCGAATTGCTGGCCGCGGATCGGTCTGTTTACCGCTTTCTTCTTCCACTCTTTACTATAGTGGAGGCAATCAAGCCCATCATGGTGTTGCCTTTGCCGTGAGAGATAGGCTTTCCAGCTCGATTAAGTTTGCAGGTATAAGTCAAAGGGTTGCAGTACTCCAGTTATCAACCCTCAAACTGCACTTAATCGTTGTCTATGCACCAACCTCCAATTCGACCGATGTCGATTACGATGAAGTCATCGACACAGTGGAGGAGTCCATGCGTGACTGCCCAGCTGGTTACCGAACTTTCGTCATCGGTGACCTGAACGCTCGAGTGAAGAGAGAAGGAGGAGTGGAAGAAATCGTTGGACACTTCACTTATGCAGACATGAATGATAGAGGAAGGAGAGTGGTTGAATTCTGTACGAGAAATGGAATGAGAATATGGAATACGTGGTTCAAGTCGAGGATGGCTAGACGGTGGACTTGGAGAAGCCCAAACGGAATTACGAAACACCAGATCGATTTTATTATTGGGCCACGATCTGCACCGGTAACAAATTGTCATGTTATCAACCGCTTCGAATGCGATAGTGATCATAGAATGATTCGTCTCGAGTTGGATGTTGGAGTTAGGAGAAGGTGGATGAAGGAGAGAAGACCAAGGAAAGAGTTCGATCGACAAGCCTACAGGAGGAATGCAAATGTATTGAGTGATCTTGCGATACCCATACCTAATGATGCGAATACGGCTTATCAGTCCATTGTCGCCCTCACCGAGATCACTGCGCTCGACTGTTGGAAGGAAAAGGAGGAAAGGAGGAAAATCTCGCTAAGGACACAGAAGCTTTTGGAAAGGAGGCATCAGCTGAAAGGAGACCCTCGTACTGCCGTGGAGTACGTACAGTGTTGTAAGGCGGCCCGCGCGAATTTGATTGAAGATATTCGGAGGAGAAAGGAGGACCAACTGCTGGAGGCCATAAGAAAGGGTAGGAGTGTATCCAGATTGACAAAAGAAGAAGGAATGACCAAACGGCGAATGCTCTTCAATGAACCAGTATCGATGATGGCTTCTCAATCCTACACAGAACACACGGTGCGGAAATTTTACGAGGATCTCTATAATCCAACCGTGCCATTACCATGTGCCATCCCTTCGTCAGAAGATCCCTTACCACCATTCCTGAAGGAAGAAATAGCACATGCTATCGGAACCCTGAAATCCGGTCATTCCGCTGGTGCAGATGGAGTCAAGCCCGACATGCTCCTCATCTCTGAGGCTGTAATAACCCCTCTTATCACTCGGATGCTGAATGGTATCATCGATGGAGAACAGATTCCGCCCGATCTACTGACATCACGTGTAACGCTGCTGCACAAAGGTGGCGACTCAAACGACATCGGGAATTATCGTCCTATAAGCCTTCTCAGCGTCATCTGTAAAGTTGCGACAAAGGCTGTACTCAACAGGATTACCAGTCAATTAGAAGATGCAGAGGACTACAGTCAGGCCGGCTTCCGACCAGGGTATTCTACGATCGATCATATCCACGCAGTCCATCAATTGATCGAGAAAACTACTGAATTCAAGATACCCCTTCATATGGCACTAATCGACTTCAAAAAGGCTTTTGATCGAGTAGAATGGCCAGCTGTTTGGCAAGCACTTTCAATTCAAGGCATCCACTCTTCCCTCATTGACCTTCTGAAGAGATTCTATGAAGGAACGATTACAAAGATACAAGTCAACGAAAGTGCAGTTCAAGTGGACGTACGAAGGGGAGTGAAACAAGGAGACACCATCTCTCCGAAGCTGTTCAACTGTGTTTTACGAATGGCACTTGACACAATCGATTGGGAGAATACAGGACTGAATGTGAATGGAGTTCGACTCACAAGCTTGGCGTACGCAGATGACATTCTCCTGATTGCAAAGAACCGAGTCGACTTGAAACGAATGCTCCTTAAAGTAATAGATGCAGTGGCCCCTGTTGGACTCGAAGTTCATCCTGGGAAAACAACGTTGTTGACATCTAGTGCCACAAACCGAGAACCAATTGAGTTGAATGATGGATACCGCTTCGAATACAAGCAAGGCGCGAAATACCTGGGCAGCTGGATAAGCTTACCTCTACAACCCTCTTATGAGATCAAGAGAAGAGTTCAATGTGGATGGCTTGCTTGGAGGAACATCGGACACCTATTAAAGCATCCCACTGTGGACAGAGAGATCAGGAAAAGGGCTTTCAACGCTTGTATTATGTCGACTGTTCTCTATGGAAGTGAATGTTGGGTGATGAGAGAGTCCGATAAGAATGAACTGAGGATCGCCCAAAGAAAGATGGAACGTCGTATGATAGGAGTTACTTGGAAGGATCGATGGACCAATGACCATGTTCGGAGAGAAACAGGAGTGATGGACTGGGTGGAAGAAGCGACGAAAAGAAAGCTGAACTGGGCCAAAAAGATAAGGACTATGGATGATAATCGATGGACAAGGAGATTAACAGTTTGGATACCATACGATCGAATATCCAACAGAGGACAAGGAAGACCGCTTGAAAGATGGAGGAACGAGATTACGAAGAGAATTGGACAACGCTGGTGGAGCCTAACTGATGACGAATGAACACCCTAACGCCTGATCAGCGCAACTATGCGACCCCTGATAAATTATGTTATGTTATGTTATGTTATGTTATTATTATTATTATTATTATTATTATTATTATTATTAAAAATCGATCGATCTATTATGGATTTGTTATACAATATCTGCTGCTTTAATTAGAATTTTAAAGAAGGAGACCCTCGAGTTTTTCCTAATTAGAGAAAAAGAGGGTAGAAGCACTAAACAGCACAAGTTTTATTCACTGCCTAGAACCCCTGGCGGAAAAAAAACATAACAATAACTATTTCACATTGCATGTCATACATAGAATACTATTAGAGCACATTTGCTTTTTACATAATATACTTCACATCTAATTCATTTTATGGATTCATCTAATAATGTGAAATTAACAAAAGGAGAAGAAGGAATCGGTAGATGATCGACACGCGCTACCGGAAACCAACTGGTGGGAAAGGATGGGAAGGAGGAGGGAAGAGGATATCCCCCTCTTTCCCTCCCCTGCGTGGAATACCGTATTAGAATGACTTATAAACAAAGACGCAAGAGGTAGAGAAACAAAAAAAAGAGAGAGGAACACAGAGGCGCTGAGGAGAGGAAAAAGGAGAGGAGAGAAGAAAAGAGTAAGAGAGATCAAGATACTGAGGTTTATATAACAATAGGTAGATATATATAAGCAAATTGTGAGAAACCAGGAAATAATGAGAAAGATAGAATAACCGAATAAGTGGTTAGCAAGCGAAGACGAATTCTAGAACCGAGTCATGCGAAAGACACGAGAAATGCTATCGTAGTTTCGGAAACGGTGGATACCCTGGCTTTGAGAATAACACAGTAGAAAAAGAAATGAATTGTTTGGGACATGACAAACATTTGTCAATGGTGTACTTTCCAATATCATACAGACAAGAAGTCTACAGTAGTATATACAGTGCACGTCACGGTCACGTACATATACGATATTGGGAAGTACACCTCATGTTGTTATCCATATTGTGGACAATTCACTCCATACTTCTCATAGTCTCATCATAAATTTCGGCGCCTTCACGAGATAAAGTTGGTCGATTTAGAGAAATCGTTATTTTTCGCTTAAATTGTATGTTTTTCGCATAAAAATGGGCCGTATACGGGAGTCGATCCGGGGTAGAGCAAGGTTAGTGGGATATGACAATTTAAGCGAAAAAATTTTTTTATAGATCGACGAACTATATAAAAAACCTATGAAAGCTCCGAAAATGAATGATCCCCTATCTCTTTCTCTCAACCTTACTCTCTCTCGCTCTCCCTCTACTTTTATATCGCTATCTTTCTTATTGTCATTCCCACTCATCCATGCGCTTTCTCGTTTCATGCGTATGACTAGAGTGAAAGTCGCCCACGAGCAACTGATTCAAGAGATTGACCATCACAGGCACGCAAGGCAAATGTAACGATGCATTTGCCATTAAATTAACAATATTTAAAAATGCACAAATATATATTTTGCAGGAACATTGCATTATCGAATCCATGTTTTTTTATTAAGACTAGAAAATTTAATAAATTAAATAATTTAAGTGGTCCAAGGTCACCCTCTGCCATCCCTCATTGCCAGTTTCACTCATCCAGACAATTTCTCGTTTCATGCGCTGTGAGCGAGTTTCACTTACACGCAGTTGATTAACATGAAGCAATATTCACGGCACACTAATCGTTCGATTACCGCAGCCATCATAAACTACAGCAACCTTCATCAAACTACCGTAACCCTCATAAGCTACCGTAACCATAAAAACTACCGTGAACCTTCAAAAAACTACCGTATACCGCTGCACTCTTCCGAACAAATCAAGAACCTCATCAGAACTCTCGTCGCAGCGAAGAAGAAACAACTCGAGAGTGAGGGAGTGAGGAGCAGAAGAAAAAGAGCACTTCTGGATGATATGCTCATGGATTTGGAGGAAGAAGAGATTCAGATCGAGGAGGAGGTCGATGTAGAAGAGGATGATAGAGAGATCACTGCTGAGGCTATCTATGATTTCGTTCACACCGATCTCAAGGAGTATTTCAATGATCCGGATAGTTTTTTTTCGATCATTCCGATTCCGATATCGGAAATATCGATGAATAGTTTCGTATTTCAGAAAGTTTATTTTTCAATGATGAATATCTCAGATAAACCTTTTTGCAATTTTATTTATTGTTCCTTCCTTTAACATTATTAACAAATAATTTTTTTTTAAAAAACACACATTGGAAAACGCAAAGAACAATGTTTCGTTGTGAATCGATTACATTGCACAACAATTGCCAGTGAAAAAATCGGATTTTCTAGAATATCTTGAATACGGTCAAATTTCATGACTTGTACTACTAAGTAATTTTTGTAGAGCTCGTCGAGAGCTTTCGATTGGTATACTATGCTTGAGAATTTGCATGAAAATGAGGAGAAGTGAGATAAGAAATGTATTTTTGAATGAAAATAACGCTAAGTCTTGCTCTCTCTGAGGATAGATATGGCTTGTCGTGAGTTATGACTGAAGAAATATGTACATACCTCAATTCGAGGATGGGGAATCAGAATCGCGAATAAAAATCGTATCCTTTGTGGAAATGTTTTGAGAAAATTAGCATTTTGTACTAAAAAAAAATCAGTTTTTTGAAGAAAACGGGTTTGATCGCGTTTTTGTACGTATCCTTTCTTGAGTATCATCTAGATTAGTTCATTTCGAATCGATTGGAAAAAAATTTTTGTTGTAGGTCAAAAATTGAGTGAGATATGGCTGCCAGAAGTGGAAGATAAAAAAATCGATAAAAATGCAAATATGGCGAAATCAAGTGCCTACGCCTTCTCCTTTACCTCACTATGGTCAATCATATAAATCTCATCCAAATCGGAGAGAAAAGTTTAAAAAAACTGTCGGTTGGCTTCTTTCATTCTTACAGGAGATCCGTGATAAGCTGCTTGATTCTTCCCATCTTTGATCGTTGTTCGACTTCAATGGAACAAAACTCATGCCACAGGACTAGAGGACATCTTTGGCGCGCCCATGGCGCCATCCTCAACGGCGTCAAAGGGTTCTGGCGCCGACATGGATCTGTTTGGTTTTGGCACCACATCACCACCTCCGACGACTATCCATTCGATGGGAGGAGATCTACTGGGAGACTTTATTGGAGGAGGAGTGATATCTGCGAATAGTACCGTCAATCGTGAATAGTACGTTTGTTTTTTTTTGAATGACCACGAACTGATTTTCACTACAATTCTCATCTATCTGATAGTGTTGAAACGTCAATGTGCCGGGTGAATATGACTGATATTGTCTAGGCTTTTGAGCAAATGCAAAACCTTAAGAGGCCGTTTGCGTAAGAGTCGGGCAAATCTGGATGGGGCTTGGCACAGACCAAAAATTTCGATACCCTCAAAACTTGTGCATAGGGGTTATCGACCACGTTGATGAAGATGGGCATAGTAATTTTGGCCCCAGTGGTCCCGCAACGCCCGGGTTGGATTACGGTAAAATCACCTTTTTAAGCCGTTCTCGGTCCATGGTTGATCTAGATGGATGAAAATTGGGCTCCTCGTGCAGAATTCAATGGTAATGACGGCTGTCTACTTCATTTGTTTTGATTTTTTTACAAAAAGCTCGTATAGTGCAACTTTTGATGGAGATGTTTGCGCCCCTGACGAGTACCACCGTTCGAACCGGAGTAACGAGAGGATTCCAACTATGTATTTTGACCTCATATCTCCGTTGGAAGGCCAATATTGCTTCGATATAGTGATCTGCATCTGAAAGCAGTCGCCCTCCGAAACATGTTTAACATGTCTGAGTGGTGAGAGAGCGTGCGGAAATGAGAGAGTGTGAGGGAGCGCGCGGCGTAAACAACTCCTCGTGATCACTATATTGAGGCAATATTAGCCGTACAACGGAGATATGAGCTCGAAATACATCGTTGGAATCCTCTCGTCACGCCGCTTCGAACGGTGGTACTCGTCAAGGGCGCAAACGTCTCCATCAAAAGTTGCACTATACGAGCTTTTTGTAAAACATTCAAAACAAATGAAGTAGACAGCTGTCATTACCATTGAATTCTGCACCAGGAGCCCAATTTTCATCCATCTAGATCAACCATGGACCGAGAACGGCTTAAAAAGGTGATTTTACCGTAATCCCACCCGGGCGTTGCGGGACCACTGGGGCCAAAATGACTATGCCTATCTTCATCAGCATGGTCGATAACCCCTATACACAAGTTTTGAGGGAATCTAAATTTTTGGTCTGTGCCAAGCCTTGTTCGACTCTTACGCAAACGGCCTCTTAAAAACGAGTTCGATATTAATAATAATAATTATTATAAAAATAATAATAATAAATAATAATAATAATAAATAATAATAATAATAATAATAATAATAATAATAATAATAATAATAATAATAATAATAATAATAATAATAATAATAATAATAATAATAATAATAATAATAATAATAATAATAATAATAATAATAATAATAATAATAATAATAATAATAATAATAATAATAATAATAATAATAATAATAATAATAATAATAATAATAATAATAATAATAATAATAATAATAATAATAATAATAATAATAATAATAATAATAATAATAATAATAATAATAATAATAATAATAATAATAATAATAATAATAATAATAATAATAATAATAATAATAATAATAATAATAATAATAATAATAATAATAATAATGACCGATCCTCGGATTATGAGGGAATGAAAATGTATGGATTTCATGTTGTTTTCGTGTTTCGAGACCTCACCAATATTGAAGAGATGTCTGTATTCCTTTGATACGACTCTCTTTTTGTCTCTTAGAACACCTAATCAATATCCATGGACACCTTTATTTCCAGAGTGGCTCTCGCCTTCTCGGCTCCACTGCACAACCGCCACGAAAACCCGCGTCTGGTGGAGGCCCCCGATCCTTCATGGACTATCCGGGTTTGTTAATTATTTCTTATTATGCCCGACGTCTATTGAGAAAATAGATAAGCAAATACAAACGAAAACTATTTGCAATGTAAAAAATAAGATCATGAAGAGAAAAAGAATAATACGAGTGAATTACTTGAAAAATATGTAAATTAACGTTTGTTTCGCACTCTGTCGATAAATATTAGTCATGTAGAGCATAAAGGAATGAGCTTTTACTATTATTAGTAATATTAAAGATGATTAATAATGATTATTATTATTATTATGATAAATTATCATTATTATTATTCTCAAAGAATACCTTTCATATATGTTATTATGTATAATTATATTGAGTTGTCTCCCCATCAGTTTGTTTTTTCTTGTTCGTTTTCTCTGGTTATCGTTGTGTCCAGGCGGATTCGCGCATCAGCCTGTGTTCATTTGGGTTATAGTGAGCATTAAAGAAGGGGACCCATGAGTTGGCATGACTGACTCCCGCCACGATAAGCATGCTGCCTATTGTTTATATTATATGGTAATTGGCGTAAGGGATAATGAGAAAATGAGAGAGAAAGTATGGAAATTCGATGAGCACTCTCTACATGCCTTGGAAGTTGTACTTTCAATGCTCATAGTGAGCTTTAAACATATCGGGAATCAATATCAGATATGTCTTTCGATTCGTGTAATGAATCTCTATCATACTATCCGAACAGTCTTATTACGAAAAAACTCGTGGGTCTCCATCTTTAAGCCTAGTATATCCAGGTTTCACACCATATTCTAAGTCGCCAAAATATCAAATCACACAATATGCGCAGTGTAACATATCCATATATCCTCTGTCTACCGTACTATCTCCGAAACTCCGGATACAGTACACTGACCGCTACCGTACTCCTCACAACTACCGTACTCCCCACAACTACCGTACTCCCCACAACAACCGTACCTTGATATCACGATGGGTGAAGGGCGGTGACCGCGAGTTGACGCAGGCAATGGACGAGACTGCGGCGTTGAAGATGTTCGCCACCTACAAATTCATATTATTTATGTATTTATTTAAATTAATATAGCAATATTCTTGATAACAGCAAGGAATAACAAAGCATCATGGAATTATACTCTATGAAATTCAATATATGATGAAGATTAAAGAAGGGGACCCATGAGTTGGCATGACTGACTCCCGCCACGATAAGCATGCTGGCTATTGTTTATATTATATGGTAATTGGCGTAAGGGATAATGAGAAAATGAGAGAGAAAGTATGCAAATTCAATGAGCACTCTCTACATGCCTTGAAAGTTGTACTTTCAATGCTCCTAGTGAGCTTTAAACATATCGGGAATCAATATCAGATATGTCTTTCGATTTGTGTGATGAATCTCTATCATACTATCCGAACAGTCTTATTACGAAAAAACTCGTGGGTCTCCATCTTTAAGCAATTTCATGCATTTATTGGGTGGATTGGAAACAAGTAGAGAAAGAAATATCGTGTGTGATAACAGGATAAAGAAGAAATTAGTTCTCCTACTGCTTTTCTAGTTGAAAATAAATGACTGCCTTCCAGCGCGAGCGTCAGTGGCTGGCCACTCGTGATCAGATCGATAACGGATCCACCTGATTATTGATTGATTGATTTTGATTATCGATTGATTCTGGTACTGCATAACCATCCTACTGAACTATTGTAATCATAAATCGGTATTGATTATCGAATGGTTATTAGACAACCATCATACTGTACTACTGTACTCATCTATATCGATTATCGATTAGTTCCTCCCATAAGTCAAAAAATGTGTAACAAACTATGAAAAATGGCCGAATTTGACATTTTCCAGCGTCTCAAAACTTATTCGACTCAAAATCAATCAATAGAATCCTCCCAGACTACTGTAGTACCTGACAAGGGGATGGTCGCAACTGGTCCTGACCATATGAGATGACCATAACATGACTAGGATCAGTTTTCGATGCTGATTACGAATCCGTTTTCGGAAAGTGCCTAATAAATGAATATTAGGGAAATAAGAATGAGAATGAAAGGGAATGATTATCAATGGGTTGTTGCAGTATTGATAGGGCCGATTAAAAGAAGTAAAAAGAGATCGTGTTTGATAACAACACAAAGAAGAGATTCTTTCTTCTTGTGCTAATTTTGGGCCAAAAATGAATCAATCGAATCTTTCAAGCCGAGAATAAATGACTACGTACCTGCGCGAGCGTCTGGCCACTCGTGATCAGATCGATAACGGATCCACCTGATTATTGATTGATAGATTTTGATTATCGATTATTTTTTTTTATAAAACTATCATACTGTACTACTGTACTCATCTACATCGATTTTCGATTGGTTCCTCCCAGACTACCGTAGTACATGAGCACAGTTCAGTCATGAGGATGAACTCCTTCGCTCCGCTCGCCGTCCGTGCCTCACTGCAGATGGACGTGAAGTACCGTATGATGTGCGGGTGTCTCATCTGGAACAAAGGAAGATATTACTGAATGAAAATCGAATCAAAGAAACGGTCAGCGGATATGAGAATTGAGTGAAACATATTTCATACATCATTACACCAGGCTGCAACTTGCGATATGAAAAAAAGGTAGCATAACGCAAATTTCAAATATCCCTCAACGAAATAATAGCTCCTTCATACATTCTTCAATAAAGTTGACGCAAGCTGATCAATAAATCACGAAAAAAAATCAATCAATAAATCATGGAAATCAATCAATACATGTTTCAGCAGACGCATTTCGTCCTGGATCATTCGAACAGACGCTTCGTCATTGGGCAGCTGCACTTTGAGCGCGTACCAGGCTCCTGACGCGGCGTCCTGACACGTGTATACGGTAGCGAAGCCGCCTGGAACGAGCGAATCAATAATAGGTAATATAATGTTATCAAATATATATATATATATATATATATATATATATATATATATATTTATATATATATATATATATATATATATATATATATATATATATATATATATATATATATATATATATATATATATATATATATATATATATATATATATATATATATATATGAGAGGAATCGCCAGAGGTTCGACCACCCCCCGGACATAGAAAATTCGACCCCCTGAAAAATTCAGATTAAGTACTTTGAACGATGCTCTATCGAACTGCGTTGGCCGAATTTGCATATCTGCTCTCATTTTCGAATAGCGGTAGGTCAAAGTTGGCAGGTACGGTTTTTTTGGCTCGAGTGTGCGTCAAAAAAAATGATCATAACTCCGTTCAAAATAACGATAGACACTTTTTCAAAAAAAAGAATCGAAAGAGGAGATCTTGCGCAACATTTCCCATTTGATGACGTCATTTTTCGACCATGCGCCGGTGCTGGGCGGTCGGTTTTATGAAAAAGTGACGTAACTTTCCTAATCGGAAAAAGTGCACTTTTCTTCTATGCGCGTTTTGTTGCACCCATATGTGTCTAAAAATGACCCAAGTTGCGTTGATTTTAGTGACGCGACCTCGGCTTATTCCTTTATTTAGTGACGCGACCTCGGCTTATTCCTTTATCAAGAAACAGCAAAGGAGCTAAAATGACTCAAAAACATCCGAAAAAACATTACGAGCTCAAAATACCCATATATGACAGTTATTTGAAACACAAAATCACCAAGTTCCGAAAAATTTGAAAAAAACCGTATTTTGCTTTTCCCCGTGGAAAAAACGTTTCAGTAATGTTAATTAATCTTTATAATATTTCTTATAATGTTTTTGAACATTTATGTTTTTGGAAGTGAAGGCCTACCTGCTCTTAGAGCCGAGATATCCGCCATCGAAATTACACGCGCGCGCCCCAACTCCGCGCGACCGCTCATCATCTGCTCTCTCACTCCCACACGCGCTTTCGTGAACAGACAGGGAGAGAAAAAAAGGAGAAGGGAGACTAACATCTGACAACTACACGAAATGGAGATGTTAGAAAACTCTGAGCGAACAGAGTTGCATTTGAACAACAAAGAACGATTGTGAGGGGCCCCCCCAAACCTTCCTCGCGCTTTCTCTCTCTCTCTCTCTCTCTCTCTCTCTCTTCAAGGAATGATGAAGTAAAATGTCAAAACTAATGTGGGTTGACCATTCACGACTATGTAACTGCGCAAGCATCTCGTTCTGTCGGAATCAACATGTGGACAGCTTCTCTTGACAGTGCTGTCTGTCAAGAGAAGCTGTCCACATGTTGATTCCGACAGAACGAGATGCTTGCGCAGTTACATAGTCGTGAATGGTCAACCTTTCGGGCTGATATTCGTGTTTCCCAGTGAAGATGTGCTGTTCAAGTTGACCGAATTTACGAAACACCGAAGTGCAGCCCTCTTCTGGACAGGTAAGAACTCTTGGTGAAACGATGAGAGGTACAATCAGAGCCCTTTTCGATGGTCGAGATTGGTGAGAAGTCTTCGAATGCCAGTAGAGATCGGGATAGACGACAGTATGTCCTCCAGAACGATCGATGGTTAATCGGCCATCACATGGTGTAGACAATGATTAGGATGTCGTCCATTTCTCTTTGTAATATGTTATTTCAATGTTAATTGTTTTCAATTATGACTGATTTCTCTAATAAATGTATCTTATCTAACATTAGTTTTGACATTTTACTTCATCATTCCTTGAAGAGAGAGAGAGAGAGAGAGAGAGAGAGAGAGAGAGAGAAAGCGCGAGGAAGGTTTGGGGGGGGGGGGGGGGGCTCACACTCGTTCTTTGTTGTTCAAATGCAACTCTGCGCTCAGAGTTTTCTAACATCTCCATTTCGTGTAGTTGTCAGATGTTAGTCTCCCTTCTCCTTTTTTCTCTCCCTGTCTGTTCACGAAAGAGCGTGTGGGAGTGAGAGAGCAGATGATGAGCGGTCGCGCGGAGTTGGGGCGCGCGCGTGTAATTTCGATGGCGGATATCTCGGCTCTAAGAGCAGGTAGGCCTTCACTTCCAAAAACATAAATGTTCAAAAACATTATAAGAAATATTATAAAGATTAATTAACATTACTGAAACGTTTTTTCCACGGGGAAAAGCAAAATACGGTTTTTTCAAATTTTTCGGAACTTGGTGATTTTGTGTTTCAAATAACTGTCATATATGGGTATTTTGAGCTCGTAATGTTTTTTCGGATGTTTTTGAGTCATTTTAGCTCCTTTGCTGTTTCTTGATAAAGGAATAAGCCGAGGTCGCGTCACTAAATAAAGGAATAAGCCGAGGTCGCGTCACTAAAATCAACGCTTTTTTTACCATTTTTTTACTCAAAATTTTGGTTTTTTCGGACAAATTATCGCTTGTTGTAGATTGCTGCAAAGATTTCCGACCAGGTATTGTAGCCTAAGCAATTCTGCATTGATTTCACTTAAAACCGGGTTCTTCCCGTTAGACCATCTTGCCGAAATTTTCGTTCGAATTTCCGTCATCGATGGTTTTCCCGAACAAATGTATTTTCCAAACGTATTTTCCAAACGATTGGTGCGGAATTGTGCTCTACACAAAGTTTCGAGGTGAGACCAGTAAAATGACACAACAAGCTCATCACTTGGATCAATTTGAAAATTTCGATTTTCATGACCTGTAAATTTCAAAATTTCTCAAGTTTGAAATGTTTTCATTTACAGGGTGTCCAAAAAGTATTGTTACACGAATAAATCCATGTATCTTCCTCAAAAACCATCATAGAGAATTCAAACAGGGCACAGTATTTACCACTTATCATAGCAACATAACAATGAATGGTCACACGATCTGGCCTCCATTGGCCGCGATGACGCCTCTGAGATGATGAGGGACAAAGTCGATGATGGGCCGCTGGTAGGGGATGCCGACTTTCTCCAATCATTTTTTAAAGACTTCTCGGTCTTCAACAGCCATAACACGAGGATAATAGCCCAGCCTCCTCAGCAAGCGGATGCCAGTGAAGGAACCATCTCTTGCATTGTCTACCCTCAATCAGTGATGATTTTAGTTGGAGTGTGCTTGACGGCCAAGAGTCCCCGTGTGCTCGTGGATCTTAATAAGGTGTACTAAGTCAGGATGATTTTCGAGAAGGCCCTTGTCCCATGGTCCTTCTCCCACTTCAATGGGGTTCACTGGAACTTCTAGCAGGATTCAGCGCCTGGTCATTCGGAAAAAGTGACCCAGACATGGTGCCGCACCCATGTGCCCGACTTCATCTTAACTCCATAATGATCCTACAACTCCTCCGACCTGAACCCCTGAACTTCAACGTCTAGGTAGTATTGTAGAGGGAGTCCTGCTCTACCCACCATAAATACCGCAAGTCTCTTAAGAAGGGCTTGGAAAAGACATGGAAGAAAGTCGGCATCCCCTACCAGCGGCCCATCATCGACTTTGTCCCTCATCATCTCAGAAGTGTCATCGCGGCCAATGGAGGCCAGATCGTGTGTTATGTTGCTATGATAAGTGGTAAATACTGTGCCCTGTTTGAATTGTCTATGATGGATTTTGAGGAAGATACATGGATTTATTCGTGTAACAATACTTTTTGGACACCCTGTATGTGGCTTATTGTGAAGTACTCTCGCTCTCTTCTCTCTCTCTCTCTCACCCTCCCCTCTGTCTATGATACAGGTCATCAGTAGCAGCTACTCACACACCCACAATACAATAATACTGTAAAACAATAACAGTGACCATCCCCGCTCTTCTCTCAACTTCCTCATCCCCTCCTCTCTTTCTCCTCTCCTCTCTCCACCCTCCTCCTCTATCTCATCTCTCCCTTTCCCCTCTTTTTCTATTTTCATCACCCCTCCTTTTCTCCTCCCCCTTCTCTCTCCCCCTTCCCTGAAATGAAGGATCTCAACATCACCATCATCTTCTACTCTACAGACATCTATTAGATAAGATTCAGAATGGAATAGTCTGGATATATCTGTACAAATAATATATCGATTGCAGTAACCCCTCATACACTTCATTGGTGTCATTATCAGCTAACCCTTTCCTGTGGCCGTGTCCATTAACTTTGCTAAACTGAAGCATACGCTTCTGACGTCACGTTTTTTCAATGCCCATGAATACGGCCTCTGAAAATGAGGGAATTTCTAATTTAGGAACCCTCTCTTCTGCTGCATGATTACTGATTTCATAATGCATACAGTCGTGAATTACCATTAGATGTAACGGACCAAACACCATATTTTATTTTACGGATCATTATTATTTATCTCCTTTATAATATTCTCTAATTTTACATTTAAACGCATACCACGAGCTAATTTGAAACTCTCCGCTCTGGTCACACTCTCTCGCTCTCTTTGTCAATGAGAGAGCGTTGTCAGAGCGGAGAGTAAAATTAGCTCGGGGTGTGTAATAGCCAGTTGCATGCGCTTTTGCACTGCGCTTGAAAGACCGAGACAAGTTCGAGACGAAAAGTAATGGGAATTGAGTTCTCAAGTTACAGCAAGGAGCGTTGATCTAACAAGGCGATTTCGCGTTTCACACTTTTGCGAAAATTATTGTGTAATTAGCAAATCAATCAATTTCATTTATTTCTTCGGAAACCCCAATAAATCAAATTCTAGTGAAATAATGCGAGTATATCGTAATAATCATAATCATATCGAAAACTCCAATAGCAAGATGTAAAATCTCTATTTCTCTCTTTCTCTCCTCCCTATCTCTCTCCCTTCCCCCTCTCTCTTCAACTCTCTCTCCCTCTTCCTCTTCCTCTCTCTCTTCTCTCTCTCTCTCACCCTCCCCTATGACTATGATACAGGTCATCAGTAGCAGCTACTCACACATCCACAATACAATAATACTGTAAAACAATAACAGTGACCATCCCCGCTCTTCTCTCAACTTCCTCATCCCCTCCTCTCTTTCTCCTCTCCTCTCTCCACCCTCCTCCTCTATCTCCTCTCTCCCTTTTCCCCTCTCTTTCCTATCTCCCTTTCCCCTCTTTCCCTATTTTCATCACCCGCTAGGGTTGCCGTAGCGTAAGCGTAATCGAATTTACCTATCTCTCGCCCCCCCCCCCCCCCTTCCCCTCTCCTTACTCTCTGTTCACTCCACCCGCCTCGCCCCATTTGATGCATTTTTGAAGAGATATCTAATTCCCCTCACATCTGAGAGCTTTGCACCCAACAGCAAAGTTGTACCTCACATCGACCTGGCTCTGATTCTTTTTTAGACTGAGACGATACGATAAAAACAAACAAAATAACAATGGTTTTACCGTTTCAGAGGGAAATGGAAACGATACCTGTACAAAATATGTTTTGCTATGGACAATTTAATTTCTCACAATGATCAGAGGAATCAGATCTGCATTTGAATATTGATTCTCCATGTTATTCCCTCTATTTTCCATTTCAATTATTCATTATCTCAAGAGGGACATTGTTCACCTCTCATTGTCATTCTTTATTTCAGATAGATAATATATTACACTTCGTATACCATAAGTAATCATCGGATACAGTATCCGAGACTGATTTTTTCCAAAATATGGCTCGAAAAATTGTAAAAAAGACTTTGCTCCGTTTAATAGAATAATTAACAAAATAAACTCATTATTTGTATACAAACAGTGATAAAATCAACGCAGTCAACAGATTTCTGAAACGCCAAAATTATGATGCCATGCGTCTGTATCATGATCATGATCATCAAAATCATGAAAATCCTGATCGAGTGGAAGACATGACAATGAGAGGTGAACAATGTCCCTCTTGAGATAATGAATAATTGAAATGGAAAATAGAGGGAATAACATGGAGAATCAATATTCAAATGCAGATCTGATTCCTCTGATCATTGTGAGAAATTTAATTATCCATAACAAAACATATTTTGTACTGTTATCGTTTCGATTTCCCTCTGAAACGGTAATACCATTGTCATTTTGTTTGTTTTTATCGTATCGTCTCAGTCTAAAAAAGAATCAGAGCCAGGTCGATGTGAGGTACAACTTTGCTGTTGGGTGCAAAGCTCTCAGATGTGAGGGGAATTAGATATCTCTTCAAAAATGCCTCAAATAGGGCGAGGCGGGTGGAGTGAACAGAGAGTAAGGAGAGGGGAAGGGGGAGGGGCGAGAGATAGCGTAATCACCGCTATTTTTCGGTGATTACGCTATCTTTGGCAGTGGTCTGTCAAATTACGAAGTTAGGAAGTGAGAGAGTGCCTCTCACGGGCGATTGCTAGAGAGAAGGGAAGGGGTGGGAATAGAGTGCGTAGTCTCCCCTTCCGTTCCTGCAACCCTATCACCCGCTCCTTTTTCTCCTCCTCTCCCTTCTCTCTCCCACTCCCCTGCAATGGAGGATCTCAACATCACCATCACTCCGGTATTTTTTGTCCGTGGGGTGCGCCGTATAGAGGCCAAATCGCTTGGGGCACGCCGTATCTCCCACACCATGGTGCTGCCCGCGGCGCACCCCACGGACAAAAAATACAGGGGCATCTTCTACTCCACAGACATCTATTAGATAAGATTCAAAATGGTATAGTCTGGATATATCTGCACAAATAATATATCGATTGCAGTAACCCCTCATACACTTCACTGGTGTCATTATAAGCTAACCCTTTCCTGTGGCCGTGTCCATAAACGTTGTTAAACGGTTAGCCGACAAAGGTGACGTCGCCAGACTAGGGGGACGTCGTTGGAAAAAAAGCATAGGCTTGTGACTTCACGTTTTTTCAATGTCCATGAATACGGCCTCTGAAAATGAGGGAATTTCTAATTTAGAAACCCTCTCTTCTGCTGCATGATTACTGATTTCATAATGCATACAGTCGTGAATTACCATTAGATGTAACGGACCAAACACCATATTTTATTTTACGGATCATTATTATTTATCTCTTTTATAATATTCTCTAATTTTACATTTAAACGCACACCAAGAGCTAATTTGAAACTCTCCGCTCTGGTCATACTCTCTCGCTCTCTTTGTCCATGAGAGAGCGTTGTCAGAGCGGAGAGTAAGTAGCAGACGAATGTGCGTTTGCACTGCGCTAGAAACACCGCGACAATCCCGACGAAAAGTAATTAAAATTGGGTTCGCGAGTCACAACATGAGCGATGATCTAACAAGGCGATTTCGCGTTTCACACTTTTGCGAAAACCATCGATTAACTAGGCAACCCAATTCTTCGTCATTAGTTCGGCGCTGAACCCCAATAAATCAAAATTTAGTAAAATAAGCCGAGCATATCGTCATAATCCATCTCATATCGAACCCTCCAATCACCACCAGTGGCCGTAACGTTGGCAAACCGTTTGTTGAGAATCGTTACGTCGCAAGCATATGGGGTTGATGAGGGGGGGGGGGATTTTTGGCAAACGTCTCCACCTATGGTTGTGAAGTCACGATAGCCGGCAAATGGTCTGGCAACGTTCATGGATAAATATACAGCCGGTCATACAACACTGCCACCGACGCCGTATTCCCTATGCTCAACCATCCTCCTTCCTCCATCTGTAGTACAGATTCTGTACCAACTACCTCCCTTCATCACCACATATCCCCTTCCCTCTGTCACTCCATCTCCTTCCACTGACCATCACCATAATCCACGTATCCCACCCTCTTATTTATATTTATATTTATTCATCTTTCCTTATAAATCCGAGATCCTCCGTCACTCATCTCACCAGTCGGTCACACTATCGGTCACGCCACCCCATTCGAGTGAGTCGAAGAAGTCGGAGGATGGATGCATAATAATAATAAAAAAATCGTGACTTCACAACCATACAGTATAGGTCAAAAGTCATGGGACACTTTTTCATTATTTTATAACTTTTGATCCAGGAAAGCAATCAAGCTCATCTTTTGAGACAATGTGCAGAATTTATCAAGGAATAATACCACGATGTGTTGGTGTAATTAAATTAGTTCACTGATGCGTAGTGATGACGCAACCGAAGTACACTTCTTTTGAAAATTCCCATTCCTTTAGTGAAAAGCCCTGTTCTTCAGGAACACTGTGAGAGTGGAGACCCCCACTAGGGCTGTACAGTCAAACAATCCGGAATGGCTCCGACTCCGATTTCAAGCTGTAGCAGGGTCGCAACTTTGACCCCCAAAATTTATAACTCTACTTCTAGATGTGCTAACAACCCGTGCTAAGTGCTAACATGATGCTAGTGGCGAGTAATGTCTATCCCCACATTACGGTAGTCATGGCTCGCCATTTGCCCTCAGGGCATAAAATAAATTTTTTTGGGGAGGTCCAATTTTGAGACCCTACCGTTCAGAGGGCGGGTCTTCTAAAATTATGGTTCCTGTGCAAGCAGCTTTGTAATGTATCATATATGTATTTCCCTTATTTTGGTTAAGTTCCGATTCCTTTCAGACCCGCAGCAAGCGCTCTGCTGAGGTCTACTCGGTTGTAGCGAATAAAGATCAAAATACAAAGATCAAAGATCAAAGTTCAGAAATAGTGCAAAAACTTTTGTGAACATCTCTAACATGCATTGGTACTTTAAAGCTAAGAGATTTCATCAATAGAGGGCCAGGGGCGAGAGCAGTAACAGAGAAAGCGCAAGAGCGCGCACCGAGTAGACCTCAGCATAAAGTTTGCTGCGGGTCTGAAAGGAATCGGAACTAAACCAAAATAAATGGAATTTAATATATGATATATTGCAAAGCTGCTTGCGGTGGAACCATAATTTTAGAAGACAAGCCCTCTGAACGGTAGGGTCTCAAAATCAGTCCTTCCGAAAAAATTGATTTTCATGCCCTGAGGGCGAACGAAGAGCTATGACTACCATAAACTGGGAATAAACATCGCTTACCATTAGCATCATTTTGGCGCTTAGAACGGGTTGTTAGCACATCTAGAAGCAGAGTTATAAATTTTGGGGGTCAAAGTTGCGACACCTCTACAGCTTGAAATCGGAGTCGGAGCCATTCCGGATTGTTTGACTGTACAGCCCTAGTGGCCAGCCCACTCTCACAGTGTTCCTGAAGAACAGGGCCTTTCAATAAAGAAATGGAAATTTTCAAAAAAAGTGTACTTCGGTAGCGTCATCACTACGCATCAGTGAACTAATTTAATCGCACCAACACATCATGGTATTATTCCCTGATAAATTCTGCACATTGTCTCAAAAGATGAGCTTGATTGCTTTCCTGGATCAAAAGTTATAAAATAATGAAAAAGTGCCCCATGACTTTTGACCTATACTGTAGGTGGAGACGTTTGCCAAATATCCCCCCCCCTCATCAACCCCATATGCTTGCGACGTAACGATTCTCAACAAACGGTTTGCCAACGTTACGGCCACTGGTGGTGATTGGAGGGTTCGATATGAGATGGATTATGACGATATGCTCGGCTTATTTTACTAAATTTTGATTTATTGGGGTTCAGCGCCGAACTAATTACGAAGTATTGGGTTGCCTAGTTAATCGATGGTTTTCGCAAAAGTGTGAAACGCGAAATCGCCTTGTTAGATCATCGCTCATGTTGTGACTCGCGAACCCAATTTTAATTACTTTTCGTCGGGATTGTCGCGGTGTTTCTAGCGCAGTGCAAACGCACATTCATCTGCTACTTACTCTCCGCTCTGACAACGCTCTCTCGTTGACAAAGAGAGCGAGAGAGTATGACCAGAGCGGAGAGTTTCAAATTAGCTCGGTGTGTGCCTTTAAATGTAAAATTAGAGAATATTATAAAGTAGATAATAATGAGCCGTAAAATAAAATATGGTATTTGGACCGTTACATCTTATGATGATAATTCTTGGACACTTATTATGCTTTTTAAGCTTACTTATTATGTACTGAGCTAGACCGATTGCGGGCGAGATTAGGCATAGTTGTGCAACATGGAATCACCGTGTTTGATATGACCTCATCAGAATGTACTACTTAATAATAATATAATAATAATAATAATAATAATAATAATTTTATTCCTTCTGTAGGACACATCGGGTGGATGGGCTATATCTGTTAGAAAAGTCTTTTTTTCCTAATGAATCAACGCATACTTTCAGCAAGAAGATAAATACATATTAAAATACTATTGCTAGAATAAAACTTATTTTCGCGGTCAGTTTAATGGATATTTCGGTTAGTAATAATACGATAGAGATTTTTCATGAGGGCCAATTGAATGAAAAAGCAGCACGACAGTGCTTGTTAGCCCTGTGAAACCTGAAATCGCCAAGTTGGCGGTTACACGATTCTTTCTTTCTGGTTCTACCCGCAATGCACATAATTGATGAAGTAACTATTTTTATAGATGTACAAATATAGGTTTGCATGCGCTTTAAATGTAAAGTTATATAATATTAATTATTAGGGTGTTCGGAAAGTCTTTGCACTTTTTTCTGCACTTATTTTGGACCCCTCTAACTCGGACGAGGGCGAGCGCTATGCCTTGTGGTATTTTTCCCAAATGGGGGGCCTAGTGATCAGCAAATGTGATAAGTTTCATTTGCCAAATCTCTTTCCTTGACTATATTTTAATTTTTTAACTATGTGACAGTTGTCCAGTGTTTGACATGTCTTTCTTCATTTGTACCGTACGGGGCTGACTGAATTAGAAGCGAACCACTGATTACTCCAGTCGATGAAGCCTAGGGGCAGTGTCGTGTGACAGTCTTCTCCTGGTATTGTCAGTTCAAGAAAAACCTTTTTAGTTTGGTTGAAAAACCAAGTCCAGGTCTTCGTCCCGATTCGAATGAAGACCTCGTTCTTCGCACTTTCTCAGACTTGTGAAACGCGAAAGTACCAAGTTGGAGGACACAATTCTTGAACGAACGAAATGGGGGTAAATGAAAAAAATGGGGCCAATGGGGAAAAAATAGCTAATCTGGTTGTGTTTTTATTTGTTATGGTAACGACAGTAAGGGCATGTGTCTGGCATGTTCTTATTACCAGAATGGTAAATAAAATATAAACGTCCGTTATTATCAGATTAAAAGTTATGAAAAGAAAGGAAAAAGACGCGAGAGAGCGTGTGAAACAGGGAGAGTTCGCTCTGCTTTTCTTTTATTTTCGTAGCCTTTGAACATACAATTCCGCACGTTCGCGCTCCCTAAACGCGGCCCGCTGCGGCACGCATCATGCCGCATCGATGAATAATTTTTTTCTTCAAACATTTCATTGGTTGCGATCGTTGCATCATCATATAATATTATTATTTTATGATGCAACGCTCACAACCAACGAATTGTTTTTAAAAAAATTCATCGGTGCGGCATGATGCGGCACGCAGCGTGCCGCATCCTGCCGCATCGATGGATATTTTTTTTCTGAGGCTATATCCATGACCCATGATAAACCATTTGCTGACAAATATGACGTGACAAGTGTAAGTGCAGTATTTTTAACTAACGCCTACGTTGTGACGTCGCTTCTGCCGTCAAACGGTTTGCCACCGTTCATTCGTCCTCGGACAATCTCAACCCGGTGAATTCATGTCACACTGCCATCATAGAACACATCTAATCCTCTAAGTTTCGATAGCTCAAACAGACGTCTTTATAGAAATGAAGAAAGAATGGATTTAATCACACTTGGTGGAATCTATATTTCTGCTCATTAGTATCGTAGTGTTGTCAGTAGTGACTGGAGTTGTGCATTTGACTGACTGATAAGTTGTCATCAGTGATAAGAACTGGGTGGTGAGTGTGGGCGTGAGTGACTGGGGCTGGATGTGACGCGTGGAGGGCAGACTGAGGGCGCTCCATCCAATGCCAGCTGCAGGAACAGCGGAAAACCGTTTTCCGGGAAATGTTACGTAATTAGCTTTTTTCCAAAAATCCTCCGCCTATGCTAATTAGGTCACATTTTTCCGGAAATCGGCTTTCCGTTGTTCATGCATACGGTCACAACTGTGATGGTCTCTGACCATACCAGATCCCTGAACATCACGTGGGATAGACCCGCTCGCAAGATTTTGAAGTTTATGAGTACCCATGCGCAAAATTGGGATACAAATCCCTCGATTTTCATCGCAATTTCTCTGGTATCCATACGAAATTTTGCCTTAATATTCTGGGCACCGACACGCGTTTGAGGCGTCGGGGATATTCACTCACTCGTTCGGCCCGATTTTCCACCCGTTGATTTATCGTTTCGAGCGCTTCATATTGGTTTTAATTTATGCTCCAATTCAATCTTCATTCCACATAGAGAAAAAAATATGCAATACAATACGAAGACAACTTGTCAGTCAAGTCCGCCTTCCGGTTTCTGAAGTGTATATTAACTGCATTCTAGATATATCTGATGATACTGTTGGTGAAATTGTAATGTATTTGGTCAATATGCGGAGATCTGTTGCGATCATTTCCCACGCATAGCGTTCAGGTTTCGTTCAGGTTTAGCGCTTCATGGCAGTTTTGATTTAATTTGAAAGTTGCTTACAATTAGCACTCTTTGTGGATAGTATGATAATGTTGGATATTAACACGCATGCCAAGTGATTGATATTTCTCGAAGAATTCCGGAGCGAGTTCAAGCTGGACTGAATTCATCCCATTCGACGTACCCATCTTGGATGATCATCCACTGGGCAGAACTGAAACATTCTGTCCTATCTGCAGTATTCCTCCGTCAATCCGTACCAGGAACCATCGTAATGGACTAATTTCGCTGGTTTTGCTGCAGCGACAACAAAACGAGCTTGGGAGAGCGACTCGACGTCAGATTGATCGTATCAGAGCGTGTTCCGTTCAGGAGTGACGTCGATCGATTTCTCGCCGCAGTCTGGTTACATGGCAGTGGGCACGACTAACTGCGCCACTCGACTCTACGAGATTCAGCACCTTAAGGAATATTGATTGATTGATTGATTAATGTAGATGAATTATCGATTGATCGATCGAATTGTTATT
Source organism: Parapristionchus giblindavisi (assembly GCA_943737045.1). Lineage (NCBI taxonomy): Eukaryota > Metazoa > Nematoda > Chromadorea > Rhabditida > Diplogasteridae > Parapristionchus > Parapristionchus giblindavisi. The sequence goes on from CALSFV010000261.1 coordinate 633,844, forward strand.
GTTGAGTTTGCCGATCAATCAAATCATGTTGTTTCCTTGTTTTCGTTGAGTTTACCACTTTACCACTGCATAAATACACATCGTTACGTTATGCCCTTACTCCCATCGTTATTGTTGATTCTTGATCTTTGATCTTTAAACTCTTTCGTTGTTTCTGCATCCACTCGGATAAAACACTTCCTCATACCTGATGTTTTGATTCGGAAGATTACTGATTGGTTATTCGGCCATGATTTGCATAGTTCTAAATGTGTAATTGAAAATAACTCATTCGATCGATATATCAATTGGATAGAATTCAGCAGCAATGGCGAACCTGCTACGCGGTGCCATCAATCTGCTAGGAGGTACGGTAAGGGTGCATGAATACCACAACGATCAAACATCAAACCTCTAAAGATCAAAGACCAAAGATCAAAGATCAAACCTTGTCATCGCATGCTGGGCAGTGTGCACAAAGTACGCAGCGAGATCCGCCTCCGGCGACTTATTCGATGACTGAAACCATAAATCAATCAGTCCATTAAAGACCAACTACCGTATCCCAACAGTTACCGTAACCCACTACCATACCGTACCTCGATCGGCAGTTTGAGCTTGATGAGGAGGTCCCAGCAGAACTGCGAGAAGTGCTGCTCGTAATCGGGGATCTTGGAGACAAGTTTGGCGATCTTTCCCACACTCTTAGCGATCAGGCCATTGGATCGTGCACAGTGCGCGACGTGGGCCTGCAGAGTGATAAAACATTTAAAAAAAATGAAATGATATATGATTTTAGAGATACTGAAACAACTTGAACCTAAAGAATTCAGAATGCCAAACGCAACAACTCAGTAGAGTTCGTATAAAATAATAGTATGATACCATAGGTCGAATAGCTAGGTTAACGGTATTCAAAATCCGGTCAGGTTTTTCGATTTTTGACAAATTTGGCTCAAAATCCGGTCAGGTTTTTCGATTTTTGTGACATTTTGGCTCAAAATGCGGTCAGGTTTTTCGATTTTTGTGACATTTTGGCTCAAAATGCGGTCAGACTTGACTTTACTTACTTGACAGTCTAACACAAAACATTCAATCGCAAAACATCAATACAATTTCATAACTATTGGTTCTAAAGAGATAAAGGTATTATTAAATGTAAGGTCATATTTATTCATAAGCAGAAGTTAACAATATATGATAATAGTTGTACAGTGATCCGATGATTTGAGAGGGACGAATAGCTCGCATGAGACATTCCTCCCTATTCGCTCTTTTCATACTTTTAAATCATTGTCAGATCACCTAGAGAGTACTTCTCATGTTATGTATTATTCCTTCTCTTATTTCGACTGTCTCGTTCATGCATGTGATAAATTAAGCAAAATAAGAGTGATCATACTTGACAGACAGACTTTACTTACAGTATATGTATGAGGGGGCTCATTCCCATCGTGGTAGGAGCCAATCATTCTTTTCGTGTGTCCCCATCTTTAACGAGCGGGAGACCTGACAAACTACTAGTTAACTACTTAAGTACTTAGGAAACGACTTAGGTTTTAGTAGTGTACTTAGCACTTAAAACTTAAGGTAGCTTAAGATACTTAATGCCAACCGAACTCAATTAATCCATATATAAGCTTCTTTCGCTGTTCATGATCTTATTCTGACATTGCAAATAATGAACAAACCCGGATAGTCCATGAAGGATCGTGGTCCTCCACCAGACGCGGGATGTCGTGGAGGCTGTGCGGTGGATGAAGTCGAGAAGGCGAGTGTCACTCTGGGAATAAATGTGTCGATGGATTAGGTGTTTATTGAGGCAAATACGAAAATCATCAAAGGAATAGAAGCATCTATCTGTATCTCTTCGAGATCAAGAGAGATTGGAACACGAAAACGAATTGGTGAAATCCATACATTTTCATACCCTGATATTCCGAGGATCGACCCACTATAAATTATTATGGGAAAATTGCAAATTAAGCGAAAAAAATTTTTTTTTCAACCCACTATGTAACAAAACCCTGTGATGGCGCCGAAAATGTATGGGTAAAATCCAAGAGTGCGTGTTCATAGAAATGCCGGATCAAATAGAACAAAACGATAAGAAGGAATCGGTAGATGATCAGCATGTGCTACCGTAAACCGACTGGTCGGAAAGGAAGGGAAGGGAGGGGGAAGAGTCCAATATATAACTTCCCTGCTTGAATTACTTGTTGGGATGACTTGTAAACAAAGACAAGGTGGAAGAGAAAAAAGATAAAAAGAGAGGAACATAGAGGGACAGAGGAGAGGAGAAAAGAGGAGAGAAGAGGAAGAGCGGAAAGTAGAGGAGAGAAATTGAGAAGAAAATAGATAGGTAGAGATGCAAGAAAGGGATTCGAATTGTTTTAAACCAAGAAGGAGTGAGAAAGATAGAGTAACCGAATAAGTGGTTAGCAAGCAGAGATGAATTCTAGAACCGAGTCATGCGCGTGATACAAAAAAGGCTATCGTAGTTCCCGAAACATCGGTTACCAAGGTTTCGATGATATCCCAGTGGGAAAAAATATGAATTGCCTGTGACATAGGACAGACACATTGGAGAGCGGTGTACTTTCCAATATCATATTTACATACATAAAGTCTACAGTAGTATATACAGTGCACGTCACGGTCATGTGATATATACGATATAGGAAAGTACACCTCATGTTGTCCGTATTGTATACATCATACATGGACGACATTGCCGCTAACGGAAAGACCCGCTCGATTTTGGCACCCAACCCACCCGATTTTCGCAAAAATCACCCAAGAAATTGAAATATCCAAAAATTGTTATATTTAAATGCTCCGGTTTCTGCCTCCGATCCCCCCGATTTTAATTTCCAGCGGCAATGGTCGCCCACGTATGCCTGGTTGTTTCGTGTTGTACGACTTCTTAAATTGAGTTATTTTGCCGACCCTTTGAGTGATACATCTCTGGCTCGCGATATGACACAATAAGTCGTGATACCTAAAATAGTGTTGGTAGCGCCTCCCACTCTGACAGTGACAATTGACAAACACGATTTGACAAATTTGATTTGACAAAGGCAATTGACAAAGACGATTTGACAAAGATGTTTTGACAATGCGCAACTTGCAGCAGCCTCGTTATCGTCAACATCTACTCGCAGCAGCACACTGCTGCATCAACAGCAGCAGAAGGTACGGTTTTCAGACTATAATATTGATTGATATCGATTTTTTTCGACCAATAAGATTTAAAAAAAAATTTTCCTGGTAGTTGTAAATCTTAGACGCTAGCGTTGATATGTAGGGGTAATGGCTTTTTGGCAATAAAACTGTATTATTATTAAGAAAATATAGGTGAAAATAGATATCCATGTGTATGTGTATTTAAACATTTTGATTTTCTTGATTTAAGATCCAGCTTCTGGCCGAGGAGTGAACCGTTACCGCCTCCACTACCGTCGCCTGATCATCAATCAAACAGTCAATCAATATCATCCAAAATAATCAATCAATAGTAGCAATACTCATGTGATCGATATATCAGTCACCACTAGCAATAATTCGTCACAATGGAATGATTTTATGATCGAAGAAATTAAAGGGAGTGACACCTTTGTCAAAGGTCTCTTCAACGCTCTACGCTCTCACGTTGTTAGAGAACAGAGAAATAGTGTGCGCGATGAAGAGGCCATTGATAGAGGTCACTCTCCCTTTAAGCGAAATGAATCCACATTTTCTCCGATCCTAAAGTCATTACCTTGTAATAATAATAATATCTTTATTATGCTGGTACATAATGAACAATACATAGGACACAAACAAGAAAAATGGTTGGATACATAATTTACTATGCCACAACGGGGCAGCATAAGTATAGTAGTGGAAATCGAAAAAGTTAAGTTAAGAAGATGAGCTACATATAATTGATCTAATTGAATTACTAAACGATTTTGGATTAGGACATATAATCGAGCTATTGGGAAGAGAGTTCCAAACGTTTACAATACGGTTTGAAAAGAAATGAGAGAAACGAGTGGATCTACAAGGGTGTTTACGAAGAGTATAGTTGTGTCTACGGGAAATTCTAGAGGGTGAAGATAAAAGAAAGATGGGATTGTCTATACTAACTAGTCCATGCACTACTTTATAAGTGAAACTCAAGTCTATAAGGGTGCGTCTTTGCTCAAGGAGATCAAGGTTCAGGTGTGATAATCGATTCGAATAAGAGGTAGGAGTGAGACCGCATTTGGCATATATACTACGTGTAAATGATCTTTGAACTTTCTCTATGAGGTCGATAAGATATTGTTCGCGTGGAGACCATATTTCGCAAGCATACTCTAGTATAGGCCTAACATATAAGGAGAACATGCGAGCGTACAAGATAGGATTTTTCGAGGAGAAAATACGGTAGATGTATGAACATCTAGCTTTGGCTCTAGAGACTATGGATTTGTCATCATCCATACGTTTGATATATTTTGGAAATCAAAAGCCATCTTTCATCGTCGCGCGCATACGTGGGCGCCGACGTGGGGAAGCCTTGTAAAATTATGGCTTTTCGAAAAAATTGTGAAATGCCCCCTGTAAAAAATAACGTTTAGGTGAAATTTTCTGAAAAAAAGTGAAGGCCCTCTGTAAAACTAACCATTTTTTCGTTCGGAGCTCCAGGTACCCCGCCCATGTATAGTCGTTAAAGACGATTTGCAATAGGCTGTAAAGTTATTGTATCGATTGATTTATTCAAATATTGATTGGACGATCACAGATTAATTCTCTGCGCGCGATGCACGTGTCGACGGGAACGATGATGACTGATTACCGGCCCGATTCGAGAAGGTTCAGGTAATTTTCGATTTTCCACTTTTTAGATATCGATCACTCGTAATTGTTAATTAATGATGTAATGATAATTATTTTTAAAAAGCGTCATAGGTCGAATATGTACTTTTTATTTTGAGGCTTCATAATTGTGTAACGTACTTTCCGATCTATGTAGCGCGGTACGGTAACAATAATAATCATAAGATTGAATCAATGCATCTATCCGAGACGTATAGGGGAAGTTAAGCTTAGACGAAGAAAGAATTATCGATTTATTTTCGTCATACGGTACCAGAGAGCGTGTTCCGTTCAGGAGTGACGTCGATCGATTTCTCGCCGCAGTCTGGCCACATGGCAGTGGGACCAATGGCGCCACTCGACTCTACGAGATTCAGAACGTTAAGGATTATTGATTGATTGATTGGTTGATTACGGTAGATGAAATATCGATTGATCGATTGTATCGTTATTGTTGAGTTTGCCGATCAATCAAATATTGAGCGTATAAAAATTTCTTGTTTTATTTGTAGAAGAGACTTTCTTGTTTTGCATGATTCGGAAACTATGCCGATCTCTTTTATGTATCATATAGCGCGCGGCGAAGGTCAGCCGGGTTAGAGAGAGGCAGCGGAGAGACGATCGAGAGGTGGGGCGAGATGTAAAAGGCTACATCTCGCCCGCCTCTCGATTGTGACTTCCGTTCGTTAGCACCGTTTGTCATTTTCTTATACAAGTACATTTTATACGCACAATAATGTTGTTTCCTTGTTTTCGTTGGAGTTTACTACTACATAAATACACATCTTTACGTTATGTCCTTACATCCATCGTTATTGTTGATTCTTGATCTTTGATCTTTGAACTCTTTCGTTGTTTCTGCATCCAGTCGAACAAAACCCTTACACATACCTGATGTGTTGGTTCGTGAGATTATTATCGTTCATTTTTTCTAATTAAAATTAATATTTTATTCATTTTCCCCTTAAAACACTTTACTTAATTCCGCTTGTTGAAGTCTGGTTTCAATAATTTTTTAAAGCATTGTGAGAAAACACTGCGGTTGTTTGTCCATATACCATCGTCGCATAGCCAGCTATACTATGTAGTGTGAATGGAGGGTCTTGCCTTTATTTCGTTCGAGCGTTAAATACATTTTAGACCATCGGTTTGGCATGGTTCCCGATATGGTACCGACTTCGGACTGATGGATCTCGTTGCCGATGTGTGGCCGAGTTGGAAAAGATCGAAGGTCAATTAATGATTGGATACAGTACCGTACAAAAGTATATCCACTTTTGCTTTTTTCGTCATATTTTTTTCAAACTCAACCGATCATGTCCAACTTTTTAGGGATTATTTTGTGAGTGTTTTCACGTATTTCACACAATAAATTAGCCCGGGTAAATTCTTATTCTTTAATTTATTTCGAATTTATCAAAAGTCGCAAAAGTGAGATTTTCGTTTTCTTCGAATTCTTCTGATTTTTTTCACTCATTTCGCTACCAATGTGCGTTATATCTTTTTAAACTATCACATAGCCTCTTGGGAGTAAGAATCTATCGATATCCGAGCGAAAACCCATTTGTAGTGGACGTCATATGGGGCTGCCCGCAGACACCCTCTCACAGCAGGTGCGGGTGTCTGTTTCGACTATCCACAAGGTCATCAAAACTCCAATCTATGCTCAAACAATGAATAGGACTAATGTACGACTCGACAAGACGATTTTGACATCTGATTGTCCGATTACTCGCATCTGCAAGGAGAAAAAGAAGCTCCACGCAATTGACATCGAGCGAGAACAATCAGAATTTCACCAAATTGGGGTACCAAAAGCTTCTAAACTTGGTTGAAAAGATGTTTCAGGAAATGAAATGTGTCCCTAGGACATTAATGTTGATGATTACTCATAATTCCATTCATATGGGCCAGCGGACCAACCCCATCTACAGAGAACAACTCCACAACACCAACGATCCTTCCTTCACGGTGGCCATTTGGTACTTCAAATCTAATTTAGTGCCAACGTAACGACTACCATGGGTTATTCCCCTCGTTCCAATCATCAGAAACTAGATTTCGTCCGTGAATACGAAATACTTCTATTGTTAGGGTGTCCAATGAATGAGCTCTTTTACCCACGCGATTCTACTTTGCGAATCGCTTCGGGGATCAACGGTTTCTAGATATGCCGACTTCCGAATGGTCCCCACGCACGATGACGACATTGCACGATGTACTCGAACACCTAAAACATTTTTTCAGCCAGGTTTAGAAGGGTTAAGAACCCCAATTTGGTGAAATTCCGATTGTTCTCGCTCGATGTCAATTGCGTTGAGCTTCTTTTTCTCCTTCCAGATGCGGGTAATCGGACAATCAGATGTCAAAATCGTCTTGTCGGGTCGTACATTAGTCCTATTCATTGTTTGAGCATAGATTGGAGTTTTGATGACCTTGTGGATAGTCGAAACAGACACCCGGACCTGCTGTGAGAGGATGTCTGCGGGCAGCCCCATGTGACGTCCACTACAAATGGGTTTTCGCTCGGATATCGATAGATTCTTACTCCCAAGAGGCTATGTGATAGTTTAAAAAGACATAACGCACATTGGTAGCGAAATGAGTGAAAAAAATCAGAAGAATTCGAAGAAAACGAAAATCTCACTTTTGTGAATTTTGATAAATTCGAAATAAATTAAACAATAAGAGTTCACCCTGGCTAATTTGTTGCGTATAATACGTGGAAACACTCTCAAAATAATTCCTGTAAAGTTGGACATGATCGGTTGAGTTTGAAAAAAGTTATGACGAAAAAAGCAAAAGTGGATATACTTTTGCACGGTACTGTTTATACAATTCATGAGGAGGTGAACGATACCCTTCCCGCTTGCCTAAGATGATTTTGAGGGAAATCACACATCATTGCAAAAATGTAGCGCAGTTAGCAAAGATCAAAGATCAAGATGTGATATGATAGTATTGCTGATGCTGATCACAATGATACCGATCCCACGGTTCTAGGACCCCGACGAGCCGAGTTATGCCCCGTTGCGGAAATGCCGGTTGCGGAATTTGTCACCCCCCCCCGATCTTTGTGTACGTGCATTGAACCCATACATGGGCGCCAACATGGGGGTGCCCCCTGAAAATTAATGCTTTTCGAAAATTTGTGAAAAACGCCCTGTAAAATTAACCATTTTTCGTTCGGAAGCCCCCTGTAGAATCGAGCTCCAGGTACCCCGCCCATTTATGTTTATAATATCATTCTTTGTGTACCAATTGAGGCCTAATCGCATGAAATTCTTGAAAATATATATCCATGTATACATGCATTGATAGATTTTGATTTTCTTGATGCAAGCATGATAAACCTAGTGAGTTCTCGTTTCACATTTCGCTTTTCTCTTCACTTACATCTTTTTGGTAATCGCTGTGCTGTTGTATTTGCCATTTATATTGTAAATTTTGCAACACATCTGTGATAGTACACTTTATTGATTCACTCGTTCCAGGCGGCTTCGCTACCGTATACACATGTCAGGACGCCGTGTCAGGAGCCTAGTACGCGCTCAAAGTGCCAATGACAAAGCGTCCGCACGCATGATCCAGGAAGAAATGTGACTGCTGAAACAGGTATTGATTGATTTTCGTGAATTATTGATTGATTATTGTGATTTATTGATCAGCTTGCGTCAACCTTATTGAAGTATTTTCATTTTTAGTTGTGGAAAAAGTAAAATTTGCATTATTTAACCTTTTTATATCGCAAGTGCAGTCTGGTGTAATGATGTATGAAATAGGTTTCACGCATTTCTCAAAACCCCTAATCGTTTCCTCGATTTCATTATTACAATATTTTGCGAAAAAAAAAACAATAAATAATATCTTCCTTTGTTCTAGCTGTGACACCCGCACACCATCTCTTGTATTTCAAGACTTAAAGTCTACTTGCACTTTCACTTGAAGTAGACTTGTAAGTCTACTTCAAGTGAAACGTAAGTATACTTAAAGTTTGACGTCACTACGTAAATAAACTTAAAGTGAAACGCAAGTCTACTTAAAGTGAAAATGTGACGTCACTCACTTGAAGTTTACTTAAAATTAACTTTAAGTCAGTGACGTATTTTAAGTAGACTTTAAGTATGGAAATACCAGAGATACGGTACTTCACGTCCATCTGCAGTGAGGCACGGACGGCGAGCGGAGCGAAGGAGTTCATCCTCATGACTGAACTGTGCTCAGGTAATACGGTAGTCTAGGAAGATACTATTGATTGATTTTCAGTCGAATGGCTACGTTACAGAATGGCAAAAAATAGTTTATTACGCTTTTTTTTACTTATGGGAGGAACTAATCGATAATCGATATACAGTACCGTGCAAAAGTATATCCACTTTTGCATTTTTCACCATAACTTTTTTCAAACTCAACCAATCATGTTCCGCTTTTCAAGGATTATTTTGAGAGGGTTTCACGTGTTTTACACAACAAACTATCCCGGATGAACCTTTACGGTTAAATTTATTTCGAATTTATCAAAAGTCACAAAAGTGAGATTTTCGTCTTCTTCGATTTAGTCATATTTTTTCACTCATTTCGCTACCAATGTGTGTTATATCGTCTGAAAACGCTTGGGAGCTAGAATCTATCGAGATAAGAGCGAGAATTAATTCTTCGTTGATGGGATTGTCCGCAGACGCCCTCTCACAGCAGTTCCGGATGTCTGTTTCGACTAATCGCAAGGTCAACAAAACTCCAACTGATGCTCAAACAATGAAGAAAACTTATGGACGACATCCCAATACGACCACGACATCTCATCGCCTGATTACTTGTATCTCGAAGGAGAACCCGACGCGCAATGTAAGGAACGTCAATCAGGAACTGGCGGAATTTCACCACATTGGGGTACCTAAAGCTTCTAAATTTGGCTGATATAATTTTGAAGGAATGAATTGGGTCTAGCATCCTGCAGTTTGCCTAATCTTTCAAGTTGAGTTTTGAAAGACTAGATCGGTAGTGGGCGCAACCAGTGGGTTTCCTGTTTCGCTATATGCTTACTACTAACAATAAGTCGATCATGTTGATTATCAATATTTATGCCATTCCCCCTAGTTTCATACCCTTTACGAACCATTCCCTAGTTAGCTTCTAATAGAGCAACAGGATTCAGAATCGTTTAGTATTTTGGAGTACGTTTTCTAGTCTTTAAATTATTGATCCGCTAATACATCATGTCATTTGTATTATCCCTAATAATGATTATGATTGTGATTATAATTATAATTATTATGATTAATATTATTTTTATTATTAATTTATTTATTTCAGGCAGCGGTCTATGTGCTCTTCTACATGTGCCCCGCACGCATCCCTTCGAGGATTCGGCAAAACTTTGCATAATCTACGCCAAGTACGCTATCCAACCGGATGTCAAACGTTACGTGCCCTTCCGACCGCTCTTTGGCGAGATGTTGATTTTTGATTTTCGAGATTAGCCACGCTTGATCTTTGATCTTTGATCTTTGAACCATTGCTATTTGATCATTGGGTCAACAGTAATTACTGTGGTATTTCAAAACTTCGTTGCGATTTTTTTTAAATCGAACGAAAAATCAAAGTGAAATTTGTCGACTATACTAGAAAGAAATCACACATTTTCGGTGTCCTTGCCGTTTATTTTTACATAGTGGGTCGATTCTCGAAATAATGTGGGTCGATTCAGAAAAATCGTCATTTTTAACTTCGTTTCGATTAAACAAGGCCAGAAAAGATTATAATATTTCTATCACTAAATGTACTGTGAAAGCTATATGCGTGAATTTCCTCTCAGAATGTGCTCTACGACCGGATCCGCGGGAACGCCTCTCCGCTGCTGATCTCCTCGAGCGTATTGGCGTTCGCGCTGCAAAAAATAATTACGAAATAAAGAAGAGACTATTTTATAGCACTCCAGATTTAATGACAACACTGCCTAGCAAAACTTTTTTTTAACAAAAATAATAGTAATAATAGCTGAAGTAAAGCATCTTTCTTTCTTTATTTCCATTATAACAAATGGAGTAGAGAGCAGATATGTAATTAGTATAGGTTGATGAGGGTCCGTCGCCTTATTAGCGAATCTGCATTCGATCCTAAACAGAACTCGCTATCATTGTGCATTAAATACAATTACCGCTACATAAACGGCACTTCCGAATAGTTATAAAAGCTTTAATGATTAAAGTTAGTTCACGATTCATGTCTGCAAGCTTGATCTTTCAATTTGCGTAATAGGATCGAAAAATCGTCAATGAAAAAGATGGCAAAAAGATTGAGTATAATGTAGGATGTATTTCACTCGCTAATCCTCGACGGGGAATCGAACTTGGATGCCGACCGGCCAGTTGAATTGATTGTCGAACCTTTTATCCACAAGACCATGGGTCCCTTCTTACAATCATATCAAATAGTCAAAATATAATCACACACTCCCCTAATTATATACCGATGCATAGCTCATCCCCCTTTCGGGAGGACCCAACATAAATACCGATTCAGGCTCCGCCCATTTTACTTCGCGGGCTTGGATACCGATTTCAAACACTAACACCCCAAAATCTTTATTCATCCTGAAAAAAAGAGCTCCGCCAGTAGACTGGATGAGGGCAGAAGCGACCGGAGACCCCGCGCTTCTTCGGACGTCCGTCGAGAGGCGTCGTCCAGGAAGATGAGCGAAGATGACTCCAAGCGACGTCATCAACGATGATAACACAAATGAGCCTGTATATCAAACATTATCACAACATAAACATAGTCAACGATGTTTTCTTTTCATTTTTCGAGGTAAAAAAGCACACAATGGTTTCACTCATGTTTGAATTTCAGAATCAAATCATAATAAATTATCTATTCTTTCGATACGAAAAGTATATGAAGGCTATCCCCAATCTTTTTCAGCATTGGCAAAAGGAGAGTGAGTGTGGTCAGAGCGGAGAAGTTCAAATTAGCTCGAGGTTTCACTTTAACTCGCATCTTTTTACGCGCTCTCCCGTCGTTTTACGATCTCTTCATCAACTTTTGAACAAAACATAAGATAATGGTAAAGTGATCCAATGGAAGTTCGAACCTGATGAAGAAGCTAACATGGTACAGTCAACCTGATTTCGAAGTTTCGAGACGGTCGAGGCCGGACGAAGATTGGCGCGTCGTCTCCCTTCTATAGAACTTCGGCGATCTTCTGCAGTCGTTGATCCCTTCATATAGACGATAGAATTACGATAGACCTGTAGAATGACAAATTATCATAGATTCAACGATTTGAAAAGATTTTAATATCTTCCGATAACTCAACATATGACTGAAAGAGAAAATGGTGGTTTATACCTCTACATCTGCCTAATGGAACGAAGGATGAGGTGTATGTACACTCCTAATGCATGCGGTCGTCGGAAAGGAATCGATCGTCTTCGATTTGTTTCCTGAAAAATAGATTGGAATGAAAGACAAGTAATTGAAAAAATATATCGGTGATAAATGGACCTAAGGGGAGAAACGAGGAATCGCTGGGTAAAGATCAAAGAGCAGCTTTTAAAATAAGAAGAGGGGGTTTAAAAAAAGGAGTGGTGTAAAAGCAATACGACCAAAGACTGCAAATGAATGAGACAAGAATGAGAACACGTAGCAAATCATAATTGAATAGTGATATGCAGATTGGACTTTAGGAGTGGACAATAACGACGATAATGCAAATGTGAAGACAAAGATTAGTCAAAGATCTATCCATATTTATATAGAGTGGGGAGAGAGGGAGAGGGAGAGGTAGAGAGGGAGAGGCAGAGAGGGGGGGGGAGGGAGAGATAGAGAGGGAGAGGTAGAAAGGGGGAGGGAGAGGTAGAGAGGGAGAGGCAGAGAGGGGGGGGAGGGAGAGATAGAGAGGGAGATGTAGAGAGGGGGAGGTAGATAGGGAGAGGTAGAGAGGGGGAGGTAGAGAGGGGGAGGGAGAGGTAGAGAGGGGGAGGGGGAGGGAGAGATGGAGATGGAGAGGGAGAGAGAGGGGGAGAGAGGGAGAGGGAGAGGTAGAGAGGATAGGTAGAGAAGGAGAGGTAGAGGTAGAGAGGGAGAGGCAGAGAGGGGGAGAGGGAGAGATAGAGAGGGAGAGGTAGAGAGGGGGAGGTAGATAGGGAGAGGTAGAGAGGGGGAGGTAGAGAGGGGGAGGTAGAGAGGGGGAGGTAGAGAGGGGGAGGGAGAGGTAGAGAGGGGGAGGGGGAGGGAGAGATGGAGATGGAGAGGGAGAGAGAGAGAGGGACAGAGGGAGAGGGAGAGGTAGAGAGGATAGGTAGAGAGGGAGAGGTAGAGGTAGAGAGGGAGAGGCAGAGAGGGGGGAGAGGGAGAGATAGAGAGGGAGAGGTAGAGAGGGGGAGGTAGATAGGGAGAGGTAGAGAGGGGGAGGTAGAGAGGGGGAGGGAGAGGTAGAGAGGGGGAGGGGGAGGGAGAGATGGAGATGGAGAGGGAGAGGGAGAGAGAGAGAGGGACAGAGGGAGAGGGAGAGGTAGAGAGGATAGGTAGAGAGGGAGAGGTAGAGGTAGAGAGGGAGAGGCAGAGAGGGGGGAGAGGGAGAGATAGAGAGGGAGAGGTAGAGAGGGGGAGGTAGATAGGGAGAGGTAGAGAGGGGGAGGGTTAGGGAGAGATGGAGATGGAGAGGGAGAGAGAGGGGGAGAGAGAGGTTGATGTAGAGAGGGAGAGTGAGAGGTAGAGAGGGGGAGAGAGAGGTAGAGAGGGGGAGAGAGAGGTAGAGAGGGGGAGGGAGAGGGAGAAATGGAGATGGAGAGGGAGAGAGAGGGGGAGAGAGAGGTTGATGTAGAGAGGGAGAGGGAGAGGTAGAGAGGGGGAGGGAGAGGTAGAGAGGGGAGGGAGAGGGAGAGATGGAGAGGGAGAGAGAGGGGGGGAGAGAGGTTGATGTAGAGAGGGAGAGGGAGAGGTAGAGAGGGGGAGGGAGAGGTAGAGAGGGGGAGGGAGAGGGAGAGATGGAGATGGAGAGGGAGAGAGAGGGGGAGAGAGAGGTTGATGTAGAGAGGGGGAGGGGGAGGGAGAGATGGAGATGGAGAGAGAGAGAGGGGGAGGGGGAGGGAGAGATGGAGATGGAGAGGGAGAGAGAGGGGGAGAGAGGTTGATGTAGAGAGGGAGAGGATGAACGCAATCAAGAAGATGGACCGTTTCTTTGAACTATTTCAATAAGTAGAGCATAGAAACCAAAGAAACAGTAGTTTGAGTAATGAAGAGACTGTTGGCTATGATAAATATCGTTTTAGAATTAAAGTTGACAGAACACAGAGATAAGAATACGCAAATTGAGGAAAAGTAAATATGTTTTGGTAAATATACAACGAGTAGCGAAAGGGACAACAAAACGACGCTAGTGACAAAAAAAAGTGAAAAAAAGGAGGGAAGAGGAGATGGGAAGGGAGGAAGGGACCAGTAAATGATTATTGATTGACTGAGAGATAGACAGGGAAGGAAGACTGATCTACCTTACTGACAATGAGAGAAGAAAAGGAAGGGGGAATCGTAATAGAAGAAACTGGGGACTTTCTTGAGTCGGAAGACTGCTCTAACTCTTACTATTTACTGCAGTTCGAATATGTCGATGTCGAGAAAAGAGATTACAATTTACTCACAAAGAAGTGAATGCTGTCGACTACAGTATCCATCGATTACAGTATCCCCCGACTACATCATCCCTCTACTAATTTGTTTATCCATTCACATATTGCTCGTATTTCGGTGAGTAAGTAAATAAGTCGTGACGGTTTTCTATTAAGAATCGGTCCGCTTTCTGATTGAAGTAGTCATAAATGTGGCCAACCATCTGACCTTTTAAGCTGAAGGATTACGGTAATTTTCGGAATTTACCGTTATACTTCAGCATCTAATTTCTTATTTGCATACTATGTGCATGAGTGTTCCAACCTGTGGTTAGAAAAGGTTTGACTAATTACTTATAGTATAATAGATCGAGATGGAATAGGTAAGTCCATTTTGCGTAATGGTACCTCACATTAACCCTGATTAGAATAGAAATGATAGGAAACGGATGATCTTTGGCCTTTCGGATATAATTCTGTGATATTTGATCTCTTATTTATTGGCCAGAAGTTCATGATCTTTGATCTTTTGTCTCTGTATGTATCACTCGCATATTGTCCAAGATTGAAAAAAAGTATTTGCTTCTGGTCAATGTAACTTTTGATTTTTTTTGTATTTTGAATGTCTCTGTTCTGTTCTGTTCTGTTGAATAGCTCGCGCAACCCGAAACAACCAGGTGAAAGATCTACCCATCACTCTTGTTGTTGAATAAATTAATAAATAAATTAATTAATTAATCAATCAATAAACCTCACCAGGCACGGGATTGGTCGCCAGGAATTCGGCAAACGGATCGAAGGGCAGACTTCGTTGAGAGAATGATGGGCCGATGAGTTCCAATTAAAAATAATAATATTATTATCTAACAAGGGAATGGTCTGAGGACATATATCCCGATCTTCACGAAACTTTGAGGGTAACTTTGAGGGTACCGTATACCGTACCTGTCTTGGCGCTGGCGGTCGTCCGCCCTCAAACTTGGCTTGGATCTCGTCGAGCTCTCGCAGAGACGACTCCACGTGATGCGGCGTTGCCTGAAGAGCTGTCGTTTTAGCTGATAGAGCTTTCGAGAGCTCCACTTTTAGAGAAACAATTAAATCGAAACGATTCTTCCTTTATGTTCTAAATGAGTAATATACGGCGATAGCTTGCGAAACATCCATTATTTTTTGATATAACACAAAGTTCTGGTAATTCATGTATATTCTTCTTTTCTTCTTCATGATTTCATTTTTTACACTGCAAATAGCATTCATCTTTATTGTTAGTTGCATGTTCACTCCCTCAATAGACTTCGGACACAATAAATAACGAAAACTCGCCGCTCTGGTCATACTCTCTCGTTCTCTTGGTCTATGAGAGAGCGTTGTCAGAGCGGAGAGTAAAATTTGCTCGGTGAGTAAGGAAAAGAGCGCTGATCTAACAAGGCGATTTCGCGTTTCACACTTTTGTGAAAAACATCAGGCAATTAAAAAACTCAATCTTCCTTCTATTTCTTGGGAAACCCCAATAAATCAAATTCTAGTGAAATAATGCGAGTATATCGTCATAATCATATCGAACACTCCAATAGCCAGAGGCTGTACGCATCAGCGTTGACAAAAATCTCTCTCTCTCTTTCTCTCTTCCTCTCTCCTTCAGTCTCCCCCCCCCCTTCCACCATCTCCACCCCATATGTCTATGATACTGGTCATCAGTAGCAGCTACTCACACACAATACAACCATAGTCGTCACTTTAAACAATAACAGTGACCATCCACGCTCCTGTCTCCCCTCTCCTCCATCTCTACCCTCCTTCCTCTTCCTCTCGATTCTCCTCTCTCCCCTCCTCCGCTCATCTCGCTACCCCACAGTCCATGAGGGTTTATAATCACCATCTTCTTCTTCATCATAGATACGATTCAGAATGGGCCATCGGTGGACTGATTTTCACTCAGGTTCTGACATATCTTATAGTGTTGAAACGTAAATGTGCCGGTCGAATCTGTCCTTTCTATCATTCTTATTATTTCTCTTAACGTTTCTGTATTTGCTTTCGCACCTGTCAAGGGTGTATCAAATAAATAAATAAATAAATAAAGAATCCGACTGATATGAGTGCGCTTGCGAGAGAATCGACCATATCCAGTGGGGGTCCGGCACAGGCAAAAAAATCAAATTTTTGGGATCGGGGATCTCAAGGGTGCTGATGACGATGGGCATGTTCATTTTGCACCTAGAGCCACCGTTGAGGCCAGACGACGTCGCGTTCAAATCTCGTTTTTCGGCTTGAAAAGTCGTTTCTCTTCACCCGATGGTGATAAAATTACAAAACTATGCCCCACGGTGCAGAATTTCATGGCGATCATGCCTGTCCAATTCATTTTTTATCCAAAATTTTCATAATTTTCATAAATGGAATTTCTCTCAACGGCAAAAGTAAGTAATGCAACCTACACAGATCGGACCGGAATGGCTCCAGCATCAGATAGAAAAATATTCAGCCAATTTGCGCCCGCGACTTTCGAGATAATCAACTTTCAGTGTAGTCATTTTGCCGTTGAAGTGGAGACAAGAGACGAGAGAGTGTGGTGGTGTGAGAGAGCAGAGAGGCAGGTGAGGCGAGCCGCATAGAAAGGAAGGGGGTGTCTCCCCCTCTACCTCCTTTGCTCTCTCATACCACCACACTCTCGCCTCTTTTCTCCTCTTCTAAGACAAAATGACTACACTGAAAGTTGATTTTCTCGAAAGTCGCGGGCGAAAATTGGCTGATTTTTTTTTTCTATGTGATGCTGGAGCCATTCCGGTCCGATCTGTGCCGGTTGCATTACTTACTTTTGCCGTTGAGAGAAATTCCATTTATGAAAATTATGTAAATTTTCGATGAAAAATAAATTAGACAGGCGTGATTGCCATAAAATTCTGCCCCGAGAGTCACAGTTTCGTAATTTTAGCACCATCGGGTAAAGGAAACGATTTTTCAACGCGAAAAATGAGATTTAAACGCGACGTCGTCTGGCCTCAACAGTGGATCTAGGTGCAAAATGAACATGTCCATCGTCATCAGCACCCTTGAGAACCCCGATCCCAAAATTTGATTTTTTTTTACTGTGCCGGCACTTAGTCGATTCTCTCGCAAGCGCACTCATATTGTCTAGTCTTTTGAGCAAATGCAAAACCTTATAGCGATAAACGAGGATAATAATATTATTATTATTTTTAATTGTAGACATTATGTAGACAGAATGTAGACAGAATGGGCCATACACGCCTGGAGAAAGGATGCGCGCCAACCGGGGAGGGGAGTATTTGATCTATGCCTCATCCACTTCGAATCTGTGATCTGATTTAGACAATGCGCAGCACTGCATGAGTACTGATTATGAGCATGAGTGTGAGATGCATGAGATGATTACTGATTACATTATGCATGCAGTCATGGGCAAAGAACCCGCACCCCGTTCAGCGAACGGATTAGGGTAATACACTCTCGTCTCCGGTTTTTTTACTCGCGGGGCACACCGTTCAATCCCGTGATGTACGCCGCGAGGTACACCACGGGGTAGAACCTCGAGACGGGGTACCTCGCGAGCTGCAGCCTCTAGACGGGGAACCCCGCGAGGTGGACGACGGCGTGCATCGCGGGGCAGGAGGGACGGTGTGCCCCGCGAGATTTGATGTCCACCCCGCGAGGCACGCCGTCACTTCCACACCGTGGTGCACCTCGCGGTGTACCCCGCGAGATTTGGCCTCTCAACGGTGTTCCCCGCGAGATTTGGCCTCTCAACGGTGTTCCCCGCGAGATTTGGCCTCTCAACGGTGTACCCCGCGAGATTTGGCCTCTCAACGGTGTACCCCGCGAGATTTGGCCTCTCAACGGTGTTAACCGCGAGATTTGGCCTCTCAACGGTGTACCCCGCGAGATTTGGCCTCTCAACGGTGTTCCCCGCGAGATTTAGCCTCTCAACGGTGTTCCCCGCGAGATTTGGCCTCTCAACGGTGTTCCCCGCGAGATTTGGCCTCTCAACGGTGTTCCCCGCGAGATTTGGCCTCTCAACCGTGTTCCCCGCGAGATTTGGCCTCTCAACGGTGTTCCCCGCGAGATTTGGCCTCTCAACGGTGTTCCCGCGAGATTTGGCCTCTCAAAGGTGTTCCCCGCGAGATTTGGCCTCTCAACGGTGTTCCCCGCGAGATTTGGCCTCTCAACGGTGTTCCCCGCGAGCAAAAAATACCGGAGGTGGTGTGTTCCGCAATGATATCTGCATAAGTAGGCGGAGAGTTCGAGGAACGGAGAGAGAGGTTGATAGATTGAGAGGCAAGGAGAGGGAGATATACAACGAGTTAGAATTAGCTATGAAGAGAAAGAGATCATATTTTCTTGCCAGTGACCAGTCCACCATTCTCCTAATACAGTCCTAATAACAGCCATACTATCTGCCGTATCTCTCCTATCGAACACTTTGCTCCCCACTCAATTTCCACCATACACTCTCCCCAGTCTTTCTTTCTCTGACCTCTCTCTCTCTCTCTCTCTCATTGTACAGTACTATCTCGCCCTCGCCCCAGGTCTTGCGGGAATATTATACCCTCATTACCATGAAAACGATACATATCCAAGTCTATCATGGAGAAAGTGAGAGAGAGAGAGTGATTAAGGGAGGGAGAGGGAGAAGCAGAGAGAGATAGAGAGAGAGAGGGAGAGAATACAGAAAGACAGGTAGAGATAAAGATAGAGAGGGACTAACAGACTCACTATGTGCTCATTAGCACGGGATGAAAGCATAATTCAGTAGTGCATGCATTATTCAATATAACAAAGCACGATCAATATTCATAATTATAACATATCCCTGCTACTTCTATACACAATCTCATATTGTAGTTACGTCACAAATATCTATGCATTCCTATTAGTATGCATTGCATTATCAGCCTGACTATAATGATTCTCATCTATCTTACAATGTTGAAAAGTAAATGTGCCGAGTGAATCCGACATGTATTGTCTAGTCTTTTGAGTAAATTCATAAACGAGTTTGATAATAATAATAGATAAATAACACAACAACGACAACGACAACGACAACAACAATAATAATAATAATAATAATAATAATAATAATAATAATAATAATAATAATAATTATTATTATTATTATTATTATTATTATTAGTATCTCCAAAGCGAAGCACCGATGGGCAGGACACGTGCTTCGGAGAGAAGACGACAGATGGTCAACACGCGTCACACAATGGTTCCCTCCTCCCAGCCTCGTCCGACCATCAGGTCGACCTCCCGCTAGAGGGACTCAATTGAGGAATACGCCAAGATGTCATACAGTACCGGACGATCATCACGGTCATCGTCCAAACGAGAACCCTATCAACATTGGACTACGCGCGCTCGCGATAGAAGCAAATGGAGGGATGTGATCCGCGCGACATTAGCCGACGAAGACGGATCTACTAAGTAACTAAGTAAGTAATCATATTTATTCCGAAGTAAAGGCCCCGCGTTTGCACTGCGCTAGAAAGATCGCCACAAGTTGGAGACGAAAAGTAATGGGAATTGAGTTCTCAAGTTACAGCAAGGAGCGTTGATCTAACAAGGCGATTTCGCGTTTCACACTTTTGCGAAAACGATCAGGCAATTAACAAACTCAATGCTTCGTATATTTCTGAGGAAACCCCAATCAATCAAATTCTAGTGAAATAATGCGAGTATATCGTCATAATCATATCGAACACTCCAATAGCCAGAGGCCGTACGCATGGCAAAAATCGTTTACCGACAAACTTGCCGACAACGTGACGTCACAACCACAAGCATAGGCGGGGGCGTTTGCCAGAAATTCCCCCTCTTTTCATATGCTTGTGGCGTCACGTTTATCGTGCGGCAAAATCAATGGCCGCAAAAAAACTCAATTAAAAAAACCGTGCAACACGAAACAGCAAGGTGAAAGAACTACCTATCGCTCTTGTTGTTGTTGGTCTGTTCAAGACGACCATTTATTCACAATTATACATTTTCATAACCGCGGATCTACAATCAATCAATATTCTTTACCAAAGTGCAATATCATCCACTGTATTAGACAATCAATCACTACCACTTAAAGCTCATTTTTATCGGCACTTCTTCGGTTTCTGGCCACGATCGAAATGGAGATAGGGAGATTGACGGGGGGGGGGGGGGTGGCCAGAAACCGAAGAAGATCCAAAAATCATCTGAAGGCCCCTTAAACTGTATAATGGCTGTCACTAAACAAATGATTAGTCAGAATGGAGTGGCTACAGTTAGACTAGCAATAAGAATTATATTCAATATTTTCGAGTTACAATAAATTGAATTTTGCCGTTCACACTTGATGATAGTACATGCATGAGACGCGAATGCGACTGGTTGAGTGACTTGAACGGGGGAAGTGGTCAGCCACCGTGGACAACGAACTGCTGAAGTGCAATCGATATCCTAACTTTATCGATTGAAATTCATAATTATCGATATATTTTTTATCGATTCGTAATGATATCGATTGTTCAGAAATATCTGATCAAATGTGACCTGGAAACGAGTGAGTACAAGCGGCTGCTACTGCCTAAATATCAGAGAGATTATTGATTTATTGATTAGTTTATTGATTTAATTAGTTTATTTACTATACGATTCTCTCTAGAATTCCAATGAAAATTGATATTATTTAATGACTTTTGTGTGGTAGATGAGGGGATATATTGTAGCCAATCGATAATAGAGTAGTTTAGGTACGGTCGATATCGTAATCCTTAGGTGCAGGTACGGAAGGCTTGGCGATCGATTGATGTTTGATCCTTATAGAGTGATCTTTGCAGCGGTTCCCCTCCAGAATGTCGGTCTCTTCGTGTGACTCGAACCTGCTGGCCGTGGCAGGCAAGCGAGGACGTATACATGAAATGAACAACGGAAAACGATTTTCCATTCAATGGACACTCAATGGGCACATGGGCACATGGGCATCTACTCTAGACGTTGCGGCCGAAACACCATAAGACACATTATTATCAACCTAATAATATTATCTAATTGTACACCTAGAGGCAGACCACGAACTGATTTCAAACTCTCCGCTCTGGTCATACTCTCTCGCTCTCTATGTCCACAAGAGAGCGTTGAGCAAAATTAGCTCGGGGTGAATAATATCCAGTTGAATGCGCGTTTGCACTGCGCTAGAAAGACCCCCACAGGCTCGAGACGAAAAGTAATATAAAAATTGGGTTCCCAAGATACAACAAAGAGCGTTGATCTAACAAGGCGATTTCGTGTATCACAGTTTCGCCAAAACCATCGGGCAATTAACAAACTCAATTATTCCTCTCTATTTAAAGGTGGACTCCCGCGAATATTTTCGTGAACAAACTGTGAAGACAGAATGATAGCTAAAGTTATTCTACATACCGTACACTATTTATTTTAAGCTAATTCAGCTTATTGATCGCTAGAATCATGAATGAATCATGCAATCAAACTCAGGCAGAGGCGCGCTTTTTGAAAATAGGAAAGTTCGGCAATAGGATTCGAACCCGCGACCATGCGCTTTCTAGTCAGAAGTTTTACCACTACGCTAAGAGAGCGATGGGTATTCTTCATATCTTCTTGCATATCACTAGACACTTGCATAAGCGAGATGTAAGAGATTTGCGTGATCATTCGCGGGTCTCCACCTTTAAGCGGAAACCCCAATAAATCAAATTCTAGCGGAATAAGGCGAGTATATCGTCATAATCATATCGAACATTACACTAGACAGAGGCTGTACGCATCAGCATTGACAAAAATCTCTCTCTCTCTCTTTCTCTCTTCCTCTCTCCTTCAGTCTCTCCCCCCCCCCCTTCCACCATCTCCACCCCATATCTCTATGATACTGGTCATCAGTAGCAGCTACTCACACACAATACAACCATAGTCGTCACTTACGTATCAAAAATCTCTATTTATCCCTCTCCCTCTCCTTCTCCCTCTCCCTCTCCCTCTCCCTCTCCCTCTCCCTCTCCCTCTCCCTCTCCCTCTCCCTCTCCCTCTCCCTCTCCCTCTCCCTCTCCCTCTCCCTCTCCCTCTCCCTCTCCCTCTCCCTCTCCCTCTCCCTCTCCCTCTCCCTCTCCCTCTCCCTCTCCCTCTCCCTCTCCCTCTCCCTCTCCCTCTCCCTCTCCCTCTCCCTCTCCCTCTCCCTCTCCCTCTCCCTCTCCCTCTCCCTCTCCCTCTCCCTCTCCCTCTCCCTCTCCCTCTCCCTCTCCCTCTCCCTCTCCCTCTCCCTCTCCCTCTCCCTCTCCCTCTCCCTCTCCCTCTCCCTCTCCCTCTCCCTCTCCCTCTCCCTCTCCCTCTCCCTCTCCCTCTCCCTCTCCCTCTCCCTCTCCCTCTCCCTCTCCCTCTCCCTCCCCCTTCTACCATCTCCCTTTCCCTCTCCCTCTTCCTCTCCCTCTTCCTCTCCCTCTCCCTCCCCCTTCTACCATCTCCCTCCCCCTTCTACCATCTCCACCCCTATGTCTATGATACTGGTCATCACTAGCATCTACTCACACACACAATACAACCATAGTCGTTACTGTGTGCAATAACAGTGACCATCCGCTCTCTTCTCTCCCCTTCCTAAACCTTTAACCTCTCTCTCCATCATCCTCATCCCCCTCCCCTCTCCTCCCTCCTCCCCCTCTCTCTCTATCTCTCTCTCTCTCAGCAGAGCGTTTGCTGCGGGTCAGAAAGGAATCGGAACTTAACCAAAACAAGGGAAATACATATATGATACATTGCAAAGCTGCCTGCGGAGGAACCATAATTTTAGAAGGCAAGCCCTCTGAACGGTAGGGTCTCAAAATCAGTGCTTCCGAAAAAATTGATTTTCATGCCCTGAGGGCGAATGACGAGTAATGACTACCATAAAATGGGAATAAACATCGCTTACCACTAGCATGACACAGAGAAAGATGGAGAGGAAGATGGTAGGAGTAACCCTAATGGAGCGATGGAGAAACGGGCGGATACGAGAGATCACCAAGCTACGCGATTGGGTCCAAGAGGGATTGAAACGCAAGGCACGCTGGGCACTCAAAGTGCGGGATATGGACACGGAACATTGGAGTCGTGCGACAACACTATGGACGCCCTACAACTGGACACGCCCCCCGGGAAAGCCACGAGTTCGATGGAGAGACGATTTGAAGCGAGCCATCGGTGTTAACTGGTGGAATGCAACCCGTGCTGAATACCGCCGACTCATCCCCATCTGAGCATTAATGCCTGACATGATAAAGAAATTGAATTGAATTGAACCACTAGCATCATTTTAGCGCTTAGAACGGGTCGTTAGCAGACCTAGAAGCTAAGTTTTAAATTTTGGAGGTCAAATTTGCAAAAAAAGCTACAGCTCGAAATCATAGTTAGAGCCATTCCGATTTTGTTGCTTGTGCACGCCTAGTGGATGTCTACAATCTCACTATGTTTCAGAAGAACAGGAAATTTCACAAAAGAAATAAAAATTTTCAAAAAAAGTGTACTTCGATTGCGTCATCACTACGTATCAGTGAAGTAATTTAATTATACCAACACAACATAGTATTATTCCTTGATAACTTCTGGACATTGACTGAAAAGATGAGCTAGAGTACTTTCCTGGGTCAAAAGTTATAAAATAATGAAAAAATGTCCCATGACTTTTGGCCGATACTGTATAGATACTTTAAACGAATTCAATACCGAACAGCCCCTTCATACAATTATCGATCAATTGAACTCACAGACCAGGGGGCTGAGATCGGGCGAGAGGCAGCCACCAATCTCCACGAATGAATTCGAGAAACTGCTCTTTTCACCGCCCCCCCCCCCCCCCCCGTGGACATCGTCCTCCTAGTGTGGACGACCGCTCTATTCGATCGAAAAGATCGAAATGGGGCTTGGGAGGTCGAGGGGCTGGGTGGAAACCGAAGAAGTTCCCATTTAACATCCAACACATCACCATACAAAGAGTACTTGTAAGTAAGTTTCAAATTTGTTTCAAATTCAGCTTCAAATTAAATCAAAGCTGACATTAAGCGCTCTCTAAAACGGAACACCATGGATCGAAAAATAGATCGCCGCACCTCAACTTAATACATTACAATTTCACCAACAGTATCATCAGATATATCTAAATTGCAGTTAAAAACACTTCAGAAACCGGAAAGCGAACTTGACTGATAAGTTGTCTTCTGTTTCCCGCATGTATTGCATAGCTTTTTTCTCTTTATGGGATTAACAGCAAGATTGAATAGGAGCATAAATTAAAACCAATATGAAACGGTCGAAGCAGGAAATCAACGGGTGGAAAATCGGGCCGAACGAGTGGCAGTGGTGATCTGTGAATATTCCCGACGCCTCAAACGTGTGTCGCTACCCATAATTTTTAGGCAAAATTTCTTATGGATACCAGAAATGTAGAGAAATTGCGATGAAAATGCGGCGGGAAGGCGTACTTGGTGTAGAGGATGCGTAGTTTGGCCGAATCCTCGAAGGGATGAGTGCGGTTGCACAGGTAGAAGAGCACGCAGCCCGCTGCCTGAAGTATATAAAATAAATAAATAATAAGTATTATTATTGTTGTTGTTGTTGTTGTTGTTGCTGTTACTATTAGTGTTATTATTATTATCATTGCCATATTATTTAAATATTTTGCCGCGGGAACTAGAAGACTTATTAAAGGTGGAGTCCCGCGAATATTTTCGAGAACAAACTTCGAAGATAGAAAGTTAGCAAAAGTTGTTCTGCGCGCCACACACAATTTGTATTATGCAAATTAAGCTTATTGATCGCTAGAATCATGAATGGATCATGATCTCAATCGCAGGCAACGGCGCGCTTTTTGAAAATAGGAAAGTTCTGCAATAGGATTCGAACCCGCGACCATGCGCTATCTAGTCAGAAGATTTACCACTGCGCTAAAGGCTTGATGAGTGTTCCCTCTATCTTCGTGCATATCACTTGATTCTTGCAAAAGCGAGATACAAGAGATTTACATGAACATTCGCGGTTCTCCACCTTTAATGCACAGCATGATCCATCGACTATGAGCACAGGTTGGTGCGCGAATCCGTCTGGATATATCGATAAGGAGAAACAAGATAATAAAGAGAAATAATACGGTAGAACGAATCCAGTAATCATCCCTGGGATAGACCAGCCCGCCAACAAATTTCATTTTATGTGCACCCACCCGCAAAATTGACAAATAAATTGACGATTTTATTGAAAATTTCACTAATTAGGATAATAAAAACAAAACATATGTATAGAAAAGTTTTTTTTACCTTGCAAATAGTGTTCATCTTTATTTGCATGTAAATTTTCTCAATACTCACAAACATGCAAGCATATACACAATTTATTGTAAACAAACCGGGATAGTCACTGAAAGATCGGGGTCCTCCACCAGACGCGGGATGTCGTGGCGGTTGTGCGGTGGATGAAGCCGAGAAGTCGAATGTCACTCTGGGAATGAATGTGTCGATGGATATTGATTATATGGTACCATGTCATTAACCGAGAGTGTATCTCATAGATAATGAAGAGGGATCGAAACACGAAAATAACTTGGTGAAATCCAAGAGAACGAATTTGGAACGGATCAAATGGCACTTTTTTAGAACCATAAAAAAGATCAAAGATCAACCTACAGTATGCTCTCTCATAAATTCACTGCAGCCAAAGTCCAAAGACCAAAGTCCATAGTCCAAAGATCAACCTACCGTATGTCCTCAGGAATGAGGGCATCATCAGCTCCGACGTAGTCCAATTCGCCCTTGCGGAACACGATCGAGGGCATCTTGCGTGCGTCCGTCAGTGCCGTGTGCAGAGAGATCTAGAACATCGGAATCTGCAAGGAATAATTATTATTATTATTATTATTATTATTATTATTATTATTATTATTATTATTATTATTATTATTATTATTATTATTATTATTATTATTATTATTATTATTATTATTATTATTATTATTATTATTATTATTATTATTATTATTATTATTATTATTATTATTATTATTATTATTATTATTATTATTATTATTATTATTATTATTATTATTATTATTATTATTATTATTATTATTATTATTATTATTATTATTATTATTATTATTATTATTATTATTATTATTATTATTATTATTATTATTATTATTATTATTATTATTATTATTATTATTATTATTATTATTATTATTATTATTATTATTATTATTATTATTATTATTATTATTATTATTATTATTATTATTATTATTATTATTATTATTATTATTATTATTATTATTATTATTATTATTATTATTATTATTATTATTATTATTATTATTATTATTATTATTATTATTATTATTATTATTATTATTATTATTATTATTATTATATTTATTTATTTTTTTGAAATCGATCGATCGATGATGGATTTGTCAAACAATATCTACCACCTTAATTAGAATTTTAAAGAAGGATACCATCTAGTTTTCTTTTCCAGATTGAGTTAGAGAAATAGAGCGTAGACGCATACGGAGGCAACCTTTGCTCTGGTATTTTGCCACTTAAAGTCTACTTAAACTTTCCCACTTTAAGTAGACTTTAAGTAAACTTAAAGTGAGACGTAAGTCTACTTAAAGTGGTGTGGTATACTGTAATGCATTTCGTCAAATGTTCTTTCACTTAAAGTTTACTTAAAGTCTACTTAAAGTCTGTGACGTAGTTTAAGTAGACTTTAAGTGGCAAAATACCAGAGTGTCGGGCCCAACTCCAGAATAGTACCAGTCCAAAATAATAGTATAAATTTCTAATCAAACGTCCTTTCCTTTGTGTAGACTTGCGCGGTGTTCTGGTCTCTTGTTCCGAAATAGTGCCCCTTTGTCGTTGGATAATTAAAACCGAGTGGGTGCGACGCAAAAATTTCATTTTTAAATTAATTTTGGCTAAATCGTTTTCATTTTTCATTTAATTTTGGCTAAATCGGATGGGTCTGGCGCTAAAACCGGGTAGCCTTATGATACGTGGATAACACTTTTTCACTAGGTGAAAGAGGAGCAACAAAACGAGAAGAAGGAATCGGTAGATGATCAACCTGTGCGACCGGAAACCCACTGGTGAGGAGGGAAGGGAAGGGAGGAGGAGGAAAGAGGATAGCCCCCCTCTTCCCTCCCCTGCTTGAATTACTTGTTAGAATGACTTGTAAACAAAGACAAAGATGTAGAGAAACAAGATAAATAGAGGAACAGAGGAGAGGAGAGAGGATAGAAGAGAAGAGGAGAGGAGAGGAGAGGAGGAGGAGAAAGAGAAAAAGAGATGAAGATAGATAGATAGATATACAAGAAAGGGGATTCAAATTGTTTGAAACCAGGAAGGAATGAGAAAGATCATGCGCACGACACAAAAAAAATAAAAAAAGTAAGTAACCGTAGTTTCGGATACTTTGGTTACTTTTTTGAGGATAACATAGTAGGTAAAACACAAAATTTCTAGGGACACACTGGTGTACTTTCCAATATCATATATACATACATAAAGTCTACAGTATACAGTGTACGTCACGGTCATGTAATATATACGATATTGGAAAGCACACCACCTCATGTTGCCCGTATTTTATACATTGATAGGGCAAAAGTGGTCTACCATTTTAATGGTCTTAAAAGTCAATATTACATTTTTGTTAAATACACTAATATACGTTTTTCAGGCACATCAAATTACCGGTTCCATGTTTGCTATTAAGACTAGAAAATTTAATAAATTAAATTATTTAAGTGATCAATGGTCATCCTCAATCATCCCTCATTGCCAGTCCCACTCATCCAGGCGCTTTCACGTTTCATGCGCATGACTAGAGTGAAAGTCGCCCACGCGCAACTGATTCTAGCAATTGGGCTACAATATGCACTATGAAATTTCTTGCGCTATCTGTTCAACGAGGATAGAAGAGGAAAAATCCGAAAATCAAACACGAAAAAACATATTCAGAACGATATGAAATTACTGCTCAGCTGTGTTTATAAGAGTGCATGACATGTTATTCACCAATAAAAAGAAATAAAAGTAATAGCTATCAAAATTGAAAAGTTATGAATTTTTCAATTTTTTATTTTATGCGGTATATGTGAGCCGGGTTTGAGCCTAAGGGCATTTTCACTATAACTTTCATCGGTCTCCCCCCGGGATGTGTCTATGATGAAAGTATTGAGTGCCAGATCGAAAGTCCTCGCGAATGTCCGGACCATGCTCGAGTCTTACGACGGCCATGAACAAGAGAAAGAGTGACCCCCGCTCTTTTTTTCGAGCTCTATCGATCTAAACAAACCAGAGGTCATGAAAATGATTCTGAACAGAGCTTCACTTGGAATCAAATAACTCAAAAATTTAGGAAAAGGGGGTGCTCTTCTTGCAGTATGTTATTAAGTTTTTCATGCGCTTTCGAATGAGGGGTTTGCGAAAAAAATACGTTAATGCGTTCGCATGTTTAATCCCCTTGGAAATTTCCTGTTTATTTGAAGTCATTTTCGCTACCCACAATCTCTCGTTTTGCACACTCTCTCGCCGGAGAGTGAAAGAAATAGAGGGGAGAGATATGGTGAAACGATATGTTTCATTCCGCACCGCGCGCTCGAGACCGTGATTGGAATGGAATGGAATGAAAAGGAATGGGCGAGAGAGTGTGCGAAATGAGAGATTGTGGGTAGCGAAAATGACTTCAAATCATCAAGAAATTTCCAAGGGGATGAACCATACGAACGCATTAACGTATTTTTTTCGCAAACCCCTCATTCGAAAGCGCATGAAAAACTTAATAACATACTGGAAGAAGAGCACCCCCTTTTCCTAAATTTTTGAGTTATTTGCTTCGAAGTGAAGCTCTGTTCAGAATCATTTTCATGACCTCTGGTGTGTTTAGATCGATAGAGCTCGAAAAAAGAGCGGGGGTCACTCTTGTGACACTTTTTCGCTAAAAC
This sequence comes from Parapristionchus giblindavisi, assembly GCA_943737045.1. Lineage (NCBI taxonomy): Eukaryota > Metazoa > Nematoda > Chromadorea > Rhabditida > Diplogasteridae > Parapristionchus > Parapristionchus giblindavisi. The sequence goes on from CALSFV010000261.1 coordinate 663,256, forward strand.
ACACCAGAAGCGAGAAATTCGTGCTCAAAGTTGGGACTTCACCTTACCGAACCTGTGTATTGAGCTCCGAAATGAAAATTGCGTAATGAGACTTTGGGGGCTGGTAGGGCATGCCTAGAGATATCCAAAAATGGTCCTAACTCATTTCACCATTTTCACTTTTTCCCATGCTCAGCTCGATTCTCTCGTGACAGTCGTGATATTGATCTACACTGAGAGCAAACTTACCTGGCAAATCGTTACCCCGATACACTTTCCTGGCAAACGATTACCCCAAATGGTAAATTATTCAACGGCTGAATTCACCATTTGGGGTAATCGTTTGCCAGGAAAGTGTATCGGGGTAACGATTTGCCAGGTAAGTTTGCTCTCAGTGTAACAAGGATATTTCGCGTTTCACACTTTGGCGAAATTAACAAACTCGATTCTTCATCTGGTCTAGCGGGAACTCCAATAAATCAAATTTTAGTCAAACAATGCGAGCATATCATCATAATCTATCTCATATCGAACCCTCAAATTCCGATAACTTAGCTATTCGACCTGTGCCAAAAGGATATGAAAAAATGAAATAAATAGCAAAGAAAGGACGCTTATATTAGACATTTATACTATTGTTTTGGACTGGTACCCTATTCAGAAGTAGTGCCCAATCACCACCAGTGGCCGTAACGGTTTGCCAACCGTTTGCCGAGAATCCTGATGTCACAAGCATATGGGCAGGATTTCAGTAAACGCCTCCGCCTACGATTGTGACAACATACTCATGGATATGGATATCTTATACAATCGATCATACTTCATTGTCTATCAATACCGTATTCCATATGCTCAACCCTCCTAATTCCTCCATCTGTACCAACCCTATATATCTCTATCTGCATCTCACTCTACCCTTCATCACCACATTTCACCCCATCTCCCTCCACTGACCATCATCATCATCTGCATATCCCATCATCTTATTTGTATTTATATATATTTATTTTTCCTTATAAATCCGAGTGCCTCCGCCACTCATCTCACTAATCGGTCACAGTATTGTTCATAGATAAACCATACCATATACCCCCTCTCTATTTCTCTTTTCCCTCTCTATTTTCTCTCAATTACGTGCTTTGCGGGTAGTAGGATCAAGAGACAACCGTGTGCCCTTCAACCTGTCGATTTCGCGTTTCACATGTCTGCCAAAACAATGCGGTACCGCTTTTCCATTCAATGGATCTTTCCATCTCTCTGCATCAAACACCACCTAATAAGTACAAATATTCTACTTCACGTCTATCTACTCTAGATGTAGCGGCCGGAACACCATAAAACACATAGCAACACCTTATAATATTACCTTAAGATTACCTTAGAATAATATTATCTATTTACCTTATAATATTATCAACTTTTACACCCAAAGACAGAACGCGAACTGATTTGAATCTCTCCGCTCTGGCCACACTCTCTGGCTCTTTTCGTGTACGAGAGAGCGGTGCCAGAGCGGAGAGTAAGTAGCAGTTGAATGTGCGTTTGAACTACGCTAGAAACATCGCCACCAGTACGAGACTAAAAGTAATTAGAATTAGGTTCCCAAGATACAGCAAAGAGCGTTGATCTAACAAGGCGATTTCGCGTTTCACACTTTTGTGAAAACCATCAAGTATTCATTTCGCGTAATAACCGACCCCTTTCTCGGTTGTGGTAAAATCAACCACATCATGATTGATAGAATGACGATATGAGAGTTTTTCTCCTCTTTTCCTATACTCTCTCATCCTAATGCAATTTCATTTTCATATCACCCCATTCTCCTATAAAAGCTTTTTCTTTTTCTCAGGTTCAGTCCAGAGCTCTCTCATTTTGAGGAGGGGTCTCTGCTCGCGATTTTGAAATCATGTTTGCAGACAAATGGTTTGGCAACGTTCAAATATACCGAAATACTTGATTTTCTATAGATACCATATATCCAGGAGAGTAAAACTAGCTCGGGGTGTGTTTTAGCCAGTTTAATGCGCGTTTGCACTACGCTAGAAACACCACGATCCACTTGAATTATATATGACGTATATATCATGGAAAAACATGCAAATGAACTGTATTAATATAATATAACATGCAATATATTTTTACAACAAAAAAATAAAGCGTTTGCACTGCACTACAAAGACCGACACAAGTTCGAGACGAACAGTAATGGGAATTGAGTTCTTAAGTTACAGCATATTGATCTAACAAGGCGATTTCGCGTTTCACAGTTTCGCGAAAACCATCAGGCAAATAACAAACTCAATGCTTCTCAATTGTTTCGCTCGAAACCCAAATAAATCAAATTCTAGTGAAATAAGACGAGTATATCGTCATAATCATATCGAACACTCCAATAACCTGAGGCCCTACACATCAGCGTTGGCAAAATCTCTATTTCTCTATTTCTCTCTCTCTCTCTCTCTTCCCTCTCACCTCCCTCTTCCTCTTCCCCCCTCTCTTTTCTTCTCTCCCTCCCTCTCCACCCCTATATCTATGATACTGGTCATCAGTACCAGCTACTCTCTCACAATACAACCATAGTCTTCGTACTGTAAAAAATAACAGTGACCATCCGCTCTCTACTATCCCCTTCCTAAATCTTTCCGATCTCTCTCTCCATCAACCTCCTCCCCTCCTCTCTCAACTTCCTCATCCCCCTCCCCTATCCTCCCTCTCTACCCTCCTTTCTCTTCCTCTCCATCCTCCTCCTCTCCTTCCCCCACCGGCTCTGTCCAACTCCCTTCCCCACAGGCTATGAAGGGTCGATATCATCATCTTCTTCTCCATAGATACGATTCAGAATGGGCCATAGGCGAGCACGATGGGAGAAACCGGGGAAGGGAGTATTCGACCTATGGCTGATCTACTTCGAATCTTATGTCTGATATAGACGAAGCTCACTACTACTGCATGATTCTGATTGCATTTTGTATGCAGTCATGGACAAAGAACCCGCAGCGTTCAGCGAATGTATGTTCCGAAATCATATCTGCATAAGTAGGCGAAGAGTTCAAGGAAAGGAGAGAGAGAATAGAGAGATAGGAAGAGATAGAAAGATGGTGAAGGATAGTCAACGAGTTTGAGTTACTGACGATTTAATCAACCAATAAATTAATTAATTATCAAAATATATTTGACATTCGTTTTCTTCAGGACCAGCTATTCAGTGTGTTGACCGCCATTATCTAACGGTCTATCGTTGGTTCGGACATAAAAAAAAACATTCTTCTTCGGCTGAAATATCAAACTTGGTGATTCCATGACTTGTGCAAAAACTCTTTTGCTTACAACTAGCTCGATTTTAACTCAATGATCTTGAGCAGCCTAATCAACGCATACTTGATTCTTCAAAATCATATCTTTTACAGAAGAAGATTAAAAAAATTTTAAATTTTTCATTACGCTTATTATTGTTGGGGTAAAACCCATTCTCACTTCTAGTACAATGTACGTTTCGGTCATGCTCTACACAGAGAACAATCAATAATGCGGGGGGGGGTTACGGTGTACGCACGTAAGGAATATGTAACAACGCATAACACAGACAAAAGGCATTCAGACGTCAGGGGTTCTAACCAGGCGAATCCGAGTTTCACAGCCTTCTCAAAAACCGATCTCTTCGTCTCCTCGCTCAGTGTACCCACGAACAACTAACTGACAATGATCAAAGTTTGCTGGAGCAATATACAATACAATATTGAAAATATAATACATTAATAATTCAATCAATATAAAATTATCTAACTTTAATATGCATGCAAACCTATATTTGTACATCTACAAGTATTACAACCTTAATTGACCAATTACGCGCTTTGCGTGCAGTTGGAGCAACAACGAATCGTGTGCCCTAGAACTTGGCACTTTCGCGTTTCACAGGTCTGCCAAACACTATCGTTCAGCGGTTCCATTCAATCTTTACTTTCTCCTCACGGTATTAAACACCACCTAATAGGTACAAGTCTATCTACTCTATCATATTATTATTGTCATTGTTATTATAACTCTTTATCTTATTGCATTATTACATTTTATTATGCATAATATCAAATGGAATAGCATTAGGGGCTCGATGGATATCTTTCGCTGGTACTACGAAATCGGAGAGAGGATTTTGGGCACAGTGGTAGTTGAAGATGCAACAAGACTAGACGACAAGCTTACTCGAGGCTATCTTCATCAGTGGCCGTATGCAAGAACAACGGGAAAACCGTTTTCCGGGAAAATGTGACGTCATTAGCGTAGGCGGAGGAATTTTGGAAAACGCCTCCGCCTACGCTAATGACGTCACATTTTCATGGAAAAAGGTTCTTGCATACGAACACAACATAGGAAGGGGTTTATATAGGGGGATGGGCCATGGAATGATGACGCAAGGAAAATGAGTCATGTGTGTGCCCACACATGACTACCACTTAACTTAACTTACTACTATGGAATTTCAATATCTATCTAAGAAAGTCAAAGCTGGTCATGCATTAGCATATTCACTAAATAGAACGTATAGATATATTGATGATTTATTCCATATATCCAGTAAATGCAAGGATTTCATAAAATTAACTAGTAAAATGTACCACAAATCATTATCTTTAGAACGAACTAACAATCAGGATAATAACTGTGCTTTTCTTGATCTACAAATAGATATAATTAATAGCGGTCAAGTTAAAACCTCACTTTATAATAAAACAGATGATTATCAATTCAACGTAATTCGATATCCCCATTATCAATCAAATTCTCCTGTTAATATTGGTCTAAATACACTACATGGTGAAACTATTCGCATATACAGAAATTGTTCTGAATATATAGACTTCGTGAACAGAATGAAATCATTGACAAAGTACTTTGTATCAATTGACTACCCTATATACTTAGTGCATAAAAGAATATTCAGAACATTGAATACTAATCCATCAATATCCATTAAATATACAACTAGTAATAGTGATATATGCATTCGTTGTCTATGATAAACTTGCTTTGGTATAGCCAATGTTTCCAATAAGAGGTAGAAGTGGACAGACCACTTCCCAGACGATCGATAACGACTGCGCAACCTAGTGATCTACCGGAACAGAGACAGACATGCGCCTCTCTCACTCTATCCATTCTTCTCTCATTCTATCCCAGTCGACTCGCATCAATCGATTCGAGAGGAACAACTACCCAGGAAATAAGGATTCAATCGATTCAAGGATACGTAAGTATAGATTATAATATACATATTAGTGCCACTTTCGCTAAAAGATATATGCATGAATTTTGGTAATATTAGACTAATAATTTCATACGGTTTTGATGTGTATTGATTTCATGTATACGTTCACGTTATTGTATTATTACTAACATTAGAAATGAGATTTTGCATGATTTTGCTATAGAACTATCATAATAAACTTTTATGTAAACTAACTCAATGGGGGTTCTACTGAAGATGGCCAACCCCATTGGGTAGAGGTTCACTGTCTAGAACCTAATGGCCGAAACAGTGAATCTCGCCTCTACTAATAACTACTTTAGTTTCATTAATATCTATTTTATGAGTACATTTGCATGTTTAACTATTACATATTTTGCTTATAATTAGCTTAACTTACTACTTAGCTTAACTTACTACTTAGCTTAACTTACTACACGTGACTTATTTGGCTACCTGACAAGCCCCACTATTATAGTTGAGACAATAATTTGGTGGTTGAGCCAATAATTTAGTTCGAAGTAGGGCTATTATTTTAGTCCA